>JAWMRA010000078.1:41364605-41437034 GCA_035584735.1 Pseudotriccus pelzelni | reverse complement strand
TGCGCCGCACTGCGCCGGGCCGGGCGGCGGCCGCACGGGGAGCCCGCGGCCGCCTCAGCCGCGCCGGGCCGGGGCCGGGACCCGCGTGGGGCGCGTTGTGCGGGAACGGCGGGGCCAGGCTGGGAGCGCGGAGGGGCCGCGGCCCCTCTGCTCGGGCGAAGGGGTCTCATGGTGTTCGAAAGCTTTCCAGTGCCTGAAGGGAACTGATGGGGCAAGGCTTTACCATAGCGTGGAGTGACAGGGCGTGGGGGGAATGGGTTCCCTGAAAGAGAGTAGATTTAGGTTGGATATTAGTTAAAAATGCTTTACTGTGAGGGCGGTGAAGCACTGCAGTGGGTTACCCAGTTCTTGATGACCCATCCCTGGCGATGTTCAAGGCCAGGCTGGATGGGGCCTTGAGCAGCCTGGTCTAGTGGAAGGTGTCCCGGCCCACGGCAGGGGGTTGGAACTAAATGATCTTTAATGTCCCTTCCAACCCAAACCATTCTGTGATTCTTTTGGGAAGATCTTTTAACGACTGACTCTGAGGGCCTGGGATCTGTAAATGGCCTTAGGTGTGTTCTCTCCTAACTCTGTCAATGCCTGCCTCCTCTCCCAGGTGTTCAAGCGCTTCGTGGAGATTGGCAGAGTTGCCTACATCTCCTTCGGGCCACATGCTGGCAAGCTGGTGGCTATCGTGGATGTTATCGACCAAAACAGGGTAAGCTTTGAGTGCTGTGCCTTTTATTTCCTCCTTTCTGCGTTGACGGAAGCTTGTCTGCTAAGGCAACATCTTAAAGGAAATTTCCCGTGACTAGTTTTTTCAAACAAATTTAAGCAGTTTACAAAAAGATGAGTTTTAACAGCTGCTGTACTTGAAACTTTGATTAGCAAGTTGTTCTTCACTGGCAAGTGATACATTCCCTTCTCTTCTGTTTCCTAGACGGGGGCAAGGGATATCAGTCGGACTCTAAAACTTATCAATGGAATTACATTAATGTATGTAGAGCAAATGTTTGGGCCAGGGGACTCTTTTTACTTAATGTTTCTGAAAAAGCTGGAAGAAAAAGAAAGATAAAACATGTTGTCTTAGTTCTGCGTGCTTTCCTTTAAAGTTCGGTTTGTTTCTTTCCCAAAGACAGGCCTTTAAAATTCTTTCTGTAAAGCTTGGGTTGTATAGGCAAGACTGCAGTTTTGCCTGCATAACATGTATGTCAGTTTTGAGTCGTTGTTAAGATACTTTTCATACATTATTAGCAAGCTGGTCTCTCAAGTCAAATACAACAGGATAACTGCTACAAACCCCATGGTTTTTTTCTCCTCTTTCAGGCACTGGTTGATGGCCCCTGCAGTGGTGTCAGGAGGCAGGCCATGCCCTTCAAGTGCATGCAGCTGACTGACTTTGTTCTTAAGTTCCCACACAGGTGAGTGGTTGGCATTTTTTTGACCTGTGTAAAAAATACTCTTGTGCTGTCCCTTCGTGACTAATCCGTGCTAAGTCTAGAAAGTTCGTACACCAGTGGATTAAGAGTAGAAGTTTGTCAGAGTGTGGTATAGTCAAATATATTGAAGTTTTCATTAGCAGTACTGGCTGATAGCTGCTGTTCAGGAGCAAAGGAAGTCACAGTGGCTCAGGCAGCTCACAGTGTTCTGTGGGGGGGAAGCAGTGGCAGTAAATGCTGTTGCAGCTTTGCCTTTGCTACTGCTTAGGTCACTGTCATGCATTAAATAGATTCCCTGCCTGCAGAACTGCTCTGGAATTGCAGGAGGCTGGACTCACTCTCTTCTCTTTACCTCAGTTACTGTATGAGTTTCTGTAGTTTAGAAACAAAAATTGCTGAATTTCTGATCCTGATACAGTGCTAGGAGTAGTTGCTCATCTGGACAGTGGGGTGGGTTGAGATCACATCCCAGAGGGTCAGAATCAGTGGCACAGGATCTAGTTGAAGGCTGGTCACTAGTGGTGGCCCCCAAGGTTCAGTACTTGGCCCAGTGTTGTTTAACTTCTCAATCAGTGGCTTGGATGAAGGGGCAGATGCCTCCTCAGCAAGTTCACTGATGACACAAAGTGGGAGGAGTGGCTGATACCCCAGAGTGCTGTGCTGCCTTTCAGAAGGACCTTGACAGACTCGTGAGATTGTCACAGAGGAACCCTCTGAAGCTCAGCAAGGACAAATGCAGGGTCCTGCACCTGGGGAGGAATAACCCCATGTACCAGTACAGGCTGGGGCTGACCAGCTGCAAAGCAGCTCTGCAGAGAAAGACCTGGTGGTCCTGGTGGACCACAAGCTGTCCCTAAGCCAGCAGTGTGCCCCTGTGGCCAAAAGGGCCAGCGGTATCCAGGGGTGCATTAGGAAGAGCACTGCCAGCAGGTCGTGGAGATGATCCTGCCCCTCTGCTCAGCCCTGGTGAGGCCACATCTGGAGACCTGTGTCCAGTTCTGGGCTCCTCAGTACAAGAGAGACATGGAGCTCCTGGAGTGTGTCCAACGGAGGGTGGCAAAGATGTTTAAGAAATTGGAGCATCTTTCTTAGGAAGAAAGGCTGAGGGAGCTGGGCCTGTTCAGCCTTGAAAAGAGACGACTGAGAGGAACCTCAGTGTTTGTAAGTATCTGAAGGGAGGGTGTCAAGAGGATGGAACCAGGCTGTTCTCAGTGGTGCCAGGCAACAGGGAAAGAGGCAACAGGCAGTAACTGATGTACAGGAAGTTCCACCTGAGTATGAGGAAGAACAACTTTACTGTGTGGGGTCTCCCTCACTGGAGATACTGAAGAACCATCTGGACATAATCCTGTGCCATGTGCTTTAGGATGACTCTGCTTGTGCAGGGAGGTTGGACACATGACCCACTGTGGTCCCATTCTGCGATTTTGTCAGTTCTAACAAGGCATTTGCTCAACAGAATGTTCTTTATGCCGCAGAAATATATGTGGCCTTGACTTAGATGTCTGAAGCGATATAGAAGAGAGTGATCTTCCCTTGTATGAAATTTGATAGGCCAGCATCAGGGGGAACTTTTTTTTTTTAAAATAAAGACTGAATACAATTTTTGACTGTTCCCACACAGTGCTCGTCAGAAGTGTGTGCGACTTGCCTGGGAGAAGGAAAATATAAACGAGAAATGGTCAGCGACAAGATGGGCAAAGAAGATTGAAGCCCGAGAAAAGGTACAGTGTGTCACTGGATGAGGAATACATGTTGTACTGCTCCTGCTCTGTGAACGCAGGTGCAGTGCAATAGGCTGCATGTTTTCAATTGCAGGCTAAGATTAAAGATAGAAAAGGTGTAGGTTTTTAAAAGTTTGTGCTAATCGCCTTCAAGTTCTTGTATTTTAACAGTAAATGTGGTTTTGTTCAGTCCTTTCTATAACCACCACCTTCCCTGCACCATTCCTTCCCAGGAAAGACCTTAAATAGTGAACTAGTTCAAGTGCAGCTAAATTTTGAGATTGGAGATTATCAGAATTACTTACGGAACGCTTTGAAACACTGAATTTTACTATTTGCATATATTAGAGTTTCATGACTGATTCTTTTCACACAGAAAGCCAAAATGACCGACTTTGATCGCTACAAGGTTATGAAAGCAAAGAAAATGGTAAGTGAATGCTGCTTCTTTATGGGGTTAATGCTTGTGGCTGTCATTTTAGAGTCACGTACAGGTGGTGGTAGCTTTGCTTTCATAGCTGGCTTGGGTTATGGAGTGACGCCTTGAATGTCAGTGCGTTGGATTTTCTATTTTTCTTTCCATACCACCACTTCGTCTTCAGAGTTGGTCAAACCTGAGGCCATATAATCCGTGTGCCAGTCCTCCCAAGCTGACGTGCAGCTGAGGAAGGAATTGCCTGTTGATGAAACCAAATATTGGGTTGTTCTCAGTATTTCATTTTATAATGAAAATCATTATTCATAAAATATTGGGGTGCCCAAGTTACCAGCCAGAAATATCTTGTCTGCTTGGTAGATCAGAACAGTTTTAGGTGGAATTTGACATTTTAAATATCGTGCGTGGTCAAGGGTGATAATTCAAACTTGAGCTTTCAGATTCTTCCTTTTTTGATTAAGGCACAATATTTGAGCTCTTGCTCTTTTCATTCTGATTAAGAGACAACTTTTTTTTTTTTTTTTTACAGAGAAACAGAATCATCAAGCACGAAATGAAGAAGCTCCAGAGGTTGGCTTCTAAGAAAGGCAAGAAGCCAGAGAAAGCAGGGAAACCAGGGAAAGGAAAGAAGGCAGAGAAGGCACCGAAGGCGAAGAAACCAGAGAAGGCCGTGAAGAAACCAGAGAAGGCGCAGAAGGCGCAGAAATAAATGAACTTCTCATCATGTATAACTCTGTGTCCTTGTTCTGATTTTAAAATTACAGACATCCGATTTAAATTGTAATCATAAGTTCTCTTTTATTTCTGGCCAAGAGTTGTTGTCTGTCTCATTTATTAATGTCCAGTTGTTCCCCAGGAACACGCAGAAAGGTTTTGGTCACCTGTGCAGTTGAGTGACACACACTGCCCAGTACCTTGTACCCAATGCGAGTTGAAATACTTGGATACCCAGTTAACTGAAGTAGGTCAGATCCTGACATTTTAAAAGCAGTCTGCAATTGAAGATGATTGGAAATGTACAGAATTACTTGCACAGTCTTGAGTGTGAAATGTGAGAAATAATTAATTCTGTATTAATGAAGGCATACACTGAAAGTATGTGTTCTGATTGGAATACAAGTATGTCAGTGATTTAAAGACTGATAAGTTGCTGTTCAAACAGTTTACATTACTTCATATTTTCTGAAGAGCTTCCACTATTCTTTAAGTAGTGACCTGCTTGGGTACTTCAGATGTCTAACACCATAGTCCTGTAAGTGCAGTTAAAATAATCACTGATGTATTAACAAGACAGAAATAGTTGGTTTGTGTTTAAGTATACTTGCTTTTCAGAATATTTAAGGTTAAGAGTTTCTGTGAAGACCTGAGACTAACTCCAGTTCCTTAAAATATGCAGCATATAATTTCTGCTTTTTCATTAGAACCATTAAGTAAAAGGGAACGTGACCTAAAGATCCATCAGAAACATTGAAGTGCCTGATAAGTCTTTGCATTATAAAATAATTACATATCTCAGTGTCAGCATCCATGCAGTTTTCTGGCACGAGATATATTTTCTTCATATTGAAGAGATGGTAGAAGTCTTGGGTTATCTGATAATGTAAAAGCAAATTATTTTTGCAGTCAAATACAAACTGGAGGAGGGTGAATATGTATTTCAAAGACTGAAGGGTTGTAAGACCTTTAAATATGTTGTCTAAAGCATACTCATATGCTGTAAAATAGTCTGATAAGCATGTGCTGTTACAGATGTGTGCTTTAACTCCTTACACAGTGTTGCTTATTTCAGCTGGAATTTGGCATCTGCATACTCAAAACACTTAAAACTGTACAGTGTTGTCTTGAGCAATTTATATGCTCTTGGAAATAGAGTTCAAGCACATGGTTGATAACGAGTGGGTATAACAGCTAAGGGGAAAAAAATCAGAAATTATGCAAATTGGGATTAAAAGCCACGTTCAAGTGTCTGGAGACCTTGATTTTAAATTGGATTTTGAAGTGATTAAATCCATCTGAACTCAGAAACTCTGAACTTGAAAGTAACTTTAAAGTTCTATCAACCTGGAGGTCCTTTAAGGTGAAAGATTTGTCCCTTAGGGTTGTTGAGGTTTTTATGTACTGCTGTTAAGATGGGTTATATAAGTCTGGGGAAAAAAATTGTGGAAGTGCCTGTAGAGAAAATGGACGTGCCTTCAACCACAATGAGCTCACAAATGCTTTTTCTACACCATTTACTCATTCTTAAAGGTACTGTCTTTCAAAGAGTAACTTTGCCTATGACTGGAGCAATTTATCCAGTATTTCCATTCCTACTCAGCGACTACTGAGGTATCCAAAACTTTTCCGCAACGCAAGGTGTGCAGCTGAGCTGCCTGGCAGCTGGGGTTTTTCTGGAGCGACCCTGTAACAGTACAAAACGTGCCTAGAGGATTGTGTCTGCCCGAGTGCTGCACCACGAGAGAGGGGCGTTTAAGTTACCGTTCGGAAGGCAGCGTTTCATGCTTTACAAGAAATCGAGGCTCTGTAACACCGTGCCTGCCATCAAGGGCTTCCGTGAAAGTACCATTTTTAACGGTTCGGCCGAAAGGGGAAAAGAGCAGTAATAGGATATACCGCGTTTTGGCACCTGCACTGTTATTTCTGACAGGACGTTCCGTGGGAGCAGCATCTGGTGCCGCGTTTAGCAACTCATGGAACCTCTCTGGAGCCTGCAGGTTTGTATCGTGGGCAGCCCGCCTTCCATTCAGTCCCGCAAGCGTTGCGCCGTTTGGGTTGGTTTGTCCTTCTTGTAAAGCAACGGGAAGGCAGGAAACGGCAGGAGTACAGGTTATTTCTGAAGGTTACCACAGGATGGCAACGTTAGCTCTTCGTAAGGTTGTTCCTAGGGCCAGGCAACTGGGCTGCCTTCCCGTGCAAGGAATGGTGCCAACCCAAGGGGATGGCACAAACACCTGGGAGCGGTGGACATGCTTACCCAATTCTTTATTTTGCCTTCATAGTTGATTAAGATGCACTTTGCTGGGCTCAGGATACAACTCCTTGAACTTTGTGAAGCTGATTGTAAAGAAACAGGATCTGCTGTTTAGAAAGAACTTAAAATTAACTCCCCGTGTTTGTTTTCTCATTTCACACAGAACAGATGGTGGGCTTGCTGGAGAGAGGGGGGCACGTACCCTATCCCAGTTTACTCCTGAGATCAGCAGGTAATTGCAGTACCTGTAAACCAATACCAGCAGTTGACAATCCCAGTGCTAGTCTCTGTGCTGCAAAATCTGGGAGACATGGGCAATTCTAGGAGTAGGATTGGACCCCTTTGCATATTCTGTAGTAATAACATATAAAATGTGTAGTTACTGGGAACCAGCTGTGGTTCTGGGCCAACTGGTTTGCTGGTGATGCATAGTTCTTCATCTTGAAAAAGGCTGTATTTAAGTGCTTTTGTTTCTTGACTAAACATGTCTGTTACTGTGTTTGCCATCTGCATGTGTTTCAATTATTGCAATCTAATAGACTTGAAAGATCACTAGATTTACTGATGGCCTTGTGGCATATCTGGTCTGGTTTCTAGCTCCGTTTATTTTGTCTTACTTTAGTTGTAGTGCCTCTTAAATGTTTCCAGCCCCATATGTTTCTCTGCTTTTCCCCTGCACACGTTGCTAAAGTGTCTCTGAAAGCTACACGTGGCTGCCTTTCACTGAGATGAAAAGGTGCTAATTTATATTCACAGCATTATTGATATCCAAGCAAGTACAACTTACAAGCAAGCGGTAAGTGGAGCAAATTACAGGGATGGCTGTGAAGTCTACTGCTTTCAGGTCTTCAGCTTTTTGTTCTATTATAAAATTCCCGGGTGTTTCTGTTTGCTCGGTTTGTGTTTTGTTTTTTTTTTTTTAATTTGGAAATAGTTTTTAATGTTGTTTTCAGCTTGAAGTTGCATATCCTATTGTCGCACTCAGGTAATTTTGAATTTATACTGGGATTTCCTTCTCTGAAGCAGAAAGACCAGCTTTTAGCAGTTTAAGCATGGCATCCCTAGTTGTGCTGAAGTACTGCAGTCCTTGTCCCTGCTTTGACTCAGGCAGTGGCCGTGTGGACACTTGTGGTGTACCCACACTCTTTTTCTCTGAACTCGTGAGAGGCTTCATTCCTGGATGCTGTGCAGCTTCCAGTTCATGTCCATTCCTTCAGTAGGAATGTGGCCCAAACTTTACTTTGTGCACTTGACCCCTGCATTGTATTCTTGTTTTAAATAAGTGAAGAGTTGGCAATTTTTTACTCGCCTCACTTTCTGTGATGATAAACCATCCTGAGTGGGCTCCAGGCAAATACAGTTTGTAGCAAACTCTCCCTCCTCCCCAAAAGGCTTTCAGATCACTGTGTACATCCAAATTAGAGAAGCCTTCCACCTGCACTCAGCTGTTTGTGCTGATCACCAGCCTACAAATTGTGCCATTGCCACCAGCACAGAGCCACTTCCTCCCTCCTAAAGTGCACTGACCCAGTTCTTGCTGCAGAGGAAGTACTTAACATTTCCCCAGTGAGCCCTGGTATGAGAGTATTTTTCAGGATAATTTGTTCTGTAGCTGTTTGGGATCACTGCTCCTTGCACCTAGTGAGGAGGGGCTCGTCATGGCCCTCCTCAGAGCTGGGCTCTTCCTTCGTGTCCGCTTTGGGCTGCTGGTGGAGCGTGGGTGGTGTTCCAGGGCACTGTGCCTCTGTTAAAGGTTTGTATGGAAGGCTCTTATCAGGAAGCTCTGCTTTGATGAAAATGACGGATGCTTTGAAAAAGTAACGGCATGCATATCTAAATAGCACGAAAGAATATTATCTTTGAGATCCGCTAGAGCTTTACTGAAAGACATAGTGGGAGGGCACCACATCTGAATGTTTTTCACAATAACTCATCAGTCAAGACTTTTTAGACCCACTGTTTGAACCTCCTATTTGCAAAAGCCATCAAACAAAAGAAAGGGCCATTGTTAACTGTCAGATGCTATGTAAAGGTATTCTAAACAGAGGATGGAAAATAGGCTCGAGGGCTTCTTCCTTCTCTTCCTCCCTGGAGTCCCTGAATAATTTTAAAGGGAGGTTTTTTTCTTTTTTTCATTGTTTATCTTTTATCTCTACTTCTTGTCTCATCCGCATTGCACTTAGTTCATCCTGGAAATCTCTGTGGATAATGGAATAAAATCAGGGTTTACAGCATAATGAAATAAATTAAGTCTCACTAGCTGAAAGTGGCATCATTTTTGCTCCGGTTGCTTGAAGCATTTCTCAAGGTCCAGGGAGAGGCTGACAAGCTGCTGCTGTTGGAGATGCATGCAGGCCCTCATCCCAGATGGAAGTGGACTTCCTTAACTCCCAGCCCCCAGATGTGACCTTGGAAGAAAAGACATTCACACAGTGGATCTGCCTGGTCTCTGCTGGCAGTGGGACAGAGCATTCTGTGTGAGTGGGAGGCAGGTGTCAGGGCACAAGGGATAGAAACCAGGAGGTGTGAGGGTTCATGTGCTGCTCCAACCCACAGCTTCACAAGAAGTGGGGCATGGTCCCCTGGCTCCCTTGGCTGTCTCCCTGGGGTCACAGACAGGATGAATGCTCCAAGTGGGAGAGACAAAGGTTGCCAGCCCACTCCCTCTCCTGTCTCAAAGTTCCCAGAACCTAATCCTCTGATTAGTAGAAACTTTCTAATTGTCGACCTAATTTTATTCATGAGCAATTTGTAACCAGGAGGCTCCACTTCTTGCTTCTGTAACTGCAGGGCTGTCAGGAAAGATTCATGAGCCCGTATGTTGGTCAGACCCTATTTTCAGCAGCCACAATTCAAAGCTTTCAGTTTAAATGCTGCCTGATTACTCCATGTGTTAATGCATAGATTTTCTCCCACCCTAGCCTGATGGTGACAGGGGACTTTCCCTAATGCAAAGGTACATACACAGCCAATATAGCGTTTTTGTGGTCCCAACTCTCAAGCATATGCCAGTAACTCCTTCCAGGAAAAGAAACAGATTGCTTCTGTCTTTTTTTCTCTCTCTCTCTCTCTCTCTTTTTTTGGGGGTGGAAATGTTCTGTGCATCAGCTTGTGTTCATTTTCCCCTTGCTTCTGCATGGTCCTGCAGGTTAGAGCTGGAGGTTTGCTGAGGAAAATGAAAGAGCCACAGTCGTGCTGTGTGGGGAGACGTGACACACAGCGCCCGTGCAAGCCACACGAGTTGAATGCTAACAAGAATCACGGGCAGGGATGCTCTGTGCTCCTGCCTGGCACTACCCACACTCCCTTTCAGGCTTCCTAAAAGTTGTCTGCGGTTTTAAGCCGCACAGGGAGCTGTGGATGGTGCAGGAGAACCCGAATTCACCCTGGCCCTGCCTGAGGAGAGCAGGTGAGGAGGAGCTGGACTGTCCCCTGCAGGGCCCCATCACGGCTCCTCTTCTGTGCCCAAGCACCAGTAAAGTGAGCTTGGACAACTCCTGCTCAGGAGGCCAAGGCAACGAGCCGAGCAGCTCTCTGAACTGCCAGCACTAATTCTTAGCCCCTCCAAGCCAAATAATTTGTGCACTAATTTTGCAACTCTTCAGGGTTTTTTTTCCTCGATGCTACAGAGTTTCCAGTGGAGTTTTCCCAGGCTTGTCTGTGGCTCTTCCCAGCCACCCTGTGTAAGTGTGGCAGCACAAGTGGATGGCTAAACAAAGTTTCTGTCAAGGAAAGGAGCAGCGAGGAGTGTAACGATGGCTGGCTAACGTGGTTTCATGGTCGCGCCAACTCATTACCTTCCCGAGTCGACCACGGCTGTCAGGGCATGTTTGGGTGTCTCCAGGGCAACGGGCACAGCACCATATGCCATTTTTATTTTGTAAATGGTTTCATTTGGAGGGACTGCTTTACATATTAGATGAGAAACTGTCTCAACAACACGTCTCAAAATGAGACATCAGTGCTAAAGCTTATATACGTTGTGGGGTGGAATTGTTCTTCATCGAACATCCTGTGTTTTCAGTGACCAAGTAGAGGATATACAGGCACAGGCATGCATTTATTTGCTAGTGAAGTTTGCAGATGGTGCAGGATTAGTGGGATACTAAATAACAGAGATTTGAATCCCTTGATTTACATGGTGACTGTCCACGAAAATTATGTTTCTGATTATTAATTCAGGTGCTGGGGTTTGTATCTAGAAAGGAAAAAGAGAGAGGAAGAAAAGCTATGGCTTGTATTGAGAAGGTGGGCATCTCTGCCTTGGAAAGGACAGACTCTCAAGAGGACAGAGGTGTTTAGGGTGAAATACAGGTAGAAACTCAGTGTCGAAGTTGTTACACCAGCTGCTGGGAGCAAGGGAACCCTGTGGAATAGAAGCCTGTTGGGGCACTCATGTTGTGCTGCCCTGGCAGTTTCACCCTCTCCCACGGTTTTGGATTGCCACAACACAGGTGGACTGTCAATGACTGTTTTCACATGGAGCTGAAGTTCTGTTATTTCCAAAAGCTGGTGGAGGATGGAGGCTGAGACTCTCGGTGATGCAGAGTGGTGAACGTTTCTGGGGGGGAGCGGGCTACGAAACAGTTGATTCTCTAATAACACAGCAAATGTCTTGGACACAGGGCACGGGGGGTAAGAATTTTTTCTGGCCGAAGATGGGAGAGCTTTAAAAATGGCTCTTAGAAATTAAAAAATTGAAAAGAAAACTGTAACTCATTTTACTCGTAATAGCCCATGCCCCGTAAAAACAATACTGCTGTCTGACAAGCGATTCAGAATTTCTAGCATGTATTAAGATGTAAGTTGGAGGAATGAGTAATCACCTCAAAGACTTAATACCTCTTTGTCCCTTCCTCCCTATACTTGTGTTTGAGTCATGACAACAAGGGGGATACAATAGGTATTTATGGGAAGTAAATACCCGTGAGCTTGGGGAACGTGTGGTTCCTCTGCAGATGTTATTGTTTTCTCTGGCGTCTTAAACACTGCTTATAAAGGATTACACTCCCTTCAGGATGTGACCTCTCTGCCTTTTGTCTTGAGTCAGACAAACGGTGACAAAAGCATCCCAGCAACATTAATTTACTCTAATTATTGAGGATGTGCAGCTTCTTCAGCATATTTATAAAAAATTCAGTGCATTCTGTAAGTGACTTGGGTGGGCTTATTTCCATGTGAACAGTGAGGAAAACCTGAGATGCGAGAGTCTGTTCCCACACACAATGCACTGAAAGAAATCACCCACATCCGGCTTTTTCTCCAAATTAGGGGCTTGTAGCTTGTTCCCTCCAGGGACACTGACTAGGGAAGTGGGGCATGGGCATGTCATGCTTCAAAATCAGATGCAGCTTATCTGCTTCTCTGCATCTTCTGGGTCCCAGCGCCAGACACAGCACTGAGCAGGAGCCCAGCTCTCTCCTCATTCTGCTTGATCCCTGGAGCCTTAATTTCCCATCTCTTTCACGGTGAGTTATCAGGGTCTCCTCTGCAGACTGTTCCTTAGTAAAGCATTGAGACCCATTATCAACAGATGTAGGACATAGTGAGATAGGGAGGGAAGAGAAATTTGAAGGCTTTCTGAGCAGCTCATTTGTAATCAGTACTTGATAGGCAGTGATTTATCTGGGCAGGGGTTGGGTCTCAGAAATTCATTCAAGCTTATAATTATCTTGGCAGATGTGGAAAGTCATATTCACAGCCACTCAAACCTATTAGAGCCTCACACTTTTCTAAAAGGAGGAAAAAACCCCCTTCAACTTTACTTTCTTAGAGGCAGAATAGCTTTCTGTTCCTTGTCAGCTCTTGAAATCTGTCCCCTCTCCACTGCCTGTCTTTAGCTCCCAAAGGAGAAATGAATTCAGGTCCACTGGGACAGAACAGGGAAAAGAAAAGTATTTCTGGGGAGAAAAAAAAAAAAAGATCAGCCTATTTTCATCGTTCTGCAACAGGTGTTTCTGTATGAGGAACAGCAAGTGGAAAGGTGAGTCAGTCTGTGAAATGAAGGCAGGGTTACACCGGAAGATTTTGCTAATGCCTACAGTCATGGCATTTGGGGGAGCACAGAGGTCCCTGTGTGGCCTTCTTTCTCTCCATTGCTTTCCTTGGATTCTGGCCCAATCCTGCTCTTACCTCGGGGAAAGGTCTCAGCTCTCCCACTTCAAAGTAACTGCACCTGGCTAAGCTGGATCCGCCTGGAGATGCCAGCAAATTGAGCCACCCTTGCTGCTGCCCTGCGCCTCGCAACAGGGAGAGAACACCTTTTCCTCCTGCCTAAGTGCAAGGTGGGAGGGAGCAGGCTCAGGAGATCTTTTGTATTGGGCATCAGAGATAATTGGCCCGAGACCCTGGTGTGAGACGTGGCTGTTTTGGAGGCTTGTGTCTTGCCTGTGAGCTGAATGCGGTCCCACCTTCCCGCTCTCCTTTGTCTCCATTTGCTGCCTACATCTCATGGGAGTTTCTTGCAGTGGAGACCATCCCTGGCATCTGATTGAACGACTGGTCTCAGCTAAAATCAGGGACACATCAGGGACATCTCTGTGTGAGTCGTAGAATGGCTGTGAGAATGTGAACAGAGGTGGTCAGGGGATAGAAAAGAAAAAGAAAGAGAGAAGAAAAGCAGTTTTCAATATTCAGGTAATCACTGATTTTCCAGAATGCAGTAACAGGGATGCTACCGATGGGATTTCGGGCTGCACCGGTGGGCCTAGGACTACCCAGCTCAGGTACAACACAAACACGGCCCTATGGTTTTGGGGAATCCTCCTTAGGAAACTAGTTCATAATGCACTTGGTTCTCAGGTTTTACCGCGTTTTTAATCTGACTTTTGCACTGTGTACATCAATAATAAAATTCTCCAGGGGAATGGGGGTGGGGGGAATAAAACCGAAATTTCAAAACGCCGAGATCGGAGCATTTGTTTCGAGGCTCACTGGATTTATCTTCCTGGTTTGGCCACCAATCCCTTAAGTCTGCCTCCCACAGCAGCCATCCAGGCTCATTTCGGATGTCAAATTCCTCAAATGTCAGGCGTGCATTTTGAACAGTTATTTGTATGGAGAGGCAATCCAGAGAGACCAGCCAGAGCGCTTGGCCTGTCAGTCAAGGCTCGCAACGCTGCTGCACTGAGGGAATCATTTTGACATAAAATTGCATATAAATGGAGACTTTTCAGAATTAAGAGAGGGAGACGAAAACAAACACTCCCAAAATGAGGTGCCACCATTGAGTCATGATACACGGGGTTCAGCCCTGCCAGATCCCTCCTCTGGCACTTGGCTGATGCCTGCCCAACAGATGAGAGCTCAGTCCGTCTTTGTGCCAAGGTTAATACTGGGTTATTGTTTAATTACCTAAATTACTATTTCTAATATAATTAGTAATATTAGGTCATCATCTGCCCTGGGGGACTGACCTCAAGGAAAATGTTTTAGTATGTTTGACGCTGCAGTGGCCAGGACAGATGAGGATGGCGATGGCAGCAAGGAGGGGATGCAGGGCTTGGTTTCTATATCCCTCCCTCACACCCAAGTGTGGGGTGGAGGAGGGTGTGCTGAAGCCGAAATTAGACTCACTGCTTTCGTGTGTAACCTTCAATCCACTTCTTTTCTTAGCTGTACTTTTGAGAAGCAACAGAAAGGGAAGGGAGATGTACCACATTAAAAGTAAGGTGCGCTCCAGGAACCAAGGGGGTATGGAGGCACTGGGGCACTGGGAGTGGCAGGAGACTACACTAGGCAGAGCATTGAGTTGCCATCACTGCTTACACCCACCGTGTCGCATGACCCTATGAAATGTCACTGCAGGACCGTGCGTGGTCAGTGATTAGAATGGGTCTTGAGGGCTTAGAAGCCTCCTCCTGGGCCCTGGCACTGCCCTCCTGTGCTGTCTCGGTCAAGTGATTCAGCCCAGTTTCCTTCAGACCGTCATATCTTCGATATCCCTCACAATAGCCTGTACTGTGCCTTTGCCAGATTTTTTTAAAAATACAAATATCAGTAAGGAACAACGCTGATCAACCTGGTTTGTTTTATGGTTTCCTAGAGAGGTGCAGGTTGGGGAGCCAGAAAACTCCCACCCCTGAGACAGAGGGTTTCCTCCTTGTCCCCGAGATGGGCTGGTGGGGACTGAAGCAGTTGGTGGCTTCACCTGCCACAGTGAGGAACTGATGGGTTTTGCTTGGCCATAGGCCAGGGCTGGAAGAGGAAAGTGAAAAAAAATGCTTTGCAGCCTGGCAGCTGCCTGTGTACCCTGCCTGGCCATGGAGGGCTGGTGAAACCACCAAGTGGTGGAACACCACTGCTTTCCAAAGCCATGCCTGCAGACCTTGTTCTCCCAGAGGCTTGAGGAAATGACATTTAGGACGCACCCTACGCCCAGGTGCCGAAGGAGGAGCTGCACTGGCTGGGCACTGCAGGGCTCACTGTGCTGCAGTCCTGACACGCGGTGCTGCTGGGTGTGAGGGTCTTCTTCCTCTGGACCTCCCGGGTCACCCCTCTCCTGGCTGCCTGCAGACACTGTGTGCCCCAGAAAAACAGACACTTGAGCACACTAAAAAAGGTTTTAACACATCCTTACCTGCCTTTTTAGGCAGACAAGAAACCTCCTCCCAGAGCTGCATCAGCTTCAGATACTGATGTAGCACAGCTCTTCGCTGGGCTGTTACTGAAAGGCAAAGCAGTATTAATAAAAACCAGCAAAAGGCATTTTCTCAGGCACCTGGGAGCAGACCTGTGGTTCGCCTTTCAGGCTCTGGGGTCAACATGGTCCCTGGGGCTCTGCCAGCACCTCTGCTTGTCTGGCACCAGGGTCACTGGGAACAAATGGGTTTGGGAGGAGCACGTGTGTCTTCAGCTCCTCCTTTACCTTTGCCTCCTGGCTCAAATTTGCTCTCGCTGTTAAAAAAAAAGAGGAGAAAAAAAAAAAAGAAGAAAAAAAGCGGCAAGAAGGGCTTTTATTGTGAAAAAGAGACTCTCCAAATGCTTGTTCCCCCCTTCCCAGCCTCTCCACTCCCCTCCCCACAGGGAGGTGGGTCTGGGATGAGGCAGAGTTTGAAAACTCACAGCTGAAGTTTGAAGGGTGTCCTCCCATCCAGGGGGAACCAGAGGCACACGCTGGCGTGTCGTGACAGGACCCCAGCAGCCCTTTCACGCGGAGCCGTGAGCAGGGATTGCACAGATCCCGGAGGGGCACCCCTGGGTGACAGCCCCCGGCCGTGATTAATGGCTTGCGGAGAGGAAGCGGGCTGATTAGTTGCTGCAGATCCTTTTTCTTATTGCTGTTTTTAAATTTATTTTTTTTTTTTTTTTGTATTCCCTATTGATTCCTGGTGTTGTATGGAAGTGCCAGAGGCGGAAGGCACCCGGCTCGGGAGGTGACCGTGTGCTGTGTTGCCCGCAGGGCAGCGAAGCACACGAGGAGGAGCGCGTCGGCTCGTGCTGTGAGACATGGTAGGATTTGGGGATTTCCTTGCTGGCGGTGGGAAGCAGTGCTGGGTCTGCTCAGGGACACCAACCCCATGGGATGAGGTGCAACAGCATATCCTGGTTGTCTCCATCGTGGGGACAAGGCGAGCGGGACCGCTCGGAGTGTTGGGGCATGGTGAGGCAAGCAAAGCAGGGAACCACTCCAGCACCTGTCTGTTGTTAAAAGCATTAGGGATGGACCAGGCAGATTGTAAGAATGCACTAGGGGTGGACCAAGCAGATTGTAAGGATGCCCGTAAAGGCAGTACCTGGGGCTGCTGTGGCTGAAGGCACTGCTGTCAGCCAGGGAGGTGATTATGCTTCCTCAGCCGAAACCCACCTCTTTTAAGTGCCCAGGTGGCACTGCTTCAGGCAGGCAAAGAGCATGGGGTGAAGCCAGTGAAGTGCAGAAAGACTCAGAGATTAAAAAGAGCCCCTCTGTGCTTTCCGTTTGGTCCCCACAAAGCACACTGCTTTCATCAAAAAGCTGCAGAAGTGGACGGTTTGGCAAGGGAAAACTTCACGTCTCTCCCAAGAAATGTTGTATTTCCCTGGCATTAGAAGATTTATCCACATTTGTAGCACATTCCGTGCCTTAGGGTGGTGTTTCATGTCATCTAGTTTCAGCGCTCCAGCTTGGAACGTCCCTCAGCAATCAGTTTCCCGACCCGTCAGAGCAAGCACACACCAGCCGAGCTAAGATGGGCCCCTCCTGTCCCTGTTACCACTATCCCACCAGGGGACAGCCAGGGTGTCACTTGGGGGGTTTGCACTGGGGTGTGGGGCTCTGTTGCTGCTTTGCCACCTCAGCACTCGCAAGGCTCGTGTTGGGCAGGGATTGCAAACCTATTGTGATAGATGAGCTGAGGAGGTGCCTGGTGCTGCTGCCAGAAACCGGTCATTTGTGTTTCTGAAAGGTTTTTATGTCCTTGAGGGTGTGCTGATGTCTCAGAGCATCTCTGAGAGCAGTGAGGCCGTGCTACACTTCACCAGACTGTGTGAGAGTGTTTGTGTAGGGGGGACAGTGGTGGTCATGCTTTATACTTTCCATCCTAGAGTTTACATAGGCCGTTTTGAGTTTCTTAATTAATGACCTTCAGGAGCAGGAAAAATAGACAAGACTGGGGCTTGTGTCACCCATTCTGGGCTTGGAGATAACTCCTCCCTGTCAAAGGGAAAAGCAAGGCAGCTCTCCCCACACCAGCCTTTTGTCTGCAGTAACACTTTCCTGTACGAGCCTTCACTATGAAGCCTTTCAAAGCAAGCATAGGCTGTGCCAGATACCTCGTGTGGTCCCCCGTGTGAGAGCGGGGTATTCACTTTTTGCCAGGATTTCCATTTTGCCTTGGCAAGGGAAGGTCTGCTTCTGCAGTCCTTTCCCCCTCCTGAGCTCCCGCATTGATTGCTTTGATTTTGTCTGTAATCTGGGTTTGCTCTGGGCACCTGTAGGCAGGGCAGTGACAGGGCTGTGCCCGAAGCTAATTGTCTCGTCGCTTCATTTGTAGCAAAACCCCGAGCAAAACGCTCCAGATGATTTTTGACTCCTTTCACAATCACCAGGAGGGTGACCCCTTGCAGAAAGCCGGAGGGATGCCAGCTGTGAGCTTCCCCTGTGTTAGTATGGAGAGCACGCTTGCAGCCGGCTGCTTGTTGGATCCGGCCGCCGTACATGCCCGACCTGCTGCACCAGTGAGTGCTGGGGGATGACTGCATCACAGAAACATCTTCTTTCTTCTGGTTTCAAAGTCTGCCAGAGAGTAGTTTCCACTTGCTCTGTCATTTGCCTAGTATGAGGCAGTCTAAATACAAGGGGCTGATTACACTGTATTAATCCTCTGGCATAGGTGGCAAATGCCTCAATTACCCCTTCTATTTCCAGTGCTCATAACTCCAGTCTGTTTGCAGCTATTTGTCTTGCCCTGGAGGAAAAGCCCCTTTTCTGTGAGCCTGGCTGCACCAGTGCTTTTACCATGTTTGATCTGCTCGCTCACCCCATGGGATTTGCTGGGAAAAGAAGAAGGCTGGGGGGCAGCTTTACCCAGGACGGGTCTGTGGGACACAGGCAGCGCTCAGAGCCAAGTGGCAAGCAGCTTTCTTCCCCTCTTTTCCTCTTCAAGATGTAGTGGCTTAAAGGGAGGAAAATGGGGTTGCCTTTCTGCAACTGACGCCAGGGCTGGTATGAACAATTCTGTTTTGAAGAAAGCCCACAGGGCTGAAAGGCCCTGCTGTCCTCCTCCTCCCTCCCCTTTGGAATCCTACGAATGCACTTTCCTGCTCTCCAGGAAGGGAAAAACCCCTCACAGCCAGCTCAGAGAAACCCAAGTGTCTGACTTGGGCAACATCCACTGAAACCCCAACAAGGGAATCCTGTCCAGCCCCTTGCTGGCACTCCAAGGCGGGTTTTGCAAGCTCTCGCTGGGCACCAAGCAAGCATTCCCATTTCCTGGTGCTGGTCCACTTGTTAGAAATGAAAACTGAAAATAAGTGGATCAAAACATTCTCTCTCCAAAATACAGAAGTAACATGACCCCCGGTAAAATAAATAAAGCTGGAACCCAGTGCCAAAAATGTGTGAGAGAGTTTTAGCAGCTTTCCAGGTACTCATCAGCAGGATTGGTAAACTCATCAAGAGCAAGAGGAAATAAAACTTGATTTTATTTTAATGTATTTGTCCCCCTATTAAATACAACCCAGTACACATTGTAAAAGAGACTGGCTTTCTAGCACTTCTGCTCTTTGCCACTTATGCGTGGAGGAGCCAAAGCAGTGCAGCACCGCTGGGGCTGCCAAGCCAGAGCTGGTGAGCAGCCCAAAAGCGCAGCAAGAGAAGCTGCTGGGGAGAGGGGAGTTGTAAGGAAGGCGGTCCACGGCTCCCAGGGTCCAGCTCTTAAATCCCCAGGTTTGGGAGTCCCATAGGAATCATCAGCGTGAGCTACTGGCTGCGGCTGGAGCCGAAGTGCTGGGATTCCTGAGGAGCAGGATTCCTGAATGTTGCAGGAACAAAGCATTTTCTTCTTCAGCGGAAGAAACCCAGGGGTTTTGAGGCAGTTTGTAGGTGGAACTTACAGGGAAGGAGTCCAGCCTGTGGGCTGCAGGCTGCTGCCCTCCTCCAAAGCATCCCGTGTACAACCCCTCAGGAACAAAAGCAAGACTGTTCAAAATGAGCGGGGCATGAGGCGCAGATGTTGCACAAAGGCAAGCCACATCTGTTTCACCAGGGAAGGGGCCCCCTTCGTGCTGGTTCAGCAGGCAGATGGAAAAGCTGCTCTGAAAACTGACGGAGCTGAGTGCAACAGGCTGGCCAGGAAACTGGGGCGAGGGGAGGGGGAAAAGGGAAACCTGGCAGGGTCCTTCACAGCAATGGGGGAGTGAGGGACCAACAGTCACCCAAACCCACTGCTCCCCCTCCTTGATGTCCTGCCAGGGTTTCAAGGTTGTGTTGCTCACACGTAGGTGTGAGGGCTAGAGGAACAAGCAGAGGGAGAGGCGGGAAGATGAGGAGGACCTCCCTTGTCCCGTGAGGCGAGCAGGACAGTCTGGCACTCAGGTCCTTGTTGACTTCCTGTGAACATGAAGTGCTGTTTCAGGTCCTCAGTGACCGGGATGATTTGGCTGCAGGTTGATGTCACTTTCAGTGGTGAAAAGTAACGGAGATATTTGCACATGTAATAGCAGCAGGGCTGTGCATCTTGGCGATGTGTCCTGAAAGACAAACAATCTCTTGGGAGATGTATCTCGAAGAAGTAGAAGATCCGGCTAAGTGCAAGAATCTGTAATAAAATCCCTGAGTCTGAACCTAAATAGAAGAAGGATGAGGTATCTGAAAGCTTTTAGTTTGCTTACTTTAAGCAGAAGAAGTATGGCATACTGGAGACTGTTTATTTTTGTGGTGCCCTGTGTTGACTTCTGGGATTAAACCGGAGGGTCCTAAGCTGCACTGTACATAGCATGGGGATGAAAAGTGCCCTGTCCATCCCTGAGTATTAACTCCCTGCAAGCTGAGATTTACACAGGGAGAGTGAGAATTACGAGTCTTTCCTTTTGCTCGGTGAAAATCACGTGATTTAGGAGCAAGGACGGTGTCATCACGGGAAAAGCCAGTTCCTGTGGGTACCCTGCAGGGCTTTAGTCCAGCCCAGCTGCAGGACGAAGTGTGTGTAGTCTCTGGGTAACCCCAAGCAGCAGTCCCGACCTTCACTGCATCAGCTGCACCCCGTGGTGGGGTGTCCTCTGTCCAGGTGCTGGCCATCTACTTACTTCATGATGTCTGTCCTCTGTCTGCTGCCCCAGATCTTCCTTCCAGACATTTGGGATGCTGAGAGCCTTGCCGCTCTTGTTGGCTCTTGCTGGGTGGGGGCTTTACAAGGCCGTGTTTCGGCTGTACTTGTTTAGTCTGTAACTCAACTGTGACCAGTCAGTGCAATAAGAATGGCACCGTTACATAAAAACGCTGGAATTTTCTCATTATTCGGGGCAGTTTCCAGCACTGGCTGAAGATTTTGTTTAAAATGGTCCTTCGGATGATGGGGTATGTGAGAGGGGACTGTGCTCTGCCTGTGGCTGCGCAGAGAAGCACGTCCAGGGTAAAGGGCTTCCAAAAAACAGAAGTAGTCAGTCTGGGTGGGGGGCTTAGGGCAAGAAATTGGACCTCTCACCCCTGGGAAGCAAAAATCTCAAGGAGCTGATGCAGAGTCTGGAGCCAAAGACACGCCAGAGGCTGTGGAGCTTGAGGGTTTCAAGGTTTTCATAATTTGCTGCCTCAAGGCTGTAGTGATAACATGGAAGAACTGTTAAGGCAACATTATTTAACAGCTTAAAGGCAGCATGTTGGAGCCATCCCTTTAAAGTCAGTGCTCAGACCGAATGGTACCAACACCGTTCATCCCTTTATACTGCTGCTGAAATGTTGCCCTTTGTTAGTGCAGAGCAAGCTTGTCTTGCAGCTAGGCTATAAGTTATCCTCTGGAGGCAGAAACTTTGCAGGCTGCCCAAAATTTAGCAAAGCAAAGCGTGTTTTAAAGTTTGTCCCAGGCAATTAAACTTTGGTCAGTCTCTGGTTTGGCTTTGGGCATGCTGGTGGGAAGGTTTGTGTGCCAGCTATGAAGGCTTTGCTGACTCTGCAGGGGAAGACCCAGCACCATGTGGTGATGTGCCACATTTCCATCTCCCCAGCCTCAGCTGACCCTGCATCAGTTTTGACTCCCTCTCATAGGGTTTGTGGAAGCACAGTCCCCCTTCCCACGTCCTCAGTGCCCGAATTGAGCTTCCCAAGCCACTTGTGAGGAGTGTGGAACTGTGTCTGCAGGAGCACCCTGAGCAGGCAGGCATGGTCTGCCTGCCGCACCCCTACCCTGACACCGCGCAGGGTGGCCTTCACAGGGTGCTGAAATGCAGTGGGGTCATGATCCTTCACCCTTGAAGGGCATTTTAGAGCTAAAAAGACCTGCATCCCTGATGGAAACAACCCCAGACACAGAGCTGGTGCAGGTCTGCTAGGAATTACAGCCACTTTGATGGATAGTGAGGCCAGGTGAGGGGCTGTCTGTTCTTTGTGCCCCATGGCGATGGAAGTGCTAGTGTGTGGTGGTGGGATCTAAAGCTGTACCTTTGTGCTGGGTACACAGCCAGAGCTACCCTGGGGACTGGGAATCATCATTTAATGGATGTCTTGAGTAAATTCCCACTCTGAGAGCCATCCATCTTCCCTGAGCAGGATAATATAGGAAGGCACTTGAATGATGAGCGATGGATGCTGGCAAGGATTTCCTTCTGCTCAGACTTGCCCAGAGTCACTCTGGGGGTGGAGGGGTTTTGTCTCGCTCTGTGTCCTCAGCACTATTATGAGTCCCCAGGAGTGAGCTTAGCCCGTGTGCCATATGCCGTGCCCTTAACCAAAAAACTTCCTTCACAACAGGAAAAAGAAGAGGCTGCTCGCTTCCCAGATCCGATTGACGTGCTCGCTCCCCCCAAAACACCAGGAGCTTCTGCAAGCACCATGTGTGGGTGCAAGGCTCGGGAGACGTTCCCAGAGGTGGGGGGCAGCCAAAGGAGGTTTCCCACTTGTTTTCAAGCAGTCTTTGTTAAAATCGGTCACGGCAGGCTGCACCTCCTGCTGCCCAGGCGGTTTTGCGGTTCATTGGGCGGGCAGCGAGCACGGTGCTGGGAGGGTGAGGGTAAGCACAGCTCTTAGTGTTGC
The DNA here is from genome assembly GCA_035584735.1 of Pseudotriccus pelzelni. Taxonomy (NCBI): domain Eukaryota; kingdom Metazoa; phylum Chordata; class Aves; order Passeriformes; family Tyrannidae; genus Pseudotriccus; species Pseudotriccus pelzelni. The sequence goes on along the minus strand of JAWMRA010000078.1, from coordinate 41,414,821 downwards.
ACCCCCTGTGCAAAGTACACCCCGCTCAGTGTGTGCCCAGATAAATGCACGTACCTGCTTTTAACCTTTGGCAAAGTCCTCTGAGCTTGGGAGTCTAGGGCGGGCTGGTAGCCAAGAGGGACATGGCCATGGCTGAGCCATCCTGGCTTCCTTGGGCACCTCTTTGGGATGGTGGCATTTACTGCTGGAGGGGTCTGGGAGTGCCAGTGCAAGGGCAGGAGCTCTCTTTTAAATGCCAGAGGAAAGCAGGGACTGATTCCATTTTCAACAGCCACGTATTTCCGTGGCACCTCTCTTGTCTCAGGGCTGTTTCTTGCATTCTTGGATAATGAAGTTTGGGGGTTGTTTTTCTTTTCTTTCAAGCTTGGCAAAGCCAATTTGATGCATTTTGAAAAGAAATTGAAAACAGGCTTCTCTGCTTCAAATTCTGCCAAGGTTCAACCATCCTGGGAATACAATGTCAAGGATAGCCCTCCCCCCTGCAACCACACTTAGGAAGTTTTATCTCCAAGCATCAAAGCCGCACAGCTCTCCACTGTGCCTTCAGAGCCTGGGCTGTGCTGTATGTCCCTCTGGTGAGTGAGAGTATATATTATTTGCTTATTGGCATCCTGGAATCAGCAGTACCTCTCTTAAGCCTTTTTATGCGTTTTGCCTGCTGGGAAAAGGACCTAATTTCTGGCAAAGACGTGCTGTACTGTCAGTGTCAGCCTGGCAAAGCAAAGCTGTACGTATGGTTTGCATTTTGGGCTGAATTGAAGCCATAGCTTAAACTGCAGCATTTTTTTACAGCATGGGCTCAGAGAAACTCTCTTTGGAAAAGTACTTACCCAGGACTTGCAAAAACAGTGTTATTTCTGCAGTGTTTTATCACCTGGGTTGTTGTTAAATTTGCAATATCAACCGCCAGAAATAACACAGAGAGTGTACTTGCACTTTTTTTTTTCTTGTTGTTGTTGATGTGGCAGGGAAACTCTGAATGGCGCAGGGGAAGGGAGCCTGTGCTGGCCCTTGCCCAGCTTCAAAGCCCAGGATTTCAAGCGTCGGGTGGGAAAGTGATGAAGTTCAAACTTGTGGTGCCCAAACCAGAGCTCACTGAAAGGGAAGACAAAGTGGGTTTGGACAATAATGATTCCTTAACCACTTGGACTGTAAACTGGCTTGACATTAAAAACCTGGCAATCGTTGCCATCTGTTTGGCATCCTCTGTTCTCCAGCTGTGGGTTAAAAAAGGATTTTTCCTGCAGTATTTTGAAGGTTTTGCAAATGGGTCCCACATGCACCCCTCCAGGATACTGGGATTTTCGGGAGCCAGGCTTTTTGCGTAACCCAGGGACAGCGTAAGCAACCAAAGGGTTATTATCAGCTGAATAACAAAAATAATCACCCTGAAAACCCTCCATGCAGAAGAAGAGAGTTATGGGGAGTTTTGGTGAGCCTGGGGTGGGCCATGTCTCCCCAGAGGGATAGGACAGGGATGGTGCTGGGAAAAGTTGCCCAGGGAAGCACAGATTGAGAAGGGACTGAATGGATGGATGCAGATGGGAATACTGAAATTTACAATTTATCTTGTCCTTTGGGTTTAATAACATAGATCTTATTGCCATTAATTCAGCCTACTTTGAGGCCAGAGGGACAGATTGTGAGGCTTTTACAGTGATGACTCAAAAGGAGTGTAGATATCAGAATATCAGGATCTGCCCTTTTTATTCCACAGTGTTATTTTACTGGGGTTAAACTATGATATAGACATTGCACCTCCTCTAAATTCTTGCTTAGGATGCCAGACTTGGATTTGGATCACAATCAGCCTCTTGACAGAAGTCCTGCTGCCCCTTGGGGCGTTTGGGTGTGTTCACACCCATTCCCTCCCCAGAAAGCGACTAAGGCAATGATTTAGCCATGCAGTGTGATGCCTGGCACAGTTAATGCCAAGCCCTGAATAGCCCTGCCTGTGATCTAGGACAGGACGTCCCTCGCCCTGGACTAGGTCTTTTTCACTCTAGGGAGAGGTAAAACAGGGGGTCCCCTGGCAGGTCCTGAGGCCCTGTACCAGACAGCCCCTGGCTCCCAGCAGAGGCTGGTGTAAGCCGTGTCTGAACAAAGAATTCAACCCAGCGGATATATTTTGCTGCACTACATTGCATCTCTGGGAGAGAAGCAATTAAATGAGAGCTATAAAGCTGAATCACTCCAAGTGCACCATCAATAGCTCTTGTAAGCTTCATTAAATCTGCTCAGTCCTTGAAAGGGAGACATTAAAGGAACCACTCCTGTGGTTGAGGCCAGCAAGTTGGTGGCTCCTCTCATCCACCTTGGCTGACGCAGTGTCTTTGCGAGGGATGTGGCTCCCCACCATGGGGCTGTCTGAAGCAGCCTGGCCATTGTGGGGGGCACAAAACCTGATAGATATTGGGATAGTGCTGGATCACCTTATAAAGGAGCTCATGGGCTGAGGTTGCCTATTCTTGGGGCTGGAGTTGTGCTAGGGGTGGGTCCCTGTGGCCGGTGGGAGCCTGCGGTCCTAAAAGCCCCACGGCTGGAATTGTTTCTGCTTGCCCAGCTGCTTTCTGGAAGTCATTCTGGCTGCTGGCTCTCACCTCTCCAGCTTTTTAGATCCTTTTTTTCAAGCTTTTATTCTTATAAACAGTCTCTTATCCCTTCTTTGGCAACACATTGTCCCACTGTGCCTGCCATGGATATACTTGTGCTTCCAAAATAAATAATTGCAAAAAAATGTATCCACTTGACCACTGCCTTGACTTCCAGAGTGAGTTTGAGCCACTTGGAAACGCCTGTTGAAAGCAGAGAAACGGTGCCAAGGTGGTTTTTTGTGGCTCCAGCCTCCAGAACTGTGTAAGATTGCCCAAACCCTGGTGAAAGAGGCATGAGTGCAGTGTGGCTCAGGACTGGCTTGGAGGATCTCGCAGTGCTGCCCCATCACTGCCCTTCACCTCGTCCCAAAAGGAAACGTGCTCAGAGCAGCCCCAGCACCACATGCATGGAATTGCCTTAGGCCAAAGGGGAGATGTGAACTTAGCAATGAGAGGAGACTTGCACAGTGTTTGCTTCTAACTTCCTTTCCAGCCTATATAATTTTTTAAGTTGCTCCAAAGTAGAAAGTATGACTAAAAGGGCGGAGGGGAGGGGGTGGGGGGGGTGTGGGAGAGAGACCTGTGTGCACAAAAATATACACCTCAAAAGTTGTTAGTACCTGTCTAAAGGCAGTTCCTTAGTGCTGGGAATCAGAAGACTTTAGGTTTCACATATAGCATAGATCATATCATAGACTCATAGAATGATTTGATTTGGAAGGGACCTTAAGAATATTTAGTTTTAACCCTCCTGTCACAGGCAAGGACACTTAACCAGGTTGCTCTGAGTTCCATCCAACATGGCCTTGAACACTGTCAGGGATGGGGCATCCACAACTTCTCTGGCAACTTGTTCCAACACCTCACCACCCTCACAGTAAAGAATGTTTTCCTAATATCTAATCTAAACCTACCCTCAGTCTAAAGCCATTCCCCCTTGCTTTATCACTCCATGCCCTTGTAAAAACTCCCTCTCCAGCTCTCTTGTAGCCCCCTTTAGGTTCAGGAAAGCGGTATAAAGTCTCGCCAGAGCCTTCTCTTCTCCAGGCTTAACAACATCAACTCTCTCAGCTTGTCTCCATACAAGAGGTGTTTCACCCTCCAGCAGTTTGCACCCTTTTTTAAAACACAGGCAGTCACAGGTCCCAGCTGACACTTGGAGCTGCCTTGCTTTTGCTGGACACAGTGATGGGCAGAGCTCCACAGGCCTTGTCTCATCATGCATTGAGATGTCCTGCAAAAGAGGTTGTGGGGATCCAACTTATGCGTTCAGTGTGCAATGAATCAGTGACCATGCCCAGAGTAAGTTCTGAAGGATAAAAACCTCTTAGGAAGCGGAAAGTGTTTACAACCAGACAGGAATTTGCTCTGGTTTGGTCTTTTTTTTTTTTTTTTTCCCCTCTTTTTTTCAATTCTTGAGTCTTTAAAGCAAAATATTTGGCCATGAAGACCACATTGCCCATGAAGCGATCCTGTACATCAACACTGCAGACATGGCAACCTCTGTGGCGGGTCAGCCCTTGCTCTGACTGCAGATAATTTCTGGCACAAATCATGGCACCAGCCATACCCCTCCTGCTGCAGTGCCATGAAGGCAGTGAGTGCTTGGGGAACGCCTTTCCCTGCGACCAACACAAGCAGAGGGGCTGCTTCTTCAAAGCAAACGCTACCGAGGACTCTCCTGGACTAACACTCCAGTACCACTCTACCTTTCTCTCCCTGCAGGCCCAGCGACCGCGGCGAAGGTTGGGGATGAAGCTCTCAGCCCCAGCGGCCGTGGGGGTGCTGCTGGCCCTGGCCCTGCTGGCACTCATCCACCTGCCCCCACCGCCAGACCACTCCCCTCTCCCTCTGCCAGCCTCGTCCCCTCCCGGTCCCCGCTGGGAGGTGGCTGACCCGCTATCTGGAGGACCAGCCCGCAGAGAAAGGCTCCCTGTACCCCTCACTCGCTCCCGGCGGGACCAGCCCCCTGGCCAGGGCAGGAGGCGGCGCAGGGGCGTGGAGAGGAGAACTCCCCCATGGCTCTCTGAGGATGACCTCCGGAAGATGCAGCTGCTGGCCAGTGGGCAGGTGGTCTCCAAGACCCGCATACCTGCCCATGGGCAAGTCATGCGAGTGGGGCTGCAGGCCTTGGGGGATGCCAAGGGGAATGTCTCGCCAGCCAGCCCACAGCGGGACTGCCAGGATGGGCGCTGTGGGCTCATCAAGCGCCCCGGGGACCTCTATGAGGTGCTGGCCTTCCACCTGGACAGGGTGCTGGGGCTGAACCGCAGCCTGCCCGCTGTGGCCCGGCGCTTCACCAGCCACCTCCTGCCCTACAGCTACACCGACGGCTCCCTGCGCCCCATCATCTGGTGGGCTCCTGACCTCCAGCACCTGGAGGATGCCAACAACGACCAGAACTCCTGTGCCTTGGGCTGGCTGCAGTACCAGGAGATGCTGCAGCCCCATAGACCGACGCTGGTGGCTGGGGATGCCCCCTGCTCCAGTATCCCACACGGCGAGTGGAGCCGCCTGGCCCTCTTTGACTTTCTTCTCCAGGTAGGGCTGCAGTGGTGGAGACCACCTGTCCCACCAGCTGTGCCATCTGGGTCCCTCTGCATCTGAGCCTTTATTGTCTGGTCATGGACTCCTTCTCCTCTGGGGGGGTCACATAGGCTGTGGTTTCTTGGGATGTATTTTCACTCATCAGCTGATGCTGAGCAGCAGAGCTTTGTGCAGAAGCACTTTGGCCTGACTATGCTCCACGCCTGGGACTTGCAGGGGAAACACAGGCAGGTTTTGGACGTGGCGAGTCCACTCTCATGTGGGTGAGCTTTCTGCCATTGTGGCTTCATTGACTTTGCTTTGTGCAGGTGCCAGCAGCAGTTTGGGGCATCCCCAGGGGCATGCCTAGGGCATCCCTAGGGACCAGCAGAATTTTCTGCATCAGCCCCATCAGATCCAACTCCAGGGATGCGCTGCTGGCACGGGAAATGAGGAGCCCTGCCCCTTCGAACAGCACTGATTTCGTCCTCCTCTGCATTAGTAATACTTAATCTCCCATCTGGAAAATCATACCCTGCTGCTACAAGGGATTACAACAGCATCACAGAGAGTTATCAGTTCTTGGAAGGCAGCTGTAAGGAGGCAAAAGTGATTTCTATGGGGAAAAAAAGCCTGTTTAGGCACCTTAGGGCTGGAGCTTTGGTTATCAGACAAGGGGAAACTGCCTGAAAGGGCAAGTATTAAAGTAACAAAAGAAAGAAGTGAAGAAAGAAAAAAAAACCAAATGAATGGGTTCTCATTTTTCTCTCTCTTTTCATTTTTTTGTTTGTTTTTTGTTTTTTTTTTTTTGTGGTTTTGTGTGGGGATTTTTTATTGGTTTTGTTTGTTTGGTTGGTTGGTTGGTTTGGGGTTTTTTTGAAAATCCTGACCATTAATCTTTATAACCTTGAACTAGGATTGGCAGAAGCAGAGCAGTCCTGGCTGGGCTTGGAAATATTTTAGCTGAAACAGCCAGAGAAATGAGAAGATTAACCAACCTCCTTCCCTTCCCCAAGCCAAAATGCTGCTGAGTGTAGTGGAAAGGCTGAGTTTCCAGGAGAAAGTATCTAGTTCTAAGGAGAGTTTCTCTTGGAGTGCTGGAGCAGCACAATGATAAATCCAAGGTTTTCCTCAATAATTCCTATGGGATCCTCCCATGCAGAAAAGTCATGTAAAGGTAAAGAGTCTGCAGGATACTGTAGAGGTGAAATAGCATCGTTCAGAAATGGCTTTAGCCTCTCACAGCCCTTGCTGGGGAAGGAGAGGCTGTGAGATTTGAGACCTATTGTAAATTGGCATTATAATCTTGGTAGCTTTCCTCGATTATCCTTAAAACTGGGCTTCTTCTATGTTGATTTCTCTTGGTGTTTGCCATAAGGGAACCCCCCTCTACATGCAAAATTTTACGGGGGGCAAAACGCCAAGTGGTGGAAATGGGACAGCTGCTGACGGCTCTGTCCTGTGCTTTAAAGAGGGACAAAACCAAATCACCTCTGAAGCCCTGCAGCCACATCCCTCCTCTGGAGCACCCCCTTCTGAACTGGGGAAAAGCAAGGAAATTTTTCCTAGAGGAAACCATCCCAGGCTGAATCATGACTGGAAAGACCTACCAGACCCAAGGGGATGCCCTGGGGCGGCCATAGGACCAAAGAGGGGCTGAAGGTGAGCTTCTCACGGGGTTTGAGCTTGGACAGGAGTAGGTGTGGCTCTTGTGCTCCAGCAGTAAGACCTAACGCCCCATGCATTAGAGCCATGTAGTCTCTGGCAAGAAGAAACTGATATAAACCATCAAGAGAAGGCCAGGGCGAAAGAGGGCTTGTCAGCACGTCAGTGACACTCTCAGCATCCCCACAGCCATCTGGTCCCTCTCCCGGGGCTCCCTTTGGACACCGGGTCCGCCTCCACCTCACACCTCTGTGTGTCCAGCACCAATGCACTCTGGTTTCACGGGTGCTTGTGGGTGGGTGAGTAGAGCTCTGAGCCCCTTTAATGTCTCTGCAAGTCATCTCTGGTTGTCTTCACCTTCTGTGCAGCCTGGAAGACGACATAGCAGGTGAGAGAAACTGGCACGCTTTCCAGTAGGCAGACATAGGAGGTGTGTGTAGGAAATGTAATATTTTCTTCCATTTCAATGAGTTTTGTGTCAAAACGCTCAAGTACTTTTCACTGGAGCGCCCCTCAATGGAGAAATGCTGACCCAAATGTTTCGTTCAAACTCAGGAAACGGAGAGGTTTGTTAAGGAGCTCCAGTGGGGGACTAATCCTGCTTTGCAAAGGGTTACAAATGGAAAGGGTTCCCTTCCCTTAGGAAAGGGCTATAAATGGCCATGGAAATCACAGTTTGTGTTTCCTGCAGCCTCTTCTCCAGTGTTTGGTCAGTGTTTGGGTTCAGGCTGAACTCCCTCTCAAAGCGCAGCCTGTGACTGACAAGCTGTGCTAATTATCAGGCTGAAGGGAATAGGCGGCCACTGTCTTGTCATCACCTGTAGATCACCCCAGGCTTACCTGAGACCTCTTGGGTCTTACCTTGCTCCATCCAGCCTTCCTGGGTGGAGCCTCATTGCACCCCGAGCCCTGCCTCCTGGGTTGGCACCAGCAACACCAAGTGAGCGAGTCCGACATTTTCATGCTTCAACCGGAAAACATATTTCTTTTATATATATATATTTATATATTTTTGGCTTATACTTTAAGGAGTGCATGCAAACAGGCCTCTGGAGCTGGAGGTGGTGAGCCAGCTCCCCTGCATGGCTGTGGCAACACGCAACACGTGGGTAGGACTGTTGATGGGCAACTGTCTGCCCCACAAACCACCACAGAGGCTGTGCCAGATGCTTCTGACAAAGCTGAGGAAGCTTCATGAACACCAAGGCAGGCTTGCTGAAACCAGGTCTGACAGAGATTTATGTCTTTTAAAAGTCCTTCACTCCTCTGAGGGTGTGGTTGAAACACTGGGAGTTGCCAAGGAGCAGTGGGGTTTCTGCAGGGAATTGGGGTGGGAAGCAGGAGGTTTGACAGGCTCGACAACACAAAGCCTTAGCAGCACCTGCAAATAATTAACCAGAAATGTAGCTAAAACAAGTCACTGTGGCCCAACTTAAATGTCAGGCATGCTCTGTGAGCGCACGCATCGCTTTTTCCCTTGCTGATACTTTTCCATTCATCTTTCCATTGAAAGCTGCTCATGTTACCATAGGGATGGATGAAAGAGTGTGTATGTCACAGGAGCCAGATGAAACCATCATCCAGAACACCAAGGTTTGGAAAAAAATTATCTTTCTGAGGATTCAAACCCTAGGTTTCCTTGGGTGCTTTTCCTGTTTTTCTTCTTGTGTTTGGTTGTTTTTTGTTTTTTTTTTTTTTGTACATTCATGGCCATGTCTGTCTTCCCTTGGTTTCAGCTGGAAACACAACCGGTTCACTCTGTGAAATACAGAGTGTGGAAGGTACCAGGCACAGAATGTACCTGAACTCCACCAGGAAATCATGTCACCATCACCTTTGTCATCACCTTCTTCAAGCCAAGGGAGTTTTGCAAGCCAGCTCAGCTTCTTTGTTCTTCCCTGCCTCTCTCTCACTCACTCACTGACGTATGCCATCTTTTCCCATTTCATGTCTACTGAGGATCCCTAGAAATGTTTTATTTTCATCTGAGCAAGAAAAGTTCACACCAGGACCTCCCCCCATCCCAGGCATGTGTCCCTGCTAAGGTTCCCAAATGTCTCCTGCAGGTTCATGACCGCCTGGACCGCTACTGCTGTGGGTTTCAGCCTGATCCCTCTGAGCCCTGCGTGGAGGAGATGCTCCACGAGAAGTGCCGGAACCCAGAGGAGCTGCTCCTGGTCCACATCCTGGTATGTCTCCCTCCCTGGGCTAAGGTGAGGGTAGCTGGGAGGTGCTGGGAAGGCACTTGCAGGGCTGAGGTGGTAGCAATGAGAATGCAGGTCCCATGGTGATGCTGGGTCCATGGTGGGAGGTGTGCCCAGCATGAAGGGACCTGGACTCAGGCGTCTGCTGTCCTTCAGATACTCTCAGGCCTTCTCACTGCATTAAAAATCAGCCTACACCCACAAACTGGTGTCTCTCTGCAGTAAGTGAACTCCTCCTTCCCATCCTGCTGGCAGGTCCGGAGGAGTGCGCCATCCCGCCTGGTGTTCATCGACAATGCGGGCAGGCCGCAGCACCCTGAGGACAAGCTCAACTTCAGGCTCCTTCAAGGCATAGACAGGTAAGAATGTGCACCTTCCCGGGGGCAAGTTCCAGGTGAGGGCTGAGCTGGCACACGCGGGATGGCCAGCAGCCCTGTGTGCACACCTTCGTGCCGCTCCTGGCCGCCCTGCTTGGGCACCCCTGTGAAGCAGGACCACCTCCCACCCAGAGCAGGGGGGGTGGGCAGGCTCCGAAAAACATCCCATGTGCCCCTGACACGAAACTAGCTCTGGATGGCCGATGGCAGGCTCCAAAGCCCACTTCCCCTCTTTAACTGGCAGCTGCACAAAAATAATGAATAATCAGGTATTTCTGCATTTCTTGCGTCGTTGCCTGTGAGGCATTTTGGCACGCTCTAGGCCTCTTGGTTTGGAATTTGCTTGGGTCTGTTTCTGATGGAGCTATCTTCCATGCTCACCGTGGGCAGAGCTTTAAGCAGCAGGCTCCTCATCCCGTGTTCCGCTGGGCGGACACGCATTTCTTCCTGAAGCTCCTCTGCTCAAGTGCCATGCCTGCTTCCCTCCCCTCCCCTCTCTGCCCAGACTTCCCCGTGTAACCCCTTTCCCTCCTCGTCTCTTCTGCTCGTCCTCTGCAGCTTCCCAGCGGCGGCAGTGGCCACGCTGCGGTCGGGCAGGCTGCAGAGCCTGCTGCTGGAGTCCCTGCGCGTGGACCGGGAGCTCTGGGAGAGCCAGGGCGGTGCCAAGGGCGTGAAGCCCCTGCTTCAGACCATTGACAGGCGGGCGCGGATCCTGCTCCGGTACATCCAAGAGCACGACCTGACGGTGTTTGAGGACTCGCTGTGCTGAACTGACCCCCAGCCAGCACAGAGTGCCTGCCCGGCAAATCCCAGCAGCAACAGATGAACCTCACGCCCTCCATGGGTGATGTGAGACTGCTTGGCTCTCCACAAGGCGCTTCCCCCCACCTTGTAGAAGCAGACGGGATCACAGGGAGCAGGAAAGAGGAGGAAGGAGATGTCTCCTGAGACAACACACAACTGCTTGGGAAAGGCAACAGTCAGCAAGTCATGGTCTCAGCATGGATTTTCAAAGGAGGGGCACACCCATGAGATTTTCGGGTGCCTTCACATGTACACACACACATGCACGCACACAAACACAAACGTACACACACGGCTACTATGAAAACTGGAGGCTTGAACCTGGACCCTGGGAAGGGTTAAAAAACAGTGGAAGAAGTCACTGGCAGCCTTTCCATGACTTGTACTGGGCTTTTTGATGATGCTTTCTGAAACATCCCAGGCAGAGAGGCAAGGGGAAACCAGAGGGGAACTTCCTAAGTGGATTAAGCAGGGACAACATGCTAGAGCTGAGCTCTCTCTGGTACTCCCACAGAGGGGATCATGTGTGTTTGGGAGCAAGTGTAATCCACTGCTTGAAGCCAGGGCTAGGCAGGACCCTGGACTGCAGTAGCACGGCACAGCAGCTGCCTTCACACAGCCCATGGTACCATCCCTGGCGAGCACCATGTGCCTTGTGCCATGCCTGGGCTGCTACCAGGGTGCATTCTTGATTTGAAGATTCAAACCTCTCGCTCACTCTTCCGCTTCGCCAGCACGGGATTATAAGGCAAAACTACCACGGTTGTGTAAAGAGCTCCTGACTGCTCTCTTGGGCACGGCTGCGCGAAACTCTTTCCAAGGCTTGCAGAAATATGTTTTAAAAAAAAAGCCGGGCTATTTCAGCAGAAGGCAATCAAGTGCAAAACCCTTCCTGAGCAGGCTGGCACCTCCGGCAGAGCCCATCCTGCTCCTGTCACCCTGCAGGCTTTTGCTCAGCAGCCCAATGTGCTGAGGCCCAGCAGCATCCCAGCCAGGCAGGTCCTCAAGTGTCAGGGCTGAGAGATAGCCCAAAACCAAAAAGAACAGGAGGAAAAAAGACACAGGGATGGGCTCTATCACTGCCACAGTATGTTTCCCAGCTGAGGCATGCAGTCAGCTTGCCAGCAGCTGCCAGTTCCTGGCCTGTGAGCCCAAGGTTTGCCACCAGGACAAGGCTTTTTAAAGGGCAGCTGCCTCAGGGAGCAGCCCTCTATTTTTCAAGCCCTACAGGTAGAGCCTCCATGCTTGAGACACCCCAAATCACTTGTGCCTTTGGAAAGCCTCAGTGAGACTGGCATGGGCACCCATGCAGAGCTGCTGTCCCATTGCCAGAGCTTTGGAGAACGTGGCCACCCTTGTAGCAGGAGAAGAAAAGGCAGGTATTGATGCCTTCCCTGCTCCATCCCTCTTAACATCATGTCAGTTTGAGAGCCTGCAAGGGGATGCTTTAACACCCATGCTGATAAGCACAAGCAATTACCTTTTTTCCCCCGTTTTCCTCTTGCTGAAGAGAAGATGAAGTGAGGCGTGGGTGACATGAATCAACAAGCACAAGTGCTCTCAGGAAGCGTCAGCACTCAGCATTGCAGGCACATCAGCATCCAAAATGCCATCAGCATCTCCCTGGAGTCCTGCCCTCCAATTAGCCAGGGAAAGCCTTTCCCCCAGCACTCTCTCCACCCCACGAGTTATCATCCCATTTGCCATGCCATAGGATGGATGACTGTCACAAAAACCCTGCTAAAGCCTGAATTTTGGGGGTTTATTATTGGTAGGTGAACTTAGCTTGCAAGCATGGAGGAGAGTGAAATAACTCAACCTGTTTTCTACGAAAAAGCCATGCCCAAGCACGGCTGTATAAGAGTAAAGGATATTAAATGTAACATAATTAAATCCAAAAAATATGCTGGGAGGTAAAAAGAGAGTTAGCGTGTGCAGCATCAGTCATAGATTTGTTTTTTCTCATTAAAAGGAGATATTTCATTAGAGGAGAAGTTTTCATCCCGTGTAATCCAAGTTCTCAGTGAGAACTGAGGGGCAGGTGGGGCTCTGTGCCATGGCCAAGGCTTGTGGATTCTGCTGTGCTGGAACAGCAGCTTTTGCCTTGCCTGTGGTTGCATCTTCTCAACCTCAACATTGCACAAGGTAGTGGAGATTTTTCTGGTTTGGTTTTTTTTTTTTTTTTGCATTTCCTTAGTTGCAATGTGAGTTTGTACACATACGGGTACATCTGTAAGCAGTGACTCACGGGGATAAAAATCACTCGTGATTTAACAAAGAGCCATGTATGGATAAATGAGAGAAGCAAAAGCCATGATCTTGCGGAGACTGATCATTAATCTTCTTTAATTTGTCATTTGTTCCATGGGCTTGTCTATGTAACCACCACAGGCTCTGAACTGTGGTCATGGCTGTTCAGAGGAATCCCGTGGACTGCTTACATCAGCCATGTAGTGTTCAGTTCAGTTTGCTCCAGCTGTGAATGTGTCATATTTCCTATGATCAACTTATTTTCATGGTTATAACCATTTTATAGTTATAAATATTCACTTGGGGCCATGGTTGACAGAAAAGATTTCATCTGAGCAGTGATCCTGACTCAACCAAATTTTACCGGATGTGATTACGGATCCCGTTGGGGTGTGGAAATAAAAAAAAAAAAAGGACATGGTCCAACTGGCTGCAGCACTGGGGCAGGATGGCTTTGGCTTCAAGAAGGCAGCAGCAGCTAAGCAAGGGAAAAAGCAATGGAGAAACAAGGGCTCCTCAAAGGGCTATTTCTTGAGCTGCCCACTGTGGCCACAGGACACTGAACAGTCTTTGCAGCTCATCTGCACGGCCCTCGCAGAGCAGCCTGAGCTCTCACTGAACCCACCCGCTGGCCAGGGGTGGCACCAGTGGGGTGGCACTCGGGGGCGATGTGATGACCCACCCTTGTGCTTCCTTCCCCTTACGGGTGGGTAATTGCAGGTGGCACTCAGAGACCCCAGAAGGTGCTTGGCAAAATCCTCCCAATCATCCCTCTGCCACGCAGAGGAAGCGTGGGCTGCCTGCTGCCTGAAAGGCAAGAGCTAGCAGGTAAATCCAAATTTATTGTTAAATAACTGGATATAAAAATAATCTGGCTTTTAGAAAGCAATTTATTTATGCTTTCAGTACTTACTTAAATATTTATGCGGAGAAGGAAAAAAAAAAGTCTGCTCTGACACAGGACTACTGTTGTAGCAGCGGCCTTTAAGATAAATGGAAGTAAATTAGCCTGATGTTTTATTTACATCCAGCGAAGCAATAGATAAACTCTTCTTGTGATGGATTTTCTTCATTAGCTGGGCGAACGCCTAAGGTACAGCTTTTGACATTGTTTCTTCCATGCGGTTAGACAAACAGTTTATCAAAAGAGTATAAAATTGTCAGGAAAAGGAGCAGATTAATGGGCAGTAAAGTGAAGATCACTGAATTTATGACATAAGTAGCAGTATCACTGGGGCTTAAGGAATGGCTTATTAGATAACCGACACGTGCACGCACGCAGAAACGCCGAGCCCCCTGGATCTGCCGCATTGTCAGCGGCTGCTTCCCAAATCCCAGGGCGGGGATCCCCCGCTGGAGCTTCACCTCCCTCCTCCTTCCCTTAGGTCCGGGTTTATGCCGTAACTCTCTAATTAGAGCTTTCCTCCCAATTAAAAATCCCTAAGACTTCTAATGGCTTCAGGGATTACAACCTTGTCTTCATGTCTGAGCTGCTGTAACCATTTCCACAACCTATTTTGTCAATTTTGGCTGCTTTTACAGCGGTGATAATCATACCTACATCAACAACAATAATTTCTAGGTCTTGTGATTCTTTGCAAAAAAACCCCCTAGAATTAGCAGCTTATGGATCCCATATGGCTCCTGCAGCAATTACCTCTGGAATGATAATTAGCTGTCAGATAAGGCAAATGGGAAAAAGGAGAAGGGGAACCTGGGAGAAAGGAGACCTTCCTAGGGATGGTAGAGGGGCTGGGCTTGTGGGTGCCCGAGGTCTCTGCCGGGCCACGCATGGGCTCAGGTTTTCAAGCTTCTGAAGAGGTATTTTGGGTGCAAGGACGACCAAGAAATAGGAGTTTACCCGGTGCCATGAGTCTCGGTCTCCAAGAACTGTCTCCAGCAGGTGGCATTGTCTCTACAGGCTGTCTTCTCCCCGTGCTTGCCAAAAGCGTCTTAAAAGTTTCATCTCCGGACCAGCAGATTTCAAGCTGCTAGAGCATCATTAATTCCCTAATTCCCTTGCAGCCTAATCCTCCAAGCTGTACTTTATATCCCTCCAGCAGCACCACCTTTTCCCCTCTGTTATTCTTTTTCCAATGAAAATGTAGATTTACAGAAGCAAAGCATTGCTCCGAGTTGGGAGCAAGAGAGGGAATGAAGGACGGCTGCTTGGAGAATGAAATGCCACAGCACCCAGGAATCTGCCCACCCAAGTGTGGACCCATGTGCACAGCACCCACAGGATTTCTGGATTGAAGACCTCAAATGGTGCTCATGTTTCCAAGAACAGGTCCTCTAGAGATATTTTTGATACCTGCTGTTTTGGTAGGATTGTCTCTGTTCCAAAGAACTCACAGACTTTAGGATTTTTGAATAGGCCCTGCAGTCGTCTCTGGGATGGATTTTAAAATGATACATCTCTCAGAGCTGTGTGCTGCCAACCAGCAGATAACACAAATCCAACCATGCTTTGGGGCTTTGAAATCCACTGGTTTGTAAGCAAGACAAACCAAAGATGGGAATAGCCTCTCCCAAAAAGGAGGAGTTTTCCATCCAAGAGTATCACCATGTGGTCCTTGGGGATTTCCCTAGGTTTTACTGTTTCACTCCTGACTGAAGGATCAGCCTCACTTTTTCTCCTTTTCTGAGTTGAGCCAGGTTTTATTCCCCTTGTCATACCCAGCATCATTAATCCATGAGATGATGCCGGTGCAAAGGGGTTTCTTGCATCTGGCACCCTGTGCTCGTGCCCCCATGCACGGGGTGGTGAGGTGATGCATGTCCCTCCAGCTTCTGACTGCAGCTTGGGTTTGGATGCCACGTGAGGTCTTTTCCTCTCCTCAGTTCCTGTCCAGGTTCCAGGTTAAGCAATCAGACTCACCATTTTACTTCCTTTTGGGATGGGAGGCTGTAATTTGTGACACCCGTGCATCATCAGGCACAAGGGGGGCTTATGCAGCAGGAGAGGCGAGGAGGAGGAAGGACCGAGACTTTCCTTTAAATCCATGAGTTTTCTTGACCAATATTTCTAACTAATATTTCAGTCCACAGGGGTATTAACTAAGCATACAGGTTGCCTGGCCTTTCCCCGGCTGTCTTGAGGAGGCAGCGTGTGGTGACGCCCTCAGAAATCACCTGAAAGGGACGGATGAGGATTTTTCTCACTAGTTCCTTAGTCTTGGGAAAGCAAATAGAAACTCTCCAAGGACGTCGGTTCAGTCCTGTCCCCACCCAGTCCAGCCAGATAAATATGGGTGGGTTTCAAACCAGGTACAGGGAAGAGCCCAAGGAAAACCTGAGTCCTAACTCTCCATAGAAAAGGAAGTGCCCACATGGGGGTACTTCCCCAGTGAGAGGTGAGCACGGCTGCACTGTGCTGCTGGCCAGGCTTTCTGCTCGAGCAGGCATGGGACCACCCCTGCCAGTCCTGCTTCTCAAGTGAGTTTTGCTCCACTGGATTTAATTTTTGGCCATATCCAGGCAGTGGTGGAGTTTTTATTGAGGGTGAGGCAAGTGGATACAGTGGCACAGGCAACACTGCAGATGTTGCTGTATTTTTGCATGTGCTTGATTTTAAATGCCCGTTTTGGCAGCATCAGGGAAGGGTTTGAGTAAGAAAAGCATGTCCCAGAGCTCTTTATGTACATAAACAACTGGAGGTTTACTGCCTTGACCTTCCCTGAAACAAGTTCTTGGCTCCTCTGAGTTAAATAATGGAAAAAAAAAAAAAGGGATCTATTACGCTGAGCTGCAGATTTGGGTGTCTAGGTAATGCATCTATGTGCCAACAAGATACCAGGAGGCTGAGATTTGCCACAATTGGGACAAATATTTTTTAATGGTTTTTGTTCATTTCACTAGGGTCTGCCAGCTCTGTTCCTTGCCTACAGTAAATATTTTGGGAGAAGGGAAATGGTGATAATATTCAGTTTAAGGCACTTCAGCATGGTTTCCTTGATTTGGAGTAAGGAGGAGAGGTGGTGCAAAAGGTATGCACAGAATGGACCACTTAGGTCAGACACTTCCTGCTTTATCTTCTGAGCATGAAACCTGGCATCCCATGCAAAGACCCACAATCAGGTGTTCAGGAAGATTTTATCCTGAGTTGAAGTTGTATGCTCAGGGTGCAGAGATCAAAGGTCTCTTTTCCCGCACTGATGGCCAGAGCAATTTGCTGAAGAGCTTAATTGGAGGGATAAGATGGGGTAGCTTGTGCTGCTTCTTCCTTACCTCAGATAAAAGAGATTAAGGGACCTTAAGCAGCACTAACTGATCTCAGAAAATTTAAATGTGCAGACACATGTCCACAGCACACGGAGACAGGAGCCCCAGAAGCCTGCTTTCCTCCACTGGCAAAGCCAGGGGTGTCGGCACAGGTAAGCTATGCACTGCCACAGACAGCTGGAGCCTCTGCAGGGCGCTGCTGCTGGTGCAGAGGGTGAGCAGCTCTCTTCATCTCAACCAAAATCACACCGCCCCGACCACAGGCTGTGACACTCTCACCTCAGCAGGACCAGGAGGCGCAGCACCCACCTCCGTCACTGCCAAGGTGTCAGACCCCAGCCTCCCCAGCACCTCACCGAGCTGATGTACCCAACCCCAACCCCAACCCCAACCCCAGCCCCAACCCCAGCCCCAGCCCCAGCCCCAGCCCAGGCAGTCCTGGCTCTGAAGGGGAATCCGACCGTCAGCCTTGCATAGGGACTTTGCTGCAGCTCTGTGCTCTGGGTCATCACCAGTTCCCATCTCAGGTGCACTGCAAGCATTTGGCATGTGCCAAGGATGTTCGGAGGCAGCTGGGAAGAGCTGGCCAATATCTGGAGAGTGCTGTGCTTGTGGAAGTGTCATCACTCACTGCCCATGCAGGGGCACCATATCAGCTGCAGACTCTCCCCTGCCTTGATTTTTCCTCCTCTTCCAGAAATGGGAAACAAGCAACATGTGTGGGAGATATCTCTACTTCAGCTGGGCATGGCCTTTTCAAGCTAATTACTGTTCAAGAGGTGGGAAAACAGCTCCAAAAACACGTGGGTGTGCTTCTGTAGTGGCAGAACCCAGGTAGGCAATGTGGCTTCACCCCCTAGGGCTCCACTCCAGCCTGACTGTGCAGAGAAAGTCCTTCCCCGCCTCTCCCACCTGGTGATGCTTTTGCACATAGCCTGCTAAAAGATTTCATCTTCCTGAGGCGTTTTGATTGCTCTCAGCAGAGACTGCCTTTTTTATGCCTGCAGTGTTATCCCTTCCCTGCCCCTGCCTGCTCGAGCTGCCTCTTGCACGCTCCACAAAGCAGCCAGGCAGTCTTCTATTTTAATTGCCTTTGCCCACCTCCTGACCTTCCCTCACATTAGCTTTAGGGGGTGTAGGGCAGTGGAAGGGCTGGGAAATAAGGAACATTTGAGCACTAAGAGGCAGAAGAGGGGAGGTAAGCAGGTACCTGCTGGGCTGGTGGATTTGAGCCCTGGCATGGTGTGAGCAGATGTGCCAATGCAGGCACCTGCATGGATATGGGCAATCATTTCTCTGTCTTTGCAGAGCTACAGCCTTGAATTTTGCCTCTTTTATTCTGTAGGGACCACTGACTGCAAAAAACAGATGCCATCTGTCCACCGTGCCTTGTAAATCAGATTTTAATCATCTCTGGGAGAGGGCTGTCTCCTGCTGAGAGCCGCAAACCAGGTCTGCAGGAGTTGCTCTGCAAAATTTACATTTCTGAGACAGATTAGTGTTTAGGGCTCCAGCTTCATACTGAGGAGGCTGAAATTCAAACTCTCCCCCTCTCACAGATTTCCTGGCTGATGGTGGAAAGTGGCTTAGGCCGTGCCCGTGTTGATGAGATCAAGTGCAGGTCTGGTTTCACCTCTGGGATGATCTCCCTCCCCAACACACACCGCAGCATATCTGCATCCAGCATGGGCTGGGGAGCTCCCATGGCCAAGGACACCATCAAGCTGGGACAAACAGAGGTACCTCCAAGATCCATGAAAACCAAAACCACCGGCAGCAGAGACTCTGAGTGTTGGGAGTTTCCGTCTCCTCTGGCGCTGCCAGTGGCTGACTCACACCAGCCACGGTCTTGCTTGGTGGATAATGCCCTTGTTCCAAGGGCTGCTGGGTGCTGCAGTAGCTTACAGTGGCCAGGGAGGGAAATGGCACAAGGTCTGACTTTGTCGGATCTTGTACAGCCCTTATACAATTCTATAAGGCAAACAGTGTCTGCCTACCATAGTAAAATGGGCTGCCGAGGATGCTCACAAGTACAGGTGAACTGTCCTACCGTCCTTGTCCTTTTTTTCAAGCCATTATATATTGCAAAATCATTGTTGGTATTACAGGGAGGCTGCAGAGCTACCTCTTTGTAAGGAATCAATAATTTGTTTTCTTCTTCCCTCTATGAAAACAACACCATTAAATCATGTTGGTTTATTAAAAAGGCAATACCCCCCAAGCACAAATGGCAAGGCTGATCACAGCCTGCCGGTGGGGAGATACAGCTTTTTTATCCACAGCCTCTGTGGACTTACTTTTCAAAAAAGAGCTTAGCAAAGCCTCTACAAACATGGCTATTTATTAGTTGGCACTGCCAAGTTTTGACCCCCCCAGAGGTACCCACAGGAGCAGAGCAGACAGAGCCCAGCATTACCAGCTGGAAGCTTTGAGGCAAACCTCTTCCCCTTCTCCTCCACCCCAACCAGCTCACTCACCTCTGCTGTTTTACACAAAAGAAGTGCATCCTCCCAGATCACGGATGGAGGAAGGTCTGGGCAGGGCTCACGAGGCGTCTGATGAGCAACTTCTGGAATTAAGGACATCAAAGCCAGTTTGCACAGGTAGGGTGGTACCCAGCTAATGGGGAGAGCCCATTCTCAACTGCACAAGCCCCCTGCAGTGCTGGGGTGCATTCTAATCAGCACTCAGATATCGGACAGGAAAAGAAAATATTTCCCATCTTTTTTCATAAAGATTCAATTCTTCATTCCACCAACACCCTTGTGAGGCAACCTTTACAAATAGATGTGTCATGAATAAATATTTTCAAAATAATTAACTTAAATGTTAAAAAAGCCTCCAACATCTCTGTTCTATAGCTAGTAGCTGTGGAGCTGGGGTGGGGAGAAGGTGGAACACTCTCTTTCCAGAGGACCAAAGGAGACCATGGATTAAACCAATTATTGAGCTGGTTTCTAATAAGCCTGCTGCAGCTTTGCCAGCTGGATCAAAGAAATTAAAATCCTTAGGCAAGATAAATATTTCCATTCAAATCCTATTAGTCCTCCTATTCCCCAGCCGTCCCCCAGATCTTTTTACCTAACCCAGATGCTCAGCCCAGTCGCAGTTATGAGGATGCCTGGACTGAGGTGTCACACTCATTTCCAGGTGAGATGTGATGTCTGCAGGACGTTGGGACCATCACCTTTCTGGAGCCCAGGGAGCTCTCACCGAGGCTGGCTTTGTCCTACACCCCTCCATGAGATCCCTTGTGGCCCTTCTCACAGGCAGCATCATTTCTCCCCTCTTTCTCCCTCTGCAAAGGAAGATAATTTACAGACTAAACCCTGCTGAGAAATTAAAAATTCATAGGTCCCTTGAGGCACAAGGTACAGCTATACAACCAACTGCACGAGCAGGGAAACAGCTTTTCTACATGTTGGGGGAGGTTTGGCAGGTAGGAAAATATTTCTCAGCTGAACACTCTCCCTCTGGTTTGGATTAATAGCTTGGGTCCAGCTTCACTCCTCCCATAACAAATAAATTTTAAAACGTAACTAGCCCAAGAGAAGAAGTATCTGCTGGATGTCTTCTTAATGCCATAATTTTTTCCTCTGTAAAGCATTCCTCTTCTAAAAGCTCTCTGGCTCTTCACAGCTCATTTTTCTTGGATTTTATAAAGGTGCCTGTACTGAGCACATGCAGACAGACAACCAAGTTCTCATGTGGTGACATGCACATGGTACACGTGGCAAAAAGAACAAGGCGAGCTGTTCCCAGCAAACAATTTATTTCTGCTTCTGAATTTTCAATGAGGAGACACAGACACGGGTTTCTTTTTTAAACAGTCAGCTATTAGTCAAAAATATTTGACACTCCACATGGCTGTATCTGGCCCTGTTGCTGCTCACCCTGCAAGGCAAGCTCTCATCACCAGTGCCCACAGCCCCTTTGCCACCACTCCTGTCACAGGCTTCTCCTGCCCACAGGGATGGAGGTTTGTGCTTTTTTTTCCCATGGTTTTGGGATCTTCTCCTGCTCCAGAGAGGACCCCGAGCTGTGATTAAGCTGCCGCTGAGAGGGAGCACTGTGCGAAGTTATTAAACAAGAACTCAACACAATCCTTTGTACTTCTCTTAAACAAATAAACAATAGATCTTTCCTTCAAAGCTGATAAAATACTCACAAGCTCTCCCTTTCAACCCCAATGAAACCCCAGCAAGATACTGCCAAAGAGATCCTTAAACCCAAGCACTGAACTCGATGTCGAAGCATTAGCGCCCAAACACGAGAGAAATATGTCCATTTCCTCAATGTGCCTGGGAAGAGCTGGACCTTGGAGGGCTTGATCTTTCACTTTTGCCATCAGGTGGAACAAGATGTTTCACCTAAAACCTGGTAGTCATAAATCAGGTCTTTGAACTCCTGCAGAGAAGGCATCGAGCAGTTCTCAGCTCCAGGTGTGGCATGGGTTTGGACAAATCTTTATCTTCATTTTAGCAAAATGGAGCAAAACAGAGTCTGCTAAACAATTTTTTTTTTAGTCTCTCCCAATGAAACTTCATCGAGTGCCCTTTACTATTCATCACTCTGTCTCTAAAGGTGGGAGAAAAGAAGTAAATATGGAGAACAAAGGGGAACATAAGTGGCTCTCACTGAAATAACCCTCTTGCATGGCAGAGGTCCTCTCACTGGGGGGAGAGCTTGAAACTCACACCTCAAGGAGGAAACAATTCCAATAAATGATGGGATTCAAGGCCGGCACATCCACAGGTGCTCCACAGCCCTTAGACTTGGCCAGCAGTAACAGAGGACAGCGAAGCTGCCACCAAATGCAGAGAGGCTTTAATCCCACTTTTGCAAAGAGCGCAAGAGCAAACTTTTGAGGTGGGAGGTGCTGCACCAGTCCCATCCAGACCTGGCAAAGCCTGGACTTATACCACTGATGCAAGCCCACTTGGTCCTTTCCCCTACTTGCTGCTACTCTGCTGGCATCAGGGGGGCGACTGATGGGAGCTGGCAGGAGCCTGGGCACACGTCTGAAAGCCAGAGAGAAATGGGAAAGACGTGGCGTTAATTACGATGGCGTGGGACCAGCTGGAACTGTCGCGCCGAGTTAAGTGAGGAGAAAACAGCTCACGGCTCGGGGGTGAGGCGACTCGGGGGGCTTGGCAGGGGACACCAGACGAAAACCACCACCATGTGCCAGTCCCCTGCCCTTTCCCAGCCTCCACCCTGTGGCATCACCCTGGTGTCACTAGGGATGCAGCTTGGATAATGGGAAAACAGAGCGAGCTCACTGGCAGCAGCGTTTGCCTTTGAAGCCCTGCCATTGCATGTGGGCTCCCAGACTGGCAGGGTTTGAGCTGCCTTCTTAGCTAAATTGGGAAATTAATCACCCTGAGCCACAACCCCAAGCGAACGATGGGCAGCTTGGTCTCAGAGATGCCTGGTTTCAAGTGACTAAATCAAGCTCAGCAAAGTAGTCCGGAGCCTCGTCACTTGGTGTGCTGCAGGACTGTGGCTTTCAGCAGGCAGGATGTTGATGGAAATACCATACACCGAGGTCTGAAAATAGCTGGAGCCCGTGGTAGGTAGAAAGCTGAACTGGAATAGCAGCAGACACACATCAGGTGGATGTAGATGTACCTGGGTGGTTATCTGAACGCTTTGAACGGAAACGGACAACACCTATTAAATAAATGGCACTGGGTTTATGCTTCTTTTTGCCTCTGTTTCAAGCAGATTTACAATTACCCTGCATTTATGGGTAGTTTACATTTTTCAAGCATTTCAAAACAGTTTAGCCTAAAAACACGCGTTTCAAGTCTGTTTTAATCTCGTGGTGAGGAACAGATTCCCCTGCGAGCGAGGGAGGTTCCGAGTTAAGCAATAAACGGGTTCCTTTTATAGCCACTTTCAGATCTGCCTTTGTACTGTAAATCTGTGCAAAGGTAAGGAGGCTCCCAGGGCAGCCCAGGTGGCAGGAGCACCCTCTTTCACAGCCCCAGCACACCCGGCTGTGCCTGCAGCACTGCACACGTATTTCATGGATCCCTGCTTCGGTCTTTTCCCCGGTAAGCAGTTGTGTTCAAGGGCCTGATTTTTGTTTATTCCTCCGCAACCTGAGTGGCTGTTTTCACATGAAGGCAATGGGTATGAAAAAAAGCTATCAAACCAGAATCGGGATAAAAAGGCAAAGGCTCCATGGAGCTGCAGTTGGATGCACTGGCTGCTCCAGTCTGGATTCAGGCATATTTGCTTGCTCCTGAAGATGCTGATCATCGAATGGTGCTAATATTTTCCTACAGATTATATGGGATTGGCTGCAAGGGGTTCTTTTTATTTCTACCACGCAGAGAGGGTTTCCAGGTAAGAGGCTTAGGTAGCCTGGAGCAGCACAAACTGAGGGGCACTACTGCTCTGTACCAAACCTGGGCTGTAAAAAATACACTTTTTTTTTTTTTTTTCTGAGGAGAACGCACTTAAATTAGGTCCTTACTCAGAAAGGTAATGGCACATAGAAGGGGAAACATGCAAAACAGAGAATGAAGCCAACTGATCTTTTGAAGTTTTCTTTCTGTCTACAAGCTTTGCAGAACAATTTTGGGTGGAAAAGGCTGAGATTTTCACCAGAAATTCTGCACTGCAGTCAGGGACTCTCAGGTCAGCCCCACTGATTTTCCATCCCCTCCTAATCTCTCTGATAGAGCTTTTGGTTTGGTTTTTTTTTTTTAATGCAGAGGAAGGAAAAGTTGTCAGAAAAACAAAATGTCTTTCATAGAAGTGGCTGGGATGTGCAGCCACGGTGTTTGGCCCCTTGGAGTTGCAGCAGGGATGTCTCTTTTTCTGCCTTCTCCAAGGACACAGCATTTTCTAGTCATCAGCATCAACCGTAAGTCCTGCAGTCACTTTCTGCCCAAAATGAAGCAAGCGAGAGGTGGGAAAAGAACAGGAACCCAAAGCACCTGAAACCCTCGCTCCCAGACAACTAAATCCCATTATTCCCCTCAAGCAAAACGTATTTCAAATTGCTCCCCTGAAGCACCGTCATAATCCTGAGGAAGGAATTTGGAGGAAGTAGGAAGGAAAGAGACTTTTCACAGCTGTCTGGCTCTGAAGCTGAAAAGTATTCACGCATGGAAGAAAGCATCTCTGTCAGAAGGACATACATGAAAAAAAATGATTAAGAAATATGGAAGCAGCACTCATCATCCATTGTGCTGCACAGGTGATGCTGTCAGGGGGTTCCTGGCCATGGCTGCAGGTATGCTGGTGTTTTTCCATTTCCCAGTAGTCTCCCCTCTGTCTGAAGTCCAGCTCAAATTTTTCATCTTCTAATGGCAAAACAGAAGATGGAATCCAGAGAAGATTGAATAAAAAGAACGAAGTAATGGAGAATTATATAAATTCTTGAAATAGAGGAGCAGGATTGGGAAAAGAGCTTGCACAGACAACAAATTTCCCTAGCTAAAACTGATGGCTTGGACCCACAGTCCTCCACTGATCTCTAACCTAAAAAATAGGAGACTTCAGTAATTCACCCCAGATGGCAGTACCCCACATGCCATCCCCCTCTCCTCCCTGCTTCTTGCAGGGAGAATCCTGAAAAAAACCAGACACATTCCATGAAAACTTTGTCCAGATGGCCACCAGTGTCCCTACCCTGCTAGTAGCTTGAGCAGCAGCCTGAGCCTCTGCTTTGTAACCTAGGGCTGTCACACCTTGCCACCAAGCAGCCAGGATCCCTGAATACAAGCAGACCCCGTCCCTGGGGGTGAAGGGTGGGGAAAGGCCAGTGCTCAGCCCTGTTTATTTCAGCACTGGTGGAATCACCTCAGCACAAAGGATCCACAGAAGTCCACACAGCAGGTGCTGTCTCAGCACCCATTCCTGGATGGCAACAAGGACCTGGCAGGTTTTTGCCAGGCAGATTGAAGAAGCAGGAGGAATTGACTCATCGTGGGAACGTCACACCACTAGAAACGTCCGCAGGATAACACCGTTGGAAATCCACAGACACTGTGAAGACAACAGTGCTGCTAGTGATGGAACGCCTGCAGGATGTCCCTCCTCCATCCACCTTACTGGCCAAGCTGGAGGAGGCAACTGCTATTCCTAGGGGCCAGAACAACATTTAAGTAAGGAAGGGCAAAGGAACAGGGAGCCTCAAGGACAGAGAAAAGAGATGTTAAACTGATTGTGTCTGTGATGCTACATTATGCACACAGGGACACGGGGAACCCGGAAGGTAAAATCAGGCAATTGGAGCGAGCTGTTTGAATACACACCAAACAAAGGGAAACTCAATTAAATTTTAAAGGCAACACATTTGAAAACGGCAGGACTAAGCGACATTTAAAGGCGGCGATCATTGCCAAGTTATTTCGAGCAAACAGGAGGCTATTCTGTGTATCTGTTTGAACATGCCAACAATTAATTTGGTAATCAGCATGTTCTGAAGGGACGATTTGAGAGGGTGACAAGGAGGGCCAGGCCCTCAATCAGTGTAAATTCACGCTGGCTTGCTGCGTGGCAGCCAGCCCCAAGCTAGCAGAGGGTTTGGCTCAAGCCCCCTCAGGGGGGATGTGCTGGGGGAAGTGACTTCTCTTACATAAGGACGGTGATGTGCCTCACACACGTGCAGATGGTGATGCCTCTCTTACCACCCACAGCACAGATGGACTGTCAGTCATCACACTGAAAGCCATTCCAAGAGCGTGCCTACCCCAAGTCCAGCAGGGAAAATTAAGTGCTCTTTTATCCACTAAACCTACCCTGCCTTACACCACAAGGACAAATATTGTAGAAACGTGTCTGCTACTTATAACGCTCAGGAGATAGCATAAAAAAGATGGTGAAAGTCAACCTTTTGTTCAATATAAATTAAATGATGGTGTGCTTATAGAGTCCTTTTCACCCATGGATCCCGGAAAACAACCACCTCCCTGCTGTGGAGATGGACCAGCTCCTGCCCTGAAGAGGTTAAAGGCTTGGGACAGAGCCCTTGCCAGTCCACCTGCAGTAAGTGTGGCTCTGCTTTGGAGCCATCTACGCCAACAGCCTACAGGGTCTTATAATTATTTATTTCCTATGTGTCTTAATTTAATTTAGGTCCTGTGAGGTGTTGTCGTCTCAGGACAAGACATTTGGAGATCCCAGAGAGGTGGGTATGCAAAGCCTTAAGAGATGAGGGCAAAAAGGTGGCCTGAAGTGAAAGAAAGAATAAAAAATTTAAAAAATTAATAAACAGCTTTAAAGAATATTACTGTCACACATTTACCTTGACTGATGTATTTAGTTGTGAAAGACTGAGATGATGAAGCTGAAAAAGGCACTTTGGATTACTTCTCACCAAAATCTTCTAAGAAATGGTCTGGTTTCATCTGCAAACGTATTTCCTAAACTGTCTCTCAAAGGGTTTGTTTTCGCTTTATATTTTCCATCCTTTCACAGAGGTTCTTGAAGTTCCACGTTACCGCTCTTGAGAATCATTATTTCCTTAGGAAAAGGATCTGTCCAAAAGAATCAGAGAAGGGGAGCGGAAGAAGACAGAAAAATCTCAAACTGAACTCTGCAAAACCAAATATTTTTATTATCTCCAGTCACTTTCTGGAGGTGTAAAACCCACACTGGGTGACCCATCTGGACTGCAATTAGCCCATCACCGCCTGCCCCTGCCACCTGTGAGGCTGCGTGGCACAAGTCTCTCCCATCACTCGATAGTCCTTGAGATAGTATGACTTGATGGCTTTTCAGCCTGATTTGTGCTACTTTATCCTGCTCCCTGCTCTTCCACGCTACCATTCTGGAGCAACCGGCCTTCTGCTGCCTGGAGCAAGGGCTGGGCTGTTTAGGACAAGCCACATCCGTTAAGTCTCAGCTCTCCACAGCCCTGGTGGCAGCACGTCCTTCTCAAGAAACACACCTGAGCCAGACTAGAGTTGAGCCTCTTCAGAAATGTTTCTATTCTTGGGTACGGTCTTTGAGGGTGAGTATGAGCCACAAGCAGTGGAAGAGAACAGTAACATGAATTGCTCTGGCTCTATTAAAGTCACAGTTGAGACGTCCTGTCCCATAGGGAACTGCATTACCATCAACCTGCAGCTCCTGCTCCAGCACTTCACAGGTCCAAGCTGGTGAGTGCTCCATTTGGTCCTTCTTCGTCCTTGTATGTTGATACGAGTCCTTCCACCGCAGGCACAGGCTGCTCCTTGCACCTAGGCTAATTAAAAGGAGATACAAAACTGCAGCCAGAGGAAATCCTTCCCGATGATCCATCTCTGTAAGCACGGACAAGCCCAAGAGCAGCGAGTTCAAGACCAGCATCCTGCACTACCCCCAGAGAGCTCTGGAATTAATCCCAGCTATTTCTCTTCTTCCAGGACAGTGGGGGCAAAGAGCACCACAGAGCAGAATGTACTTGCTTTGGGAGCAGAAACAAGCTGATGCAGTGGTTGAAGTTCCAAGCTGCTTCCACAAGGCAACTCATCAAAAGGAGCCCTACAAGCTCACGGGGGAAGAAGCTGTTCTGGAAACAGAGTAACTCTGCTCCAGCCCTGCCTTCCTATGTATGTGAGAGATGCAGCCTCAGCTCCTGCGCACACAGAATCTGTGTTCATTACAGGACAAAACTTCAAGTGATACCAGGCAAACATTCCTTCTGATTCATTAAGTGGCACTGACAGAGAAAATACCAGTGGGTTTTCTTGAAATGTGAAGGCCAGAGACTGTGAAAGGATATTCGTGTGAAGGAAGAGAAACAAACAGCCCATGGGACAGGGAAGGATGGGGGTGAAAAATGGAACAGGCCTGCAGAGCACCAATGGCAAGGCTATTAAAAGGAAAGAAAATCCATAATGGAAAGATGCCAGCACTCTAGAGCAGTTCTTGAGGTGGTATAAATCAGCATTACACTACTGTGCCCAACTTATGAAACTACAGGCTGGACCACAGGCTATCAGTGCTGTGTGCTCTGGCAGAGGAAGAATTCAGGCAGAGCAGTAAGGCACCACCACAGACATTCTTACACTGGGCACGTGTTGGAAGAAAACAGCAACATCACTGTCACAACTTGAGCGTTCAGCTATCTCAGAATCTGAAAAGGAAAAATACTTGCGTTTTCTTTCCACCTCATAAAGCACTCATAGCACTGATGAGGAAGACAGAACCTGAATGAACATTTTTGAGAAGCACATTTGACTATCTTCTGGAAAACTGACTCTCTCTCTGAACACAAGAGACCGTTTCATGCCAGAGTTAAGAGCACGGAAACCCACATATATGATCCTTCATAGCTCTGTAGCCAATTTTGTTGATTGGAGTCACTAGAATATGAGAAGAAAATAGTTAATGTGCTGTAACCAATCTGCAAATGTTACAAAATCTGCAATCATATGGAACTAATTTTAAGTGAAATGGGGTGGTCTATAAATTATGAGCAAAGGATTACTACAAAAGACAGGGAGAAAAGCAGGCAAGAAGGTAACAAGCAGACTGATACCCTGTCCAGGATGAACACCAGTTAGGAGAACACTGGCAGTCACACACCCATAGAAAGTTACTTCTGAGAGTTGATGCAAACCAGATGCTGACTAAATTTCAGCTGTCTGAAGACTCACTCAATACTGACTTCACAGGGTGCCAACATTACCACCCTCACAGCAGCCAGCAGGATGGCCACTAGCCACAGGACTACCTTCAGCTCGAATGGATCTGGGGATGCGAGACTTCTGCAAAATGCTTCCGTGAGAGGGAGCTCATCAGCCAGCAAGGTCCTGGGGAGCCACAGGTCCCAGAGGCTTTCCTGAACAGCATGCTTTCACTGTCGTCTGTTGTGGAGTTTTTCTCACCTCAGCTCTGACGTAGGAGCATGGAATAAGCAGCCACATGGAGACTTTGGGGCACAGTTTGGATACTCACTTCAGCAAGAAGCCCGTGTTGTCCTAAGAAAACAACAGCAGGAATATTCATGTGCTCCTTTAAAATATCAAGGCAAAAACTATTAGTTGGCAAGGTTACAATGGCAAAGCACACACAGACTTTGGGACTCATGTTCTGATTCTTCCCCTCCTTTAAATCATAAACATATTTGAAAACAAAGCAAGACATAATGAAAATTAATATACAGAAGTAGCACTTGCCTGAAGGTCCAATGTTGTGCTGTGGTGTTTCGCTCATTTTTCAACCCTCCTGTTTCCTGTCTGATTTGCACAGCAACGTTTTTCTCCCCCTCTCTCCAGAACCCATATTTATAATCCTGCCTTGAGATGCTCATCTATCAGCCCACCACTCAGAAAGCAAGACATTTATCCTACTGTTCAAACGTCCATCCACACCTTGGGAGGAAGGTGTGGAAGGAGGAGGGAGGGAAGAAGGAAGCACTTTTCCTGTTGCTTCAAGGTTGGCGATGAACGATGGAGGATGCTAACATCTATCAGGGAAACATCTCACACTCCTGTTCCTTCCCCTCTCCCTTTCCCAAGAGCTGTACTTGTGATTCAGAGCTGGATTTCAAAGGCAGCACCATTTAGGGTCTCCAGCTAACGCAGATCCGTGCAGGATCAGGCCCAAAGCAGTCAGTGCGCTACACCAGCAATGAAGCCAGATTCTGATCTCAGGGAAAATGAGTTTAAGTCTAGAATAAACTACTCTCCTCACTGGAGCAACAGAGGTGAGAGAGTCCAATCCCTGCCACGTGCTCTGTCCAGCCCAGTGCCATGGCATTCACCTAACTGTTTCCTGCCTGACTCTGCTTCCTCCCACCAACATCCAGAACAGCCGTGCCCACAAAGCTTCGCTTTGTCATCACCCGCCTATTCCTCAGCAAAGCATGTACCTGTTGGTAGCTATTATCAATAGATTATTCTGATCAGATACAAAAAAAAAAAAAGGATTTTCTTGAGTGCATTCCTGTAAGTGCAATTGCTCCCACCATCATCTGTTCCAAACCATCCTCTTCCTTTCTCACACACCTGTAGACAGCTCACAAAATGAATGAGTTACCTCTTAAAACACATCAACACAGAAAGACAACATCTTAAAACACAGTAGATTATTTTATCTATGCCAGCCCTTCTACTTCTATCTCCTACTTCAGCCTTTTGCAACAGGGGTGCAGTGCAATCTGATTTTAAACATGAAGTTGACACTGTAGTCTCATTCTCTTTAACCAAAATATGAAAAATAAAAAGCTACACATACACACATTTTACCACAACAATGGATAAGTCTCTCACAGTAACGCTTTGACAAATAATAGAAGGCAAACAAAAAATCGAGGAGGTTTACAGCAGTTTAATGAAGGCTCCAGTACCAAATCCTGAACGCAAAGTTACAGTCAGAGTTATTGAAAAAAAAATCTTACAATGAAAAAGCTGATGAGAATTTCCCACTTAGCCATGGAATTAACTGCGGTTTAACGCTGTGCTTAAATACTCACCACACAATAGGAACAAATTTAAATCACGACCAAGGTACACACAATTCACTTCCATTCTGTTTTCAATTACACGTATTCAGCATGTAATTTAACCTCTGGAAGTTACTCTGAAGAACACAGAGGTTTCTCTTTTTTTTTTTTTATTTTTTTTTTTAAACACTCACTGGAAATAAATACCATCTAAAGAATACACATGGAGTGCAATAAAATAGACACTTAGGCACTGGTACAGTCTAGTCCTCTTCAGCCCTCTACAAACTACAAGATGAGAAGTTTTAAACCACAGATGGAGTGGAGAGCAGGTTAGAGCTGTACAGGTAGTGCAGCAGGTTATGTACTACACAAGAGCACATCTGCAAAAGGTCCCAGGAGATTTTTGTTGAAGATGCAGCGTATCCACACCAGGTATATCGTGAAGGGCTTGATGTTTTCTGAGAAGGTGTGATTCTGATGGGACAATATATAAGGCATGTAAGTGTTTTCCCCTTGCTCTTGTATCCACACTTCATATTTCACTTCTCTGACCTTGAGATACCTCAGATTCCAGGGGATCTGCCAGGACACAGCAAGTTTAGCTTCACTTGTGCCCTGGACAGAGGCCTGACACTTGGCATCCCTCACTTTACCAGGGTAGAGGCTACCAGACCATTTCTGCTTCTTGGGTCCAGGCTTGGACTTCACAGTCTGCCTAATTGTGTGGATTAGGGATGGGATGTTCACCTTTGTGTCCTGGTAGGCACGGAACAGCCACTCGGGGTTGCGGCAGCAGAGGTGCCGCGGCACCTCCGTGCTCTTAATGATGCGCTCTTGCTCAGCCTTGTCCAGATGAGCAATCCCACCCTGATCCCAAGGTCTGTCCGGGTAGGTCACCGTGTCTTCCCTGTCAGTGTTCTGCCAGGCAATGTACTGCAGGTCCATGCCAGGAAGGGTTGCCAGGGTTTTGTAAGGGGTATAGTGTTCGGGGTTGATGGCGTACGGAAAGAGCTCCACCACGGTGGCACCCCTTGGCAGGAAGAGCGACATGACTAACTGTGCCCCGTGCATGCTGACCAGCATGGACGCGTTGCTGATCAGCCGGGCGATGTCAGAGAACGAATGCTCCTCCAGAGAGACGGAAATGGTTTTCATCTGAAACTCCTGAGCGAGAGCCAGGATTAGTTCTGCCTCATTTAGGATAAGTCTGTTGATTGTTCGACTGAACACCACGATGTACTCCTCACCAGAGCTCTCCTCCAAGCTGATGTTCAGTTTCTGCATCATGAATTTGGTAAACTGCCTGATCTCATTGCCAGAAACCAAGATGTTAGCCTTTGGCCCTTGTGGCTGGACAAATCCGTACTGGTACCAGGTGGTGATTTTGGACAGTCCCACGTACGATTTGGTAAAGCAGAGGAGCCTGCCCAGGGTTTTAAGCTCCTCCTTGAGGAGCGGCTGCTTGTTACTCAGTAACTTGTAGAGGTCAAAGTGAACACCTTCACTCCACCCTTCCATGAAGAAGAGCCGTGCTTCCAGATCTAAATCAGAGAACTGCTGCATGGTGTAATAAATGGGCAGGAGGTCATCGTGAAAGACGTGCATCAGGTTGTCCGGGTTGAACCTGTTGGCGATCAGCGCCACATCAGGCACAAAGACTGGCTTTGGCATAAATTTCAGCGCGGCAGCTGGCAGCTCCACAAAGTTGAAGTACTGGGTGTTGTGATCTTCCACAGAGGAGAGGTCGAGCAGAGCCGGCTGGAACCTCCGGGAGCCCAGGTTGGGCAGCATAACCGAGGAGTTGCTGTGGAAGTAGACAAACTCCTCGGCCTCGGTAGAGTAGCAGAGGGACTCAAAGCGGCAGATGCGGTCGGTGTGCATCCTGCCAGTGCACACCATCCTGGTACCGTTCTCCACCAGTGCCTGGAGAGCTGCATGGTAGTCGATCTGAACCTCAGAAAGTTCCTGAGACTGGCGTGTGAGGACCAACTCCTCTTCCACCATGGAGGCATGCTCGCGCAGTTTGATGTATTTCCACAGCAAAGCAGCGAGGACAGACACGAGCAGGGCATTAAACACAGCTGCTATGTTCATTCTGTAGTCAGATCCTAGCAGGATGACAGGTGGGGAACGCAATGGAGAGGGAACACATCATTAACGCTCCTTGACATGGTGAGGGCAAAGACCTGTGGAAAATAAAACAAGAAGGGAACCATTTAAACATCCGGTTTACAGCTCCATCATAAATCACATCCTATGGACTATTCAAGAGAGCTTAGCCTTTTTTTTTTTCAGTAATTTTCCCCCATTCCAGGGGATGATGAGAAAAAAGAAAAAAGTGCCAAAGCTCTACCTAAAACCGTTAAAAAAAAAAAAAAAAAGGTAACAGAACTACAGGAAGGCTTCCTCTCTCATTTTCACTTCTACGGTTTAGCAAAAGAAAATGTAAAAGAGTTTAAGGATGAAGAATCTGTGAAGATCTGTCAGAAAAAATAGTATGTTCTCTCGGACTTGGGCTCAGCTACTTTTTGCAGACCACTCCCACAGTGAGAGGAAAGAGAGCACTGCAATCGCTAGGTCATTTGCAGAGGGGTTGGGAGACCAAGCTCCTCCTCTTGGTCTGCCACAGGCTTTTTGTACAGCTGCAAATACTCAACGGTGCCTCTCACCTTCACTGTGCAGACAACAATAGCACAAGGAGTATTGCCAAGTACAGATTTCACAATACTCCAACGTGGAATGTGAACTAACGAACATCACATTCAATTTAATTGTATTGGGAGGCTGGGGGAGGACTTGCAGGTCTGTGGGCTGCCCTGCGGGGAAACTCCCAAGTCACCTGGGCATTTCTTTGGCTGCAATCCAGGATCAAAGGCTAGGAACTGCCATCATCTTCCAAAAGAAATACTGGCACGGGGGAGAGGAGAGCTCTGGTCTTTATATGAGGTATGTCATTAAAGTAATCAAACTTTCATTTAGTGAGAGCCCGACCTGCACCAGTCAACTCTTACGCAAATGATAAGCACTTGAAGGGTTTCGGTGTTGGCATTTTCCCATCCCAACCCAAGAACTTTTTCTGTGCTGCTCCAAGGCCTCCCTGTTTATTTTTTTGTCAGAGAGATCCTGCCTCTCTATGTAGAAACACCACTGGCTTATATCAGAGTACTGATCATATTTTCAACTGCAAACTTCAGTTGAGGTATTGATTCACCTACAGTATTTATGGGCTCCAATTTTCATTATGCATCAAGATTCACCGCTAGTTGGGCTGTAAATAATTGCACCCGTGGCTCATAAGGAATTTCATGAAGGGAAATTTCTGATCGGTATATACCCCTTTAGACTGTTTCTAGCTGCTGTTTTTAAAGGTAGCAATTTTAAACTTCCTTTGAAGTTTCCTTAAGTTCACAGGGAGGCGGGGAAAGCAATGTCTCAAGCACATGTTCTGACATCCCAACATCCCTTAGCATTTTAACTGAGAGACACTTCTTATATGGCAGAGTGGAGGATGTCAGCAAGACATATTTGGGACCAAAGCAAAACCTCTGCTGCCAAGGGAGTTCTTTAGAAAAGAGATGCTGCAGCCTAAAAGCTTGATCCTGCAAGTTGGAATTGAATGGAGAATCATTCATGGAATTCAATGAAGTCATAAGGGATTCCTACAGCTTGTGAGATCCCAACAGCCTGCGAGATCCATGAAGAACTGAAGGTATGTGGGAGTCTGAAGATTGCCAAAGAAATGAGTGCTAGCTGTAAGCCACACAAATTCAAGGGATGGTCTCTGGGGATCTGAGCAACAAATTCATTTCAATTTCAGAGCAGCTCCAGCTACTCAAATGAAACAAAAATGAAGTCCACCTCCTCCGGCAAGTGGTCTGAAAAACTGCCTCCCTAAAAGCAAGCAGCAAATTAAAAATGGTATTTTTTCGATTTCAACTACGGAAAAGAACATGGGAAGGGAACCAGAGTGGACATCTAATTACCAAGGCAGGATGGGTTCTCCATAAACCACTCCCTGAAGATTGCTTCTCTATCTCATTCTTAGTACTCATTCATCTCTTTAGCCAGTCTCGACAGAGGCATGGAAGGACTATCATAAACCCTTTCCTAACACTTAGCCTTTGTTTCAACCACAGCAGTTTAAATCTGGTCTTGTCCCAGGGACCAGAGATATCCTGCAGAGACAAATGATGGCTGTCATCTGTCCTCTGTCAACAGGGGATGACTCCTGCTCCTGATAGCCTTGCAACTCTCAACATGTTCCATGGACAGCCTTGAATGGAAACCCACTTGAGACAGAGGTACATCACTCAGGCTCTGCTAATGCCATCAGACCAGTTTTCAGAAAAAAAATAAAATTGATGGAGACAGATCTTAAGTTATTTTGTTGGTACCAGACTTTCAATGCTACATTTCACTTCTTCACTGTCTTTGAAAGACGTAGATATCATCCATCTCCCTACACAACCTCTCCACTACGAACCTCTCATCTTGTGTGCACAGCTTTAAATGACTTCAGCAGCATCATCCAGGAAAGGACCGAGCCCCAGCAGCCCCGTGCAATGCCTGCTAGTCAGTAAATGAAGGAGACCTTTAATAAGCAAGTTCTTTGCCGCAAGCACACACTTCAAATGAAGGCCAGTCCATGGGTGTTGTGAAAGTTAATACTGAGGGTCAGAAGTACAAAGCACTACAAGTTCAGTGGAGTCAGTGCAAGTTGCAAGAACTTGGCAGAGGGGGGAAAACCACATGGCCTCTTCATTTTTCCATTATGGTGAGATGAGTGCGTATGTGCGGGTGTTTCAAAGGCATCAGAAGCCCGCAGTCCATAAAAACACCGCTGATACCACCTGCATCTCACAGGCATTTCGGAGGTGGAGAGCTCTGCCGACAAACCCCTTGAGGCAAACAGGCCTTCTTGAAAACATCCTGTTCTAATGTTTCACCTCTGACTGATTTGTTCTCTCCTCTCCAGCCCCAAGGGAAGGGCATGAGAGGCACTTCAGAGATGTAGCCTGACGGATGTGGCCAATGTTCAGAGGTTAGCAATTTTCATTTCAGAACCTGCTACAGCCATACCCACTAAATGGCTAAGAATGAAAATTCAGCTTTTTAATAAAAATCATCTGCAAGGCCCTGTTCAACCTCTTTCCTCATTGCAGCTCTTTCACTTCCCTGCATTTAGCTGAAGTGAGTGCATGTGCTTTAGCCAACCAGTTGTCAGGGATAGCTGTTAAATGCTAGCAATGCTGAAATAATTTCTGTCGTTTCTGTTCCTCATTGCCAGTTCCTAAATCCTGGTTCATGCTGCTTGGCTGAAAGCTGCTTTTGATGAAAGTAAGCAAGGGGATGTGGACAGGAAGGGGTGTTGCAGGCAGAAATGAGAGGAGAATTTCACAGGTACTCAGGGAACTGTCTTAATTCTCTGCCTGTTTTCCCACATTTTATCAACCACCTTTTTTTTCAATCTGACACTTTCAGCAAAAACAGACCTTCGAGAACTAAAATTTTTGGTCCTTCAGGGAATGACAGAACATAAATAGTAACAAACAATCCCACTGTTTGCTTTTACATACCCAGGAGAGGCTGCAACAAGGGGGTAAAAGCAAGCAATCGTTTTCCATGTCCCCTGGTTCCTCAGTCCCCCAAGCTGAGATCAGCCATTAGGCACCGTGAGCAGCAGTAGTCCCAGGATGGGAAACTTTTCCCAGGAGGCAGCAGGTAACTCTGGAATAGGTAAAAGTATTTAGTTTTACACCTAAAGAGAGCTGCCTCATGATAAAAGAAACTTTCATTACTAAATCTCCCTGACAAAATGGGGCTAGACACCTGCCACTCCCCTCCCACGGTGTCACTGGAGAACACCTTAAGAACTGGAAAGCACTTGCAGAAGTGGCAGGCTGGGCACACTGCTACCCTCTGTAAGAGCAGAGTGCTCTGTGCTGTTTCCTTCCACATACAGGTCAGCATCTAGGCCAGTCACACCCCCAGCTGCCCAAAAACTACCTCCTCCCCACCCCTACCACACTCATGGACCCTCTTGCTTCCCAGCGACGTTGGGATAACCACGGCTTTGCTCCATGTGAGCAATACGCCCCAGTTACCAAGGAAATTGTACGGACTGACATTTTTTTACTCTCTGCTTTGAAATGCTAAAGCACCATCTTTCAGCACCAGGAGACACGACAGCTGACAGACCAGAGCCCAGCCAGAAGAGACGTGCATGTAAAAGCTGCACAGAGCTTCTCGCTGCCAAGCTGGCAGAGGACAATGGGAGGGGATGGGACATGCCCCTGAACACTCCCGAGAGCAGTGGGCTGCAGGGGAGGAGCAGGAATGAGAGAAGGAGGAAGAGGAGGCAGTAATGCTGACAGGACAGCAGGGCAGCAGACTTACAGTCAGAGATGGGGAGTGGAACAAAAACACAGGCATAGGGGTGGCTCACTTTGCAATGGAAATGAGAGCATGTCCTGAGGCTTGCAGCTCAGCCACAATGGATGCCGCTCCAGAGGCTAAGAGCCTGTGGGAGGGACTCTGTTTTTGATCAGCTCATCTTTACTCTTTTTCCAAAAGAGTTCACAGGCATGAAGAGCTTACCCTATTCTCTTCCTCCACTCCCACTCACTTAGCGAAAGTGTCACAGTTTCATCCTCTCAGCCCAGCTACCGCCCCTCTAACTAGCACTGACTGCTGGTGAGCAGGTAAAGCCTTCAGGAACATGCACCTGGTGTGTTCAGCAGGCACTTCTGGCACAGACCTCCGGCACCTCGCAGGTCCGTGGTACTCTCATACAAGTTTGGACCCAGTAGCACCTTCTGCCTGTTACCTGGTCATCTGATGTTTCAAACATACTCAGGAAAGCAACAGGAAACAGAGATGGAGACATGGCTCTTCATCTCTCCTTACCATGTCTAGGAGATCAGAGTGGGTGGGATGAGAGAGGGGAATTTCTACTAATAGGCAGTTGGCATAAGGGACTGTTTGGATTCATTTAAGAGATGAGGTCTGTTGTTCTTTTTTTAATTGTGAAGCTACACTAGGATGAATCATTAAAGCTATTAATATGATGGACAACGTTCCAAATCTCTTCTCCATTTTAAAAACTACAATCTAGGTAAGAATTAGGGAGAAAAGCTACAAAGCCCACAAAATAAAAAACAGCCACAAAAAAAGACATAAACATACACTAAAATCCCCAAAGGAAAAGCCAAGGGTGACCAGGGTGAACAGTGTGCTTAAAGAAGGATCACCTAGTCCTGCAAGTATTAACCAAATGAAAAGTGCTGGTTTTGTCTATTTATGTTTTGACAAGCTTTTGTTAACAATGCCCAAGCATTTTCAAGCCAGTGTTCAGTTTTCCACAGATATAGCTAGCTAAAAAGCTTCACAAAGTGGAAAAAAACCCAAAACATGAAGAAGGAGCATCACCATTCCAGAGGGCATCACCACTCTGTGCAGAGAAATGCCTCCTCCCATAGGCCAACTTGGGTTTGGCCCAGCTGGCCAGGTCCCAGGCACAGCCTGCCAGTTGTGGCAGTGGTGTCCACACAGAACCACCTCCACAGTTCCCAGAAACGCAGCAAAACTGGAAGTGGGGCTGCCTTTGCCACAGGACAGGGAAGGAGGTGAGCCAGAGCCACATGGGCAGGAAATGTGCAGGGAGTCCAGACCTTCTTGTTATGGCAACACAGTGGGAGGGGTGGGAGCAGATATTCCCTCTTCAAGGATATTTTCCCCACCAGCGCTCCCTACCCCCAGATCCATCTCTTGCTAGACTGGCTTTCCAGGACCAGTACAGGAAAAGAAGAGCGTGCAAACATGGCATTTCACACTTCCCCTGCAAAATGTCTTCTGTTCTTTCTCCCATCCCCGATGCAAGAGGCTTAGCTAAGGATGCAGTGTATATAACACATGTAGTTTTAAATACCTACTTCATTCATACTCAAAGCAGAAGTTGCTAGAAGGCAACTTTCCCGATTGGAAGGAGGGGGAGTTAGGAATCGTCAGCCAAGAATTCGCTTTTATTCTCATCTCTGTCACAGATTCCCGCAGAACTACAAGCAAGTCAATCCCCACAGCCCCAAAAGCTGTTATCATCTTATTCACTGTATTTATTTAATGAGATACATATATCTTTCACAGTACATAGCACATTAAAGAAAGGATGGTACACTGAATGATTGATATACTGGAACATTTTCTTTGTAAAGAGCAGCCAACTGTAGAAGTGCTGACTTTTTAAACAGGAAAAGAGCAGATTCCTGAAGGCAGCAAACCCAGCAGTTAAAGATAAAAATATCATTAATGAAGCCTGATACAAAGAGGAGATACAAAAAATACGAATATCTTGACTATGTAGTCTCAAATAGAATTTAAAAAATAGAGCCTTATTTGGAAAAAATAAAATGAAATATTACAATATGCTAAAAAACCCGTCTTACAAAACCCTTATCTATAGACAATTGCGATCCGAATTAGGTCTCTCTTCAGTTTTTCTGGTTTAGTGTAAGTGAGGAATAGAAAGCAAAACTGTAAATGTTGCCATATGAGACTGCAACCAAGGAGATTGAGGCTCTGTGCAATGGTCCCTACTGCAAATGTACCTTCAATGTGAACAGGAGAATGCTGGTCGCTGCAGGACACCTACCAGCTGCACTTATGGACAGAAAATCTAAGTTTTCTTCCATTAAATTTCAGAGTCTGTGACAGCTGGGAAAGAGGGAGGTCCAACCTGATTTTCTTTTTGACTAGCAACCATCAATGTAATATTTGTTGATACTGCTGTCTTGATCTACAAAATAACAGGTTAAAAAAAAAGTCCAGCACTAAGCAGTCAAGGCACTGAAGGAAGCCACAAAACTGAGCTAAAAGTATAAATCTAAAAAGAATGCTTTTTGGGATTTTAAGGTCCACATTTCCAAGTTCTCTCCTCCACTCATAATGACATGGAGTATGAAATTGTTTCCCCAAACAAAAACTAACCCAATCTGCAGAAAATTCCCCTAAATAAGATGCATTTCTGATAAACAAGCCCGAGGCAAGAGATGCAAAAAAAAAGAGCTAAAAAAGGTTAAAAAAAAAAAAAAAAAAGTATTTCTCTCAGCCCTCAAGTCTTCTCCACGTTCTGGCAGTCCAAAGCCTAAAGATGAAAACCTGAATTACTCAAAATAACCACGGCTAGACAGAGGGGAAAGCTTAACAGACAGAGCTCATCCCAGCTATCTTTGTTCACCCGAGAATCCCACTGAAACCTATCAGGTTATATTGGCATTAACAGCTCTGTCGTATGAGCAAAAAAATCTCTCATTTTGCCTGGTCTCTTGCTTTTAGTCTGTAAGCAAGATACCTTTATCAGAAAAAGAGGTGTCAGAGAGCAGCATCTTTATCTTACTTCAGTGGTCTGCCTGAAGTAAAGACAGAGCGGGGGTGGCAGAAGGGAAAATTTACTAATGCTGCAAAAGTGAGTTTAAAAGAATATGATGTGAAATCCCAAAGTACTGAACAAGATGAGCTTCAGCCGCTCCAACTATGCCTCTGGGCTTTAGCTGCCATTTGTTTTTCTCTGTATTTTATCTATCCTTTCTCTCTCTGTTCTCCAACGGGAAGAGTACCTGTGTTATTTTGATACTGGGACTGGTGCTTAGATGAATTTAAGCCTGAGCTCTCCCTGCTTCCCATCAGCATGGTGCCCAAGACTGCTCCTGGGAGCTGCAAATTCCAAGCAGGAGCCAAAATTGTCGGGAGCACAGCACAGCCAATAAGAACATTGAAAATCCCTCCTTGGTTACCACAAGCTCTACATTAGCATGTTTTTAGGGGATGGTAAAA
Source organism: Pseudotriccus pelzelni (assembly GCA_035584735.1). Lineage (NCBI taxonomy): Eukaryota > Metazoa > Chordata > Aves > Passeriformes > Tyrannidae > Pseudotriccus > Pseudotriccus pelzelni. Next base: position 41,374,953 of record JAWMRA010000078.1, on the reverse strand, counting down.
AAAAAAAACAAAACAAAGAGTAATCCCATTGCAGCACCTGTCCAGTAAAAAATACATTTCTGAAAACCCACAGAATTTGGTCCAGCTCAAAGATGTTTTCCCCATGAGACTTTTGTTTAAAAATGATACAACAAACCACTAGTCAAACAAAGAGGGACTACAAAGACCTGGGATTACAAATGAACTACTGCCTCCCTTCCTACATGTGCACAGACATAGACGAGAGAGTCAGTGTGAAGTTGCGGGGGGGGGGGGAGCAAGGAGATACGATCAAAAACATGCTAACCTCCCCCCAGCCTTCCCGAAGTACACTGCAGCCAGGACTGCCAGCAAAACTGAATTCAGAGCCGTATGTGATCAGCACAGCAAACAGAGCACAGTTACAATGACACTCAGCAAAAGAAATGCAGTAATTCAGAGCATCTGCAACCTTTCTAGTCTTGGAACTACTGTCACTGGCAGACCAGTGTTTCCAGCACATGCACGCATACCTGGTGTCGCTAAATAACAGGAAAGGCTATCCGGTGCCTCTCTTTCACGGGAGAAAGAAAAAAGAAGACACCTTAAAGCTATGCTCTGCACGGGAACGAACACTCTCCAGTCCTCTTCTTTCCTCACCACCACAAAGAAAAAAGGGAAAATCCTCTCTATCAGCTCTCGGCACCGTAACCCGTGCACCATCTGCAGCCTGAGCTACCTTTCTCGCCCCAGCTCTGGGCATGCTCTGTCCGCCGGCAGTGTCCTGTCGCTCCAGCTGGCTCACCTCAATTTGTCAGCCTCCCAGAGGTCAGCCTTGCATGCAGGATGATTTGCTGCAGTATTCCCGCAAATCCCCAACGGGCGGCCGCGCTGAAACAAACACCGCCGTGCTGCTTCGCACAAGAGCGCTGAGCGTGTCTTGGGAGACGGGCGGCAAACTGGTTTGGGGAGGGGACACACACACGTATTTTAGAAATCCTGCTTTTGAGTATCATTAATGCTGCTGCTACTCCAAACACATCACACAAAAGAAGAAAACAATAGGAGAGAAAGCAAAAAAAAAAAAAAAGCCCCTAGCTGGAGGACGTGAAAGCCTTTCGTCATGCTTTCTAGCAATTCCCTTGGCACCAGGGAAGCGATTTCCCAGCTGTGATGGTCAGCAAACGGCTTGGTACTGAACAAGGCTGTGACTGCCCTCCTTCAGAGATCCAGGGGAGAGTATTTTCAAAATAAAGTTATCTTTTACGGTGGAAACAAGTGATTCTTAAATACAAAGGCACAGAAATGATCCTGCAGCTTATAAAAGTCTCTTAACTGTACACAAGCTGAAGGTCATGGAAGTGACACTGTCTTACAACAACCTTCTCAGCAGAGCTTGAACCTGTGGGGACTGAGCAGCTTCTTGAAGACAGCAAACCAGACAGTACTGACCGGGAATATTTCCAGTCGTAATCCCACAGCAGGATCTACACGTGGATGATTAACCCAGCTTTGCCCACAGTGCTCACCCGAAGGGCTCACGGCAGGAAGTCACATCAGTGAACACAAGAGTGAAATCCCAGCCTCAGGGACATACTTGCAAACAGATCACAAGGCTCTCTGTAAATGTGTTGACTCTGTATTTGCAGGATACATCTTGTTGACTATCTGTGAGGATTTTTCCCTTAAACTGAAACCTAACAGGTGAAAAAATAAGGATGAAAAAAAGAGGGAAAGTTCTCCAACACCTCTTTCCACCCACTTGAGGTGGACTTTGAACTACAGCATAAGCCTATGCCTGCTCTGAGAGGATCTCAAAGGGACAATGGTCAGTCACAGCTGCCTGGGGGAAATAAATAAAAAGGGCAAATAGAAGAGAGCCTACCCAGTGTCTTCACCCTGTCCTGTTAGGACTAAGGATATCCACAGGCACACTTCTCTTTTTAGACCATCTCACTGTCCCCTGGCCCCTCTGAATACAAAGTTGCTGCCTCATGTGGAACAAGTCCATGTTTTTCCTCTGAATTTTGAAAGTCGAGGAGTGGAGTTAGATTTGCAGCTGACTTCACTTCAGAAAACACATCCTGACTTTGTGTTTTCTGCACTTCAGAAAGCTCCACTGCATGACTATTGCTGTTAACGGAAGCCTTTCCACCAACTCCACTCTGCTGTGTCTGTGGGACCCCTGATAACCAGAACACACCATGTCTGGTGTGTATTTTAGTGGGGAAGAAAGGACAACATATAGAGCCTGGTCCTCTGTCTATGAATAAGCTTCTTCCCTACCAATGGAACGAGTTATATGCATGGATTTCACAGGTACAATTTATCGCCTCACACAGAGTTGGAAAATTTAATCCTGTCCTGAAGAGGGTCCTGTTGTCAATCTGCCAACACCACAAAGTACAAAACATCATTAAAGTGGGGGACAAAGTACAAAACATCATTAAAGTGGGACACACACACACAGCATAATCAAATAATTCTGACAACTCTGAAATGATAACTGTCCATCACTACTGCACCATAAGGCACTAAGTTTGGCAGTTCCAAACAGTCACCACCAACTGCAAGTTGGTGAGGTTTGAATAGGAGGTCTTGGCTCAGAACTAAGGGTTTGATAAATATTTAATAGCCCTCATAAAGGGCCTTCAAAAACAGCACCACAAAAGAAATAGAGTTCATGTTTTAGAACTCCTAAAAGGCAGTACAGCATAAACAAAACTCATCAAGCTAGCAAAGAAGTCTGAATAGATCCCTCTTGGTTTAGGGCTGACAAAGCACAGGTAAATCATTATTTACTGAATCTTTGCCTTGCACATATATGTCAGCTGCGTCACTCTGAGTCACAGCATTTATTATTTATAGCCCCAGAAGGACACTCCATAAGAAATTGTTCTTCCTGCAGTGCTTTTGAACCAAAAGTGCATCTCAGTTTGAGAGCACAAAAAAATTTCATGCCTGAACTGACAAAAAAGTCTTTGTACTGATAAACACAAAAGGAGACAAAGGAAGCATCTGGTTTCTGGACACCAAGATTGGGACATACTGGCCTGCTCCTGAAGCTGTATGCCATGTGTGTGCAGAGGAATGGTGTGGGAGAGTCACCTGCTCGTTCCCAAGGCAGGAGACGGCTCCGGTAGCTGTTCTGACTCAAGCCAGGTGTCACTTGAGCTCTTTCAAGTTCCCATTTTGTTACCAGTAATGACAGGTCAGCAGGGTGACAGAGATAAACCAATTCCCTCTCCTACAGCTTTGCCAACTGCAAACCTGCAAATGCAATTAGTGCCAATGTGCCTATAAAGGAATCTGAGATAATTCATGCTCCTAAGAGCAGCTCGGTAAGTAAATGATGTTCACCTAGACTGACATGAGAAACCTGGCTATGGCTCATGGCCTCACCCTCGTGCTTCCCACAGCCTTTACTTGTTAACTATTTTTGCCCAGGAGACAGAAGATCATCTGCCCTCTCTCAGACAACACTTTAATATTAAGCCTTTAACACCAAAAACCCATCTGAACAAACACATCTCCCATTTTACAGAGGAAAAGACTGAAATTGTCAAAGGGATCTGGGTAGAATGTATCACACCGGAAGCCACAAATACAGCAACAGCTTCCTAGTAAAAATCCACCAACAATCAAACCCTCCTGTGTACTCCAAGGCTGTATTCATCTCCATGGGTTCCAGGGCTGAAGACAGGAGCCAGGCCTCCATGACCACAGGTGGCAGTGTAAACATGATAAAAGACAGAGAAGAATAAGTTATCAGCTCTGTCACTGTTGTTCTGAAAAGAGCTGCTGGGGGAGCAGCTATAAGCCTGACAAGTTCTGCTCCCAACACACCTTCCTCCCATCTTCTGTTCCCACCACAGTTGCCATGCAAAGGGTCATGGAGCCTCCTACATATCTGGGAAAGTCCCCTGTGGCCACAGTTTAGCCTGAAGTTGGAGGTCCTGCCACCATGGACTTGTCATGAGAAGGCTGGAGGAAAAGGAAGAGAGTCCCTTCTTCCTGTCTGTTGAGACAAACAGGGTAGTCAAAACCAGCAAGTCTCACAGATGTCTTAGGAAATTAAGATATTAATATCACAGCAAAATACAGCTGTTGAAAGGAAAAAAACACCCTTGAATGTGAACGATGTAGGGGTGCCATGGCATGCAAAAGAAGAGCCATAACAGAAACACAGTCCCTAAAAAGGGACTGTCAGGCACTTAGATCTATGGGGTGAACACATAAAAACTGCGTGGAAGTATATGAAGGAAAGGGCTTAAGGTGACCAAGAATTTAATTGCCTTCACTGGATTATGCAACTGGTTTGGAAGTGGGCTGCAGTTGTTCCAGAACTGCTGAGAACTTCACTGATCTTTGTGGCTCACTTCCAACTCAGAAGATCCTATGATTCTGTGATAGGACTGTTCCCTGATGCTGCCTTTGCCCTAACCTTCCACTTTTTGCTATATTCAGAGCCTTCATGCTTTCCTAAAAACCTTGGAGAACCAAAACCTACAAACCAAAGTCCTAGTACTTCATGGAAAGAACTCCACAAGGAAGCAGCGTCTGTAAGTTTTATCCAAACAGCAACTTCGATCCGAGCTGGAGCGTGTGCTTCAATTAGCCAGTCTCTGACAAATGCCCAGAGGTAGCCAGAACAGCAGCATGACAGGAATATAGTTCAGAGCCAAGCTAGAGGAGAATCTAAATCAAATCAGGGGAAATAAAAAGGTTTACTGCCATTTTGAGTCCCGTAATTGCAAACAGATTGCTTTACCTCCAACGCCCCCTTCAGACACACCTGTACTCCACATCCTCACACTTTAAAGAGATGCAGACAGCTTACAACCCAACCCTATCCATGTGACAGTAACAATATTACCCCAGTATTAACAACTGGTAGGAGCACAGTATCACAGGATACCCCCTCCCCCCCGGGGGTGCTAATATTCACATGAAAATTCAGAACAGAGCATAAGGTCTCACAAATCATATAACTTAGGGAGGTTAAAAAAAAAAAAAAAGGGTGTTTCCTGACAGCATAGGCCACTGAAAAATGTTTGCTGGCCAACTTAAACATATAATTACAATTGTTTTTTGATTAGTACTTACAATACCCCAGTCTGATTTTCCCCATGGAAAAGAATAATTCCTATCTTGTCCCTCCTCTGATTACAGTACCATCAGAAGACCCAGCAGAGAAGTAGTAACACATGGCTCCGGGCCAGGCATTTACCGTTTCAAATGTTGCTCTGAGGGCTACTGCTGCTACTGACAGGGGGAAGAGAAGAAAGCAATATGAATCATCTTTCTCAGTTTCAATGTGAACCACTGCATGCATTAGAGAAAGTGTGATGAATACACTGACTTACTTGTACAAACCCATTCCAACTCCTCCAGGTGTCATATGCAGCAATTTACAGTTCAATAGCTGGGAAGAGCTTCTTCGTGCCCTTGTCAGTTTGAAAATTCGTGGAAGGACTATTGAATCTAGGCACATTTATCAAGGGCACAGCAGCAAGAGGAAGAAGTTCAAGCCTGATTTGAGGTTGTTTTTTTTTTTCTTCTATTAACTTGCTGTTATATTTATTTGAGTAGTAATAAAAAGTAAGGTGGTTAATTTTTGTCCCATTTGATCCCACCAATAAATCAATGCGTCATTTCCCTACCACCCTCCTTGTGACCCCACTCATGTGGAGGTTGAAGTACCCCCAGAAGTAGCTGATATGACATTTAATATATGCAAGAAGGTGAAAGTTTCAGAGAAAAAGCAGAAAGTATCTGTTGGAAGAGGAACATCTGCAAAACTGCTGGCACAGCTGTTACTCAGTGGTGGACCTCTGATGATGGGAGATTCCTTACCAAAGCCTGCCACAGCAGCTCATTTCTGTTCCCCTCCTTGCTACTGGCAAGATCGGCTGCCTCTGTTGCATCAAATGCTGAGTCAAGTATTTCACAATGAGTATCTCTTCAAATAACTGAAGTGTAACCTGACTGTCACTGAGAGAAGAGCAACATCAGCCTGATAAACCAACTGCTGTTTGAAACAGCTCCAGTTAGAAACATCTGCCCTCATTCATTTTGTACAGCTTTAGATCCATGCGCTGGTACTTGCAAAGCCAAGAATAGAGTAGTCTTTCAGCTACTTTACACAGTATTTCAAGACATCAAGGGCTCTCCAGATAGCTTCCCACATCGGGATGTGCTTTTCTACCTCCAGGCTTCTGCTGGAACTGCTGCTGATGCAGCCTTTCCCCACATTATGAGAGTTCTGCAGCACTACCCAAGCACAGGGAAGGTTGAGCAGGTCTGCACCCTCCCACTTGCACAGCGTTCCCAAGATGAGCCATAGTAAGGACATATGTGCTGTCACACCCAGCCTCCTCAAAAGGGAAGGTTCTTGTGACCTTGAAGAAAAGACAAGACTAAAGTATACATATATATTGGCCATAGGCAGGGAGACCCATTCCAGGTCTGGAGGGGTCAGAGATAGAGGACATTTATCTTCACAGGCAGAACCTTCCTGCCTTGGCTCATCCGGCTTCACCCTTTCTATGGCAGAATGATGTGCTTATAATCTGTCCTGGAGGCTGACAGGAACAATCTGCTGAGGTAGCCAAACTTTCTTTCCAGGCAAAGGGATTAAAGCTGCAGCCACAAAAAGCTTCTCTTGCAATTAAGAAGACCCAAATCTGCATTTGTATTAATGCAGCAAGTATGTGAAAGGAGAAAGCACCCAAGTCAGGGGCTGAGGGCTGACTAGAAAACAACCATCTTGCCAAGGGACTTACGGTTACACAAAGTAACCACCAATTTTTTACCACTGAGGTCATGAAATGCACCAAATTGAAAATCAAAATATACATAAGAACCCTCCTCTCTAATTTGCTTGAATATATTTAACGCTTAAAAATAAGCGTTAAATGTACCTAAGAGTGTTCCAGCTTGAGAAGACATGCACATAAATTAAGCACGGACTAGAGATCCTTGTGTATAATAGCTTGACTTGTGACCTCTGTGCTGAGTATATATACATAGGTATGTAATACAAATGACTATTACAAAATTCATATAAAAGTAAGACGGAGACTACATATTTCGCCTAAGTTTATGCCCACATTAAAAGATGATTAATCAGTGGCTTTATAAATCCAAGGAAATTGATTTCAATAAGCTGCTAGCTTCTCAGCTTTGGTTTTATACTTTGATACAACCATAACACACTCAGAAGCCAAGAAGCTGCAAAGCCATGTATAAATGTGTGTGGAGCTGTCCCAGGCAACCTTACAGGAGAAAGGAAGGTGAGAGCAACTCCAATCTTCATTTTCTATTAACTCTACAGCCTCTACATGAACATGAGTAACAACCTAAGTAGTAAAGAACAAACAGCCAGAAGCAAGGAGCAGAGGTAAGAACAAATCATTAAAAAGTGATAAGCACCAAGGGCCCTAACTTATCTAAGGGCAGTAAAAATGCAGACACAGAGAAAACCACATAATTTCTTCTGCAAATGAATCTGGTCATATAGTTTCAGTGCCAAGTAAGTGACTGCCTCGATGCCACACCACAGTGTCTGTTAGAAAGGGCAGTATATCTTATGTGCTTAGAGGTCTGATAATCTATTTTCCCTGGTGTGTCTCTTCCCTCCTTCTAAAAGAGGAAATTACACAGCAAATTAATCTTTGTGCACCTTTTTATTTGTCACCCCTCCTCCTCTTCCCTCCCTCCACTCCTCCCATCCGTTGTGAAAGGTAAGCAGGAAAATATTGAAATAGGAATTGAAATACATGACAACAGCAGGAACAGCCCGAGTCTGGTTTGGCTCACACAGGTGAGTTTATGATATGGTTGAGTCAGTGCAAAAAAAGAGGTCATGAAAATGCTGTCACACATCTTTCTGGAGAGGGCTTTTTGTCCACACAGGTACAGATTAAAGGCTCGTCTGCTGGGGAAACTAATCTTCCAGTGCAAAGAGATTTCAATTCACAAACCACCACCATCCCACTCCATTTACATTACAGGTGGCCAGCTGGGAGAGGGGAAAACATCAGCAAAGTAAGACACAAAGCAATTCTCAGCTCACTCATTTCCAGCTCATCAAAGGCTAACCAGCGAATGTCCCATGCAATGGACTGTTATCATTCTGTAACTACATTTGACTGCTTGCCAGGAGCAAATGCAAAACCCCATCACATCCAGGGAATCACTGACAATACAAAGCACTTCTCTTCTGAACAGGGAGTACAGCCCCTACACCCAAATTAACGAGGGTTTCTTTCCCTGGGACAAAAGAAGGAACAGAGGCAGATGATTTCGAATACCTTCAAGGCATTTCCAAAGACCGTGCCTAAATATTTCATTGGCCACCAGTGATTCAAAATTCACATACAATTTAAATCTGCAAATGAGTCTCTGAGTATAAAGAAATCAGGGTCTAAACTCTAAGTTGGGTACCGCTCCTAGAACAAAACACATTCACACTAGTACACCACTGCAGGGAACTGTTACAGTGTGCAAAATTGGGCCCTAAAACATAATGGGTGAAATTTTAGCACCAAAAGAAATTAAAAGCTCTCAGCATGGATTTCAGAAGAATGTAGCAGAAACATCCCAATCAGGCTGGTTTAGAAGACGGGAAGCTGAGAAGGGAGAGCAAAGCTTATTTTTCAGTGTTAGTTGTAAGACTTCGTAAGAGCAATCTTTAAAAAACTACATGGTCTACTATCCGAGAGCATAACTAGATAAATAAGGAAGATCTGCGTTCAAGCCCACTTCATGTAAGGGGTACACAGAGCACAACCAGGAAACTCATTAGAATTCCTTCTTGTCATTAAAGCATGGTCCTAACACCTACACAGGTCCAAAGTGAAGAAAGAGATGGTTCTCTGAAACAGAAGTCGCCTATGTCAAATTTACACAAGGACTTGCAGTCAAGGACTCAAATCCAGTAATGCAGCTCCTCTTTGCTTCTTGAGCAACAAAGAAGCCAGCAGATCAGACCTTTAGAGGCATCTTTCCCTGCTGATTACATGATAACGGTTTATAACAGAGATTGTATTGCACACACCATCTCCAGAGAGCAAAAATACATGGGTAATCAAATTGTTAAGGTAAAACAGTAAAAAGATGGAAAGGCAGTTAACACCATTACAAAGAAATCCTCCCAATAGAAAAATGAACCATTTTTACTGTAAATTACATTTTCTCAGTTGAACTTTAGCAAATAAGCTGGATGGTGCAAAAAACACTTTTTCACAAATACAAAAGCCCCCTTTCTGTTATCAAATAAACTCTTACTCCTCTCACCTTTAATCCCAGGCTCCACAGATGCCATCTCCACACAAGAACCAAGAGGTCCGTACTTAACATCAAAATGTCACTTGGCCCCTTTTTACTGACATGTGGCCCTTCAGAACATCTAACAGCTGAAGGGGCTCCTGGGTGCAACTGGGCAGAGAAGTCCTGCTGTCAATGGTTACCTACATCTCTGTTTCAGTTTTGTAAGGCAGAGTCAAAGGCCAGAGGGGAGGAGGACACTTGCATGTATGTTTTGAAAGGAAAAGCTGAAATATTTTACAATGGAAAAGGGAAACATCACTTGGTTCAGATGTAAGACCTGTGCAGCAGAGCCTCTCACAGGTATGACAAAGCAAGCTTTAGTGCCCAGGATTATCAGATGGCAACAAAAGCTGCACACAGGATGGGAAAAGTTAGTGAAACTTTTCAGCTGTCACTGGAAAAAGCTTGAAGAAATGAAGCGGCAAATTACTGAGCCATTTGCTTACATAGCACTTGTAAGGAAAACTTCCAAGTTAAGTCCAAATAGCTAACTATACTTAAACTCAGGTGTGTCTCTTCTCAAACCTATACAAAAACAATCCAAAAGAATAAAGAGGACACAGGACTAAAACAAAGGGAAGGAAGAGAAGAAACAAGTAGGAAGGGAATAGAGAACACAAAGGTGATCCACTTGGACAAAAGATATACAGTAGAAGAATGTGTAACCTTAAAAACAGAGCCTTCCACTAAAGGACAACCAGGAAAAGACTCAGACAGAGAAAACATCATAGAATCATAGAACGTGCTGAGTTGGAAAAGACTCAACAGGATCATTGAGTCCAACTCCTGGCCCTGCACAGGACACCCCAACAATCACACCATATGCCCAAGAGTGTTGTCCACATGCATCTTGAACTCAGACAGGCTTGGTGCTGTGACCACTTCCCTGGGAAGTCTGTTCTAATGCTCAACCACCCCTCTGCATGAAAAACCTTTTCCTGATATCCAACCCAAACCTCCCCCAGTTCAGCTTCCTGCCTCTTCCTCGAGTCCTGTCATTGGTCATGAGAGTGAAGAGATCAGTACCTGCCCCTCAGCTTCCCCTCGTGAGGATGTT
>JAWMRA010000078.1:41304823-41354174 GCA_035584735.1 Pseudotriccus pelzelni | reverse complement strand
CGGTGTTCGGTGCTAACCCCTCACTCCGTCCTGCCCGGCGGTGTTCGGTGCGCACCCTCCACCCGGTCCCAGCCGCCCCCCCCCCCGCTCCCACCGCAGTCCCCTCACGGCGGGTTCCCCTCACGGCTTTGTTTCCTGGAGCTTTCTGCTTCTCGTTGCCCAGCCGCGGCTCCTCGTCTTTCCCCCCAGATCTCTTCCAGCCTCCACGTCGTAGAATCATGGAAGCGTCAGGGTTTGAAGAGACCCTCAAGATCGTCCAGTCCAGCCGCCAGCCCACTGCTACCACCGTAACCCCATAACCACTAAACCACATTACCCAGTGCCAGAATCGGGTGCCTTCTGAGCACCTCCAGGGACGGTGACTCTGCCATCTCCATGGGCCACTTATTCCAGTGCCTGACTACCCCAACAGTGATTTTTTTTTGTTTTTTCTTCAGGAAAGACTATCATACTGTCTCTCACAGTATCCTTCTGGACAAAATGTCCAGCATACAGCTGAAGAACCGTGTTACATCATGGGTGAGCAGTTGGCTCACAGCTTGGGTGCAAAGAGTTACGGTGAGTAGGGCTGGCGTGCGGTCACTAACGGGGTTCCATTTCAATTCAGCATCTTCATTAATGACTTGGATGCGGCACTCGAAGGAATACTAAGTTTGCTGAGGACACTAAATTGGGAGGAGGTGTTGACTGCTTCGAGGGCACAGAGGCCCTGCAGAGAGACACCAACAAATTAGGGAGATGGTTCTCTCTCACTCGTAATATACATGCACTAAAGTGGAAGGCAGCCATCCGTATGATGAGTACATGGCTCCAAATCCATCATGAAAATCTGGCAGGTCAAAGGCACCTGCATCCTTACTGGAGGAAGCTTCCTTTCCGCTGGGGAAACCGTGACAGCAGCGGCAGGTCACATTCACACGTTTGGGTTTGGTAAGGTCAGGCTTCACCAGAGCAAACCAGAGACCATTAGAGCTTGAATAAACCACCGAGAGCACGATGAGCCTGGTACAAGAGGTTGAATTGCCTGAGCAGGTGGACACCTGTGCGTACAGCACCTTTGCTTGACCCAGCCTCTCCCAAAGTCAACCGGTCTTTTGTCATTCACCTCACTGAGGCTTTGTGTTCCTCATGGGAACCTTCTATTCCGACGCGCACACAGTCTCTCAGTCAATGGGAAGGACAGATAGCAGTTTGGTAGCGTATTTCACATTAGCTGGTGTTTGTATGCATAACTAAACGCTCCCAGAGAGACAGGACTGCTAAACATGCATGCAGGAATTTAATATAAAAGTTTAACTGTTGAAAAGTTTTCTTCTGAAAAGCTGATAGGCATTTGGGAGAACTCAGATTTAATAGCTTAGTACTCCTTCCTCCAGCCTCTTTTTTCTGCCTTGCAGATTTTGTAGCTAATGATCTGAAGAATTTACTTGTGTTACAAGAGATACACATGAGAACTGAGGCTTTTAAGAAATGCTCGTTGCTACTCAAAATTAACTTTGTTACAGTCTCTATGAATTTTAGTGTTGAGCTCCCATGGACTGACAAGGCCAATGTTAGTCTTCTGAGATTTGTTTTCCAGAGTTTGTTCAAAAACTATTACGCTAATGAAATCCATTGCAAGAGATCCCATCTACTCTGTTTCTCATTGCATTTGTGAGTTATACTCCAGTTCTAGAGAGACTTCAGAATGCTGGACCCACATCCCCATGACTAGAGCAACAGTACAAAATAATCATTATCATCACCATTTTCGTTAACGTTTCTAGGACTAAAAAGTCACTATTTCAAAAATGTTTAGAGATCTCTATTAATCTTCCCAAAGCATTTGAGTAGAAGTCTTGACTAAGATTTCATGAATACCTGCTTGCATAGTCACATAAATGTCATCTGCAGTGCTACTTTTCCTCCTTGTTATGAAATATTTAATGAACCAGTCAAAAGCCAGACATTACAGTAATTTGAATTAAGTGGCCAGTCACGTATCACAGACGATGAATGGCCAAAGACACAGACATAATCGTTCAAGAAAAAAAAGAACATCCATAAGCTGAAATGTGTTTCTATGAAATATTCATAGGATTGCGGTGATTTATTGTCACGTCTGCTTCAGAATAATCTGCGACGGGAAAAGAGCATAATCTGATAAACTTTTCATGCAAAACAGTTCATTTGTTATTCCTGGAGTAAAAAGTTTGTAGACCCACATCTGTTTAAGTCTATCGCCTGTAAGGGGTAGGGATGTGTTTTCTGTGATGTTTCTTAACGCAAGGTTTTACAGGGCATACGTAGTGGAAGCAGTGTGAATGTGCTGATGGCAGACACAGTCCCTTCAGGTGCCCAGGCGTAGGTGCCTGGTGCTGTTTTAGACAGTTTGGGTTGCCCAAACATCTGCACGAGGCTGGTAGATACAACATGGGACCTGTAAGACACTGCCTGGCCCGAACTTGAGCTTCAACATGGTACCACACAGTTATATTGCCCAAATCACTTCTGATGCGGCTGTTGAGGGAATAAATCAGCTTTTAGAGACTTAGGCAGAGGATGGGCTCACAATTAGGAGCTAGAACAGTTGAGCCACCTTTTACAGGTCCATACACAGAGTTACATCTCCAACCTGAAGCAAACATTGAAATATTTCCAGCTCATACGTCCTCTCCTCACATCACCTTCTGCACTGGATTATAGCTCTCTTTGTGTGTGCAGCCTCTTTGGACAAGAAAATATCGGAGGAGTCAGTCATGGAAGCTGACCTCATCCAGCAGAGCTGCTGATGTGCCTGCTTTAAGAACACCAACACACTGGACTGCAGCACTCCAAGCCTTGCCCAGCTGAAGTCAACTAGATCTGCTAGTTTCTTTGCTGTGTCTTTCTGTGTGATGTTGCCTCAGCTTTTTTGGCTGATTACTTAATACCTCTGCTCTCCCTTGGTTTTCAGTACCTCTGTGTGTGCTGCACGTATTGTGGGGACAGACCTGTGCTCTTAACCTTTCTACGCTAGGATAGACAGAAGGATCTACCCAAGTTGTTTAGTAGGATTTTGCTGGGATTTAGTTACCCAGATATGGTCTGCCTATGGTGTAGTCACAGCCCAGCAGAGCCTGTGGGCCAACCAGCCGTCATGTAAAGCTGGATGAGCACCAGTGATTCAAGTCGTGTAAGAAGTAATAAGGGACATCGATGGAGCGTGCTGCTGCCTGATCATCCTGCCAAGGAACACTTTGTTTCAGACAAAAACATCAGTGAAGCCATTTGGGACTGAAGGCACCATGTAACTCTCTGCACATCTGCTCGGCATAATGCTAAATGCGGGCAGCAGAGAGAGCTGAACGAGGGACTTTGAAAGTGCTACATGGCTCAAAACTCTCTTACAAATTCATGTAATTCACTAAAGAAATTATACATATTCATGTCATTCCACCTCAGGACTATGAATTTGTGTGGAGGGGATAAACATTTTCTTGCCTCCGAAGAGCAAGATTTCATTAAACTGTCTCTCTTTTGGAGAAAGCAAGCAGTGACCCCAATCCCTGCAGTATCTGGCAGCCAGGAATAGCTGTTTCATGATCGGTACCTGCCCCCTGGCAGCAATTTTTCACACGCTGATGTCGAACACATGCAGGAGTAAAAAAAGAAATAAATCTGCTGCTGAGCAACGCTGCCACCGTGCCTACGAGGCGGTGAGGGCACTTGGTGTGCTGAAAGGACCGCTCTGATCCCAGTGTTTTACTCCTCGAGCCCAAAGGCAGGTAATTGCCAGTGTTGCCAAGGAAGGTTAAGGCTTTCTTTGTCTTGCTGCAGGTAAAATGAGGTGAAGTGAGTACATGTGCTGTTGAACAGGTAAGCAAATGTAACTATTCTATACAAGGAGATATCAAAAAACCTTTTAAGGATGCCAGTTAAAGCTGTCTACTAGTTTCGTGGTGGCATTAAGAGAACAAAAAGACTTCCCAGTCCCACAGCCAGGGCACCGATCCCTGCTTCTGCCGCTAGCAATCAGATCCCGCTGACCGCAGAAGTGAGCAGCATATGGCAATCTGTACTAGCACAACAGCAAAGTAACAGAGAGGGGGACTCTTTCCTAGCTCCTTGTGGTGTAGCAACAGCTTCTGCTTGGTTTTGGAGTAGTCTGCTTAGTTTGGAATGCAGAACAGTTAGATAAAGCAAACACTTTACTTATTTAGCCATTCATTTATTTAACAACATGCTACAGGCAAACTATTAAGAAATAAAGAATTTTTCCTTGTAACAGGAATGTGCAGAGATTCATGTATGGACTTGAAGTAGGTGTTCCTCTTAAATACAGAAAAAGACTTGCACTAATCTAATATCATGACTAAATACAAACCTCCACAATACAAAGAAGGAATAGGTAGTAATGAGTGACAATGAATAAAAAAGACAGGAAAATGGAAAAATCCAGTGACAGTCAGCATCAATAGATGTGCCAAAAGCTCCCTCATATGACAAAGTGACTGTCTCATGAAATATTAGCAACTATCCAGAACTGGGAAAGTGTGAAAATCTTGTTGCTGTATAAATTATCTGAGACACTCCTGCCAATTATAGACTTGCTGTGAGGAAGAGAGACATTGGTAATCATGACAGCGACTGTGTTCAAGTGTCATGTGAATATTCTCGGGCAATTATTCAAATCAATCATTTCTTGTCCTGGTAGGAAAGATTCATCACTCTTAGTACTTCGTGTCATTCAGTGACTGAACTGATGGGGCTCTGCTATTTCTGGTGGTCTGCAATCTGCCTGTTTAAGATGACAACGCTGTCATGCATTTAACTGCTGAGGTGGAGAGCTGTCCAGCAAAACCATGAGAAAGGTTACACAGGTCATAAGAGACCAGTTCCCTTCAGCACTGAGCAGTGTCCAACCCAGAGGTGTTTTTGGAAGTGGCAGGAGTGATGCTGGCCATTTCCACCAGCAGGGTGTGAGAGGGCATTGAACACAGGGGAAATGAGATCCATTTAATCACTCTTCTTCCACACAGGATGGTTATGAGACCTGTTAACCATGTCTTGTCGTTACAAACCCTCCAAATTCAGTGTCTGATGATTGCCATGTTCAGTGACATTCCTGCCTCTTGGTGGTCTGACTCAGCTTTCCCAGCCCTGTGTGTGCTGACCTACCCTTTTACACCTGCTGTTTTCCATAAAGAGGGGCACCTATCACCACAATTTCTTTCATTCTTTCATCCTTGCTGGCAGGAATCCCTCTGACATGGGACTGTGTCCTGCTTCCACGAGAATTACTGTTGGTAAGAGACATGACTAAAAATGTGCAAGGTATAGGTGTATTCATCAAACTGTTACAACCCAACCCATGGTAACATAAATCTGTATCTTTGTTTTGGGCTGATACAGCTGATCTTACCTTCTTATTCATATATAATGAAGCATAATTTATCAGTTCACTTTTTTTTAATTATTATTATTATTATGCCCCATTTATTTTCTCTGCCTCTTCCTGTAAACTTTGCATATATAAAGGCTGATTCCAGCCTGTAGTCACGAGAGGATGGATTAACGGTGCAGCTCTGCCTTTTGTCAAACCTGAAGCACCTGATTTTGCAAACTAAATAAAATACCACCTACGTGTTACTGCTAAAAGTACCAGGGAGATGTATCAGCTGGGTTTCAGTACCACAGGGCTTCCCTGCTACTGTTGGAGAAACTAAACTAACATCAGCAAGTGGTAACTTGAATTACCTTTTGTTCTTTAATAAAATAACAAAACAAAGTCTCCACAGAGCAGTAGTTTCCTTTTTTCTACATGTAAGTGTTTGTAACAAAATAAAAGAGCATTTAACTCTTCAGGCTGGTGATAACAAAGATGTGGTTCACCTCAGGTTTCATACGCTCTGTCTCTCTTTTCAAAGAGCTTCTTTCCTTTATTCATGAGCTCTGGGGGGACGGGATTTTTAACAGTTCTTTCTGCCAACTTGTGGCTAGCAGAATATTTGCTTTCCTTTTTTTTTTTTTTGAAGCCTGTGTTGTGGCTCCCAAATATCCATCTGTAACTCTCAGAAAAATATCGGGTAGCTTGCGGTTAGAATATATTTTAGGATGCCTAATTTGTCACCAGTTAGCTCAGGTGCTGAAGTTTACCCTGACGTCTGAAATTCACTGGGGTGAGCAGTCCTTTGGAGGCCCTTTCTTCAGCCACCCCTTCTCGGTCACCCCTCTGAAATCCCAAGAGATTATGGACATTGGTACTGATCCATCACACTGGAGAGAATTTTGATTATTTTATTTATTCCACAGGTCATCCTCACTCCCTGAATCCCTTCTGCATCTCTGCTGAGCTATGATGCCCTTATTCACATAAGGTTTTAGGGGTGCATATCCTATTTTTAGGAAGTTATTTTGGAGGAAAGGAAATGAGTTTTATGTCTGACACCTCCATAATGAAGGTATGAGGTCTGGACATAGAAGATAACTATTCCTGCTTCACTTAATGCTAGTTGAGCTGTGACAGCAGTCTGGACTCTTGCTCTTTGTACCTACTTTTCATACGATGTAAGCTTTGCCTCAGTGTAGCATAGCCTAATTTTTGTTACCTTCCTTTAATGACACACACGTATGAAAGCGAGGAGGGGTTATACCGCCATCCAAGACTGCAGCTTTTCACTGGCTGCAGCTGAGAGCTGTGTCCACCCTGAAAAACAGTGGGAAACATCAAACCTAATGCTAAGAAATCCATGCTTTTCATCCCAGTTTTCCTTCTGACAAATTGCTTTCATTTTCAGCAATTTGTTTCTTGTTCTCTTGCAACCGCAAACACCGTGGTTCCAAAGTCTGAGTAAGGGTGAATTACAGATTATTCCGATGCTCCACAATCCCTGCTGCCCACTGCCTGGGGAAGTGAGGATGGTCCCACCCTTCTCTCAGCATTCCTCCAGCAGGTCCCACAGAGGGGGCTGCATATCCTGGCTCCAGCCTGAAAGGCTTCAGATCTTTCTTCTCAGATGCCCAAAGGGACCATGAAAAAGTGCTCTCTGTATCTCCTCTTCAGAGTGCTGGATCGTGATTGAGAAGGGAAACTGGCTGTCCCATTTTTCTGGGTGATCCTGATCCAGGCCAGCCAGAAGACAAGCAAGCCCACTGCCAATCCATGTGTAGCATTGTTTTGAAGTGGGAATATTTGGTCCTTGTGCACTTGCAGACAACTTATTAGAGCTGTGCCCTCCTCGGTAGCAGCCCTAGGTACTGCAGAAGTGAATTGGGATGGCCAAGCCAGGTAATGCCCCTTTTGTTGTTAAAGCTGTCTCCCCTTGCTGTGTTCTGCGTGCCCCAGTGAGTATGTTCCTGTGAGATCAAATTTTAACTAACACAGCAAAATAAATGAAAACAAGACAAAGAATAATGTTCCACTTCTCTGGGAACATGGGGCCTCAAGGATGTAACACGAGTTCAGCACCTGTCTGCTGGAGAATTTATACATAGGGTGGAAGGGAAGTCTCCAGGGTGACAGCAGACGGGTACTCTTTTTTCTGTCTCTTTTTTCTTTATTTCTTTTTTCTTTTATTTTTTATTGTATCTGAAAACATGTAACATTTTTCTGTGTATTTTGGGCAGGGAATTTGGCTCCTTGCATTCATGTCACAGAAAGGCAGTGCATCTCTCAGACAGCATCATTTCCCTACTCGCTCAAAGCACCACTGTCTGTCAGTGTGCCCCAGCTCTCCCCTCATGTACTTTGTGCTGACAGAAAAATCATCTCCATCTGAAGCTGCTCCATCTCCCTGCAGCTACAGCCCCCTGTGAACTGCAGCTGCCTTCCCCCTGCTCCCTCACTTACAGATGACACGTCCCATCTCATTTATATTATTAAAATTACTTCTGTGCGGTCACCTTCTGCTTCACGCCTGAGATGATACGGAAAATTAAGCTCTTCCTTTTGTGCCATTTGGATTTAAATTGTAGATTTTAAACTCACGCTCACTTCTCAATCCTTTAATTTTCCACAGACATCACCACTGCAGTGGCAACTCCTAGTGACTGCATTAGATGTTCGAAAAAAAGAAATCACAGGCGCATCGACTCGCATGATGTTATGATGAGTGAGGTGGATAATAACAAACATGCAGTACTTCAGTCACCCACTGGGTCTCTTTCCATTTTCTTCACAGAAAACCTAAACAACCTGCTGTGTGGAGTATGAAAAAGGTTGTATCAAAAGAACATCTGCACATTAGCGTGGTGATTAGCTTATGGAGCAGCACCCAGTGGTGAAAGAGCTTTTATCTTCTTTTCTACACACAAAAAAAGCGATGTGTCACGTGGAGGGATGCTTACACTTGAGTTGGACCTGATGTCTGTTGTGAATTCTCAAATATTTCATCAAAAATAGTTCCTTGCAGATGAGTTTGGCAAAAGGCATTTGGGCTGTTTAAGGTAAAGTGCTGGGCTTTTTTAGGAAGTGTAATTGCAATTACTGTGTTTCACAGACAAGAATGCTGCCGGGAATTCTTGGTATGGGATGCAGACTATACAGTAAATATGCAAAACAATACTTTGGAAATTGCTTCTTTCACTTAAACGTGATTTAAATGTGTGAGTTGTCTGCAGCTTTCTAGCATTTCCCAGTCTTTACCATTGTCTTTCTTTATCATCAACCTGAAAGAAGCTGCTGCCATATGGAGAGCTGGAGCAGCCAAGAGTTTTGTTCACCAGCAATGCATCATTCAAAGCATTTAGAAGCTGCCAGCCCTCACGGTCCCAGACCAAAGTTAACCTTTGTAGCAGCACTGTTAGGTTTTCTTGCTTCTTTTTCCAAGTCAGATGGTGTTGGTTCTCTCCTGTGAAGAGCAGCAGATGAGACGACCTGAGGGGTTACTCCTGATGGCAATTCCTGTGCTAATCCAGATGAGGCTGGCATCCTCAATTACATTCAGTTTAAGGGAGAGAATAATCCTCTGCATTTCTTTGCTGAGCTTGGTGCAGATGTGATAGGTCTCACCTGAGTACTGGAGCAGGGATGGAGGAAAGGAGGAGTGTTTGCTCTTTCTTGCAGTGAATTACTGAACTATTCCACAGAGAAGGCTATGCAATAAAAAGTAATCCAACTCTTTCATAGTGGCTGGTGACTAAATACACAACTGTTTAAAGAAGCACCAGGCCATCTGTTCAGCCTTCCTTGCAGCATATCCTTCTACCCAGAGCAGACTCCAGAATGTGGCTGGGGAGCGAGATGGGACAGAGATGCTAGAAAGATGAAAGCTATTGGATTAGCATTTTTGTCCCAGGGCTGTAATAGAAATCTTTAGTAAGTAAAGCCCAGGCATGAAAATCACATTGTAGCTTGAAGATGAAGTCCGATTTTGAGCAGAAATTCATCGCTGTTAGTGGTCTCAAGGCCGAAGTATGTAAAGAGACTCCATAAGTCCTATTTTCGGGGTGTTAGAAGCACACAGATCCCTCTGCTACTTCCTCTGGATGTGGGTAAAATGAATCGAGAGCACAAGCACAAGCTCATGTCACAGAGCACTGCAGCAGGTCATGTTTGAAGATGTCTTTACCACTTCTGCAGTCAAAGATTAGCAAAAGAAAATCTGACTGGAGAAGAGACACTGAGTGCTGACACATTGTGAAAGTCTGGGAGTGAAAGGGCTCTGGGTTCTTGTAATAACCTATGTGTTATAAAAGTAATATTGCAAAATACCACTCTTGTATGTGGAAACCTTGAGACACGTTCCTATCTTTGAATCTAACTTGCAGTAGACTACATTCCAGCTCTTCTGCTTCTTCTTACAAGACATAGTGATATTCAGCCTAGCAAAGAAGGTGCACGCAAAACTCATCTGAGCTACAGACATCTGATTCTGCTGACGGGACTGTTACAGACAAATTTATGCCACAGAACATTTCTTCAAATAGATAACAGGTTTAATGGCTGACTATGATAGTTATAGTCCCAGCCTTTCAGCTGTGGCTTTGGTTCTAGAATCATTAGCTCCTGATAGGATTACCCACCAAAGTGGTCTTAGTTCTCTAGTCACCACACAGTCTGCTCATGGACACAGTCTTTCTGTGGAATAAGGAATGGGATAAGGAGTCTGAGGCAGTGCTCTGAGACCAGGCAACCTCAGACAATAATGCCCCCTACTGATGTTTGAACATTTCCAGGAGAGAGAGATGTCTCAAAGAGCCAGCAAAGGCAGCAAGGCTGATAGAAGCAACGATAACTCATGAGAGGAGCACAGGCAGACAGCTTGGTGCTCCAGTCAGTTAAATGACTGTGTACATGGAGGAAAGCAACTGCTCGAAAAAATTGGATTTTGAAAAATCAGATTTTGAGAAAAAATCAGATTTTGAAGACCCTGTATTTTAGGGGGAAGGAGCTTCAGTAGCTGAAAGTTAAACTCTCATCATTTCAGCTGCCACAGAAGCCCATGGATTGTCCCATGCAGGCCAAGGGAGCTGTGGGCATGGACTGCTGCAGGACAGCTCACATTGGAACACTTGCAGACACATATCATGGCAGATATTACAGACCATGGTCACCTTGCTTGCAGGAAAATCAAGCCAAGACAGCAGTGACATGACTAAGGTGTAATCATATATGGGTAGGCAAATGACTCCCTTTCTAATTAGGGTTTATCTAATGCCTGAGTCCTATTATTACCAGACTGGCAGTTACAGTCCTTTACAGCCAAATGTTGTCAGTAATTTCATTGCCTACATACCACTACTTGTAACAGCTTTACTGAAATTCAGTCTCTGGAACTTGGGTTGCTCTGTCTTATATTCCATTATTGCCTATAGAACAGGTGTTTCGAGTGCTTCCAAGGAAAACTGTTTTGTACTGAGTATCTGTAGCTTAGGAATTACAAACCTGCCTTTTAAAATTAAAATAAAGCTCAGATATTTGAGGGGAAAAAAGGCTGCTGTTTAGCTCCTTCTCTTCCCAGACGCAAGGTCTGCCATCCTGTTACATCCCAGCCTCAGCTCGGAAGAGCTCCTGTAAACTGCCTGTGAAATGCAATCTACTCTGTGGCTTAGTGGAAGTTGCCATACTTCCATTCATGCGCCTTAAGAAAGCTTTAAATCATCCTAGGAGCCACACGTGTGCAAAAAGCACAAGGATGAGTATGTATCCATGCTTATGGAGGGAGGAACAGCCCCCTCACTTCCACGGGAAAGCTGCTTGTTCTCTGGTGACCAGGACAAGGAAAGTGGGTTGATACAGTCCTATGGACTGGGAGGCTCAGGGCAAGAGATGAGATCTGGCTCTGGTCCTACCCTTGGGTGAGTTACTTCCTACTGTAGACACAGCCTGTGTTTCCAAACAGCTTCTTCCTGCCCGTAGATTTGCTTGTAGAGTCAGGATGCTGCCTGTTAAGTTTGCTGTGGCAGCCTGTCAGCATCGGATGAAGACAGTGTTTGCAAAAATAACAAGATACCTTAAGAAATCTGAGAAGTGAGGTTGGATTTTACTATTACCACTACCCTAAAAACACTGTATATTAGTGTGCCCTTGGGAATGCATTCAGGCAGTGAAATCCAGTTTTAACTGTGAAGTTAAAACCCTCGGTGCCTTCTTATGCTTTTATCACTAGGATTTATGTCAGCAAAATATCATGGAAAGTGGTTATTATGCACCCATCATTCCACTCTGATCAGGCCACGTGAAGTTGTATCTGGCACCTTGTATGCAAAGGAAATCTGCTTTTGATGGAAACTTATGTGTGGTTAAGTTTGCTACATTAGCATGTGATAATTAGTACGTAGGGCTTCTGATGTATTACAACTATATCTTAGTATGCATGCATGCAAATACACATATAATACATCAGTCAGTTAAATGCAAGCATCTCTAGGACAGAAGGTGGTATAAACAAATCTAAGCAGAAGTTTTGGACGTGGAATGGGGACTGCATAATGAGTGCCCGGATTTACAGTCCAATAACATTATCTATTCCTCCCCACACCCTAAACAGTGTGCATATATTAAAATCTCTAATCTGTCTACTTTCATATTCCTGAATATATTAGGACTTTCTTTTTAAATTGCACAATCCAGGGTCAATTAAATGGTTGTGGCTTGAAGATGTGCACTGTGGCCGTGGCAGAGCAGGACGCCTCATCGCTCTCAGTTTTGTGCATCCGTAACCATGGCGACTTTGTGGCTGCAGCTTTCCCCAGACTTGGTGTAACCTGGGGTGGGTAAAGGCACGCTTCTCCATCTGGTGCGGATGTCACGTACAGGATCTCTTAGGATACATTTTTAATTACTATGTTCTCTTAATTACTCCTTTTGATTTCCCTGGTGAATTGCCTTTCTCGAGTTTCAGTGACTCATTGTGAAACCAAGTGATATCTGCAGCGTCTTCAGCCAGGAAAATTCATCCCAGACCTCTGTACCTTCTCAAGAGCAACACTTAACCTGAAAAACAGCACAGCCTGGTGCTTTGTACTTGTGGCTACAGACCAGACATGGTGTTTTACAAGTGCAGATTCCCTTCCCTTAGCTGCTGGCCTTGCCAAATCGTGCTGGAGAGTGTAGCCATGCTGTCCAAAGCGGCCTTCGAGGGCAGCCCTGCTTTGGCTGCCCACAGGTTGCCCACAGGGTGGGCCCCCCATAGCATCTCATCTCAGGGAGGTGAAAGGATAGCATGATGGTGACCGCAGCGGGAGTGCCAAGGCAACATGTGTTGGGGTGCAAGGAGAAGGGAAGCTGTCATTACCCTCTTGACCATTTGATCCTCTCCATGGCTGTCAGGCATTTGCAGAGATAGCCTCACGCCTGTGGGAACATGGTCCCATAGAAAAGGTGTCTTGGATGTGCTCAGGGGAAAGCTGTGGGGTGCCCAGCACATGCACCTCACTTTCTGAGAGCTACAGGCAGCTTCAGTCTATAAGTCTTCAGTGTGTAAATCTTGTCAGCTGCTGCTGAGAGGTTACAGCCAGACAGTGTCCCTTGTCACCACACTCCTTTTTGATTGCTCTGCTGCAGCACATTGTGCTGGGACCAAACAACTCTGGATTTAGCCATTTCTTTGATAGGTCCATTGCTAAGACCTGTAATTTATCCCTTTAGAAGCAATCACTTCTCCTGGTGAGTTAAAGCCACCCCTGGACAGAGGTCCAGACAGCACAAGCCTTGAGCCCCAGGCAGGCAGCACGGATCATATGCGCATTTTAGAGCCACACAGCATGGGACTGAGCTACAGCAGCTGGGGAGGGGCTGTGCCAGACTGGAGAGGGCTTTTTCTCCCAGTATACCTGGGGAGCTTGCTCTCAATTTGGCCGTCATAAACTGGGAAGATACCTTACACCCTGGGTTAATCAGCATTTTACAGAGCACCCATATATTCTTCCACTTAAATGGTACTAAACACAAGCGGTAACTGCACTATTTCTTTTTTTTTTTTTATCTGGGCAGTAATATATCTTCTTTTCATGAAGTCATCTTTAGCTTAGCCATCGCTGTAAATAGCTGAGCAGTTGAGGTGCATTATTTATCACTGTCAGATGTTTAGCACATGAAATAGAGCAGCGGACAGCAATCGGATCACTCCTCGCCTTCCTGAGCAGGCTTGGATGGGATGAGGGGGATTTACGGTTAAAAGCTGTGCCATGGAAAGAACACATAGTACTTGTTAATTAAGGACGAGCCATTGAAGACCAGTACTCCTGTATTTCTGACAGAGGGCAGCATTGAGTTTTATATCATATAAAATAAAAAAACCTACAAAACAGTTCTTGGCTTTCTAGTGATTGCGCAGTTCAGAAAGGAGAAGGGAAGATGGTTTTTGATCATGACAGAAGGAACAATTATATTGCTATTTGCAACTACTGATGCTCAAAATATTCTAGGTATAGATGACCACAAAGCAAGGCTGCCACCGTGGTCAGAGAAGTGGAAATATTTCCGATACGAAGTACAAGTCAGCCGACATTGCTTAGTCGTGCTTTCTGCAAAAGCTTGGCAACCTCTCGCTGACTATCAGCCTTGTGGAGTTAATGTGAGGACTTGTTTGCAAGAGACAGAGCCTCTCCTGCCCAACTCCTGTGCTGCCCCAGCCCACTGATCCACTCCTGCAGCCTTCTCTGCCTCTGCTTGGAGCCACAAGAGTAAGCTGCAGTTACACGCACAGACGGCCTCACACTCGGAGCAGATGTGGCAGCAGCAAGAATTTGGATGAGAGAAGTGGCATGACCGGCTGGCAGGAGCATCTGTGCGTGCTGTCATCCTTCTCCAGGCTTTCTTGCTGGCCGCCTTCTTTCCCCAGCAGCTCTTTTACCCCTCTTTTAACAGCATCCTGCCCCCTTGTACCAGCCACTGGTAAGCATTTGTGTCGTGCTTCATGGGTCCTAGTGGTTTTCCCCCTAACTGATAGTCCAGCTCATCGCTATTTGCTAACCAGTCACCCACGACCGCCCAGCCCTCTCTTCCCGTCGCATCCACAAAACCTTCACAGGTATGACACCCACGTCTCAGGCTGCTGCATAAATAGCACTGCTAGCATGGGATGTGCTGTGCCACCACTGCTGTCCCTTGTGTCCCACAGTGGCTTTCAGGAGACAGTTGTGCAGAGCTCTGGGCTGATGAGCCCTTGCAGAGCCCTCCTGGCAGCTACCCTGCCGCTGTGCCTGGCAAGCAGACAGCAGATTGCGAAGAACCAGAACCAGAAGCCAGTTCTGTTTATGCTTCCTCATCACAAAGGCCTGTTTTCATGATCGGAAATTTCCATGGGAAAGTTTTTCCCATTGCAAGAAATGCTCATAATGCTTGCAAAATGTTTACTCTGCTGTGAGCCATTTCTTTGCCTATCACTCACACTTTCTAAAAACCTGTGTGATCAGATAGCTTCTAACTAAACTTTTCTTTTAAAACTGGCTATTTTTCAAGAATATTTTGGTGGAGGGAGCGTAGGGTTGGGGTTCTTTACACGCAGCTTCATGGAAAATTCTGCTTCCTGGGATGCCTCTTGTCAGGGCTGTTCTGCTTCCCCTTTACCCAAGGCCATGAAAATCTCCAGAAGGAGATAGTACCTGGACGGCCTTGTAAGGGAAATGTGTCCTGTAACTCCCTGCTGTTGTTCCGCTGTTTGGGAGGACTATGAAAAGGAGGGATCTGGGGAATACTGAGAAATTATCTGGGGAGCCACCAGCTCCTGCTGCAGACAGTGGTCTCATGAACCAGCTTTGGACTGGAGTCCCTTTCTCAATAAAAGCCTCCATTCCCTCCTGATTTTTAACAGGACCAGAGGGCCGTGAGGGCATCCCTGCAGCTGCAGGAGGAGGGGATGCTGCTGAATGTCACCCTGGGCAAATGGCCCGGCTCAGACAGTTTTGAAGGGAGGATTTAGCTGGTGCAATGTTTATGATGGGATAGACATTGTCTCTCCCTCTCTGTCCTCTGTTAGAAACACATGTTTTCTTTTCCCTGCCAGCAAGGAATCAATTCTTTTAATTCCTGAGCAATGTAACTTATGATTAGGAACAGTCCTTGACTTGGGAATTTAAAGCAAAGCCTGTGTCTAACTTTCTAGTGTTCCCAGCCTGTTACATCCCTGGGCTCTGACTGCACCTCTGTCTGTAACAGAAAGGAGGCAATTCCTATATGAAATTACTGGAAGAGTGAGGCCACCATTAACTTGAATGGCCATTTAGAAACTTGCCCACAAAGGAGGCATTTTCCAGTAAATGTGGTTGTTTCCCAAAAATGGTGGGTGTGCATGTGTTATCTGCTGCAATGCCATCTCCCTGTAGCCATTTTCATTATAACTTTGGGAAAGAACTGCTGCATATTCCATCTTTGCCCTGTCTCATTGATATTCATTCATTCTGTAGTGGGCTTAATGTTGCTGTCTGCACAGGGAAAAAAATTAAAATAACAAGACAAGGAAATAATAGAAGAAGGAGGTGATTCTTTTTAAACCTTTCTTGCGAGTGAAGACAAGGATTCATTTGTCCCGAGCCTTTGTTCCGGGAGCCCTTGGCACAGCAGTCGTCAGAGCAGGTAAGAGGAACAAGGTAGCTGGTTGGAAATATTCAAATATCTCGGAATACATCTATAAATCATGTCACCACTTTTCTCTGCAGGAGCTGAAGAGTAGGAGGGAATGGGGATGAGAACAGCGAGCAGATCAAACAAGCAACCTTCAGAGGAGACATCAGCCCCACAATGATTGTTGGCATGATGTTAGCGTCTTTGAGGGTCCCTGTAGGTAGTTTTGTTTGTCTAAAACAGGGCTGACCCTAACCAAATATTTATGTGCCTCTTGAGTGGCTTTGAAAATACTGAAGGGTCTTTGCTCATGCAGACTGAAAGTTTTCAGTGGAGCGCAAGTCCTGTTGACTTGCGAGATCATATGAGCACCTATGTCCCTCAGCTGCTTTTGGAAATACTCGCCACGGGCAGGCTGATGGATACTGTCCAGCTGTCCCAGCAGGCAGAAATTGTGCAACCCCTCCAGGGCAAAGGGTATTTGGACAATGAAAGGGAAATGAGGATATTCCTGCCTCGCCCAGCCCTGATTGCCTTAGGAAGGATGTAAGTGGCTGTACAGCTTTACCTGTAGGCTAAATAGGACCTGATCAGGCTAGGGTCTGTGGAGGGAACCTCAGATAAGTTGTCAGGTGCTTGGGGTGGGGGTCCTGGTGCCACTCATGGCTCCTCTGCCATAGGCTGGGTCCAGGCAGTGTGGTTGCTCCACATCCCTGGTACCTGTCATGCCATGTAGCCAGACAGCCTAACGTGGGCACTGCCGATTGTCCGTGGAGCTGATGGCCAGTCACCATGGGGGGATAGGTTGCTGTGCCCCCTTTCTGACTCCTTGTGCCCATCGTCTCCCTTTCATCCCCTGCACGTTGCCCGTTACTGCCTTTCTGCAGTAATTTCTGTCAGATCTCACTCCGCATCTGGTCACCCCTTATGGCCCAAGGTGTGTCACTGGTTGCCATTGCTGTTCCTTTGATCATTGCCCATCCCAAAGGGGCCTCGAGCATCTGTGTGCTCAGAGCAACATGACATTTTGGCTGTAGCTGCCAATAGTTTGCCTACTTTGAAAGCAAAGGGATCTTTGGAGGTGGAAATCTTTGCAGCTCCACTGCTTTCACCTATGGACTGCAGTATTTGTACAGAGAGGTGCATGACAGGTTTCATTGGTCTGGTTTTATGGGTTTTTAACTACTATGCTTCATTTGTGCCTTTACTTCCCCTGTCTGCCTCTCTACAAATGCATGTCTGCCCTGTGGATTCAAAAGCTGTTGAAGTTAATCTTAGCCACACCATCTCCTTATGTGCCTCAACTACTCTAGCTCAAGACCAACTTAGGACAGCTTAAATTTGAACCTGCTTACATTTGTCCCCAGAAAGAGAGTGTATAGCCCCATGTTATCCTTTGGGCTGTGCAGGAATGGAAAGATCAAAGTCGCTGAGAGTTCAACCAAGCATAACATTGTGTCCACGGCACTACCATCCTGCTGCCTGTCAGAGGCATGAGGCCTGAGATTTGCAGAGATCAAACCCAGCAACTCTGTTTATAATCTGTGAAAATCCAGAAGTCTATGTTGTTTTAAGCTTAATCTTAACCTACCTAATTTTATGTTTTGGATGGAAAGAAACCTTTTAAAAATGGCAAATGTTTTTCAGTTCTGTTGCCAGCATTCTTTACTGACCTGCAGCTTTCCAGATATCATTTTTACTACATCAAATGCTAGCAAACAGCAATGATCCCATTTCACAGAATAAAAAATAAATTTTAAAGAGCAGCAAACATGCTGCCTTTTGAGCTGCTGTGCTAGATTAAGGCTGTTATAAGTCTCAAACAAGCAAATAAAAAAAAAAGATACTTTCCTATTTTGTATCTTTTATCTCACCTCAAGATGACTGAGGCATTTACTGAGTGCTGATAATGTACTGTGTGGTTGTAGTAGCAAGCAAAACAAACCCGACCACAGAAGAGCTATAACGTCAGAGGAGAGCAAAACAGCACCACTGAGCAGATGATTCTACCCCTGGAAGAACTTTCCAAGTTCAACACTTGGAGAATGCAGAGGCTGTGCACAGTCCGGACCAGTCCAGGGCTAAGAGCACTGTACAAACCCTTAGCAGGCAACGAATCACCATTTTGTGTATGAGCTACCTCCATACCGAGGTGGGAAAAGCTTTGAAGGTTCCTCCCCTGGCCAGCCTGGGCACGTGGTTCTGTGTTTCATCTTGCCTGGTATTTGAATGATGGGTGCCAGCAGGAAAATGCATAAGGGCATTAAGCCAACTTACTGAGAACATGCTGTTGCTTCACCCTCCCGCTAATGACAGTGATCACCTTCAGTGCAACAAACCCTGCTTTGCTTCTGCAGATACATCCCCCATGTGCTCCAGGGTGCAGGACTTTGTCTCTGCAACCTGCTGGAACAGGCGTGCCAGCATAACTGGGAGATCCTCAGACACAGTATGGCTTAAGGCAGTGGAAACGATGGGAAAGAAGAAGGTAAAAGCTTCTGAGGGGAAACATCTGTTCTCTTTACCATTAACTACAACTGGTACCTTTTTAATTATTGAGATGCTGGAGCTGGCAGAGGTTGTGAATTGACTTGGTAATTATTTAGAAGAGTCCCAATTGCTGGCTAGGATTCCCATGTAGTCATTTTCTAACTGGATATAGGGAGAAATAAACTCTTCAAGTATTTATTATTATTACAGCCTGTCAATTATGAAGATTTATTCATTCCTGCTGAGCTACCTTGAGACTCGGCTTTATCACTTCACTGCTGCTGCCACGACACTATTATATATGTGAAAACGTGAAGGTAAGGCATGCTTTTTGAAGTTAGACGCAATTCATCTTCCTGAGTTTTGGCAGCTCCCCCCCCATACAAGGTAGCACCATGTAGCATGCCCACCACGGCATTACAACGTGCTTTTCTCAGGTTTGATTCAGCACAGCTTCTTAGCACACACACTGTAACATCTTTAAGTGAGTGGAGAGTGCAGTGAGACCCAGTCTTAGTGTTTTCCACAGCTTTATAGGCTGCTATATAAAACAGCCTGGTTCGTTAGGCTCTGCTGCTGAAGTCACAGTCTAGCCCACTGAAAATGGGATTTCAGTTGGTGTAAATTCACCATCTTGTAGAGTCAGGTCCTGAATTTAGGGCAGGTTGACCAAGATCCTTAGGAAATGTGGGGACACTGAAGTCCAGTTCAGTTCAGCTCGTTTAAGCCTGTTCATGGATACAATAGAGGCACAGAACAAAGATATTGTTTTCTAGTGCAAGAGGAAGTGGCTTATGATGCCATTTCCCTCAGAATTTGTGGGTTGTCTAGAGGGAGGCTCTGGCAGCTGTTATTGACAAAGACTGAATTTCCTCTCCCCTCCCCTCTCCTCCCCTCCTCTCCCCTCTCTTCCCCTCCCTTCCTCATCTCTCCCCTCCTCTCCTCAGCCATCTTCATTCCCGGTTCTCCATCTGCCTGCAGACCTGTCCCCTATGCCTGTTACGCACTTGCACTGCACTCCAGGGTGCACACCCTCTGACTGGTAGGACACTCCAAAATTTGCTTTCATACACTCTGTGAAAGACACAGCAGTCGAAGCTCTGCTGCCCTGTGTGCTGTAGCCGGAATTCAAAGGGTGCCAGCAGCAAACCTTGAGTGGATGGAACCTCCTCATGCCAAATCGGAGGCGAAGTACCTGGGCAGGGGGCTTTCCATAAAAATGCTCTTTGCAGTCTCATCCTCAGCGACTGTGACAATTTGGGGCCATCTGCAGATTTGCCACCTCATTGCTCACCTCTTTTCCAGATCATTAAGGCATGCATTAAACACCACCAGCCTTCTTAAAGAATTCGAGAATCGCTCCTACAGCTAGCTGAGAAAATAATCCCAGCTCCTTATTCTCCGCCTCCATCTCTGTTTCACCATGCTTTCCCTCATGCAACGGGGTGATTTCCCAGTCACAGTTACACAAGGTGTCTTAGTTATCAGGATCCCTCATGTCCTGCACAGAATTAGGGCTGGAATTTCTCCACAAGCCTTCGGGGAGGAGCGGATACTGAGCTGCTGGGCTTGCCAACTTCCCAGCCGTGCAGCGACGTTCCTCTCTTTGCGGCCCACGTCAAGGTCGTGCCGTGCAACTCTTTCAGAGGCATGGGAGAGGCATTTGGGGAAGTTTTCCTGTTGCTGCTGGTCTGCTTTGCGGCTTTTTGCAGGAAGCTGTGCTGCACCTGCAATGTGGGATAGGCGGAACCTGGAAAGAAAAAATATAAACAGTGAAACCAGAGCCACCGCCAGGCCAGGCAATTAGTTGTATTTATACAAACATCCCTCCCCACTGTAGTTTTTGCTTCCCTGGTGCATATTTATTTTTCTTCCTCCACTCTGCTCAGAACACTGTGGGGCCATGAGTTTCACTGCATTTCCCTTTGGAGCCCCGCTGAGCCGAATGTCCTGCCGCGGGGTTGGCACAACTGCGGCGCCCTCATGCAGCAGCCCCAGGGCTGCTGTGGGATAGCCAGGGCAGATGTGAAAGGGGGGTCTGCACCGTGCACCCCAGATTTCTCTCTCCCCCTGCCACTTTTGGGGGGGGCTGGTCCTGAGCTCGCTGTGAGGGACAGGGAGCTTATTAAACTGCTCGCTGTGCTGTGCGGCTGCACACCTGCAGCCTTCCCCTCAGCAAGGTCATCCCTGCCACCCCTGGTTTTGTCTGGCACCTCAAGCCATTCCCCCTGCCTGAGAGGGAAGTGGGTTTTCCTATTGGGAAACCTTCCCATGAACAAAACCACGATTTCAGAAAATACACCATGGGATACAGCCCTGAGGAAGCAAAACAGCCTCAGGTAATGTCTTCCCTTTCCACCAGCCATTTTAAAGGGAAGCACACAATCCCAGTCAGATTGTTTGTACCGTAACACATAGGACAAATGGCACCTGCATCCTTTGCTGCCTTTTCTGGTTGCCAGTGCAGAGACCTGGCTGGCTGGGGCATTGCTTCATCCCAGATCTCAGCCGTGTGCCTGGAGAAGGGCAAAGCACAATCCTTTCCTCACAGCATCCAGCTGCCTGGAGGAGGCAAACCCTGTGGGCCTACCCACAGGAGGCAAAAAAGCCATCGCCAGCTGTGGGATTGTGGTGGGGAGCGCAGAGCCCTGGCTGCAGGTCTTTGCTGGAGTGGGGGATATTTGCAGCCCCAGGCTGTCAGGGTTCAGAGGGCTCTCCAGCCCAGCTGGGCTGTATTTTTTTTTTTGGATGCACGGAATGGAAAATATTAGCCTGTAGACAAAACGGAGGCTGTGAGGAGGAGCGCAGGGCGGTATGCCCGCCGAAGGAGCCGCGGCTGGAGCAGCATGTTCCCCACATGGCCAAGCTATGCCAGCTATGGGCTGCTGGGGAGCCATGCTGGCACTGTCCTCACCCATCCCGTGCTGGGAATAGCTTTTACTGCCACAAGTCACCTGGGCACACTTCATGGAAAAGTTTAAAGGTGAAAAGTCCTCTTTGCCTTTCCACCACCTGCCTAGGATGTCGGGGAAGGGTTCGGTGTCCATCTACCTGTCTCTCTGGAGGTAACTAGGAGGTGGCCAGCAGTCGGCCTCCTGGTCTAAAAATGGCTCTATTTTATAACAAACCTCCCACCTGTCATTGGCAGATAGTAACCACAAAGCAGGGGGGGTATAACGTGCAAGCAGCGCAGGGGTCATCTCCCGGTGTGGTAAGTGTAGAACTGGAACCTACATCACACCGGAGGTGACCGTGTAGTGCAGCCCCGCAGAAACACGTAGGGGAGAATCACAACTACAGGCATCCACCCTGGGCCCATTCTCCGTCGTGTTTTTTGTCTCCTACTTAAAATAAACCCAAAATTCATTAATTCAGAACCTCTCTTTCTCTGTACCATCTGCTTGTGGGCCAGCATAGCTGAGAGTACCTGGAGTCAGCTCTCCTGCCACCTGCTCCCGCTGGGTTTTCCTCCTCTGGCAAAGCTTTAACCTTTGGTTTGTAGCCTGCTTGAATGTGATTCATTACTAATTGGCTGTAAAAGGGGGGCCACTGCAACAGAATTTTGGAGCTCCTCCTTCCCACTCCTCTCCTTGCATGCCCCGGCTTGGCCGAGCAGAAAGGCAAAGTATGTCTCTGAGCTCAGCCAAGGAGGATTACGAAGGAGGGGCACATTACATGCCATCCCACAGCTTCTGTCTCCAACAACCTCTGCCAATCCACATCTGCATACCAAAACTGGAGGGATGGAGGGTCCTCAGGAGGAGATACCACTTTAGGGACAGCCTTATTTCTACCTTGTAGGGCCCCACGCCCTGGTTTTACCAAGCCAGGTTCTGTCCTGCTCCCTTCCTGACCCATCCATGTTCAGGCCAGAAGAGACCATCATCATAATCCGGTTTTATCCCCTCGCAACTCAGCTGTAAAGCTTCAGCCAGAGATTTCTGCACTGAGCTCACAAGCCTTGCCAGAAGTAGCACCTGGCTTTTCAGAGATCCAGACCTGATTCAAAGACTTTGAACATCATTACAAAAATCTCTTGAATCTCTTCAAAAGGCTGTAAATAAGGCACATGGGAAACACAGCTTTCTGTCCCCCTACCCTGACAAAGGCATGGCAGGCTGCATTCATGGCCCCAGTGGATATACACCAGCCTCTATGACAGACACCACACCTCCAACGCAGCGTTAGCACGGAGCATAAAGAGAACTGTAAAATGTCCCAGAAGATCAGACCAGGGTGTTTCAATCTTGGTCCTTTCAGGGAGGGGGGAAAGCAGCAGTTCACCCTCTCAAAGCATAACCCAGTCAGTGAGGCTGCCATGCTCCAAGGCTCCCTCTCCGAAACCTGGGGACAAGTTCCTGCGACGTGGGGTGCCTGCACAGTCAATACCCCTGCTGTTGGTGCCACAGTCCTGCTGGGGGATCAGGGGCTGGGGCAAACCCTCCCCAACTCTCCAGGAAGCACTGTCCCTCCAAAGCAAACTTAAAATCCAGGCTTCCCAGCTGGGCTTCTGCTTGTAGTCCTGGAGAGAACTTTTGGGTACAAAAAAACAATCCCAAATGCCTAAAAATAACCCTGAACTTCTTTGACAGGGCAGTTGTATTTTGAGAGATGTAGAATACAATCAAACAGTGAGACCTCCTGCTAAAGCTGTGGAGGAGATGAAAGCCCCTGAACTCCTTTTCTCTTGTCACCTGAGCTGCCCTTCAGACCTGGGTGTGCTTTTATCTGAGCACATTCCAGAACTCAGGCAGTGTTCATGCTTCATGTCCTGCTTGGTCAGGACAAGGATGTGCCGTTGACATTGATGTTCTCTGCTCCTCCTGCGTCAGAGAGCCCTGCTTTGTTTCTCTTCCCAAGACTAGCCAGGGAATAAACAAGAGATGTTTAAACAAGCAGTGGACATTTTATTGTATTGAAATGATAAAAAAAGTCATTTTATAAACCTGAAGGTTTTGGCTTAGGGTCTCTGCCAGTATCCCTTCAGCACAAAGCAAGCCTAGAAGAAACATGACAAGATATATTAGCAGCTTGAACATTCTGCTCAGTTTAATGCCATGTGTTATTGCAGGTCTGAAATGTTATTTCTGTTGGATATACAAAACTTTGCTCTTTTAATATATTTATTCCTTCACTCCTCTTAAACTTTTCTACAACAGCAGGCCTCTGTGCTCTTTCTCCAGAATCCACAACTCGCTTGTCTTAGCAGGGCCAATGTTGCCCTGCTTTGCTCAGGATGCTCTAAGAGCTGAGTGCACCCAGTGTTTTTGCAAGTCACCCGCTGCTGCTCCAATCCTGGTACAAATGCTGCCCATTTCGAGGACAGATACCGGCTTGCCTGGGCTGGAGCAATAAGAAAAATCTGTTCTGAAGCGGGGGAATGAATAACCATCCCTTCTTTTATGCTAGTAACTTTAAAAGTCATTAAAATAGGAGGCTTTGGGGTCAGAAAAATCCCCAGCATCAGGCTACAGTTACCATAGGAGGTGGTTTCATTATGAGGGTTGTCTGTAAACAGATACTCCTTTTAACAAATACTCCAGTCACAGTCTTGAAACAAATCAGATCTGTCACCTTCTCAGCTCACCTGTGGATGTGCACTGCCTCAAAATTCAGAGTTTCTTGGATTATTATATCATCTGCAGTGGAGTTGCTGCCTGCGGAGAGCTGAGGATACCTGACTGTACACGCACACAGACACACACACACACTCTCTCATGGCGACAACTATTTTTGTGAGCACATCATTCCCGTGAAAACAGATGGTGCTGTAGTAAAACTACAATAATCACAGTGATTTACATACACAGGAAACTCCAGCTCTCATTAAGAATAAACTAAGTAAAGAGACCCAAGATGCAAGCAGCTCTCCAGCTCTGCTGAAGGCACTCCCAGCATCGTTGATGCCTGAGCCTGTGATGCTGCTGCAGTCCCAGGTAATGCTGAAGCCTGGGAACCACAGATTTAAATTTCATATCAAATTTGAGATGGAGGGTGCACCCAGAGCTTTGGTCTGAGCCCATATCCAACATAAACGGAAGGAAAGGCTGCTTTTCTAAGATTTTAAGATTTTTGAAGCTGAACCCCAGCGCCAAGCGGTGCAGGTGATCCTCCCTTCAAAGCTGGAGCCCAGCACTTCTTGGTGTGCCCCAAGCACCGTTGCCTTGCCAGCAGCCCTCCAGCCTCCCACGCGTTCAATGAAGTTGGCAAGGACAAACGTGGCCCCTCTCACCTCCCCTTTGGCCATGGCCCCTGGGCAGGACGGTAGCTCAATCACCC
This sequence comes from Pseudotriccus pelzelni, assembly GCA_035584735.1. Lineage (NCBI taxonomy): Eukaryota > Metazoa > Chordata > Aves > Passeriformes > Tyrannidae > Pseudotriccus > Pseudotriccus pelzelni. The sequence goes on along the minus strand of JAWMRA010000078.1, from coordinate 41,329,438 downwards.
AGCATGGGTAGGCCAGCGAGGAGCCAGGTATCCCCAGCCCCCTCCCAGAGGATGCGCTTAGGGATCCGAGTCAAGGACACGCACGACAGAAGGGGTGGAGTGACCACAGAAGGGCACACCCCAGCTCGCCTCCCCTGCAGGCTCGGGAGGGAGGGTGGCCCCTCCAGCAGCTCCCACTGCCCCTGGCTCTGCCATCCCAGACATGGAGCCAACAGCCGGAGGAGACAGCCGAGCCCTGAGCAAGGGTTATGCCGTGCAGCACCTTTACCTTTCCAGTGGGATTTTGAAATGATGGCTTCAGCCAGCCCGCGGCCAGACGTGGCTGCTGTACCTGGAAAGATTAAGTCCAGAGATTCGCTGGTCCACCTCTGCTCTGCAGGGCTCCCTGAGAGCTTCCCAAGGCAGTGTGCCTCTCCTTGTGACCCCTTATATGTCCTGAGGGACTCGCTTTGTGAGAGAGGAGGAGGAAGGAGGAAAATCCAAGATGCAGCACAATTAAAGCCACTGGGAACATAATAAGCCAGCCAGCCCTCAAGCAAGTACCCTCAGGGAGCTCCCCAGGGAGCAGGCTCCACCAAAAGCCTATTCTTGCTTGCAAAGCCCTATTCCCACACAGCAGAGCCTGCCTTGCCTTGCTTTGCCTCTCCACGCTGTAATTTTCAGGACTCTCACTTGTGTTGTTTAGGTTTTGTTCACGATTTGTTCCCATATGGTTTAATTTGCACCTCTAAAATTAAAACCAGGTTCCTTGCTGTTAGGGGGCAGTGGGTCTGAACACCAAGCCACAAAATTTTCTAGTTTTCTGTCCTGGTGAGCTCAGTCAGGTTCAGAGTTCTTTGTAGACTTGTTGTTCCTCAGCCCAGAGCTGCAGGAATGGGGAGCTGTGGCAATACGGGAAAGTTTTCATTAAATATTTTTCTTAAGTGTCATCAACCTGCACAATGAAATAGCATTCAAAGGTGCCAGATCAAAAACTCTGAAATTTGCGTTTAATGTAGGTTTTGGGGGTTTTCTTTAATCCGCCATTAATCACTGCTCTCATGATATTCACAAGGAGCAAAATATTCTCTTACAAAACTGAGGCTACCTTACTCCTGAAGTGCGGAAAACAGGGCCAGAGCAAGTCAGAAGCTCTGTGACAAATATCCTAGAGTATCACTAGCAGGCAATCCTGCCCTGCAGCCTCCATGTGCAGCATGGACGTGAACACACTCAGACCTCCCTGAAGCGTGGGACTCGTAGCTCGGGGGGGACCTTCCCCGCTGGGCTGACGGGCTGAATGCTCTGGGTCCCTTCAGCTTCTGCCCTTTCGAGGTCTAATTCCATGAGGCAAAGCTGGATGAGGTGATTCACTCGGCAGGAATGTCAAAACAGCACAGCAGGCTGCAAGAAGGAAAAACAGCCACCCTGGGCAGCCAGCCCCTGCCCAGCAACCAGAGCAGATGTCTAGGGAGGGCCTAAGGAAAGCGCAGACATGCAGTGAGTCTGCTCCAGGGCAATCCCCTCCAGTGGCTCATCGACTTCACCTGCTTGAGATGACATCCTTGTGTTTCACAGCCCTTGAAGGATTTTGGTTTCTTGAACTTGTCTAGCTGCCTTCTGACCCCTGACAAAGCTCCCAAACCCTTCACCATCCTGCGCCAACAATCTCAAATGGCAGCTAAGTTTTGAAACACCATTTCCCCCTGCTTCTTTTAAATGTGCTGCCAAATAAATTTACATTATGATTTTGAGTCTGGTGAAAAGGAAGTAGTTTCTTCCCATTTCCCTTTCTTTCACAGGCCTTTTGCATGTTCACACTTGTACTGCAGCCATGTCACTTCCAGGTTGATATGTTCCCGTCTATTCATCCCATCCTCCCACAGAAGCTGTTCCCTGTTTCTGTCTGCCTTTTTTTCCCCCAGCAGTGCAGCACTAGCCATGTTGATCTACCTGAGGCATCTCACAATGAATCAGTGGAGGTGCAGGTACAAGAACCACATCACTGGGATGATCTGTCTAAGGCTGTTGTGTCATGCACTGTGTTTCCTTGTACAAGGGAAATCTCACTGTTGTCCCTCTGATGCATGCTCAGCCGTGAGGATGCTGCTGCTGGATGTGACTGTGAGTACACTGGCAACTCCTGACCGCTCAAGTCCAGCTCGTGGCGTGACTGAATGACAGCAGGGATCAGCCACGTGATGCCTCAGTTTCTCAGCCTTTGCCCTACAGCACACAGGAAGCAAGAACAGGGCCCATACGAGACAGAGGGTCAGGAACAATCACAGAGGGAATCTCTTACTTCACATCCTGGGCAAAGGATGCTCCTCCCCTGTAGATAAAACAGGCTGGAGGGAGGTGGGTGCCTCTCTTCCTTCTCATGAGGAGCAGAGGCAGCACTTCCCTGCTGGGCACCCACCTCCCCTCTTGCCTTGCTGTGCCTGAGCTCATCAGTGTATTACAATTAACTTTAATTACTGCCTTTACCTCCCGCCTTTGAGAAGCTGCCCACCCCCCACTGCTTGAGTGAGGAATGATATTTTACCATCATTAAACCAGGCAGGCTGGCAATATCCCATATGTTTTTGGATCTGCCTGGATTTAAATGGGGACCAGCTGTGAGCTGCATTGAGGACCAAACCCATACATAACCTACCCACCACCCCTTTGTGTCTGTCAGTGTTGGAGATCAACCTTGATCAGTTTTCTCTGCTTCAGGTTGCGTCCGAGTCCTGACCATGTCTTGCCTCTCATGATTTCATGCCCTTTCTGGTTGTTCACTTGATGGGGAGCTGAACAAAACTGGTACAAAAGGAGGCTATGGCAAAACTTGTGCTGACATTTGCTGGCATTGTTCTTCTTTTCTGGCAGCTTGAATGTGGAATGTGTCTGATATTTATCAGAGAAAAATGTCACGTCCTTCCTCTTTCTCCTGATATATATGGAAAAAAAAGGAAACACAGTCTGGAAGCTTTTAATGCCGTGTGTTCTTCCACCAAACACAGGCACATACACCTAAATGCTTAAGCACAGATGCACAGTGTGCACCCCAAGGAGATTACTCTTCAGGAGATCATTCCTCCCACTGGATTTCTTTTAAAGGGTGCAATGTGCTTCTAGTCTTTGCAGCCTTGCACTTGATGTTCTGGGAATTGCCTGGCCATGTTGGTACCACCACGGGCCTTTTACATCCCCCTTTTACAGTCCCCCATGGGAAAGCAATGAGAGTGAAGGGCTGCACGTTCCCCTGTCCTTGGTCAGTTCTGCCTCCTGGTGTTCTCTTCTAATGAAGAATATCACACCAGCGACTCCTTCTGAGGTGGAAAAATCCAACCTGAACGCTGGTCCCTCTTTCTTTTGTAGGTACCTTTTCCCCCTTCCAGTTCAATTTGTGTCCTGATGTATGACACTTTGGTGGAAAAGCCTATTGACAGGAACAGTGTGAACTACAGCCATGGTTTCTGTGGCTGCAGATGTGTGGTTATACAGGTGTGCACATGTGTGATTTCATGTGCAAATATGCATATATGCCAATATGTGAGTTGATCAGAGTACTGCATCTGTATATTTATCATTTATTATGATGCGTGACATTAAAAAAGATAGCATGGTAGATGTAATATGTAATGCAAATGTCATATGCAAATAATTTACTTAGTGTCCAAGCAAGAACAATGGAAGACAAGGAATCCAACTCTCAGCAAGTCTGTGGGGTTTACCTTTTACGTTACACAGTCACTCCATGGCACAAGGAAAATAGCTGTCAGTAATACTTTGTGCAGAAGCAGATGCAATGTGCAGAACTGCGAGCAGGCTGATGCAGTACCTTTTATTACCCAGATTAAGGATGGCAGGCAATTTACTTGCCAAAGGCCAACAGCAAATAATCTTTTCCCTGTGAAATGAATTTAGGCAGCTTGAGGTGGGGCCAGAAAGCAATTAAGTATATTATTAAAGCAGGGCATGAGATTGTAATCGTACATATGTATATTACGTACTTACATATGTAGAAAGGCAAATCAGTCTGCAGCCACCTTTGGAACCAATATATTCAAGTCTGAAATGCAAGAAGGCTGGAAATTATGTGCTTATCTTCCGTTGTTAACGTGTAATCTTCCCCTTTAATCAGCTGCATTAATTATTCCATCACACTGAGCTTTTACGTTTCTGAAAAGCAGAAAAGTTAATTTTGTTGTAGTCCATGGCTTTTGAGAATTACCCGGGGCTGAGCACAGCAGGGATGAGGACAGGCTGGCTACTGACTGCCTCCCTGCCCTTGTAGGCACAGTGCTAACAGGTTCCTCACGTCCCACTCCAGGCTGAACCCCCACCCGCTGGGGCAGCGAGATTCCCGCAGCATCTGGCGACAGAGGGGTACTCCGCTCTGGATATTGTCTGTTGTCAAGGAGACAAAGTATCTAGATTATCAGGCCAAGCAATAATATGATAGACATTTGGTGAGATACATGCAGCTTTCAAGAAAAAATAATCAGAAATCTTTCATAGTAAGAGAGGGATTTTGCCTCCCTTGCTTAAGAGGTCCCATTTATACACAAACAGAAAACAGTAGGTTTTGCATATGCCTGTAATAAAGACGCAGACTGAGACATGCTACTTACATACAAAATGTTAATGAACACACGACAGGATAATTTTTTCCTCTCTCATAACAACAGCCACAGAAAAGCCTGATTAAGTGCTCTCCATTCATGACATCTGGTTGTAAAAGGTAATCCCTGCTCATGGAACACGTGGCAGTCATGGGCACAAATGACCAGCTGAGCAAAAGGTCATCAGGACTTGAGGCCAGAGGTACCACATCTGGTACAGGGTTGCACCTCAGAAATCTCTCAACTCCCCCCTTCCCCACCCCACCAGCCCCTGGTAACCTCTGGCTTCCACAGAGGCAGCATGAGAGTGTTGCCCTTTGGCTAAGAAAGCTGAAATGGATTCCTAAGGCATTCTTTTCCCTTGTGGAATAGCTGATATCTGAAGACAGACGTTGCTCTGTTGAGGTCTCTTCACCGCTCCGAGGCGTCAGCACCTCCGCTGAGCCCATATTGCTGCTGCTGTCGCAGGCAACGCGGGGGGCTGAGCCCCAACTGCCAGACTTAGATGTATAAACAGCTGCAGCACAAATTAAAAAGCGGATTTCTTTCTTCTGAGGCTGTAAGAAACAGTGGTATAAACTGAGGTCAGCTCAGGAAACCTGAATCACTCCCTTTCTCCACTTCCCCTTTGGACAGAAATACTGATGTTTCCCTATTGGTTATGAACACAGAGTGCACAGTCTCGTCTCCTTTGCTACTCATCATTAGTCCCCTTGAAAAGACCCTTCTCTTCCCTCTCAGAACCAGGTATACAGGCAGACATGATGCAGGATGCCAGCGCTGTGCAGCTGTATGGATCACCCCCTGGGAAAGTACACCCAGCGAGATGGTGTTCCCTGCTACTGGGATTCAGTGCATCCAAACTGGCAATAGAGCTAGTGGGCACCGTGCTAGGTGCCAGTCTCATGCAGCATCAGACTTGGGCACGCAATAATTTGGGGAGCATCGTCGTGAATCTTCTCCTCATTCATCCTCCACAGAGCTTATCAAAAGTGTTCCCACCAAACAAACATTTTTCCACTAACAGCTGCCTTTTTACACAAATCAAAATTCCCTTTGTACTGATTTTGATAAAAACTACAATTTTCTTCATTTAAGTGATACCTATGGCAACAAAGCAAAGTGTTCTGATATTATTAAAACATCCTAGACCCATTATGTAATTGAAAGCCTTTCAATTAAACCAAAATACACTTGAAAAGTCAATTTTAATCTCAGGGGATATTTAAAAATTCATCGTTTACTTTTGGATTAGGAGTGGAATAAAATAAGGAAACTGCAAGAATGGAAATTATCCAGGTAATTTCTACATACACTGACAGGACTCTTACATTAACTGCTTCAGGGTTTTATTGAAGGACAGGGTTAAGATTCAAACTAATGAAGTGAGGCCAATAGGCAGGCCAAATAATGCAACAGCTGGCACGGTGCTCTAAGAACTAAAGGAAGTCACTAAAAATTCTGCCAGTTCACACTGGTGTGTACTCTGTTAAACTAACCGGACACCTTTGATGAGATGATAAATTTTGCTGAAAGAGATAAAACGTCTTGGACCCGGTACTGCGTGACATTGGCTTAGAAACTAGAACGGCATGAAATCAATGTGTCAATATTAAATTAAATTAAGCAACTGCAAGCTGCTCAATGTCTACATCTTAAAATAAATTGTGAATAGCGATCACCTCCTGCGTGCATTGTATGCAGGCCACTTAGGTGGCCACCTACTTTGTGTCCATTACAGCTAATAATTTTCATAAGATCTTGAAAGAAAACCAAACATCATCACTGATGATGATTGTGGGTGACACAGACGTTGAGGGATACAGCAGTAACAAAGAAAGGATAGCACAGATCAGCTGGTGACCTGCACCTGAGCAAAAAACACTGAGTCGAGCAAAGCCAAGCGTAAACCCTCATATTCCTGGTTTTGAGGCACTGCACACCCTACAGAAGGTAGGACTGCAGTTATTTTACACATGGCTTCCCAGCAGGCTTCCTGCACTCAGCCAGCCCTTCAGGGACAAGGGACACAGGTCCTTGCTTGGCTTATCCTTGGGGGCCTCTGGACTTCTGCTGATTCGGAATCCCTAGGGGACTTGCTTTTCAAAACCTTCCTTCAAATGCTACAAATAAATCTTTGCCTTAATGGCTTCCTGTTTTGTGCCATCTTTTATGTCCTCTCAGGATGCTATGTGCCACGTAAAATGGGAGAGGTCATTAAAGTTAAAATCAGAAACTAATTAGCTTATATTTACACTGAGGCATGCAAATAAATTAAGCTATTCAAATATCAGGCCTCCCTTTTTAAACATTGGTTAATATTCTAGTAGAATCCTCAGGTTCTAGAGATCACAGATGTTTCATTCAACACAAGCACCCACGTATATGAGTGCACCCAGGTAACACTATCACTGGGCTAGAGGAGCTCACCCTACCACCAACTGCAAAGCTGCACCGAGGGCAGTGCATTTGCAGCTGCTGCCCCTCATAAGGTGAACAGAGAGCCACGGGCCCTTCTCCGTGAGCCCATCAGCTCTGACCTCAGAGGCTACGAGGCGCTAATGTATGTTGCCACCAATATATGTCTCCTATATCCTCAAGGGAACCTATTGCCAGAGCAGAGGAAGGATATTTAATCCGTTGCCCACTAAAGGATGGGTGCCTGCTGTTTTCCTCTTGTTGCTGCCGTTATTGGGATCTCTTCTTTTGCTCAGCTCCTGTTGTCACGAAACTTGTAGGAACTTAATATCTTTGCACCTTTCATTCCTCTGTTGAATTCGTCTAAGGCTGGACAATGATTCCAACCAAATAGCAGGGAATGCACAGGGAGCAAGCAGCAGCGTGATTGCATAGCTGTATTTCCTTACAAAGGAAGGCTAAAAATATCAATGACCTTTACAAGCTCTATTTTTCCATGGTTTGGAGCAGAGTTGTGAAATTTGGCAGGTGCAGGAGGCCTTTGGGGTGTGCCTTCTGCTGTTCCTGTGAAAATCTTCTCAAATTTGGGCTAGGTATAAGCCTTTGGAAAACAAGACCATATGTTAAGAATACAGTTCAGATGCATGTAAGAACTTCAGTGATTCGGAGGAATTCCCTAATACTTTCACCCTCCCTGAGTCTCATTCTAATTTCCTGCTCTACGCCACTGCCTGGCTCTGGGGTCTCCATCTAGATATCCCCAGGTTCCAGTGTGAATACTGGGGTGGAATGCACAGGCACAGTTTCTTCAGAGCTCCCTGTTCTCACCCTGCTAACAAACACAGAGCAAAAAGATCCTCAGCGCAACCACGTGAAAGGATGAGGACACAGAGCAGATGGTGGACCAAGGTGGTCCGGAATCACCGCATCCCACAAACGGCAGAGCCAGTGGACAACCTCCCAGATACATTCCTGCTTGGAGAAGGAGGGCTTTCCTCTGTGTTTGGTTTCAGACAAAAGCTGTGTGTAAGCCACATGCATTAATCTCTGGCACACACGTATGTGAGCAAAATAATCCCAGTTACGTGGTTTTGTCACGTGCACGGTCAGGGGGAGGCAAGGCCTTGGTCTGGGATCTGCTCATGTGGCCACAACGTGCTTTTCTTCACAATAGAGTAGTCATTTGCTTACAGTTTAAATAAGCCTCTGAGAAATTGTTGTCTGACGCTGTTTTCTGGCTAGACAGGCTTTGAGCCATGTCCATGGAATACCCACCTCACTGAACCGGAGGGGCCAGCGATGACAGGAGGTGGTTTGATGACTCCAGCCTGAGCGAAGGACGCTTCCCCAGACAGCAAGCAAGTGCTTTTTGTTTGCTCCTAATTTATACAGGCTTGCTGCAGGGGAAGGCGATTTTGAAGTAGAGGATGAGCTGTGACGTCCTTTATCCCTCCAGGCTCCAGCCTGTTTCTCCTCTGGCCCCGCATGTCCCGCTGACCTGCACAGGCCACGCCGGCAGTGGGTGATGCAGACCAGTGGGTGAGAGAAGAGACACCAAGTGACCAGGTTTAGCCGGGGGGATTAATCAGCCCGGAGCAGATTAATGTGGGCACACATGATCCCCAAGGGAGCTGAGAAAGCTTGTCACAGCCACAAACACCGGGAGTGACTGGGGAGGTTGCAGGCGGCGGGAAGGAATTGATGGAGGGGAAAATGATGAGGAATTGAATGAGAACTGGGATTGCTTGGGCAGAAAAGAATGAAATTGAACTGAAAGCTAAGGGAGAGACAAGATGGGAAAATGGAAAATACTATATTCCTTAGTGACTATCAGTTAGAATTTCCACCCCATGCACCCATGATAGCAAGAGTCCCATAGAAAAATTAGATCTGCATTAATGTGCACTCAATTACATTAGGAATTACAATCTGCGTATTGTAGGGGCTGTTCAATTACAGTTACACAACCTGTGTCCTTTTTAACAGGTTTCAGTTTCTGAGGGACTGACTATGTGATGATGGTCTGCCAGTGCTGGTTTTCTGACTGAACTCTAATCTTCAGGAGCAGCACAATGCCAGTTGATTCCTGTTGGAGATCGCTGCACACAAACCAGTACAGAAATCACAAAGCCAGGGAGAGCTGGAACAGGTATTAGAGCAGTCATCAGCAAAAGGGGTGGCTGTCCTTGTGCAGTGCCTTCACTGTGTTTCCTACGCCCCTGTCCTGCAAATGTCCACTTCTGGATAAAACATTGCTTGAGCCTGGAGTGACTCCAGCGAGCGATGTTGTCAGCAGCAGATTATGACAGCGTTATTGCAGTGGGTTAAGGACCTGCCTGGCCAAGCTCCGGAACACCCCGGCATGGGAAAATAGGGGGCTTGTGACAGCCTCAGACCCACCACTAGTGCCGCCAGACCCCATCTGTAAGAGCCCCGGGTGTTAGCAGGATCAGAGCCGACTGTCTGTAGAAAGCAGAGGAAGACTTTGCCTTTGAGATTAAGGCTGGACTTGTGGTGTAGGCAGGTGCCTGCACTTGGCTGTTTAAGCCCTGGCTTAAATGTGGGATGTGGATGTGGGACAAATCTCGTGCATCTTGTGCAGGGGCTGTTCATCACACAGCATGTCCTGGTGCTGTGGTCCTGCTGAGCTGATGTGTCCTGCTGAGTGGAGGCTTGGGTTGAGGCCCCCCTGCAGAGCCCCATGGGGACAACCCATCAGCTCCTGGACTCTCTGCTGATGCCTCCACAACCAATCACATCGAGCTGTGACACTGTCACACCTCAGTCACCCACCTTTCCATGCCCCGCTTCAGATTGCAGATTGCATCCTAGTAAAAAGGCTGTTTCGTAAAGGACTCTCCATCCTATCTGTGACAATCTAAAGCCCTTTTCCTCCTGTTCAAGGCTGTGTAACAGCCCTAGTAGCAAATGAATCAGCTGCTTATTTGGGAGAGAAATCCTGGCAAGGCTGAATGTAAATTTACGTAAGCCAAATGGCATACGAGTTTTCCAGAGAACACTGGCAGTGCCCCACTGATTTTCAGAAATATCTATTCTTTTAATAGCTGATGGACAGGTTCATTTGGTACTTATTTTTAAAGAGATGAAATAGACTTTGAATAACTGAAGTGACCAACATGTCAGTCCTTATCAGACAAAACTTGAATGCACTCATTGGGGATTTTTCCCATGTCAAAATGGGGCAAAAACTTGCAAAACTTGCTCTCTTCACAGTGATGAGTGAGGAATTACTCACAGATCACAAAAAATACAAAATAATCACATTTCCTCCAGACCTTTCTTAGCTAAATTGCCTTATGACCTTGCTTAATTTGAAAAAAATTTAAACTTGTAGGTGGCTCAGAGGAGAGTCTTGCTGCCAGCTTGGCACAGTTCAGCTGTCCTTCTTTGAGAAATGTTGTGAATATTTCATGGTTGACTGTCAACAAAATCCACCTGGGCAGGTGCTAACACTGAGGACAATCTATTATATATTTGTACATAGCTGAATTTGCTTATAAGTCCAAAGAATTTTTAAGCAGATGGCAAACTGGGCAGTATAACAGGAGGGAAAACCAACTCCAATCAAATACAACTCTAATCCTGTTATGTACAGGCTATACCTACTAGGGACCACCTGTTTCTCTTGGTCTGCAATGCCCCTGTGGGCTCAGAATGGCAAGGGCAGAACCACCAAAGTCTGGTGCTCTCAAGCCAGGGGCTTGTATCTCATGGCAGACACAGTTCTAGATGCTTCCCACACCACTACCAGTGTGAACTCGGACAAAATAGAACTGAGGAGACACTACATGAGTTTTTCTGGGGTCTGCAGTGAGAATAAGGTTGGATTATCACCCACCGTCCCCTCTGACTGTGTGCTGAAGCAAAAAACCCCACTTTTTTCCGCTGTCTAATGCTTTGCAGGCCAAAGAGCAGACTAATATTTTAACAGATGTAGAGTGCCTCCTTCACCAATCCCCTTATAGGAGGAGTTCATTGGAAGGTTAATAGGATGCTGAGAAGACAGACTGATTAAAATTAAATTAATCCAAATTAAATTAGGGGGAAGCCAAGTAACCCAGCCAGTTCACAAGAATTCATAGCAAAAGTATTAAAAAGAAGCTGTTCGGACTGTAAGGAAACAAAGGATCTGGACCTGAGAGCGTTCTTTCCCAGGCATCACCCAGTTGGATTCAGTTGTGGAGTTTGCATGGCTTTTAAGACCAGTGCCAGGAGCAGCCAGGAAGGTGCTGTGCTTGCTCATCAGCCCGGCAGTACAGTGAGCTGGCTCTGGGACAGCCTGCGGACTTCCCAGGGGACAGCCTGGCTGGGAGTACGTGGTGGCGGGACCTGTCACACACCCATGCAGGAGGTCACAGGCTCTGTTCAGTGCCCTGCAGCAGCCACATCCCGTCCTGACTGCCAGGCAGGCTGAGACCACAGGCTGAGGGAGACGGTGCATGTTGGGAAGCAGGGCAACACGGATCCAGCAGGTACTGCTGTACTCCTTGCTGCCCCAGCAGTGTGACTGCATCCATCTCACAAGAGGGTTTGCAAGATCCAGGTCACAGTCCGCAGGGCCTTTAACAACTCCCAAGCATCTCTGAGAAAGCACTTAGCACAAGTAGGGCTGTCTTAAAGTAATATTAATAACAACACTTAGGTGAGCTATATTCATCTTTAATGCTATTAATGCTATTTCATAAAACAACAAAGCTCTCCACAGATCTGTCTAGGCTGTCCACTCCCCCAACACATCCTCCAGGAATTCAGATGGTCATCTGCTTTCACATGCAGCAAGGCAAGGTTCTTTTTCTCTTCCTGTGAAGTTAGGAGTAACACAGTTTCAGAAACAAAGGGTCACAAAATATTCACTATCCTAAAGAGCACGCAGCCAGAGATCCTGCCACTCAGTATGTAACACCTTTAATATAAATGTGCCTAATTTTCTCTTAATTTCAAAGTATCTGTATATCATTTGTCTTTGGATTTTTGCGTTTTTGTTGCTACTCTATGAACTAAGAGAGGCTCTTTAAACTCCATAGTGTGCAATACCTCCTTCTAAGGAGGCAATCATCTCATCAGAGGATGAAACAATATATATGTAAATGTACACTGATACATAAAAACTGAAATAAGACATTAACATCTACATTTTGATGCACTAATTTGGGCCTAGTTATGTTGACACAGATGGAGTGAATTACTGAAGGAGAAAAAGCACATCTGTTAGATGTTATTGTTTAATTAAGCCATTAGCAACTGAAAGACAAGGGCCTTTAAATTATAGTATTTTATATTTATCCCAGCCCGTGGTTGTCATATGGCTCCCCTAGCACTCGGAGCATGCTGTAACCTGTAATGCAATCAGCACAACAACCCCTCTGTGAGGCAGACAAAGAAGGGCCCCTCTCTCTGCCTTGCAGAGGTGAGCTGTTTGGTCACCAGCCTGCTAGGAAATTTGGGTCAAAACACAGTGGTCTGAGGCTGTCATTGTAGCACTGACCTGCTTCATTAGTCTGTGTGGCAAAGCCCTCTAAGGAGGCCTCTAAGGAAATCTTCTTCTGGAAACGAGCATCCTTGAAACCTCCAGTCATTGCTCGGTGAGGGCCTTGCACCCTGACTGTTATGTGCACCCAGCTGTGGAGTTTTGGTCATACAAAACCGGCTAAGCTCTGTCCGCACAGCCAAAGAAATTGGCAATAATCCATTGTTACAGCCACAGGTTCTCTCTGAAAATCTTATCCTCCTGTTCAGTTTTAGAGGGAATAAATTTCCTAGCTGGAGCGAAATTTCTTCCTGCGAGAGGGAACAAAATGTCTCTGTGAGACATCATAGCAATGGACTTACTACAACATAGAGGGGAAGAAGTATAATCTTGTATCCCAAATTCACCAGGAAAGAGGCGGCCACCACCTCTGAGGATGCAGAGTCAGCTACAAGGACTTGTCCTGCAGATTGTCGCACTAAACACCTGCCCCCTTTTTAAGTTGTATTTACTGGGGAAATAGAATTTTATAGAGGTCTAGAGAGCTCAGAGGTGTTAAGCATACAGAACAGTGCAAAAATACACATTCATAAAGAACAAAGAGACTCTTTTAGCAGACTGGAAGAGGTAAACATCATCAGCCTTGTGTTTTCCCAGGAACCAAGCAATGCCTGGGCGAGCATTAGGGTCATAAGGAGTGCCCATAAACAGTTCATTTAATTTTTCTATGCCATTTACACCATCACTGCCAGCAAAATGACACAAGATAAATAAAAGTAAGAAAAGCTTTCAGCTTTAAAAATAGAAATGTTTTTCACTTTAGCTGCTACAGGAGGAAGGCCTGAGTCTGCTCTCACTTATGCTGGCATGAAACAAAATTAGCTGCACAGAAATGAATGGAGTTACATTTATCAAAAACTGCACAAGTGACAGCAGAACTGACCTCTTTTCTTTTAAACTTCTTCCCACTCAATACTGTATGAGCATCTTTTATATTGGATGCAGTAATCTTTTAGAGCTGACCCCTGTCCCTCAAATCAGTGCTGATGCCATTCAGGAACTAACAGGGACACAGCTCAGAGTGGAAAATCAGTCTTGGTGAAGGCCCAAGCAATATGAGAAGCGATCCTTGGGCCAGCACAGAGCTATGCAAAGTGTCACCACGGAGGGCCAGCATTTGCTTTTCCTACACTAGAAAATGTTAAAACACAGCACAGTCGCTGGCAGCACGGAAGGTGCTCATGGGGCTCTCCAAGGAGCAGAAACGCTGATGGACTCCTGATGGTGCCCCATTCAGCTGTCCTCGTCCAGAGCCATTAACTTCGGCCAGGCAGGATCAAGCCTCCGTGGGAGCTAAGCAGATTGGCAGAACACATGGAAACTTCCCGAGGGATGTGCCAGAGGAGGAAGACAACATATCCCTCCTAATGAAAGCAGAGGCTCAAACACAACGAATCCCTTCTCCCAGGGAGCCGGATCCCAGTGCTCTACTGTCTGAGGTGACAGCGATTTGAAAACTAACCAGAAGCCTTGCTGCTATCCCAGAGTACTGCATTAAATAATTGAAAAATGAATAATTAAATTAAAAGAGGATTATTTCCCACAGGCAGGCAGAAAATTGCTGCCTGCAGGACAAAGGATGATGGCAACACTTCATTTTCTGCAGTTCTCAGCAGTCAGGAGCAAAGTGATGTGAATAACATTCACAGTGGGCAGGAAGAATGCCCCCCTGAATCACGTTGGGGTTTTGGCTCCCAGTTTATCCCTAAATTGTCTATTGCCAAACGCAAGAATAGAGATTCTGGAGAACAAGGAAGCAAATCAGGAAATACTAGACATTCCCTTTTCCAAGAATGTCACCCCTGGGGTGAGGGACTATCCATTTACGTACAGATACCTGAGGGATTTGCACAGATCAGCCCTGCTGGCTCATGGTTAGCTGCTAAACACATTTGTAGGATACATTTCTATGTTTAGTCATCTGCGTTTATTTTATTGCTGGATGTGAGGAGATGTGCACGTGTGCTTTGTTCTAGCACCTTATAAGAGCAGTATAATGGCACTATTATATTTTTCCCAAAGATGTGTATATCTGCTTGAACAGATGATGCATTGTAAGAGTCTGTATTTCTCACGACCTATAATTAAACAGGAACAACTCTCCGCATAGGATAACAATACTATAATATACTCGCTCTCCTCACGGAAATTTAAACAAGTCGACATGCTGAGTGAATAATGATCCTACATTTATACAGCACTTATTTTCTCTGAGTAGCTGCAAGCCCTTGGCACACTGATACCCAGAGCGTATGAGGCACTGCAGCAGGGTCTGAACATGACCAGAGGAGAGCGAGTTGTCCTCTTCAACCCTTCCACCTTCCAGCACCTCAAGCTCTCCTTGCCCTGCAAAACCTCTTGCCCAGGAGCTACACCCCTTCCTTGTCCCCCTCTCTTCTTTGTGCCTTTTGCATCTGGAAGTCCTCTTTTTCTCCACTGTGTAAGGTTCCTTCTGACAGTCCTCCTAAACCCCTCCCTTAACCTCATATTTGTCCAGTGAAGCAATTTCTTCACTCACCACATCAGCATTGGCTATAAAAGGTCAGGGTATTTCGCCAAGAGCTGTGACATTTTCCTTAAGCCCATAATCTTGTCTCTCCCTGTCCAGAAGCTTTCTAGTCCCCGACATGGTGGCTGTAGTTGTGACTGGGCTGTCACAAACCAGATGGCTATGATGGCGCCGTGGGATTCAAAAACACACGTGCAGCATCAGGAGGGGTAAGGCTTCAACCCTGTTAATCGCCCTTCCTCCCTCCACTAGCCGGTCCCTACTCACCATCACATCACTATATCTGAAAACTGAGAACCAACGCAGGAGGCCCAGGGTTTCAACAACAGATTTCTCACTCTCCACCCCCTGTACCAAAGCAGATGGGCACAGGAAGCTCGGCAAGTAAACAGCGTGCTTGACACTACGGAGCAGCGCTGTAACAGAACAATTTCTGAATGCCAATCCAGGGCCCCAGTCCCAAAACCAGCGCTTTCCTTCCTCCACAGAGATTATGTGTGCAGGCTTCATAGTGAAAGAGGACATCTTTAGTGGGATGTGGCATTTGAGCACAGAAGCAACAGACCCACGCTGCAGCCCGGAGCCAGCAAGGCTGAAGTCCAGGAGAGGCAGGGATGAGGGCCTGGCTGGCCATGCAGGCAGCTCCATCCTCTCCTCTCACAAAGGTCCAGCAAATCTTTCAGCACAGGAAGGAGCGGAGAGCAGCACAGTAACTTCTCCCTCCATGTAAAACCATGAATAGCAGCCCAATGGAGGATAGCGGAGGAGATATTTCAGCATGTGCCTTGTCATTAGAACACCCTTACGTTTGGTAAATGAATCTCCAGTCCTTTTAAACATGGTTTCGCTCTGACACGTTCCAGGGCCAATCATCACTGATCCAAGAACATTTACACACAGAGTAGTTCAAACTTGGTATTCACAGAGCACCCAGCACCAGTGATACTCTCTCTGCCTGTGCAGCTATTCCCTTATCTCAGCCTATCTAATAGCCTCAGGAACACAGTGGGTGACTTTCCCTCCTGTCCTGTCCTCCCAGATAAACCAGTGGAAAACATCTTTGTCCTGCTGAGCTCCAGCCCCAGGTCCCTCCACCACTCTAGCAGGGGCTAAAACCTCCAGAGGGATGCTCTAATCCCATCCATCTGGCGGGGGTCCCCAGGGGACAGTCCTCCAGCTCTGAACTGTCAGCATACTGCCAGCTGAGTGCTCCCCGCTGCTGGAACAACTCCCACCCAGCCAGCTGCCGCTAGCCTCCAGCATCTCCTTCCCACAAGCACAGGAGAAAGGGGCTGGTTTCGGGATGAGGGAGGAGGGAATTGAGCTTGGACCACCAGACAGGCATTCGGTTTCCCTTGCTCATCGGGGAGCACTAAAATACAGATTTTGGGAAGGTGTGACAACCCCTGTGATTTAATGTTAGCACTGGCTCCTTGCCTCTTCAAAGCTCTTTGCCATAGGCTGGCCATGGTCTCCTCCCAGTAAACACCAAGCAACTGTGCTGGGACCAGCGGCACCACACAGAGCCTGTCCCCCTCCCAAATGACTCAGGCCCTGCAAGGGTACCTTTACAAGGCAGGCAGGCTCACTCAGTGGTATTATGCACTTTGACAGATGGGAAAAATGAGAGGAGGTGCAATGGCAGGATTTGCCCAGGGCCTTCCTGCTAACCTGTGCTGTGAACGCATGAATTACTCAGCCCTGTGCTCCAGCCAATCAGCTCAAAGTGCCTCCAGTACTCATTGCTGCAAACCACAGACAAAAGGATCGGTGCAGCAGTTCTGGGTTGAGCCAAGGTCCAATCTATCCCCGTATCCCATCTCTGATGAAGGGCATGGGTGGACACTGAAAGAAAGGCTATGTAAACTAGGCTGGTACAGAGCATGTCCCTCCCAGTATGCCTTGAAAAATGAGTGATTGCTTTCCATCCCCATCACCTCTCATAATCATTAAAGCATTGAATCATGCTTCTTGGCTTGCAGAGCTTGCATTGTGCAGGTCTGTTTGAATTGAAGAAAGGAAACTCTTTGATGATCCTAATCAGAACTTCCCTCTAAACACACGTTTCCGTCCCTGCCAGAGCAGGAGCAAACGCAGCACTCTGCTACCCAAGAGCTCATGTCCAAAACAGGCTTCCAGCCCCAAAGGTCACCAGAAATGGAAGAAAAAATGTAACCCTGCTCTCAAGCTGTTAGCCAGACAAAACAAAATATTCCTCTCCAGTCTCAAGAGCAAGAAGGTCTCTGGTAGGCAGTGGGGCACCAGAGGGAGTTCAGTGCATTTCAACCTGGTTCCAAAGCCACTGAGACCAAGAGGAGGTTTTAGGTGGGTTCCAGGTCAGGTCCTTGGGGAGTGTGTATAATCAACAGCAAGACCGGCTGTATGGATCTGAGATCCAAACCATGTCAGAAGAGCACACAGCAACACTTCAAGCAGGCACTGAAGAGACAGTTCTTCACCATACACTATTGATCCTCCCTTCTGCCTTGCGAAGACATTTTATATATTTTGCACCAGATGTAAAATTTACCCAAGGAATGTAATAAACAGCATTGCCTCAAAGATGGAGCACAAACTTTACACTACTGGCAGATTAAAAAGTCATCCGCTCCCTAGCGATTTCCTCCTGCACGTACCAAAGAAGTCCAAGTGTGGATAAATTTAACACAGATGATTCTCATTTTTTGCTTCTGGAAAATGTTGCCCTGGCAGATCGCGGAGTCAAGCTATACATCTGTCACTCCCCCCAGTCAAGTCCTTGGGAATCTATATTTATAGTCCTAGGCTTTGTACAGTTAGAGTCTGTGCCAAAGCCTGCTGCAGTCAATGGAAATCTTGGGGAAAAAAGCCTTTGAAATGTTTTATAAAAGCACAGTTTTGACTAGAATATGGTAAAATATTATAATATGTAAAAAAAAAATAATCTATTTTTTTAAACATTTCAAAGAAAAGCCTTTCCAGTCAGTAGATTCTGAAATCAGCTGTGGCTGTGTGCTCATGAAAATGCTCAGGGCAGCAAGATTATCAGACCATAGCATATTACCTGCCATGCACAGCACTCTGTGCTCCTCCGGCACTTCAGCCTCTGACCTGGGTCAGAGGAAGTTTTGCATAGCTGATTCAGGTGAACTCCAATTCCACTTTAGCCTACCTTTCTGTTAAATAAGTGCCATTCTACAAGCTCATTATTTCCTGTTACCAATCGCTGAGGAACCAGCATGTGTAGACATCAATAAAAGCGGGGAGATTTTTCCCACTTTTTAAAGTTTTCTGGGAACAGCATTTGCTGCAAGAATTTTTGGATGGGAATGGTCTTCCTCTGGGACTCCACTGCAAAATACTGGTGCATTTTTGTGGGACTGCACCGATGTCGATATGTCTTTTGCCCTGGTCTCCTTCAGCTTTTGCCAGGTTTTACAACTCCTTTAAAATCTGATGTACAAGAATCTAGAATGTCTGACCTATAGGTCAGAGATGGAAATACTATGAAAGGGACACGCACAGAACCAGAACACCTCAAGGTGGTAAGTGAATGAGCAAAAAATATGCATCAAAACTTTAAAATCCTATAGCAACAGAAGTAATAAGAAGTCCTATAAGAAACATCAAAACAACAGCATTTCCAGCTGAGATAACCAAGAGGAAAAAATAAAATAAATTGCTGACCAGGAGCATTACAGATAGTACAGGCTCCGTGGGACTTCTCCAGTAAACTTGGCTTTTCCAGGTTGAAAAAGGTTCATACCAACCTTCCTGAGCCTTGCACAGCTGGCACAGGCCTCTAAGTTAAAAGAATCTGGCAAGCCTGAAGCCAGTTTTAACATCACTTGGGAATAGAGCATGATCAAGCCAAATGCCTTCCACTGGTGCCACGTTCACATGTATTTTAGTGTCATCTACAGCAAACCCATGGCTGAGGATATGTAAAAGAAGACACTGATACACTGGCCCCTGGGTTCCCCATGTAGCATCTGTGCCACCAAATTTCCCGTGCAGATGCCTCAGTTTCAACATTTAGGCACTTCTGTGCTGGAAGAGCAAAGCCAGAGGTGATCCAGGGCCCACTCCTGCCTACACACTGCCCACATTGTTGGGTTTAGCTTACCTACTGTCGGAACACAGCTTGGATGTGAAGGTCCATAGGGCGGCATCCTTAGGGAAGACCGAGCTCAGCAGTGAAAAACATTTATGGCACAGTATGTCCTTCTGTCCATTGCTTCTGCTCAGATGTTAGCACAGACCTGTGACACCAGTTCGGGCACCAGGTGAGCCAGGTCTCACCACGGGCTTGTTTGGATTCTCAAAACCCTGCCTGGGGAGCTGCTTGTGTGCAAAAGGCATTGAGATTCCACAAGCCCCAAGCATGGCCCAGCCAACTCTGTTAGGAGCCCAGGTGGTTCTACCCCTGTGCAGCACAATTTTCGTGGTGCCACATAGTGCCTAAGTACAGAAGGGCTTACGAGGTCCAAAATTAGGGACCTCTGCTCAGAACATCTGTCAACCCTCGCCTAGGAAGTGTTCTTACCACACATATAGCCTATCTGTTCCCCCCAAAAATGTGAAATAGGGAAAAAATTTACTCTTACTCTGCTTCTCTGCCCCTTTTTACAGCATGAAGCTTCAGCCACAATGTGGGAATCCCAGGCATAATTTCCTCTTTTAGGACAGTAGGAATATGTGTGTCCTAGATACATGCTGTGACTACCAAATAACAGGTTCTATCCCGGGAAGGTGCTTCATGCCCAAAATAAAACAGGGACACTTGGCAAAAAACAACAGGATTTGGTGGGGAAAGAAGAAGCTGTTAAGGGAAATTCTGCTGCTGCAACAGCTGTGAAGAGGAAGAGGCTGTTGGATGACGGAGGCCATGGAGCAAGGTCACTGCTAACTCCAGAAGTCTGGGTCAGGATCCAAATTTTGAACTTTCCATCTCATCTAAACACTGGATTTTTAGAAATTTCTTTATAAATTTAATGTAACTACTCTTCCTCTCTCTGAGGCTGATGCTGTGTACCTGCTCCTTTTGTGTGGCATGACTCCATGAGAGCTGTTTAACGTATTTCGTAGTCTGATGATAGCAAGGGGGTTTTCATATGCCTCATGCAATTATCTTGCTACATGCTTGGGCAACGTGTGCCCCAGGACTCCAGGAATGTCTGTTTCCAGGACATACCTGTTGGTTTTATAATATGCAAATATCTGTTAGCTGGTTTTGTAACTTCATGAAGTTATGAGCCGGTGAAATTAGAGAGTGGTTAGCTTTATACTACAGAAATCCAAAGCAGAGCTCCAGCATGTGTAAATCAGCGTAGCTCCACTGAGTCAGACGGAGCTGAGTTGATTTATGGTAGGTGAAGAGCTCGTGTAACTGGAGACATAACCCCAGAACGGCCTGTAATAAGACACCCTCCTGCTTTTTCTCTCTTCAAGTGTACCAGCACTGCACCTTTGCAGATGATTGTATGTCATGCCACGTGCTGGCCCCTCACACACAGCAACTGGCACTGATGTCTATCGAAAACATTTCGTGAGGTGAGAGGGAGAAAACGAACCCAAACAAGAACCTGGCACCACTTTAGTCTCATCTGAGCCCTGTTTGGATACGAGGAGTGTTCCGGAGGCTCTGGCTGCCCGCTTTGTGCAGGCACAAAGGGCAGCCTTTGATTCCTGGGTGGCACCAGCTCCTGCCCTTTGCTGTGGCTTTAAGACACAAGGGCATTGTAAGTGCCTGGCTGCAGTTCTTAAGAATACCAGCACTTTGGGCTCTTGGAGCAGCTGCATCCTTATCCCAGCATCTGAAAACCACTTGTATTCTTGAAGTGGCAGATTTCAGAACTGGCATTTCCCCACAACCACAGGTATTTTAAATATTTAGCAAAACAAGATGGCATGCTGGAATGGTTCTTATGGGTCCTGAGTAGCACTTAGGTTGGAGACAAAAAAATACCATAGTTGGCTCTGTGTGAGATGAGCCCTGGATGCGACTCCTCCTCTCTCTCAGGCAGGATACAGCCACTGCACTCACAAAACCACGAAGATTCATCCATAAGCGTTAGTCTTCTTGAAACTTTTCAGGTCCTTGTACACAAAAGGCTGCAAGACTCATAACCTACTTAAGGCTGGTAATGCAAAGTGGGAAATAATTGTCCTCAGGAAGCAGCTGGCTGATGAAAGTTCCACTGGTGTGAATAACCAGCACAATTACAGGGAAAGGCTTCAACAAACTGCTAATGGGACACCGAGCCTTTAACTGGTAGATCAAAGTGCAAATGTGTCCCAGAGCAGCAGTGACTCACCTTATTTGATGTCCTATGGGAAACATGCTAGGAAGGCTCATTCCAGCTCCTTAACTCATCAAAACCATTGAAACTTAGGGAGTTGAAGCCTCTAACAGACTGAGATGCTTGTGTTGGTCCTACCAGAATTGTATCTATACCTCTGGAAACCTGACCTTACTTGTCTCCTCCACAAGGGCCACCACTGCCACTCAACACAGACAGTCTCAATTTTTGGCCAAGAACAGAAACGGCATGAGAACGAGAATTCCATTTTAGCACTCATGTCAATTATTTATTCATGAATGCTGATTTATTCATCAAGATGTCTGCCTTCAGCTGTGATTTAACAGCTTTGCTAAACATGGGTTTCATTTAAGTAACAAGGAACTTCACTCTGGTCCTTCATCTATCTAATAAGGACCAGCAGGGGTCCTTATTTAATAAGGAGTGCAAATGGACCAATATGGATTCTAGCTTTAATAGACAATATTAATAGCAAAGATTAATTTCCTCCACTGCAGGAATGAGCATTAGTATGAGCATTATGAGGAAGTCAGGCTAAGTGATTGTAATTTCTAAGCCTTAATATCTATTTAGGCAGTAATTTTCAATAACAAACAATTAGATCTATGCAAAAGGCAGATAACACATAGGAAAAGCAAATGCTCTATGGACCTTTCCGGACCATAAATGTCTATCACCTGGTGGCCCGAGACTGTGTGGAACCAGGGTCAAAAGACCCAGCTGTCCCTCCCAGTTCTATATTTGTACTGAATATAAAGTAATTAGGTTCAGAGAAGATAAATTACAGCTATCTCCAATCCAGATAAAAAATAAAAGCCTTTCTACAGTCACCCAGCCATGAATCACCAGGACTTTACACGGAGTGATAGCCACATGCTGCAAGAAGGCTCCTGTAATGTTGGACGTGGCACAGCAAGTCTGAATTGTGATACGAATTCTCAGTCTAAGCAGATTCACTCTGTAAAATGAGAAGCTCCTACACAATGCTGCTCTTGCACTTTTGAACGAGTAACGCCGGACTCCTGGCAGCCCAGCAAGGATAGTTAATACCAATGGAACAGGCAGGGGTCAATGTAGCTAGAAAGTTGATCAAGACCTAACAGGAAACAAAAACCAGTAAGTAAAGTCACCTGATTGTGACCAAGCCACCACGAACTAGCCTGAGCTCTGGTAACAGGCTATGAGTACAGCTTTAGCCCATGACAATTATGACTCTGTAGTAATGTTCTCCTCAGCTGCAGTGGTCAAGGAGCTGAGTCTGGCTCAGATCAGAAGCAAGGCTGTGCCTCTGCCACCTCTTACTACCACTGCTGAGTGAGCTGAAGGACAAAATTACCAGCCCCAGCTCTGATACAGCCTCCCTGCTGGCGTCCCCTGTTCCCTCACATCTTCTGGTAGGGTGTTGCCAAGCTCTCCCACTAGAGGGACAAGCCTAATCAGTTTAATGGTCCCAAAGAGGTTATGAAATGCCCAGAGAAACAACTCAGGAAGCAGAGTAGATGGGTAGAGGAGATGGGGTGGGTAACAAGGAGCTACAAGTGGTGACTCCTTCAGCCAGCCAAAAGATGGCATGCACCCACAACCTAGCTTTGCCAAAAACCCCTTAGCTCAATCACATGGAAGTATGTGAAAATACCCAAAGACACATACAGCTCTGCTTTCTCCCCTTTGAATGTTGTTTATTAATGAATAGTTCTACAAGTCCGGGGGAATGACACTGGGGTGAAACAAAGTATGTACTGGCAGTGAACAGGCACCATGGCTTGCTATATGCTTTGCATGACTTTTAAATGCCAATGTTTTTCTTCTTAATTTTTTCTTTTTTTTTAAAGCCTGGCACATTACCATGACAGCTTTACAGTGAGACATCAGTCCAACATGCTGACATCAACTGAAAAGGCACAGCAGCAACCCAGCCCTTTCACATACTTTACGAGTACAATGTGTTAGTGTTAAGCAATATTTGAAGAAACACTAGGCAAAATAGTTCCCAGAAAGACCTGGATTCTGACTTCATCCAGGCAAAGAAATATATGTCAGAAATGATAAATCCTGATGACATTGCTGATGGCCCACCTAGTCAGGGCGCAGTTGTGAGACCCAAGTGTAAGAAATGGCCCATGAAAAGCTGTCCTCTTCGTTCTTTTCAGTTCATTTGCTCTACTTTTATGCTGGCAAGAGTTGTTTGGTAACACTAAGTAGCATATAGGGCAAGAGGCTTGCTTATTTGGCATCTAGCGAAGATAAAGAGGGAAGAAAAAGCTCTGCCAATAATAACTTGTATGACAAAGAGTGGAGGTGGACAGTGTACTCCGCTGGAACTGCACGAAAGCCCAAAAGCAATGGCACATTTGCACTATCAAAGGTCTGCACGTTTCACAAAGAAAATGACCCTTAATCTCTGGAAATGGACAGATAAAGGGTTCGGCTCAATCTCTAAGGAGATAGAGTCCTTCATCACTACTTCACAATGCTCACATCTTATGCAATTCACTCAGCTTCCCCCACTCCCCTTTGCCTTGTTCAGGGATGGAAATGTTCTGCTGGCTTGTGTGCTGTAGCAGCTGCTCCTCCTGACATTTCTGCTGCAGGCTGGGATACAGACCCGGAGAGTTAGTTCTAATGAAATAGCTAATATAACCCTTCCTCTTCTTTCCCAATATTTCATGTGAAACAGAAATTCTAATTTAGGCAATCATTCCTCTGAGAAGTCTTCCAAGGTTAGGGGAGATTCAAAAATAGTTCAAAACAGCAACAACCAAACCAAGGGTGCTACAGGCTTGAGTTTTCTTCCAACAACTTTTTCTGCTTATCAGAAGGAGGTAAATGTTACTTCCACCAGGTATCCTGCAAGGAACTTTAGTGCATTAGTTATTTGCTCTCACTCTTTAGATGGGTGTTTAGGTAAATAGAAAAAGGTACAGAAAGCTAATCATAGAATCATAGAACCATAGAATATCCTGAGATGGAAGGAACCCACAAGCATCATCGAGTCCAGCTTCTGGCCCTGCACAAGACAATGCCAAGAATCACACCAGGTGCCTGAGACCATTGTCCAAACGCTTCTTGAACTCTGTCAGGTTTGGTGCTGTGACCACTTCCCTGGGGAGCCTGTTCCAGTGCCCATCCACTCTCTGGGGGAAGAACATTTTTCTCATATCCAGCCTAAACCTCCTGTGACACAACTTCAGGCCATTCCCTCGGATCCTGTCCCTGGTCCTCACAGAGCACAGATCAGTGCCTGTCCCT
>JAWMRA010000078.1:41211799-41304723 GCA_035584735.1 Pseudotriccus pelzelni | reverse complement strand
ACTCGGCGCCGCGGCGGGAGCGGCCGCAGCGCCCCGTGCCGTCCCAGCGCAGCCCGCCATAGCGGCGCGGCCCGCCGCGACCGCCCCACCGAGCCTCCCCCGCCGCGCTCACCGGCCCTCTCCCGCCTTCCCCGCCCCGCAGAGCCCGCCGTCCCCGCCGCCGCTCCCGAGGGCAGCCGCGGCGGGCGCTGCCCATGCAGGGGGCGGCGCGGGGCGCGGCGCCCCGAGGAGACGCCGCCGCCGCCGCCGGTGCGGGCAGTAAGTTGCCGGCGGGGTTGGACCGGGTTCGGCTCGGGCTGGGCCGGTGGGGTGTGGTGGGTTCCTTCCTCCCCCTCCCCTGCGCCTTCCGTTCCTCCCGGAGCCGGCCGAGCCCAATGGCGGCCTCGGCCCAGGGGGAGGAGGCGGCGGCGGTGGGGGGACGTTCCCCGGCCGCCGCCGAAGGTCGGTGTGTCGGTGCCGGCCGGGGCTGCTGGGGAGGGCTTGGGGAGGGGAGGGCAGAAACGGGTGTTCCTGCGGGTGTTCCTGCGGGCTCCCGGGATGCGGGTGCTCCCGCGGGGATCGGCGTGCTCCCGGGAGGCTGCGGTGCCCCGGTCGCGGCGGAGTGTCGGTGCGGCACGGCCCCGCGCGTGTGTGTGACCGCGGTGACACCGGCCCCGCGTGTGTGTGACCGCGGTGACACCGGCCCCGCCGCCGCCCTCCTCCGCCGCGTTATGTGCCGGCGCTGGGAAGGGGGAAAAAAAAAAGGTAAACAAGCGCGGCCAGAGCCCCGCCGTCCGGCCACGGGCGCGTTTTAGGGGAATGACGGTGCATCTTGCCCCGCGGAACCCGGTGCGTAGCCAACAGGTTTGCCCTCGCCTTTTTCAGCCCGGGGCTGGAGCGTGGCCCTCCTGACAGAGGCTGAAAGTATCCCTCGTGCTTTGTCAGTACGTGTCGAGCTGCTGTCAGTACGCTTACTGCGTTGAATTTGCTGCCTTCAGATCGCTACTGAAGTCAGTCGGATAGCTAGTGAGGTCCCGGATAGAGGTCTTTGTGCTTTTTGGCACCCAGGTGGTACTCCACTAGATAAATTAATGGAAGGTGACTTCTAAAGATGTTTGTGGTTGATGTACAGTCTTGGTAATAGTTGAAGGACAGGCATATGTGGTTAATGTTGCTGTTTGTTTGTGGGTTTTTTTCAGTAAATAGACCGAATAAAGTGTTGAAGAATATCCACTAGGGGAAAAAAACAACTGTATTAGCCAGAGGACGGTTCGTTACAAAAGTGACCTATTTTCAGGTTGGATATTTTTGTTGGTTAAGGGATGCTGGTGTACCTGTGAAGGAGAAACCTTTGTGTGTGATACGTATATACGAAAAGCTTTGGGGTTTTATATATACGTAGTTTCTTATTGACCATCTCACTTCCACGAGCTTGTTAAGAGTAGATGGGCAAAGAAGTGGTGCCACTGCAGCTACTGGAGGAGCAGCTGAAGCGTATTGTATGATTTTCAGCCATCTAGCATGAATGAATTGAATGCAAATGTGCTTACGCCTGCCCTCTGTAGTGCAGTCACTACTTAGTCATATCGGCTGCTTTTTTGGAGTTGTTTATTATGGATATATTTAGATCTTCAGGCTCTGGGGAAGGACCAGTTTAATGAATCTCAGCAAAGTGAAGTCTGTATAGAAGTGTTTACAAGCAAATGTTTGTTATGGTAGAATTAAGCATTGCTTTCAAGGCAGGCACCATTAGGAGCTGAGTTAAGGAATGGTGGGATTTTTTTGACAGCTGTACCTCAGAAAGTGGGAAATTGCATGGTAGTTATTTTTGTACTATTGCTGATCCCGAAAGAAGGAATCTGAAGCAAATAAGAACTAACAGCTAGTTACTGCACAACACAATTAAATTTTACCTTGTGAAGCATGTCAAAATGTTAACTTAAATAGACTAGTATCTGTCCCTTTTACTTCTACGGCGTGCAAACATCCAGATTTGAGGACTTAATAATAAAAGCCAAGGATGAGAAAGTCTCATCTTGTCTCGTATTTTTCCTGAATATTCTAAATTACCAGAAAAGTGGTAGCATGATGGCATGATTTTTCAATTGGTTGGGAAAAGAAACTAATCTCAGTGCTGGAGCTTTGCCTGATGGTCAGGGTATCATCTAAAATGGCACAGTCATCTGGCTCTTTTAAGAGAATCTTTATGATCCACACTTGAGGGTTTCATGAGAAAACAGGGAAAAGGGAAAATTACATCTTAAGTGGACTTAGTGTTTTATTGGTTTTGTTTTCATCTTACACAATTGCAAAACAAGAAAGTACAGTTTGAGTTCTGAACACTGCACAGGTTACTGCTGTTACTTGAATCATCCTGCTATGGGAACTGGTATTCCTGTGTGTTGTGGGTGGTTGGACTGTAATAAATAGTCAGCTTTCTGATTATTTTAAACAAATAGCATGTTAGAGTATGCATGTTAATATGCTACTGCAGATATTCTTCTGCTTAAAGTAGTCATCTTCCTTGTGCACTGTTCTGACCAGCCTGGTCTCTTCTAATTCACTGCCTTCGATATCATAGTTGAATAATTCTTTTGCGGTCTACACCCTCAGTGTATCATTGTCCTTTTATCCCACTAACAGTGTTAATGCCAAAGTAGTGCCTTTGTCTTGCTTAGCCTGCCTTGCTTTCAAGGGCACAATATCCTGGTGCAGCTAGCTTTTTTCCTCACAATGTGTCTCTCCTGAAATAATGCACTTTTTTTTCTTGGATTTGGTTTGCTTTCAAAATTTCATTGAAATGCTGTAGCTGTAAAACTGCTTGATGAACTTCTGTCCATTCCGACTTAATAGTGTTTTCTAATTATGTTTTAAAACAAGAAAGCTATGAAGCATGTTTCACATGAAGGGAAAGGCAGATAGGGCTGAACTGCAGTTTGTCATGAATATAGTAATATTAAATTGCATTAGCTCTTAACGTTAGTAGCCTGTGAGGTTCTGCACATCTTCTGCGTCCCACTGTTATCAGGCACTTAACTGTAATGCTGCAGCTGCTATAATAATGTAAAGTAGCCGTTGTTTTAATACGCATAACAGTATTATGTAAGAGCTTAAGAGGATTTGAAAAAAAATGTATATTCGCTTACAATTCTAGGATAACTCACCCTGGCAGAATTCTAGTACACATAAGTTGATTGAGTCACCAATGTTAAGAAGTTATTGAGAAAAAATTGCACTTGTGAAATATAAACCCGAGCATGTTCACTTTCTGAAAAGCTGAATCTCTCTGTATTACAGTGATCTTCTACAACAGTGATGGGATACAAATATTGTACTGAATCTGACAGACTGATTTTTATTCTTTGTATATCATTGTGGTTTTTCTGCAGCAGTCTCCTATCTGGAGATTACTGGAGTTACCGACTGGGCTTAAACCAACTTTACTTGGGAGATGATAGCCTAGACTTTTATAGTCTTGGTTCATGTTGAAGCTTGGTGGATTTCAGGTGTCTAACAGTTCCTAACTGATTTAGGATGCTATAAAAGAGAATAAACTATTGAAACTGAGCAACTGTAGGTTGGGGACAGTCTGTTTCTTAAGGTTTAAATAGTTTTATGCTAGATGGAAATTGTCACTTTTGTGGAGGCAACTTAAATCAATTCAGCACTTGAGATTTGTTACCAGACATATAGCTAAACAAATGCAGCTATCTGACATTTGACCTTGAAGATACTCTTAAGAAATTTTATAGAAGTTATTATTGCTTGTAATAGGTACTAACAATACACACATATATTTGCGTCTGAATAGTCATGTTTAAGATGGAGTCTGATGCTTTCACCTCCCTTGATAGAGGATAAAAATCATGTCTGTGATTCTGAATTTGCACAACAAAGATGTAGGTTTTAAAACAGTGATAACGTTTAAATGTTATGCCATACTGAAATGTTCATTGATTAATGGCGGAATGTTCAGAATTCCTGTTAGTGATCTTGGCTGCACTGCCTGGCGTGACAAAATTATGTGGTAATGTTAATAAAGAGCCACTTGAAAAATGTGAAGCAATTCTGTGAATTCACGGAGTAGATGCAACCCCTCTGAAAGAGTCCAGATTGCTGGAATAAAAATCTGAGTTGTCTGTTCTTTGCAAAGTTCCTGCAGTAAGTTTCCTGGAAATAAAGATTTAGTGTCCTGTCTAAAAGATAGTGATACCATCATGAATCACAGTAATGTGACTTCTGCCTGATATGCAAAGTATTTCTTCATCGGTTTCATGTTCCTAGTTATTTTGGGGGAAGAAAAAAAGGAAAATGTGATAAGATTTAGAATATCAAAGTCTTCAAGAGTCTACTTGGATACTGGTTATCTGAAAAAGTATAATTTTGAGCTAGGGAGCCCAACTACCATGAGTTATCTCTGTTGCTTATACAATGGTTGACTGAAATACTGGACCTTGATTGGTTAGGTTTATGAATGTCTGTAACTAAGATACCCATGCTAATTTTCTCTAGTAGAGGAGAAATTTTTCTGTTAGTGGGAACTGCAAAACATGATAGTTTAAGTCAAACCCAATTTTTTTATATATATATAGTGACATCACAGGGTCTGAACAAAGTTTTATAGCTGATTTACAGATACAAAAAGACAGTACTAGCAGATATTACAAAACTTGGAGCAAGTCCTTTTAAAAGATGTTATCACTTACTGTTATGCAGAAGATAATTTGAGATGTGGCTACGTGGGAAGATCTGGGTTTTTTTTTCCTACTATACAGTAATACTTCAGGAGCAGCTTTAGAACTTAAGTGCTGTATTGCTGAAGCGTCTGGTATGTGAACAGAGTAGTGTCTGTATTTTTTCTTTTTTTTCTTTTAGCTGCACACTGGACTTTGAGAGTAGGCATAAGGAGAAAACAGAGACAACATGAAATTAATTGCTTTTGGAGCTGTGGCTGGTGTAAGGACTTGAAATGGTATAAAGCTATTGCTGAGTTTTTAAATCCATAGGGCAGATTGTATTTGTCTTGTGTAATACCTCCCCTTAGAAATGGAAAGTACCTTGTGAACCATGGTGATTATCAGCACGGTTGTGAAAGTATCTTGGGCTTTTAACGTATTTCACAATTGGAACCAGTGCCTGTGACTACTAGTGATGGGTTTGTCAAGGGATCAGAGTTTGGTCACTCTTAGCACATCTGCCCTCTGAACTGCTTTGGTGTCTGGTCTGTAATCATAACCTTGCAGTTGCTTTGTGAGATGTACATACTTCAGTGTTGTCTGTGGTTTTTTTTTTTCATTCACCTACTTGTGAAAGAGAAAGGAAATACACATTGTTGACTTTTAAAGTGGAGGCCTTAAAGGACCAATTCAGGTCTAGCTTTTTTCACTTGTCTGTATTGAAGATTATTCTCACAAAATTACCAACTATCTGGTGGGATTTCTACAACACAGTCCTGAAGTTCAGGGTTTGCTCTTTGCTAGTGTTCTGCCGACTGCATAGCACAGTTTTGCAAACCCATGTGAAAAAGGAAAGCTTAAACTTTCTGTGCTTGATGTGACTGCACTGATCTTTAAGAAAATAGATGGTAGGCAGCAATCTGTAGGTCTAAAAGTTTGGAAATTCCTTGTCTAAGAAATAAATGTAATTTTTAATTGATGGTATGCTGAATTTGTGCATTGTATTTTTTAAGTTTTCTCATGTGTTGGAGCTGCCTCAAAGTGTCTTTCTCTTAGAACTCAGGTTATGCAGGCTCTCATCACTTTCTGTTATAAAATAATGTTAGTAACTTTTCTTTCTTCTCAAATCTATAACGCTATCTCCCTTGCCTGCCCACCCCCACCCTTCTCCTTCCCCACCCCACCTTTTGTTGGTCCAGGAGCAATGTTACTAAGTTTATTGACCTGCCAAATATTTCTGCTGCTGGCTGTTCACTGAATAATGGATCTTAAAATTGAAGAACTCCTGTTAGCATTTTTCTTTTATTTCTAAATTCTTTGAAGAGTTAAGGCTAGGCATCAGTAGCTCTAATGCCTGCAATACATTCTAAAATAATGAAAAACTAACATTTTATTAGGCTTCCTGAACATTTAACGGCAAAACTTCATCAGCAATTGGTAGCTCTTGTATCTTTTCAGAGCAAAATTCTAGAGACTGTTTAAAACTAAGGAGTACAATTAAATTGTGTGGGTTAGTTAGATCTTCATCATTTTAGGTTTAGCCATGCTGAATGGCTACATTTTTGTGGAGTTTTGCTGATACATCTTAACATTTTAGTAATACAGTATGGTCTGGATGCTGATACTGGCAATGAGGCCTAATAGCAAAATAAAAGAAGTACGTGTACACCTTGAAAAAAAATCTACTGTAGTGTTTTATTGTGGAACTTGCTGGGAGGGTTTATGGGGTTTGTCATCAATGAAAGGAAAGATGCCGTGTGTATGCTGTGGTGCAGTCATGCAAAGTGGAAAATAAAGCTTTAGAGGGCATTGTGTATAAAGGCAGAGTTGTAACACAGCTGCCCCTATGAATTGTGTCTCGTCCCTCTTCTCTCCATGAAAAAATGCTGCATTTCCAAAGTGTTTGGCTCTAGGGTAGGTACAGATTGCCCTTGTTTCTTGAGTACCTTTCAGTGGTGGTTGTGAAGGCTAAGGTCACAGGAAGGTGAGAGAGCTGGGCTATGACAGCCATGTATGGAAACAAAAGGAGAATACAGGTTCTTGGGATCTTAAGTGCCATATTGAGCATTGAATATTCAAGAAATACTGGGTAGTTAGGAGCTTAAAAAGTTTGAAATACTCCAGAGGAGTTGAGTCATGACAAGTTGTATTTTCTTCACTCTTGCGAAGCCTTGTACCTGTTTCTAGCGAGTTGACTCTCCCTTATTTAAAGGAAAGGTGATCAAAAACCATCTGGGGGAAAGCAGATGAAAGTGTAACAAAATCAGTGGAAAAAACCCCCAGTGAGGGTATGACATTGTCACATGTGAGTAGTAGCTCATATAGTAATAAAGACTATTTTTAATGGCTCATGGCTTATCCTAGGAAAATATCTCAAAATAGGGTGGCAGATAAAAGTTGATAGGAAATATTGGAAAAAAATGTGAAAAATTATACTGGCAATTTGCATACTAAGTTGATACGTACTTCAGTTTGCTCTCAGGTTCTAATGATTGTACAAATTGCTTTCAGAGTAAAAAAAATTGCTTTTGAATCCCCAAAATCTATTTATGTCAAATTTGGGGTTCAGTGTTTCTGGGAACATTAGCACCATAAGTCTTACTCTCAGCATACAATTATGTAGTAAATAAATAATTTGTATAGATGCTGTTACTCGTCTGAGACAAAAGAGACCAGAAGGAGAAACAGGGTAAAACTTTAATCTGTCTGGTGGATGTGTATAATGTGTACATCCACTGAACTATTCACTCTAAACTCCTGTTACAGAAAATGAAAGCGTGTGCTTTTAAGGAATGATTCATCTGATCTATTTGGCTATCTGCTTTAGGGTGCAATTTGTTTTATCGTAGACTCTTATCTGTGTTGACTGAATCTCCATTTATCTTGAAGGGAGACAGGAATGGTTAGCTGTCTGTGGATGGATGAGTCCCAGTGAAGATTACTTGAGCTTTCATGTCTATTAGCCTGATAATGCAGGGAAGTCTTTGCATTGATAGTATTTCAACATTTTGTTTAAATGGGACCTTGAATATTCATTTTCTAAATAAAAAAGGTACATTAAGGTAAGATGAGCTAGGCCGGTCTTACATGCAGTGTAGAACCTAATGAAACTTTCTGAAAGGGGTGAATTGCTTAAAGAAAAACTAGTGTCTCTGAAACATGCTGTTTGTCTAAACAGATCTATTCATCCCTCTTTTAAAGATGGTTGAATCACAGTAGTGTTGTTAAGCTTCTTAATAGGATGCATGTGATATTAAAAACAGCTTCTGCAGATTTCCATTACAGTGATTGTTTGCAGTATTTTATGGGATAGGTTATATGAGCTTCTATGGAAGGAAGGATCTGTTCTGAATCTATTTACTGGTAAACATCTACATTGCATAAAATGAGTATCGGGGGCGTAGCTGAGTTCTGGTACAGTTAGGGAAAACTGCATTTTTAGAACCATAATTAGCCACATGGATTAAACGCTGCTAATGATTACTAAACTCACTAGATTGACAATCCAAATTCTCTAATGCTGAAAAAGGAACTGATCGGGGCCTTGAGATAATGTGAATGATAAGACAGGCAAATATTTTCTGTGATATAACTGTCTCTTAAATGCTTTTTCTCAGGCTGTAGTTTGGCTTGCTGGTAAAATGTGACTGCTGGAAAATGTCACGTGCTTTAGTCTGCAGATTGTTCATTTGGTTAACATGTTCAAGAGGTCATGTAGTGAACTGGATTGCTGAGATGATCTGTCATTAAGAGTAACCCTGTTTTGGAGGGTGATGCTAAATGTGTAAGTTTTGGGTGGTTTCATCTATAGTTAGCCCCAAAAGTTTCACCGTGTTAATTAAGGAGACAACAGCAAAGAAAGGATCTCAAAGAGGGTTTAGCTCAAAAGCTCTTAGCTGATCCTTAAGTACTTTCAAAATTCTATTTTTCTAGAGAAAAACTGTCAAAAGTATTGCTATAGCAGCTGTGATCCTTTAGATAGCATATTTAAATTGTAGTCATGGCTTGTATCTACATATAATATGACATTTTTGCATCCACTTCCTACTACTGAACAACTCAGAATGTTGGTATGTTCTAGCCATGTGTGCATCTAAGATCCTTGTGTTTAGCAGTGGGAGCTTCATCTCTGGAGATTTATTTTAAACCCACAGAATTAAGGGTTAGTTGTTCTGTTATTGTGGAGACTTTGTGGTAAACTATTAATGAATCTCCATTAATTTTATTACAGCTAATGGGGCTGCAACATTAGTTAAGTGTAGTTTATCTTCCATTTCTGTAAACTCTTATCATCTTGATTACTGTCTGATGTACTTCTCCATGGCTTAAGCATAACTGATATTTGCTGGAATTCTGTTGACAGGTTGTTTATGTGTATTCTGTGATTTACAGTTAAATCACTTGTTGAGTTTGTGCTAAGATGGTTGAGAATGTGCCAAGTGAACAAAATAATGAGTATAAATCTTTCCTTACTGCTGAGTGTTGCAGTTAAATTCAGACAAGTTGCATTCTGTTACATCTGGCTGGATTTGCTTTCTCCCTTTTGCTCTGCCAGGGATGGAACCTTCTTCAGTTTAAGAAAGAAAAGCTAAGTAAAAATTGGCTGAAGCTTTTTTTACCTCCCTTTTCCTTACCTCTTCTATTGACAAAATTTTGGTTTTGCCACACAGTACAAATGCTCAGTTTTGTCTGCAGGTGTTGTTTTTTAATCCAAGACTTAACAAAAAGTCTCTCTTAAAGCCATATCTTCTCTCTAAGAGAAAAGGTGTTTGATCTGGGCCAGATTTGTAGGATGTGATGAACTCGTGCTAATAGAGATGTAAATCTTGAGGTTTGGCTTAACATTTAAGAAAGGAATGGTCCAGTGAGCCCTGGAGTTTGTGTTGTTGCTAACTCCAGTTGAGTAGGGGATGGCATTCTGGTTTTTGTCAGTCTTTATTTTTTTTAACTCAAAGGCTCTAAAGTAGTTTAGCAGAAGCTATTAACTATGTGATATTATAATGGGTAAAACAGATTTGTAAGAAAGGATGATATCCTAGTGACAATTTAAAAAAGTTGTCTTTAATTTCTGTGCCACTTTCTTTTCTCCTTTAATTTCTTTAATCTAGAAGCAGTGAGCAGTCAGATTAGGGTGCTTTGGAGACAGCAGTACTATAAAGCATGTTTGTGTGGAGGGGTAGTTGTTTGGGTTTTTTTGTTTGTTTTGTTGTGTTTTGGGCGGTTTATGGGTTTGGTTTTGTTTTTTAAATCCTGGCAATCCCTTTAAGATTAGGACTCTGGAGTCACACAGCCACATGGAGCACAGCTGATGAATATACCCCCTATTGCTTCATCCAGGTTAAGGTTAGGTGGTCTGTGTGTGTACATGAAGTTTTTTTCATTACTCTGCATTTTGGGGGTTAGGTCAGTATGATGGAATATTATGCAACTATAGTAAGGCATTGCCTGAAAACATGTCAATGCTCAGTAGTGGTACTGAAAAAACCCTCAAATTGGCTGAAGAGAGTAGAACAGGACAAACAAGAAAATGTGTAGAGAAAGGTGAGAAGAATGTTAAAGCCTGTGGAATAACCCCTGCAAAAGGAGTGACAGACTAGGACTCAAAGATTAAACTGAAGCTAGAAAGGGAGGAATCTTAGGCTGTGAGTTGCTTGAGGCAAGGTAAATGGAGTATGATAGTTCTTGTTTTGGAACAGACGGTGAATGAGAAGATGCACAAATTATCAGGAGATTAAAAACAAACAAGAGGAAGTGGTTCTTCTCACAGCACATAGTTAAGATATACACCTCTCTTGCAGTATGTTCTTGATGCTGAAAATTCGCATGCTTTAATAAAGCACCTGCCCAGTTTCACAGGGAAGGGTGTGGTGGAATCCATCAAGTGCTATTAAACACAAAGCCATTGGTCTCAGATGTAAAGAAGTTTTTGAATCTCTTACAGATAAGGAGAGTTTCATTCTTTATTGTTACATTTGCCATTGTACTGTGTTCTTCCCTATGTGTCCCCTAATGGTTACTTAGCAGGTAGGAGAGTGTTTGACGTGGGCAATTTAGCTAACATAGCATGCTTTAATTTAGTTTTGTGTGTTTTTCAGTGAGGATGGAATGGTATTACATGGGAGTGGTAGGAGAAACTTTGTAAGATGAGCAGTATGGGAAGCCTTGGGAAGCAGCTGTGCCAACCCCAATTTTGATACTATGGCATCTTCTAGTGAAGTGGAGTGGTTTTTGGAAGAGCATCTGAAGTCTAGTGCTTAGCAGCGGAATGAAAGGGTGCTTATAGCAACACAAAGCCCAGTGAAGGTTGTTAAAGCTTGATTACTGTCTTTAAAGAAACACAAAACCCCAAGCCTCAATGTTTTTATGCTTGTCACACTTACCCTGTTCCTTGTCTGGGTTATGAATTTTTGGAGGTTGATTGATTTCATTCAAATTTTACAGGCGTGGAGGCCTCAAACTGAATTCCCTTGGACTCTGTGGAAGCAGGCAGCTGGATAGCAAAGAGGTTATACCATGGCTCCAGCTGAGAGAAGCAGTAAGGTGAGCTTGTTAAACATCAGAGAATCCTCACAGGACCCCCAACCTTGTAATTGAATTCGTATGAAACCAGGTTCATTAGTTTCACTGTGAAATAACTTGTTTAGCAGGGAGTGTTTTTAATCTAATGCTTACATTTCAGCTTGAGAATAACTAATGTAAGAAGCTGTTTGTTTGCCAGCTTCCTTTTCAAAGGTTTTCTTTTTGAAGTTCGGTTTTGAAACTGTGAAAATACATTCTAAAGAGCTATGTTTTCTGGATTTTAGAGAGTTGGCAATAAGCCATTGTATTTCCAGCTGCTTTGCACTCAAAGTTGCAGAAAATGCTTTCTGATAGCTACAGTTTTTTATTTAAACCTCGAACTAAGTTAGCGATAGCAGGAAAAGTTTTTGGGAGGTTTTGTGTGTGGAAAAAAAATGGCAGTGGGATATAAGACCTTCAAAACCAGTTTTGAATACGAATGTTTTATAAGTTGAGTCTTGTTTGCTTAAATGACGAATTATCTGGTAAGCAGGAGCTCGGCACATAAAAGCTGAACTCTTTGAGTTCTCCCCCCTTCCTTCCCACTCTTCTTCCCCTTCCCCTGACTCATTCCCAGGACTGATGAACATATGCTGCCTACATGCAAACTTTTTATCACCCGTTTTTATAACTTCAGTCAAAATATTTAAGACATTTTATTTAACACTAAGAGTACATCCAACTCAAATGTTTGATTTCAGCTTGTAAAGCTTCGTTGGTTGTAATTACAGTACTGATTGATAATGCTCAAACTATTTAGAGTAACAAAATGAAGTATTGTATGTCAGTCTGAGCCTTGCTAAACAGGAAGCTGTGAAGAGGGAGAAGGTAAAAGTCCATGCCATCAGAATTTTGTATTAGGGCTGTTTCATGTGCAATATGGAATATGCCAAAAATAAGATCAATCAAGTATACTCGTCTTGCCAGTATTCTGTGCTGTCCATCTGATTTCTAATGTAGCTGGAAAAGGTACAGCTTTCAGCTTTGCCCACTTTAACAGTCCTTATAACACTGATTTCTTCAAGTGCTGCTTGCAAGGTTTCTGCCTCAAGACAATAAAGACCACTGAGTTTGAGAGACATGTTCATTATTGCAGTGTTGAAACACGCTTTCTTCAAGCATACTGATAATGTGGTGTCAGAAATCTACTGGTTAGCTCAGAATGGCTTATCAAACCCTTTGCAAAAGCTCCTGAAGAATGTAATAAGTAATCTGTTGTAATATGCTAATGTAACTTTAGGATAATTACACTATAATGATTTTGCTTACTTGTATACAAATATGTAACCTTGTCTCTTTATTTTTAGGTATGCTTGGCAGTGATGATGGACTATTTGTTTGCATCAGATACTCTTATATGAAAATACCACGTTTCCAAAGAGCTTAAATATTATTTCATCTTCTGAAACAGAATGGCAGGCTTCAAACGAGGATATGATGGAAAAATTGCAGGATTGTATGACTTGGATAAAACTTTGGGCAGAGGCCATTTTGCTGTGGTCAAACTTGCTCGGCATGTCTTTACAGGTGAAAAAGTAGCAGTCAAAGTAATTGACAAGACCAAACTGGACACTCTAGCCACTGGACATCTTTTTCAAGAAGTGAGGTGCATGAAACTAGTGCAGCATCCCAACATAGTGCGGCTGTATGAAGTGATTGATACCCAGACTAAGCTTTACCTAATCTTAGAGTTAGGCGATGGCGGAGATATGTTTGATTACATCATGAAACATGAAGAAGGTTTGAATGAGGATCTGGCAAAAAAATACTTCGCTCAAATAGTTCATGCTATATCCTACTGCCATAAACTGCACGTAGTTCACAGAGACTTAAAACCAGAGAATGTGGTCTTCTTTGAAAAACAAGGACTTGTGAAATTGACTGATTTTGGCTTCAGCAACAAATTTCAGCCTGGAAAGAAGCTCACCACAAGCTGTGGATCCCTTGCGTATTCCGCTCCTGAAATTTTACTTGGGGATGAATATGATGCACCAGCAGTTGGTATGTTC
The DNA here is from genome assembly GCA_035584735.1 of Pseudotriccus pelzelni. Classification (NCBI taxonomy): domain Eukaryota; kingdom Metazoa; phylum Chordata; class Aves; order Passeriformes; family Tyrannidae; genus Pseudotriccus; species Pseudotriccus pelzelni. The sequence continues at coordinate 41,291,501 of JAWMRA010000078.1, read as the reverse complement.
TCTTTGAATTCAACCCATAATCCATAAACTTAAGTACCATCATGTTGTACCTCTTTGTTTTCTGTTTCGAGATGGTGCCATGTGTGGAAGACAGCTAATTGACAAGAAATAATATAACCTGAATGAGCTATAGATGAGTTAATGCTGCTTGAAGGATATTCTCAAAACATTCTCAAAAAAGGTTAAAAATTCTTCTTGTATGAAATTATGCAAATGTATCCATTTTAATTAAGTTTTCTATTAGTAACAATGTGGACGCAATGTGGTTTTTTGTACAGACTTTGTTAGAAAACCCATCTTCTTTTCGGAAATGTGCCTGTTTTATATTTATCTTTAACATGACCCCACGCCCCCTTGCAAAAAACCCCAACTACCAGTGATTTTCTTTGCTCAGTTTAGCCATATAACAATGGCATTGTGAGCCCAGGCTGCTTGCGTGTTCTGCTGCAAGGTGCTTGGAAGCCATTTGTACTAACACGCCTATCAAAGGGGGAAAGAGGGAATTAAAAGAAAGCTTCAACTCCCTCTTCCCCTTCTCTGCCATTACTGAAGGTAGGGGACGAGTTTCCAGTTGCTCCCAGTTGTTTAAAAGGTAAGAGAAATAGTGGTGTGTAAATGAGTGTGCAGGATGGACTACTACAGATGATGCACTTACTGTCCCTGTTAGGCCTCCTGCATGTTCTATTAGAAGTAATTTAGAGTTCTTTTTAGAATAACTGTATGATAGAGTCGCTTCATTGTCTTGTACTCACACAGATTGTTCAGATCTGTATGTTGATGTTCAACATGTCTGTTCAAATCTGTTAGCTGAGGTACAACTCACTTCTCCAACAGATTTAGGTAAGTATAATTCCAAACGGTGCGCCAGGAATAGGTTCTAGGAGTCAACATGCCTCTTGTTTTCATTTGCTCAGTATCTGATATTTTACATTTGTCTTGATAGCACTCACTAGGACTCTGTACACGTGGTTTTTTGCTGTGTTTTATAGTAGTGGCTGTAGTCATGGTTTAAATACAGACTGAGTTATCCATTTTTTTGCTAATTTACCCGAGGTAAACAGTCAGCTGATTTTGTATGCTGACAGCCACTCTGTTGCACTACAGTTTTTGCATCTTTTTAAATATAAATATTTTTAGCTACTAGATGTTACGATCTTTGCCTAAACATTTGAATGACGCTTCATGGCTTCTAACTTTGAGTAGGTATTGTACTCTGGGTTTTCTGGACTTGAAAGTTTGCTTTCTCAAGTCTGCTATAATTAGGAATTTTGGATTTGTGTTATTGTGGGCTTGCAAATCCACGTGGATGCTACAGTGATGCTTTACAAAATTATTTCCATTTAGAGCTGGTTCTAGTTTTATTAGTGGCAAGCTCTTCCCTCCAGAGTTCTTCTGTGTTCTTCTGTGTCTCTGAGAATTTCCTGAAGCAGGAGTGTAGCTGATAGCAGTGGCCTCCAAAACTAGATGGAAAGGTGCATTTGTTAAATATTCTGTACAGTGCCTTGTGTGAAATATTTTTTTAAAGATGAAATAGCAGTGAAATTTTGGAGGTTGAGCAAAAAAATGAAGTTTTCATATTGCTGCCCAGTTGAAGATGCTTGGAAAAAAGGTGATATATGGGGATTAATGGGGGAAGGGAAATTACGAGCATTATGACCTGGTGGTCCCAACTAAATTATATAGTTAGCAAAGTGTGCTTTGGACCTCTAAATGATAAATATAATCATGTTTCTTAGAGGACTTTGGAAGAAATTAGGTAGGTAAACTTCTGAACAGTACTGTAAGAAAATTTTGGAATGGATTCCTAGAAGGGAAGGTCTGACTAATACAGAATGGATTGATGTGAACAGTAGAAAAATTAGGAAAAAATGAAATTCTTCTAGCTGGTGTCTAAGGATGCCAGTTAAGTTCTCTTTCTGAGAATATTTAAATACACATCAGGGTTTGTTTTTGCTTACTTATTCCCCAGTATGCTGTCTCAGTTAAGGGACACTTAGAACTTCTATCCTGGTTGGCCAATTGTAGTGCTGGTATCATAACATTTTAGTGGCATCTTTTTTTTTCATTGCTTTGTAATGAACTATAAAATTTCTATAAAAGACTGTCAGTATAATAATTAACAGAGTAAAACCACCAAAATTTACTACAAGATGCCAATAAGATGATGATATTGAAGGGTCTAGATTTTCCTTTTCTGTCTGTGGGTAAAAAAATAAGATACACTGTGTAAGGTTTCGAAATATGATTTATTTTGTGTATTTTAAATGTAAAGATGGTGGGGGAAAAAATAAAAAATAAAATTAAGGCCTTATTTAAAGCCTTCTTTCTCCCAAATAGAGTCTTAAGTGTAGAATCTTAAAAGAACATATATTTAGAAAATTTATCACTAACGATGTAATTATGTAACTAAGAAATTGGCTTCTGAAAACCTTTCTTAACCTTGAAAGATAAACTCTCATGCCAGGATGAGGTCGTACTTGTGGACTAGAAGTATGTATAAATTCAGAACTAGACACTTCAACAAAGAAATTGCACCAAAATTGTATTTTGGTGCCAGTAATGTGCAAGGTGTGCATATATAGCTCGAAATAGTGGTGAGGTGCTGTGAACTCATTCAGCTGTTGGCTGAATGGGGCTGTTAATATTGTAGTTATAGTGACTGGCAATGGCAAGGATTTTTTTGCCAGTCAGGATGAAATTACGTTGCAGCTGAACCAATATAAAAACCAGTTCCTTAGTAGAAAAGAGGTCATGCTTTCCCCAGTGCAACTGCATGGTCCTGATGCTCACTTGAAAACCAACTCAGTTTACTGAAATGGCAAACTGAAATGGATTGCCCTGCTTATACTCTGTGCATATTAAGGTACATTTGTGTTCATTACAATATTTTTAAGACCTCACACCTGTATTTATTTATGCAAAATTGTTGTTGAAAAAACTAAAAAAACCCAAACGGCTTGATCAAGGTATATGGTGAGTTTTTGTTGTCAAAGACCTTTGCCACAAAAATGGCTTTTCTGATCTCTTGTGAATAATATTAGAATGAGTATATAAAGGAAAAGAGTTTACATTTTCTTTCTACAAAAACCTGAAATATTTAGGGCAAGTCTTTCATTAAGCTATATGCTTAATATAATGGAAAAGCTTGCTTTATGAAAACATAACTGTTTCAGCTAGTTTAGGGATTAATCTCCCCTTTGTGATGCCACTTGAAAGTTTTCACACTTGAAAAGAGCCTAGTTAATTTAGGTCTCTCATTTCCTTTTGTGTTTAAAGCTGTAGTTATAATGATGCAAGAGGAATATTGGGCAATGATCATATGTTCCCAGGGCTTTTCAAAAAGCTGACTGAGTTAGATAATGAGAGTTTCCCATGTTTTTTCATACTCAATTAAAATTTGTTCTAGTCAGAGGAAAGCGAGAAGACTGTTGTTGGACATAAAGTTAATTTCATAAATCAAATGGATGTATTATTTTTGATCAGAGTTCTGTCTAGAGCAGTGGTGTGATCCAGTGAACTCCAGCAGTATTCAGAAGTGGATAACTACAGATGAGAAAGAATAAAGCATGTTTCTGGTAGTACTTTTCCTTTTGCTCTACCAGCATCAACAGAGATTGGATCATTAAATAAATAAAAATCACTTCTTTCCTAGGTGATAAAAATTAATTGGAGATTTACAGATTAGTTGATTCTTTCAGAGGAGAGCAAGTTCTGTTTTAACTGCTTGGCATCTCTACAAAGTGAAGTGCTGTGTAAGCTACAGTAATTCTGGAGGACATAGACATTTCTGATAGGCTTATATTGTTGTGGTGGAGTATTCCGTATCTGATTTTGTAGAAACATTTTCAGAGTAAATTCATTTTTCTGGGCATGAGAAATAGGCAAATTCAGATTGTAAAATTGTGATTTTGTACCTTTAGCACAGCTGAGCACAAGCCTTTAGAACGGTACTGTAATACACAAACAGCATTGTAGTTTCCATCACCAGCTACTTAGCATTGCAGTCTGTCATCACAGCAACAGAAAGAGAATGGTGGCAACATGTTCCTCAAAAGAGACATGACTAACTGTAGCTGAGTGCTGTTCAACTGGCAGGTTGTAGTCCAAATCCAACTTGCTGCTGCCTTGGAAGTTGCAGATAACATCCATTGCTTTAGTAATTCAGTGCACAACTCAGACCTGGATATCTTCTGTCAGTGTGATAAAACAATATATGTATTAATTATGTAGTAATTTTTCATAATTAAAACAAAGAGGGGCTTTGTTACAAGTACTTTTTGCTTTCCTGAGATGAAGATATATACTGCTTTTAGATCCACTCTGTGTCTGGTGAAATGATCCCAAATTCTTTTGTTGTTGGTTTTTGTTTTGGTTTTTTGAGGTTTGTTTGTTGTTTTTTTTTTTGTGTAAAACATTTGCAAAGGCTTCTTACTTGCACACGGTGTTGCTGGAGTGTGTTTGGACTTTCAGAGCTTCAGCCATGTCCACGTGGTGCTTGAGCATAGCTAAGTAGCCCCGATGACCCTGTCTGACCTGCTTGGAGCTAGTTTTGATGTTTCTTGTTGTGTATAACACTTTATTCACAAACTGAGTGACTAATGTAAGCATAATGGCCAATGGCTATATGCAGTAACCTTTTACTTTATAAAAAGTACTGAATATAAGATTTGACAGACTGAAGTTAAAAAAAAAAATAAATTTGCAGACCATATACAGAACTGAATAACTGAGCACACCTGGTGGCATTTGGAGTTTCGCTGTGCTCTAAATCTGATTATAGCCAACTTTGACAGAAATGAAAAGCAAGAATTCCTACAAAAGCTTTTCTCTGCTTGTTTTGTTTTGAAAATCTGCCTTTTTAATATTGTATTGCAACACTTCACAAGATTCATAGTTAGATACGTTATGGAATGAGCTTGGGGCTGTAAGGGTGCAGAAAGCTCAGGGTGTAATAATGAGATGCTTCCAGTGTTAAGAGGTCTGCTTCTCCTTCTGTTTTGCTTGTGTCAGTGCAGAGCTACCCCTTCTCACATGCTGCACTTCTCATGTGTGGCATGGCTGGCTGCTTGATGAACTGATTTTTATCAGCTAACCGGACAGAAAACTGTTAGAAAGCCAAAAACAGACAGAAAGCATGTTCTCTGCAGGCCTTAACTTCTGCCAGGTTAGCAGAGCTGTTTGTTCCCTTAGCATTGAGGGGAAGAGCTGGTGCAAAGGAGCTGAAGGGAGCAGCCAGCTTGGACTAGTGCTCTGGGGGAAGGCTGACAGCAAGTTTAGATTGGACCATCTTTGCCCCGCTCACTTATCTTCACTTTCTGGGAACTCATTTGACTGAAATTGATCAAGTGTCATTGCCAGTGCATTTTTAGAATTGTGTGCTCTACTTTGCAGCTTCAAATGCTTTTTTTAAGCAAAACAGAAGGAATTGATGTGTGCACCAGGTGTATTTCTGTGTTGCTCTCTCCTCCTGTGCGCTTGTGTTAGCGGCCATGCTTTTCTGCCTTCTCCCTGCTGTGCTTTGTGTCTCATGCTGCTGAAAAAACAGAGTCAAATTTGAAAAATTGTCACAAATTAACTTTTTATACTTTTTTAGAAGGGGCAAGTGGAAGCAATTGGTTGTAGAACACTTTTGGAAAGTGGCAGTCGAGGATATTCTTGTCATGCTAACAGAATTTATGTTCTGTGGCAATTTGTATGCAGGTAGTAAAATTTATTTTTGATGAAAGGGGAGATCAATTTTCATGCAGTATGCTATCCTTTGATTCTTCCCCCCCCCCCAATCTGATTACTCTTTTGACAAAAAAGTACTTGTAATGCCTCAAATTGAGGGTGTTACACTGCAAGTATCGGAACCTGGCATTCAGAATGAAGGAATGAGGTGATGGGGCTGCAGTGAACAGTGGGAGTCTGTGATCCGGGTAACTTCTCAATAAATCCACACAAGCTCATATTTATGAAGTATAATTTATATTCCATTCTGGATTACTTTATGTAAAAGTTTTAATGCATTCACCAGGAAACTGCTGGTGAAGCAAAGAACAATTTACCCAAGTGAAACTACAGAGGAGAAGCTGTCAAGATAGTCTTCACTTACTGCCATATCAGCTGAACTGTAACTTAAGTATAGGGTTATTTCTTAGTCATCTTGCAGGGTTCATGGGACAACTGTTTTCACAGTATTTCAAAGTTCTGTTACGGAGCAAGATTTCATTATGATGAATGCATCTCCACAGCCAGGAAGCTTAAATTCATGCATCTTTAAACAAATATTCAGATCAATTATGTTCAGCCCATGGCTCACTAATTTGGCAACACAATCTCAATCGATGGTGTTCTACCTAGTTATATACCAGCTGCTTAAGTTTTGCATTCATGGGTAAAGGTGTAATAAGATGTTAATTTTTGTAAATGAAGTACAAATTATACATTGTACAGCTAGAACCTTCAGGAAAAGGTAGTTGATCAGAAAGTATAAAGGATTGTTAAGATACCAAGGGCCAAATTGTCTTTTATATACCAAAAAAAGACAAAAATTATTGCAGTGAAACACGTGCATAAGCTGTGTGGGCTGTATAGACTTTCATATGTCCAATGATTTTGAGAACATGTTTTATATAGAAAAAAGCTTCCTTCTATATTTAACGAATAAATATTGTTTTATATCCTGGCTACTTATTTTCTGGAGTAGTAGTATTGGAATTCATGCAGAAAATGTTGGGTTTGTTTGGGGTTTTAGTATAGGTTCAGTAACTTTTGGCGGTTAAACAACAAAACCCAGAGATAGAATACATTTCTAAATGCAGAATAGATGAATGGAAGTCAAACAGGCTATTTTTGGAATAAAGGCAGTGGGATGTGTTCAGTAAGACCTTTCAGTGATGGTTGGTTTTTGTTAAAGTATTCTTACCAAAATTTGAGACACAGTAGTTACTAAAAAACAAAAGAAGAGCTGTTTGTATTTTAATAGTTTTACTCGACCAGCAAAACCCATGCTATTGATTTCAGGGAAGACTCATGAAATCACAAGATGGTTTGGGTTGGAAAGGACCTTAAAGACTATGTGTGTCCAACCCCCCTGCTGTGGACAGGGACGCCTTCCTCCAGGTCAGGTTGCTCAAAGCCCCGTCCATCCTGGCCTTCAACACTTCCAGGGATGGGGCATCCACACCTTCTCTGGGTAACCCATTCCAGTGCCTCACCACCCATGTAGTGAAGAACTTCTTCCTAATCTAGACCTGCCCTCTTTCAGTTTAGAGCTGTTCTCCCTTGTTCTGTCACTCCATGCCCTTGTAAAAAGTCCCTCTCCAGCTCTCCTGTAGCCCCCTTTAAGTACTGGAAGGGACTCTAAGATCTCCCTGGAGCCTTCTCTTCTCCAGGCTGAACAACGTCAGCTTTCCCAGCCTGTCTCCATAGAGAGGTGCTCCAATCCCTTAATTGTTTTCATGGCCTCCTCTGGACTTGCTGCAGCAGGTCCATGTCTTCCTTGTGTTGAGGCCTCCAGAGTACTTAGTTGTCTAATTGAATGAAAATAAGAATCACTGCCGAAGATAAGACTAGTTACGGATGATCACGTGTTAGTCAAATAAAATAACTTATATAGAACAGACTGTTTCGCCAGACAGATGAGCCAATTAGGAAAATAATTTGCTAAATGCCATTTGCTATTTATGCTCTTTTTTGGTGGGATGGGGGAAGGAAAAGATTTCTCCTAATTCTCTTGTCTGCTGTGTCTCCTAATAGTAATATTGATTGGACTTATGGTGCTTTAAAACAAAACAAAACAACAGTTCTGCATGTTGATTTTCAAAATATTAGCCTTGAATTGCGCATGTTATCTTCCTCAGCTTTCTGCAAGGGAAAAATAAATCCTGTTTTACAAAGGCAAAAAAAAAAAAGGTTGAATTAACAGATGGTAGCATCTCTAAGAACTAGAAAGGGCAGTACACAAGTTTATTCAAAGCCTTTTTCATTAAAAATTAAAGAATGAAAGAGTAGTTCCATCAGCTAAAAATTGAATATCTGTGAAAAAATAATCTTCGTTCTTAAACTCTGAAGTGCACATTACAACTGGTCCAGTCTGAGCATATTCCAGATTTGCCAGCAGTCTTTAAACATTTTAGAAATACTTGGGATACACAGAAATGCTGATATCATTAACATGGTTATTCTATGCTGTCTTGATACTGACTCTTTATTCAAGGGATGCAACTTTTTAAAGCTTTTTAGCCTTATACAAGGGTGGAAATACTTTTATTATACTCCTTTTGAAGCACAAGTGTATCAACAAGCACCATTCAAACAATTCAGTAGTATGATACCAGCTTTTATCTTTTGTACTGTAGTATGTAATTTTTCACCACTATTTCTAATAGAAGTCTTATTTTCTGTAATTTTTCACTTCTCATATGAATCTTTACTCCTAAACTGTGTTTTGGTTCTTTAGACAATTATGTGAAGCTGGGCTATGTATCTGAGTGTTCATTCAGTTTTCCATACCCTGTGCTGTGAGCAGGAGCTTAAATTTCGGCTTGTAACAAGCACGCCTGCCACTTATCCTCATGAGTTACCAGCCTGTACCTAGTCCTGAGCCCAATGAACCCTGCAATTCCAATCCAAATAAAGTAGTTCATGATGTAGTAGGTTTGTATCTGAGTTCAAAAGAGCAGTCTGCAGGTACTGCCCAGTTGCTTCCTAGCCCTGAACACGGCCAGAGTGCAGAGATGCAGATGATCTTTACACAGAGTTTTCTTATCTAGCTCTGCATACAAGAAATTGATACTGAAGTGCTGATGTGTTGAGTCTTCCAAGGTTTGTATTCAATAGGACTCGGTGGATTAGGTTTTCTTCCACAAAACTGCTCTGAAGAGGTTGTGGCAGTGGTGGTAACATTCTCTTTAAATGTCTTAGCATAGTGGTTAGAATAACTGCCCGTGATCTTGGAAATTGGGGTCCATTTCCATCCTTCATTTACCCACAGTCTCTTGATTCCTCTGTAGTAGCAAAATAAACATGCTAACATTTCTGTCATCTCCATAAAAGTCGACTTGTTTCCTTCTTGTTTAAGTGGCTTCTGATGGAAGATAACTGTAATGTTCAGCTGTTACAGTAAACATTGCAAAGAGAAATTTATAAAACCTGGCTCAACTTACTCAGTATTACAAATCATTGCTGCAGAAGCAGACTTTCTGTCGAAAGATCCATCTTAGCTGAGCAATATACACTGTGTAAACTGTGAAGCAGTTCTAAATTTAAGTTAGGAGGAAAAAAACCAAGCCTTTTTCCCATCAAGGTCTGAAATAAACAATTTCAATAAGCCAATTCAATTTACTTTATGCATGTAAATGCAAATGTGTCTATTCCAAAATTAGCATGGGTTTTTAGTTGCTTGGAATCACAAATTCACATAGCATATATAAAGTGTGACAAGTGTCTGACTTCTGAGGAACAGTAGAAATTTGAGCGAATCTGAAGCAATAAATCCTTATCATTTAAGGATCCGTGTCATTTAAGTTGTAACTTTCTGAAATCTGAAGTGCTTGTTTTAGTGGAACTTTAGAAAGCAGTAAGCAGCTAAGGAAATGGTGAAGCCCAGCTCAGTGGTGAAGCAGATGAATATGGATGTGCTTTGTGCAGAGTACAAACTTGAACGTGACAGATGTTTGACCACCCTGTGTTTAAGACAGGGGTAACATAGACAGCTAATGATGTAATTTGGTTTCTATGACAGCGACTTCAAGTTATGTAAGGAAGTTGCGTATAAACAGCCCTGGTTGTCATGGTTCACGGTCCTTTCCTGATAAACATTATTTAATGGCCTAGAAAACAAAAAGAATTACTCTGCTGCAGCTAGCTACTACTGCTTTTATTCTTATTTTATTCCTGTTATAGCAATGGCAGTTTCAAGTTGCTAGTACCCCATTTAAAGGCAAAATTGCATCTTGAAATCTTCAGTGTGGCTTTGAAAGAGGCCATGATTTTGGCCTTCATCATAACAATTTGAAGTTTTACAGGCCTAACATGCCACAGGTCAGGCCTCATTTCTACTTTTCCATCAGTTTTCTAAAGAGGGAAAATCAGATGACCCTTGAAGGGGAGGGGGAGTAGGCAGTTTATGATTCATAAAGCCTTCATCTGCCAATTGGTAATAACTAAAAGTAGCAAAAGAACTCGAAATTGTGACAAATAAATTATTGCTTAAATCTGCTCTTCTAAAGCTGGTTCTCTGTAATCCTTCTCTTCCCCGTGTTCCTTAAAGCAAGGGTCGCCAACCTAGAATTGCCACTGGCACCTGAGTTCTGAGCTGTGAGAAGGAGGTACATCTGAAACCGTGTGCTGAGTTGTTGGCCCAGGCCAAGGAGCTTTGTGTACCAAACCTGTTCCTTTATGTGGTGAAACTATCAGGAAGTAAACATATTACAAAATCTAAAAGGTCTGTCTAAAACCTAGTAATGTTTTTTGAGCATTAACACAGCACCATAGCAAATACATTATCTTAAAATGGTGTGTCAGGGATGTGGAGGATAGGTAGATCTCCACAGAGTTCTTTACCCGTTATACTGTAGGTCAAACCATATTTGGATTGAACTGAAGGTGAGATTTTTTTTAAATGGTCCAACCCATTTGGCAGGTCTCAAAAAACCAGTTTTGCTCTGCATTCAGATCCTGTCAGAGTTCTCCACTCTACTTGGTGGGGGTTTTTTTGCCTCTGGTGCTTATGTGACACTTCTAGTGAGCCAGTACCATTCAGTGAGTGGGTGAAAGTGTAAATAAATGTTGTCTTATTCGCTTTTAATTGTGTATCTACAGTTTCTAATACTGTATGAAAGCAGGAAGCTGTCTCAACTAGGATTTTTGCCCTGAGTTGATCTAAGGTATATAAAATTAAGAACATACTTTAAGGACTGCATTCACTAAAAAAAGAAAAAGTATGCTTTCACAAATATGTATAGATCTAAAGAAAAACTTCTTTTCTTAAAACTTTGAGTTACTTTTCATCTTCCTTTCCCCAGTTATTAGCTGGTCTAATAAAGAGACACTACTTTTGTTTTGTTTTTTTTTTTCCTTTTGAAGCCTTGCTTTGACATGTCAGGCTTTTAATTTCATTGCTGCTTTAGCATCTTTCTAATGTGCTCATGCGACTGTCTTGTCACAGTGGATGCTTATGACCGAATCAGAATCACTGTGTCTTGAGTGATACTTTGGCTTGGTTTGAGTGGAAACACTTTCATAAATCGTTGGGATTTAGAAATGAAAGATCAAGGCACCCTTGTCTGCTCTGCTGATGGAAGTGGTCTCCCCAGCAGGAGTGATGCCCATTTTGCCACACCTGGTATATGAACAGAAATCATCTCAACAACCAGCTGGTGATCAAAGCTCTTCGTCAGCCGAGTGCAAACCATCTTCCTCATCCTTAGGTTCTTTGGGATCCAGAGGCCAGATGATGAGTTTTCCCTTTATTAATAGGAAAGATTAATAGAGCAGTGCTGATAATGACAGCACAGAACAGTATGGTAGGACCATTCTCGTGTGTGGCTATGTGCAAGAAAATAAAATTTGGTAAATATACACTATAATAAAATTACCTCTGCTTCTCCTTTACTAATTCCTCCAAGAGAAGACACACAGATCTTGCATCTTTCAGCCAGATGGCACTATTCTGGAAAGGAAGAATTCTCCAGGATGAGCTGTAGTTATTACACAAAATGGGTGAATAAAAATGGTATCTTAAAGGAGAAGGCATTTTAATTTCTTTGAGTTTTGTGCAGTATATTTTCTGAATTTGACTGAGAAATAAGCAGCTGTACATCTCCAGTAGAGAAAAGTGGAAAGTGGATATACAGGATAGATTTATTTTTCTTTTTGCGTGTATGGAATGGTCTAAAATTAATAAATCAGGTACAAACATCAGCATTTCTTACTTATGTATATAGTCATTTAACTGCTGATCTTTTACATATTTTAAAAGAGTATGTGGGTATTAACTCATTATTTTGCAATATCTGCACTGAAGACTTCAGATACTAAACCTTGGATTTTGAATTGCACTGAAGACTAGCAGACCAACATGTTTAAACTTATTTGTATGTTGGGACTGCGTGTCACCTTTTAAAAGTTAGAAGAGAAATTTGCAACTAAGTAAGAGTTTTAACTCTTAAGTTTATGCATCCATTTTACAAGGAGGAGATGATTCCCCATTTTTTGTGTTGTTACCTATCAAGCTATAACTGTCTTCAAAATATGCAAAATAAAAACTTCATAGTGCAAAACTGGCAGGGATTTCTGTTGTCCTGGAAACGGAGATCTGCCAGGAAAAAAACCCAAAACTTTTTATTTCATCCGGCATTGTTTTGGAAAAAGTGCCAATATGAAATTTTGTGGTAGGTTGGGAAGGGCAAGATACTGTTGTTACTGTTTGTATTTTGTTTAGAAATGCACACAGCTGTTGTCTGAATAATTGTGGTAATTTAAAATATCAGTGACTAATCCACTTGTTATATACCAGTTCCATCTTTCTGTTGTTTTTGCGGGATTTGTGTATTTCAAAATAAGTTACATAAAATAGGAGATAGTTTTTCTCAGCCTTTTTTACTGCTTCATTTACACGTACTATTCTTTACTCCATGTGTGGTGTTAGGAGTGAAAAGTATTTGTTTTATAGGAGACTTGGGACAGCCCTGTGCTGGTTTAAATGGAACATTAAAGTTTATTTTAGTTCTCACTGGGCTGTCACACTTTCAGTTTCTCAAATGGACACCTAGGATGTGCTGCTTCCCTTGGGCAAAAAGAAGCATAGTTTTCCTGCTGGTGCTGCCTCCTCTGCTGGGGTACCTCTGCAGGTCATCTGGTCTAATCCTCGGGTCAATCAGGAGCACTTAGACAGTTCCCCACACAGTGTCCAGGTGACTTTTGAATACCTCCAAGGATGGAAACACCACAGCCTGTCTGGGCAGCCTGTGCCAGTGCTTGGTCACCCTGGTTGTGGTGAAAGAGTGTTTCCTGATGTTCAGAGGGAGCCTCCTGTGCTGCAGTTGGTGCCCATCACCTCTGGTCCTGCCACTGGGCACCCTCTCTTCATGTGCTTATATACATGGAGAAGCTCCCCCTCAGTCTTCCCTCGGGGCTGAGCAATCCCAGCTCTCTCAGCATTTACTTACGGGAGAGATGTTCCAGTCCGTCACCTTCATGGCCCCTCATTGTGCTCCCTCCCGTAAGTCTGTCTGGCACGGAGGAGCCCAGAACTGGACCCAACACTACAGGTGTGGCTTCGCCAGTGCTGGGCAGAGGTGAAGGGTCACCTCCCTTGACCTGCTGGGAACACCCTCCTGATTGTTGCAATTCACAATTATGGTGATTCATTAAGAGTTTGTTTTGTTGTTTTAAACACCCATAGGTTGTTGCCTGAAATGCTGGATGGCAAAACATAGCACTGAGCTTGGTGGTCACACAGCTTTTTTGAAGAGTATCAAAAACTTGTATAAGCAGCTGTGTCTGTAGCAACATGTGCATCTTCTCTTGTGCCTGTACCTTAACAAGGTGGCGAGTTGCAGTTGCCCAGAAAGAGCCTCCTTACAGATGTTGCATCTCTCATCTGGTTGGTTGTCTTTAGTTGCATGAGGAGTGTGATTTGGTCTAGTTAAACTATGGCACAGAAAAGGGACAAGGGAGCAGCCCATCAGCTGGAGAGGGCAGGACAGAACTCTTGAATGTGTTCTCTTGGTACACCTGCAGAAATCCAAATATTTGGCTCTTCTTTCATAAATGAGGAGAGGCTTGCTATAATACAGCATTGGAGGGCTTGTGAAGGTGTTACCAAGATGACATCTGTTATTATTGACATAACAAGCATCCCAGTAATTTTTCAATCTTCATATGTAGACTAGACTTTCTTAGGCACGTTATTTTCTTGCTTCCTGGTTATTAGTATACTCCTCACGTTGCTTAGGCTGCTCAGCTCTGTCCATGACCCTCCAAGCTGAGTCATTTTAGTTGCCTTGACTGTAGGTGCAATGAAGTTGATCTTCAGCCGCAGCTATAAAAATAGGATGGGAATGAAAGCCATGTAATTGTTACTGTCCACTGTTATTTCTTAGTCACATCAGAATAAGTGTCAGCAATGCTGGCAGGGTAGCAAAATACACATTTTTCAGAAAAGGATAATAATAAAATAATAACTTTGCCTGTAGTGTGTAAGAGTGAGGTAAAATATAGTTGTTGCTGCCCTAGTGCTCTTCACTGAGAGCATGAGAGTATCCAGATAATATGCCAAGGTCAGAAGGACTAAAGCACTATTTTTAGTTTCTAACAAAAATTTTTCTGCAAACATGATTCCATTTTAGTGTATATTTTGTGCATTAAACAAAATGCACGATATAATGAAATCCAGTAGCAGTTCAATGCATGATTGATACTTCATTTATTAGCAAGTTTGTTTTCTATTTTTTCGTGCAGTTATATTTTTAAAAATTATTTCATTTTACCATTTGCAGCTCTTCTTATCTAGAAAGACACATGGGTACAGAGTACAATGTACAGTCAATAGTGAACAAAAATTTACAAAATTCTCTGTGCCACCTAATCAGTAGTTACTGTTTTATTTGTCAAAACATACAGGTTGATGTCTACTGGACATTGCATTATAGCAAAGAATAGTAATTTGTTTTTTTTCATTTAGAGAATCAGTTGGATTTTGCTTCTAAAAAAGTGGTTTTTGTTTTTATGAAGTAAATGTATATACATACTTACCTAAATAACTTTTGGAAAACTAAAACTGTACCTGTCATAACATATCCTTTCAAATTGAAATACATTGAAGTATATGTATAGCCCAGAAAAGAAGCCATGTGTGTAAAATAGAAAATACATTAGGATACTGCCTTGTAACAGAAAATACTTAAGGATGTTCAGTATCTGCTCGATGCAGTTGAAATTTCAAAGTCTGGTACAGTTTCCCTATGAATGATGAGTTCATGGAACTTTGATTGTTGTCTTACTTTGATTGTGGTCCTTTCCTCAGGATTGTATTATTGTTTTTAAGGTTGATTTCTTACCATATTGTCTTTTTCCTTCTGTTTAAACTTTTCATATGTTTATTTTTAACTTACGGTTTAACTATTTTGCTCCCCTTCCCAGTATTTTTCTCTTGGCTTAAATTTAACCAATATTCATTGTTTTATTATAGCAAATTTGTCTGTAATAATGAAAACTATGAGGACTCTTCTAAAATACTTAATTCAAAAAGGAGACATGAAGCATTTTGTTGTGGGGGGAGTATTGAACAAAATACTAGAATAGATTACAAAATAGATCTTAGACATGGTTAAACATGTTGGAAGGACATTGATATTCAAAAGATGATTACTTATAAAATGTATAAATTCATGTCCTTTGTGCTTACAAAAACTTCTTGTAATAAATTGTATGGTGGGAGATGGATAATGCACCAAAACTTTTTGGCTGCTTGGAAACTAAACAGCAGGAGAAAGATATAAGTAGCTTTACAAAATTAAAGGTGGACCTCTTAGGTGAAACTGCCCCTCTGTCTTATGAGGGTTTTTTAAATCCTGTATTCCGGAACATCACCTTTATGGCACCAGCCTACCAAAGTATTAAAGCTCTTACTGAATCTGTAAAGGTGGGGATAGTCACGCTGAATTTGCAGGTATGCCCTATATGATGTAGCAGCTTCAAAATGCTCAGTACCTACAGGATTGAGGCCCTAGCAGCATAACAGAAATCCAGTAATTGTCCGAGTTAATAGCATACACTTACTACAAATTAGAGCTCTAAAGAAAATTGCCGTGTAGTGTTTCTGTTCCTCTGTCAGCTAAACCGTATGAAGAATGGGTTGTAACTAGCAAAATGAGTAATTGTTCTAGGGATGAATCTTGTGTGATTTAGGTTATTGAATAAAATTGTAGCCATCCTTCAGCATTAAATGCATGTCAAGTATTTTGAATGGGACACAGAAAGCAAGATGCAGTTGAGTGTTAATTTAGTGTGGTTCCCTCTTGCAAGCCTTGCCAGGAAAGAGTGGGTGTGCTCTGCTTCCTAGGCCACTGCCAGGTCCTCTCCCCTCTTTCCTCAGGAGGTGCCTGCCTGATCATTTCTCACCCTCAGCTGTCTGCTTGGTTCTTCTGGATACAGATCTGTGAAATGCTAAGGTTGTAAGGCTCAAAATTGCCACGGAAATTTCCAGAGCATGGAGTTGTAGCTGAATTTTGAACATGGCCTTTTTTCTAAGCACATATTGAGCGAGTTACTTATTTTTCTGCAGTATGATACATTTCTCAATACTTACGCTTTCTGTACTGAATGCAATGGGACTCATAAAATACCTTCTTTTAGGCAGACTCTTAATAAAGATTTGAACTAAATATTAGCTTTTGCACTAAGGGGAAACCAAACTAGAGGGCTTCATGCCCTGAAGTGCTTCTTTTTCATCTTTTGGTATGTCATTTCACTGGGGAACAAGAAAGTTGTTAAGTGTTTATTTTACACGAGCAGGAATTAAAAGGAAACAAGAAGACTCCCACAGTATAGTAGAAATCACTGTTAATTGTTATATTTGGATATTTTAAAAAAGCCCCAAAGGAACACCCAAACCCGCTACCCCACCCTTTGTAGTATCACTGGTAGAAGAAGTCGGTTTTACATAATCTGATTTCTTACTTACCATTGGAAGGAACACATTTTAAAGCAACACACCACCACTGAAGGGAAATCAGAGCTAAATCAGTCGTATTGAATTAAGTGACTTTCTTTGTAATTTATTCCATCGTAGAGTAACATGTGAACAGTGCAGGGAAAAGTTTATGCCAGTCCTCCAGAAAGGAATGTGCTTTGACTGCAAACCTGTTTAATAACCTGTGCCTACCTGTTAACAAAAGGGTGATGAATTCTTGCCTTCTGAGTGGCCAGATTATTTTCAGCTTCATCTAACACTGCTGTCAAAGGTGTTAATGCATCTCAAACTGTGTTGCATCCTTGAAGTCATGAATTCTGATTCCCCCCCCCCAAAAAAAAACTATAAAAGCTGTCAAACATGGAAGTACAGTATTTTGTACTTGAGTGGAATTGCAATTTCCATAAGTAATGCTCATAATCAAGAGTGTAGTAATCAGCCCACTGTGCATTTCAAGAATATTTCATGGCTTTGATGATAATTATATTTGTATCCTCAACAGTTGTTTTTCTTTTTAAAAGTATGTCCTATATATTTACAGATATATGGAGTTTGGGGGTCATCCTCTTCATGTTGGTCTGTGGACAGCCACCGTTTCAAGAAGCAAACGACAGTGAAACTCTGACTATGATAATGGACTGCAAATACACAGTGCCACCTCATGTGTCCAAAGAATGTAAAGAGTAAGTAGAGTACTAAAGAACTTGGAAGCATCCATAGAAACGGATTTTCACTACCTTTGGGAGTTCTCCGTACTATATTATCAGTGTGTGGAATGCTCCCTGATACTCTTCTTTTATGTCTCTCAGTTGTCATGCGTTCTGTATAAAGGATGGAAGAAGTTGCTTACTGCTGATTGGCTTTGGCCAGCTCTGTTGCTGGACAAATTACCAGATGTTGACAGTATTTTGTGGCAGGGCTTAGGGAAGGTACTGCTTCCTATCAGTTTCTGTCCAGAAAATAAGTTTTCAAAACCCATGGATATTACAAAGCAAGTTTTGCTCATCTCCTACTGAAACTGCAACTCCAAATCAACATTCTAGGCAATCCAGGGAGAAGAATATTCTGCCTGCAAATATTGTATGTCACTTGGGAATCACAGTTCTTTTTGATGTATTGTTTTTCTGCAGTGTTCACGGGAGCTTTTTAATTTTTTTCCTGTGTTCCAGTATCTTCTGTATTTCCTTATTGGTTAATGGCCTCTTCAGTCCTTTTAATATATATCTCAGGTTTGTCTGGGTTCTTTAATCTGCAGTAGAGTAACTTTTCATTTTCTGTATGAAGGCCCAGAAGCCTTTATAAGTGCTTGAAAAATTAATTTGGTCCAGTCAAAGAACTAGAGTGGCATCTCGAATTCTGTTATTTGACAAAGAATGAAATCTGTTACAGCTGTGGTAGAATGACCATTCCTCTCTTCCCTTGTCATCTGTGTGGTGCAGGGATCTAATGCATACCCTCATCAGCAGGACCAGGGCAGTGATTGTCCCTCTGTGCTCAGCACTGGTGGGGACTCCCCCTAAGTGCTGGTTGAGTTCTGGGCCCTGGAGAAAGACACTGATGAGCTGGAGTGAGTCCAGAGAAAGGCGACAAAGCAGGTGAAGGGTCTGGAGCAGAAGCTCCTCATATGAGGAGCGGCTGAGGGTTGTTTAGCCTGGAGAAGAGGAGGCTCAGGAGTGACCGTATCACTCCCTACAACTCACTGAAAGGAGGCTGTAGCAAGGTGGGGGGCTGCCTCTTCTCCCAGATAACAAGTGATAGCATGAACAAATGACTTCAAGGTTTAGACTGGATATTAGGAGAAACTTCTCGTCAAGCACTGGAATAGGCTGCCCAGGGAAGCGATGGAATCACCATCTCTAGAGGTGTTCAAACACCATGTAGATGTGACGCTTAGAGACACAGTTTAGTGCTGGCCATGGTGGTGCTAGTTTAGTGGTTGGACCCAGTGCTCTTTGAAGTCTTTTCTCACCTTAATAATTCTAGAATTCTGTGCCACAGCTGGTTTTCTTGTCACGTCATTCGTGTCTAACATCTCCAGTGACAGAAAAGCTGCTCTCAGCTTGAAGAGCTCAACACACAGGAAGAGGTTTAAAGTACAGTACAGGAAGAGGTTAAGAGAGAGCTCTTATCAGTGAACTGTATCGAAGAAATCTCTTGAGATGCTGCATGCTGTGCTGAGGCCAGGAAACTTGCCTTTTGCAGACTTCTGCTGAATGTGTTGGCTGACACTAATTTGCTTAAATG
Source organism: Pseudotriccus pelzelni (assembly GCA_035584735.1). Taxonomy (NCBI): domain Eukaryota; kingdom Metazoa; phylum Chordata; class Aves; order Passeriformes; family Tyrannidae; genus Pseudotriccus; species Pseudotriccus pelzelni. Next base: position 41,272,576 of record JAWMRA010000078.1, on the reverse strand, counting down.
CCCAAGTAGATCTGCTTTCTCTATGTGGTGCATCCATGATGTACAATCAGTTACCCAGGTTCCCTGTAGGTTACGTTGTCTTAGGGAAGAAACCCAGGGAATGTTTAAGCATCTGGCTTGGAGTGAAAGCATTGTGGTTCGAGATGAATAAGTAAGCTTAAAGCAGGAAAGTACATGTGGTACATTTGTGCAGTTTTACTACAGATGTAGTTTAGCAAAAAAGATTAAGTATATAGTTTGTTCTCTTTCTGTGATAATATTAACAAAAGCAAAGGAACTCAAGGGTCCCATGTCTCATCCTGCTTTTATGAAAAGGCAGAGACCACAGCTACTCAGAATAAATGGCGGTGTTCTTTGTTAACTGTAGAATTTTTTAAGAAGGTTGAATTAACCTCCATATTCCATACATCATCTCACACACACACACACACACACAAATAAATTAAAACAATTGGGATTCTCTGTGTGAGTTATGGCCTTTCAGTTTGAAGTTGCATGATATAGTATGGTTAGTGCAATAAAAAGCTCTGTGTGAGAACTGGAGAACATGCTGGGACAATAAAGTTTCATTGAAACTGTGGCATCATAACTCTATATCCCTTTTTGTTGAACAAAGCCAAACATACCTTCCCTAAGAATTTTTCAAGTATGTAAGGGAACAGAGATGTGCTATACCAGTCAAGTCTTCTTTCTCTGTTTACTCGGGGAGTTTATGCACTTCCTTTCCAGCATTTGTGGAAACTCAGTATCAGTCAACCCATTAGCAGGTTTGTCACTACATCATCCCAAAGAGTGTATTGGTTTGTTTGGTTTTTCTTCTCAGTGGGTAGAACAGATCAAAGTTTTTTCAAGGATACTTAAGACTCCCAATATCTGATACCTACTTTAGAATAAAGTATTTCTGCTTATCTTACCATTCCATATTCTTGTTGACAGCAGCAATAATAAAAAATTACATTTCTGTCACTTTACTGACTAGCCAATAGGCCATCTGTGACAGTTGCCCTATAAGACCTATTAAAAACAAACCAGAAAAGTCAGATTAAGAATCGAAACACAGTAAACGAAAACTGCAGTGTTTATGATATTTATAGTATTTCATGAGTAAATTGTTTGTTTCGTTTCTGCAATATCTGGAATGTCTTTACTAAATAATTTCCCATCACATTGTTTACTTCTGAAGATCAGTGTGAACTGACAGCAGACAATGTCTTCCTAGTGTTGCTCATACAACAGCTGCTTCTTTTAAAAACGCGAGTGCAGTTTTGTTTAGATTTATTTTTTATTCACAGTCTAATTACACGGATGTTGCAGAGAGACCCGAAGCGAAGGGCATCCTTGGAAGAGATTGAAAACCATGCGTGGCTCCAAGGAGTTGATCCATCTCCTGCAACAAAGTACAATATTCCTCTTGTATCGTACAAAAACCTGTCTGAGGAGGAGCACAACAGTATAATACAGCGCATGGTTCTTGGTGATATCGCAGACCGAGACACAATAGTGGAGTAAGTTGTCGGTTCTCTGTATGCCGTTTGCTTTGTGCATCTCTCTTTTTTGGTTAAACAAGGTCATGAGAACCTGGGCACTTTGGTGATTAAATACCAGGCCATTCAGGTGACAGACAGAGTGTTACAGTCTTGCTCTGTGACAGGATATTGTGGGATCAGAAATACTTACGTATACCCAAACTTGGGAAAAACTTCAAGAAAATATGTTGTAGCAGTGTTTGATTCCTGCAATAGTTTGCCATCTTGAGTAAACTTAACTGCTTTGGAATCCATGCTTTTACTTGTGCTTTGTTTCTCATGCATATTTGGAAGTGATAAATTCTAGTATTTTTCCCTTAGCACATTTTCAGTGTGCCTGAATATTCGTTAATTTAAAATATTATTCCTTTTGTAATGCATAAGTCGCTGTTACTGAGTGATCTTGCTAGAAAGCTATATAGTTTCTTCTAACAGATCGAAACGAATGAATTTCTAAAATATTCCCAAAATTGAAAGAGGACTTGATTATTTTTTTTTAAATTGTATGTGTTTAAGCTGGAAAAAACTGTTAGTATATTGCCATTGATGAAGAGTGGGATGCAGCAGTCTCACTTCTTAAACTTTAGCTGTACATTAGTGGCATCCTTTCTGTTAGAACATCTGAGAGATGCTTACTGGCTTATGAACTTAATTTTACTATAAACTCAATGTGCAGCCCTAAAATAATGAAGGTTTTTTCCTCCATTTGTTGCATAATCAAATATTAGTACTTTGTGATTGTATGTGCCAGTGGGAAAACCCGTCATTGGTGCATAACATTAAAGAAAAACGCTTTATAATTTAAAGAAGGTAAAATAAAAAAGGATTCCTTACTTTTTTTTGGATATTCTGAGGATGTCCTCATCCAACTATGTTGGCTCTTTATTTTTAATAAAACTTAAGACATGCTTATCAAAACATCAAAAATAGGCAGTTCTGCTCTTTCTGCTATGGGAAGGACAGCAAGCTGTGAGATGCACATCCAGTTCTTAGAAGTCATTGATGTATGGTTTATTTCATGTTCTGTACTCTCCTCAGGGCACTGGAAACTAACAAATACAATCACATCACTGCTACTTACTTCTTACTAGCTGAAAGGATCCTGCGAGAAAAACAAGAGAAGGAAATTCAGACCAGATCTGCAAGCCCCAGCAACATCAAAGCTCAGTTCAGGTGAGAATTTAGGAATCTAAATGGCTCTTTTTTTTTTTTTTTTAAATTTGGTTTAATGAGAATATTATTGAATTGCTCAAGTACTGCTTTCTTAAAAAGAGTAAAATACTTATTGCAAATTTTAAATGTCTTTAAAGTGCTGTGGATGCTTCAGAAGCTGTTCAGAAATCAATTACCAATAATATTTTCAATTCCTACCATTGTAGGAATCAGGTAATCAACTTGAAGTCTGTACCTGAAGAACCAAGTTTTCACACCTGCTAAAAAAGGGCTTGTTCATTGACCTTCAGTTCCTCATACAAATTGTGTTATGTAATGTCCCTGGAGAAAAACTTGTTGCATAATCCATAAACATGCTCATGAGAATTAGTTATAAATGAGAAATCACTCTAAATTCGATCTGTAGGTTATGTTCTTTTTTGTGTCAGTTGGTATGCCTGTTGCCTAAGCAAAGCTCGAATTTACTGCTTTAATCAGTCATTGAAAGACATGGCAATAGATTTTTTTGTTTGTTTGACAAAAATGTGATCTAAGAAACCTTGTAGTGAGGGTCCCTGAGATTTTCAAAGCTTCAGCCTGTGACACAGTAAAACTGAAAGGGAAAGTGGGCTTCTAGCATGTAATTGGTGTTGATATGTTCAACCAGTCCATTTGCTCTGCCACCGCTTATCAAAGCATCCCATATTTTCACTTACAGCAGCGTATGCTTTAAAAAAAACGCCAACCAAACATGCAAAAAAGCCCCCCAAACCAAATACATGGCAAATAGCGTAGTTTCCACTTGCACATTGATATTGGAGGATGCAAGTTTTGAGCAGTTATTTTTCCTAAACATTGGGTTTTTCATTTCCTGAGTTAAGGGTTAGACTATGACTAGGAACCTGCTGGTATTGGAAAAAATATTCATTATTCATCTTGATAATCATTCCACTGAGGATGGAGGACGTACTGAAGCATTTCCATTAACATTTGTTCTGGAAGCTCCAGTGGTTTCAAAGTTGCCTTTTTGGTAAGGTATTATTGGTAACTGTTATTAGCTAATCTCATAACGAGAATATTAGGTGATTGTGCAGATGTTTAGAGTTGCTAACTCTAGTAACACCTTCACTGTTGTTAATTTATCTGTAGGATTTAGAGAGAAAGACAAAATAATTAGTTCATTCCAGAGGTTTCCTTGTGCAACTTCCGTGCAAGGTCATATGTGAAATCACTTAATAGGAATTATCACAGGGACGTAAATGCTGTGGTGTCCTTCAGGTGCACAGTCACATTTTCCTTGGTTTAACTGATAAAAGGAAGGTACTGCTACCTCAAGTTAAATCTAGAAAAAATGGACACTTCCTATAAATTAAGGACAGGTATTTTGGAAAATAGGTTAAAGTCTTCACTGTTTGTTACCTTGGATTTAGGCTGAGATTTTAGAGGCATCTCTTCTGAACACTATTCTGTCTACCTGAATTATGAGTTGTTGTTCTATAAACGCTGCAGTGGTTTTCAGTATCTTTGTCATCTCCAGGTGGGAGTCGGAGACACCCTGGAGGGTCATTCACTCAGTGGTCACTTATGTAGGAAATTTTATCTCATGTGGTTACAAGTACTTCATAAGAGTTATTGTTGCAGGCATCTAAGGGTTGCCTGCAGAGCCTAAATGGTCTGGAGTTTTGTGTTCCAGAGTTTATCTCTCTCCAAGGGTAATACTGTAACTTGGCAGTTCTCTCATGATGGACCATCCTTTTATTTTTATGTCTTTGCAAAAAGAAATCCAATCAAATGTCCCTAATACTAAGTATTACTTATAAACCAAATTATTTTAGAGGAAAACCTGGAGTTTCCCTTCAAATGGAAATGCTAAAACTGCAAAGTCTGATTTTAAATTGGTTTGGTTTTTTTTTTCACTGTCAGTGTCACTCTTTCAGTAGAAGAGCAGCTCTAGTTATATAAGAAACTGGAACAAACAAGTTCAGTGAATCTAAATATTTGTGTGAATTTATAAATGACTATGAATTTTCTTTTCATGACAAGGACATATGTACAAACTCAGGAACCCTTGCTATTAATGATCCCAAGGTAGCTGTTCCTGGCCTCCATGACGTTCATAAATTCAAAGTGTTTCTATAGAATGACCTCGTGGAAAGGACAACAAAGTAGTGCACTGTTTTGATTTTGAAAGATTCAAAAGATTTACAAAAAACAAAATGTAAGTTGCAACCTGGAGCTTCTCTTCTGCCCCACTCTCCCCTCAGGCCTGCTGGGAATAAGGGGAGAGGCAGAAGGGAAGGAAGGTAAACATGGGCTGCTGTGAGAGAGAAACATACTGTAGTGAGGAGGCTTATTGCCTGGCAACTCCAGTCCTGTTAGATACTAATCTGCCCTTTATTGTGACAACCACAGAACTCTTCCTTTTTTTGCTGACAAACCAGTCTGTTCTGAAAGCATGGTAAATTCTTGAAAGATTTAGAGCTTCATTTCCTGTCACATTTGTAGTTATGTTTCTAATTTATTTAAGTCCCGTTTGTTAATTACAGACAGTTTTTTGTGTTTCAAATAAGCAGCAGAGCACAAGTCATCACAAAACTGGGTGTGTGGCTCCTGGAGTCAGCTGGGGCCTGGGGGATCCCGGGTGCTGGTGTCACACCAAGGAGGACACAGCCAAGGCTTCACTTCTTGTCTGGCCTCAGAGCTGCAGGTTGTGTTGCCTCCCTTCAGGTGGAGCTGCTCCCCGGAGGGGAGCTGGCAGGAGGCCACCAGCAGCTCCCAGCGTGACAGGCAGGAGCCTGTGTGCTCCACCCAGGGAATGGGCTACACAGGCTTAGGAGGGTGTGTGAGCAGCCAGGTCCTGCTGTTAGAGGGGCCTGGTGTCTCTGTCCCTGCTTAATTAAGCAAAACTGATGCTAGCGCTTCGAAACAGTCTGCAGCTGGGCCTGGTGAGTTTAATGTTGGCTTCAATAAAACCCTCCTCTCCCAGTTCATACAGTCGGGGAGGTAGATAACCTGTTGTAGACAGGCGTCTCACACCTCAGGGTCCTCTTCTATCCAGCCATTACAGAGGGAGCCTTCAGCAAGTGCAGTCCTGCTGCAGCAAAGCGGTGTCAGCTTTGCCTTTCTTCAGCTTGACCTCCTAACACGGCAGAGGGCAGGAAGCTGGTTGTGATCCTTCCGGCTTTGTAGGCAGGCTGGCCAGGCACGTACCTGGGATCACACTCGGTGTGAAACATCCTCTGCTTCATCTCCTGCTTTCCTCCTCCTCCTTGCTGCTAGACTGGGCTACAAAGTCATGCAGGCGTTTCTTTTGGCATACACAAAATGTGGTTGGGAATGTCCCGTAATCTGCTGTCTGTATGTGAACAGAGGTCTGTACTACAGCTTTTCATGCAGCATGCTATTTTTGTTTTGTAAAGTTAAATGATTGGCCAGCCTTTTACCTTTGAGAGGTTAGAAAATATTTCTTGGTCTGCACAAGCAATGTGGGGCTTAGTGAAGCGATTGAAGAATCATTCAGTGTTAAGGTGTTTGTTGGTCTTTTGAATTAGGCTTTCAAAATAGGGTAAAGACTTACGGTCTTTGATCTTAATTTATTCTGTGTGCATTATGGGAAATCTACAATATATGTTAAATTTAAAGTAATTAGATAGTAACTTAGATGATGGAGATCAGACATCCGCTGGTAACTGTAAAACCGATTCACACTCATTTTGATTTGAGCCAGCACTAGTACAGACATACATTTTCAACTTGGATTCACAGTTTATTTAAGTGTCATACTCTTAAGCAGCTTGAGTCCTGAATTCATGCAGCTGTTTTATTCCTGTTGCTCAGCTAAAGACAAATGTGTGATCTCAGTTCATGTGTGTTTAAAACTAAAGGGGAATTTGTGGAATAGAGCTTGGTCTGACTGAAAATGAAAGAATGTGTCTTCTGTCTGACTCACCCTTTCAGTCTCATTCATGTTAATTCTAACTTAGTTTTTATATTAAGAATACTGGGGGGGAATAACAGAAGCTTCAGATTAAAAGTATTTTGCAATACTGTCTAAGTTGTGCTTGAATCAGCTTATACCTTCCTTTGGGTTCTGGTGGTTCTATACCTTCTTCAGATTATTGAGACATAATTATTTCAAGTTTTTTATGGCTTTATTAGTTTTCTGAGAGCAGTGAAATCTTAAAACTTTCATTTGACAGTAACCAACATAATTTCAAAACTATGCTCTTGTATAGACGATGTTCCTTTCTAGCAGCAGCATTTTTGAAGGAATGCACGATTTCTGAGAACATTTTCTTTTTCTCAGTCACTCAGTGCTTTTATTTACAAACATGCCACTCAGCAGGCCAATTTGTGTGGCAGCACTTGTGTTTCTCTGGTGCAGATACTACTTTTCTTGTATGTTCTGAAATGCTTGCCGTGATCTGACTTCTCATTTATCTTTTATAATCGTTCACGTAGGCAGTCGTGGCCAACAAAAATCGATGTCCCCCAGGATCTGGAGGATGACCTCACGGCATCTCCTCTCTCCCACGCAACTGTTCCTCAGTCACCAGCTCGCACGGCTGAGAACGTGCTCAACGGCCACAGGAGCAAGGCCCTGGGGGATTCGGCCAAGAAGGAAGATATCCCTGAGCTGGCTGGGCCGGCGCTCTCAGCTGTCCCATCGGTGAGCTTAAAACCCACCACGAGCGGCCGGAAGTGCTTGTTCAGAGTAGAAGAAGACGAAGAGGAGGACGAGGAAGATAAAAAACCTATTTCTCTTTCTACTCAAGTTGTTCTGCGTCGTAAGCCTTCGGTTACAAACCGTCTCACTTCGAGGAAGAGCGCACCAGTCCTCAATCAGATCTTCGAGGAGGGCGAGTCCGATGACGAATTTGACATGGACGAGAACTTACCGCCAAAGCTGAGCAGGTTAAAAATGAACATCGCCTCACCCAGCACCGTGCACAAGCGCTATCACCGCAGGAAAAGCCAGGGACGGGGCTCCAGTTGCAGCAGCTCAGAAACGAGCGACGACGACTCAGAAAGTAGGAGACGCCTCGACAAAGACAGCGGGTTTACTTACTCCTGGCACAGGCGGGATAGTAGCGAAGGGCCTCCTGGCAGCCAGGGAGATGGTGGTGGACAAAGCAAACCAAGCAATGGAAACGGAGGCGTAGACAAAACAAGCCCAAGTGACAACAACAAAGGCGGGGGGAGTCCCTCCGGTGGCTCCAGCGGTAGCACCAACAACACTTCGGGTTCCACCCGGAGATGTGCTGGATCCGGAAACTCAATGCAGCTGTCGTCCCGAAGTGCAGGGGAACTGGTTGAAAGCCTGAAGTTAATGAGCCTTTGCCTGGGTTCACAGATTCACGGCAGCACAAAATACATTATTGATCCTCAAAACAGTCTGTCCTTTTCCAGTGTAAAAGTACAGGAGAAATCAACATGGAAAATGTGTATAAGCTCCAGTGGAAGCGCAAACCAGGCTTCCTCGTTGGGCAGCCTGAAATTCTTTTCCGACCAAGTGTCAGACACAACAAACGAATTGGAACGGATAAAGAACAGGAACTTGAAAAACAATGTGCTACAACTACCTCTCTGTGAAAAGATGATATCTGTGAATATTCAGCGGAACCCAAAGGAGGGGCTGCTGTGTACCTCCAGTCAAACCAGTTGTTGTCATGTCATTTGACGATGACCTGACTTTGACAGCTCGATCTGCTTGACAGCATCATTCTTCCTGGTCAGAGCTGTGAACACCTTGTCACGGACCCCCTTTTATTGTCTTAAGATTTTTAAGTGGGCTTTGAGCAGTTATTTATTACACTTTAATTTTGTGTTTGCTTGATGGTATGACAATGCATGGTCTTTGCATGCTGCTAGCCAATACGTTTTTCTTTTTCCACGAAGCAGAATACTTTATTGTGTAATTTTTACATTTATAATTTTACTATGTAAGATCTGGATTAAATTAAAATAAATATCTGGATCCTAATGTAAATGAAGCACTTAGAAGTTTCATGTTCTGCACTTAAACTAGAGAGAGAAGCTTTTGTTTGCCTGTGAAATGTTAATTCTTGTTCTGACCTTCTGTGATAACTAAAATATGTGCTATGTGGCATACTTCTATGTGTCTGAAACAGAACCAAAGCAATAATGTTTTGATGCTGAAAACTCTTCAGGGAGCTTTCAGATGTTCCAAGGCTTGTGCAAAGCAAAGATGCACTGAAAATTAGTGATCTTGAAATATGATTTTAAACCCACACCTATTTGTCTTAAGCTATGATACGGATAAAGTTGTGGCTCAAAAATCAAACTGAAAAGATCTTGTTTTGCTAGAGGCAGTTTTCTTTTGGAAAAAAATAAAAAAAAGGTAAGTAGAATTTGTAAGGCAGCTTTCTCCCATAGAAATATGTTAATATTACAAGCAGACAATCTTTTTTAATATAACAAAGGTAAATTATTAAGTCTACTTCTGAGTTTTTACATGCTAACTGAAAATAAAGTATTTGTATGAATTTACTTTTGTTAGTAGTATATCATGACATCTAATATTTTAGGTTTTTACCTTTTAAACCCTCTCCCCTGTCCTCTCCTCCCCTCCCTGAGATTCCAGAAGGCAATAAGGGATGGAAAACCGTTAGGTAATTGGATTCACAAATTGTTATTGTCATTTACATTTTTGTCATTATTACTGTTTTTAAAATACTGCTGTTCCCCACATGTACATCCCTTACTTTTCCTCAGTAATAACACTTTTTCATAATGTCCATTTAAAATAGCCTATAGGAAGATGTTTCTTTCACAGCTCTCAGCCTTCCTGTTGGGTTTCCCGTTGCCATGGCAAGGTCTTGATTTAAGAGTATTTCTGTACAAAAGGATACTTTTGACCAGATGAATTAACTTTGTGGAATTTTATTATCTAGAAAAAAATATATTGCAGATTCCTAGTTTTGGGAAGGGCAAGAATGTTTTATTTTTTCACGCTGTGCACTGGGTCTTCTAAGCAATGCTAGTGAAACTGGGGGTACTATGTAGCAGCGCCCTGGGCAGACCTTGGGTGTCCCAGAGGAGTCTGACACTGTTGAGCATCTTGTAACACTTGCAGGACGGTCAAACACAGCGCCTGTCATGTCCGCCAAGGAGGGAGCAGAGCACCAAAGCGGGGCTTGCGCTCGGCCAGGACGGGTGCAGCTCACGACAGCTCTTTTCGTTACTGAAAGGCTTCAGAGAGTCCGAGTTGCGTGGGGTGTCCTTCCTGGCGAGCCCGCCCGTCCTTCCTGAGGTTCTGCTTCCCGAACGAGGCAAAGGATAAGTGTTTTGCTTCTTTACGTTTTTGAACTCTAGTTGCAGTTTAGTTAAAAGCTACAAAAGTAGATGTGTGGGTGAAGCCATAGAACATATTTGCTTGAAATTTTTGAGCAGGGATCTTACCAAGGGCCAGAAATGAGATGTGTGGTTCACAGACAGTGAGCGTAACATCCACGTAGGAGACGAGTTTATAAAGGGCATTGGCAATAAACTTTATTTGTTGCAGCTTTTTTTCCAAGTATTGTAAATACTCTTTCCTGATATTATGTACAGCCTTGGAATGGCACCTTTTAACTAACCCCGGGTGTATTTTGTTTCCAATGTTTTTATATACGACTGTATATATGGTGCTCACTTTAGAACAGCAGTGTTGACCATTTATGCTGCATAGTTGTATTATAGCCTTATAGTTGTGTGTGGCTGGTTGAACCTCTGGGTGTACAGATGTGTTAGTCTGAGTGGCGTCCTTTCCCCATTTGTTGATAGGTGAATGACTGTGCATGTGGTGTACGTCGTTATTATGTCGTCACGTAAAAGGAAGGGCGAGAATAACCACTACATTAAGATAATATTGGACCAAACTATTTAGAGCAAGTAAACAGTTTCTTGTACCCCTTAACGTGTCTTTAAGAGTTGCATATAGTTACAGTAGTGTATAAAGTAAATATTGTGGAAAAACAGTTAGTCTTGTATTTTTCTGTATGTGTGTATATAAATATATATAAAAAAAAGTAATGTACCTCTAGCAACTTAATCTGTATTTAAGATGTGACAATCTTGACACAGAATTTTAAGAGTAGCAGTCTAAATAAGCAGCATTAATGAACAGAAGTATAAAAATCTCTCACCAAGAAAGAATCCATGTATGTGTGTTAAGAGGGTACAGAAATATCATCTGATCTTATTGCTTCCAGCAATGTTTGGCTTTTTCATTGTATAAACGTTCATGGTGTGCGACAGAAATGGAAAATCCAGTTAATAAAAGTGATATCCTGATTGATGCATAACCGATGATTAGCATGTGGATGCGGTTTGTTTCTCCTGGCGTTCGGGCTGTCAGGGCGGCACAGGCTCGGGGCTGAGTCTCCACGTGCAGCACAAATTAAAACAGAAAGGAGTGGAAACATCAGCTTAGTTGCCTTGCGAGTATCCAGCTTGGTGTGTGGATGAACATTAATTTGCGAATTTCTGGTTATTCTCTCGCACAGGTTAAACTTGTTACAGTTGGCATCTGCTTAGAAGAGCTTTTTGTCTGAAGGCTGAGGTAGCTGTTCCTCAGACAGAACTCCAGAATGGTTTAAATGCTTTAGTAAACCTGACATGCCGCTGTTCAGCTGGAGGACACGAGTGCTACACCTGGGCAGCTTAAACCCTCTTAGCGGCTGACGCTGTTCTGGCAGCTCTGGAGCACAGGACACGAGGGGTTCCAGTCTCGGCTAAAATGTTTGTTATGTGCCCAGGTCGCTCGGATGAGCCTGGTCTCAGCCACACGTGTCTCTTACAGTCCTGGGAAGGGAAGGACACCTTTCCCATCCCTGACACAGCTCCTGGGGGAAAGAAGTTGCTTCAGTGCTCTCTTCAGGCTGCCCTTGTTAGATGGACTGATGGGTTCTGTGCTGCCAAATCTGCGCAGGTGCTGTGCGAAGTAAGTATTTGTGAAGGCATGAGTTGAAGTTTCACCAGTATAGATTGAATGTTTTACATAACAGATGTACTGCCCTCCAAGCAGAGCTGCAAGGCCGAGCAGTAACATCGCCATAGCTGGGAGATGCAGGTCAGATTACTTTTCATGGCAGATTTTTCTGAAGGATTTTTCGTTAGCAAGTAAAGGAATGTTGTAGTGGGTAAAAATCCCAATGCAGCTGGCTGGCAATGAACAGAGACTGGGCAAACGGGAATTTTCCAAACGTTAGACACAATCCAGCCGCCCCGATAGCCTTTCCCATGGTTAAGTTTCTGTGAATGAATCAGAACTGATCTGTCTGTCACTAATTCCAAATTATTACTTGCTTTCAATCAAAGGTGTTTGAGTAATAGCACCTTAACATGACTGTACTTGGGAAAGCGTAACAGTGACTCACTTGTTCAGCTGCAGCCAGAGTGGCTCCCCCACTGAACTCACATCCATATGGTGTTTGGAGGGACAGCTGGATTGCCCTTCTCTGGAGCAGTCTCTCTACAACTGTTTTAGCCTGATCCTTCCTTGAAGTACAGGCTCTGGCTACTTATTCTTTTTAAGCTATAAATTGTAGTTACTTGGAAGAAGGTGACTCAGTTTGGCCTATCTGCTTGTAATATGAATGACACCAATTTCTAGAAGTCAAGAACCTTGAATAAGTGACAGAGTAAAGTCTTACTACAGTAGAGATTTAATAAAAAAAGTTGACCCCTATTTTCCCATATGGTGGAAGAATTACATTGTATTTAGAGGGCCTGAGAAGCAAAAGGAGGTTGTATGGATTTCACAAGGCCCTCAGATGTGTCGTGTCAGGTCTCTTCAGCAATTAATTTCAGCAAATCCTTGTGTAACGTCTTCCTATTTCCCCCCTCTCATTCCTCCCTCTTGAGAAATACAGGGGCCAGGCCGGAGGGATCTGGTTTTGTCTCTCCTGCCCTGAGCCTGGGAGAGGTTCAGCTCAGCACAGCAGTCCTGGGAGCACTAAAGCAGGCCCAGCATCGCCCTCATCACGCTGGTGATGACAGAGGCCATCACTGCTTTGTATGGAGCAATGGGGGCAGAGAGATCCCTCCTCTCTCAGGGCATCGCTCTTCCAGGCTGGCAGGTGAGTCACCAGGCCCTGCTGTCAGCTCCAGCCTGGCACTGGCACTCACCCCTGCAGCTCCTGGGAAACGCATGGGACAGTGTTCCTGAAGGAAGCATGTAGTAACAGCAGCCGTGGTTCCCACAGGCTTTCTTCACATGAATAAGGAAGTAACTCCCCAGTTTCTCTGAATGAGATTCAAGATCGATTCCCTCAGGTCCAGGTAGGCTAAAACACCCGTAATTGCCTGACTGCTTACCGAGGAACCTTTCCTGTGTTTTCTGCTGTCCTCAGGTTCACGGGAGGTGAACAGTAGAGATCTTGAGTCAGCAATGCAATTAGATCAAGGGCTCACAATGTACCCGATGAGAGGATTTTTGTATCACCGGCAAATGATTTATGACTGCCCTTCTCCTTGAAAACAGCTTTCTTGGTTCTTAAGTGTTGCTGCTAAGGAGATGTGTAAAATCCAAATCATAACAGATAGGTAGGGGCTACTCCCACAGTCATCTTCCCTAAGAGGATGCCTCTGGACTCATCCTTGGGTTCTCCCTAAAGCCTGGGACCAGAGATGAACTTACGCTATTGCTTAGATTTCAGGCACTGGCAGAACTGTCCTGCATCCGTGTCTGTCGGCCTGCACTCCTGAAAGGCCCAGGGCCATGGCTGTCTCCGAGGTGTGAGGGACCATGCCACGAACCTTGGGAACAGACATTCAGATTCCACAGTTTTTGAATGGTGGTTACTGGTAAATATCTTACTCTTTCTAATATTTTCATCTGATAACCAATTTCGGTCAGTAAGTTCATCCCTGGCACTCCTCAATTTTTACAGATGCACCTACAGCAGAAAGGACACAACACATTCAAAGGCACAGACAGAAACCTTTTTTTCTCTCAAGTAAGAAATGAAAATAGATGCCATCACGAATGTAAAAAAAACCCCAAAAGACAACCCAAAACCCAGTATGAACTTAAGAAATACCAACTTTAAATTCCAGACAAAATACATTGTTTTGGCTTAGTTATATTACTCTGCTGGGGGGGCCCTGTGGCAGAAATCTGGAATGTGCAAAGTAGGCAAATACCTTAATTATGGCAACAGCAGATTTTTCCCAACAAAATTTCACCGAGCCTGGCATACAGGTAAGTTACATCTACCAAAAATGAAGGTCACAGCAGCCAAAAGTAAACTGTCCCAAGGTCACAGGAGCAAACACTGTAGATGTTGTTCCTATTACTGTCAGAAAACAATGAAACATTAGGAAAACTACCTTTCTGTGAAATGCAAGGAAAATAAATCAGTTATTCACCACAGATGCAAGGACTGGTATATCAACTATGAAGTTTAATTGATCTGTTACCATCAGTTCATTTAACCAGAAGATCCATTCATACAATACTGCAGTTCAAGATCCAGGGAAGTGATACCAAAAGCCAATGTAAATTAAAAAATAAATACACTTAAATTACTGATCAGCAATCTGACTACTACTGAATGCTTTTTATCTAGCTTTTGAAAAGATTTTAGCTGGGGCTTAGTCAGAGAACCAGCACACAGGAGTATATAATGCATACTCTATGATATCTATGTTCAACTATTTCTCAGATTATATCATGAAGTACATAGTTGTTCCCTATGAAATTATAAAATATTTAAATTAATTTGCTATGGGCAAACAGTGGCTAATAAGCAAGTCTTTGAAATAATACAGGACTGATCAGCTACTGTAATAAAGGGACAAAAGGGGCAATAACCCCAAAGGGACAATACACCGTGAATTATATAACAGTCTACCTTTTTTTTCCTTTAGAAAGCTGCAGCTGAAAACTCTAGTTAGCTTCTGGATGCTTCCTCACAGGATCTGTTTTCAATCCTCAAAGCACAGTGAGTCTGGCGGATTTCAACCAGACCTGGCATAAGCTGGAGTGCTTTATTTGGTGTTGACTTTGCAAACAATTACATACGAGGAACAAAGAGAGTGAGAGAAAAATATCATTTTTTTTACAGTGTCAGGCAAAGATTATTTACCAAGTTTCACAGAAGCAGGCACCACCTACTCAGTAGATGGTGGAGTGTGCACGGAGAGCCACACGCCATCACAAACACACGCCCGAGCAGTGCCCGCTCACATGTGACTGCTTTAGTCATCCTCATTCCTCCGTGTTTACTCCTTCAGTGACTCAGCCGCCAGCTTCATTTGCTGCGAGAGAAGAGACAAACCACAAGACACACTCAGTGCAGCGGCAGCAAGAGGAATTACACAAACCAGCAAAATCCGAAAGCAGGGAACTTCCAAATCCTACTGTGAATAATAAAACCCACACCAGAGAAAAGAGCTTGAGCTTCGGTACTTAAAAGCGAGAAAGCACAAGCCTGTTATGCCTGACTTTTACAAAAGACGCAGTTTTAACAGAGGCATTGCTTTCCCCACCAAAAGACTCAGAAAATGATAATGCAATTTGTATGTTAATTAATTCTTTTTCTGATGAATAATGCCTTACATAAAACTCATCTGGCCTTACATATTTAAGCTTTTAAGGGATTTTAAAAGGTCACCGAACTACTGACATTACGCTGCCCCCATTTCCCATTGCACCAATCTGTTAACTGTTAATTCAGTATTTCTTTTTTTGTTGTTCCTTTGTTTTATTGTAGTTTTGTTGTTGCTGTGTTGGATTGAACAAAAACATCCTGTGATGTAAGAGGGAGGTAGCAGACCGCTAGGGCAATATGTGTTAATTTCCAGTCCTGTTGTTAAATAGTTTTGTTTTCATTATCTTAGGATGTCACCAGACAGTTCTCTATGTGAAAGCACGATAACAATCCCAGGTGTCGAAAATATCTGCTGAGAAAAGGGAACCAGAGCTGCTCTGTGAAACTTCTTGTTAGAGAGGACGTTTCATAACACAGAGCTTGCAGAGGCAACAAGAGCAGAGTTTAAATTGTGCCGAAGGCGTCTCTCTCACACCACCTGGGGTTGTCATCCAAGGGTCTTGCAATGTCTGGAAGGCTGGAACCACCCTGATATGCTAAGAAATAGTTACAATGACAGCACCTTCTACCTTTCTTTTGCTGCTTGTCTGTGCCTGAACCCATTCCAAAACATTACTCTGCATGATAAAACATACCTACAACAACTCTTCTTTACTATTTTTATCTGTATTTCCATGCCATCTAGAAGTGAAGTAAAATTAGTTTGTGATACAAATATTTATATGCCTCTCCATAGCAACAGTGCAGGCTAAAAAGCCGTAGCTGAAGGCTGGAATACAGATTCCTCTTCTGCATCCTGATTCATTTATTTAAATAAATGTCTGAATAAAACTAAAGCATCTTTAATTAAAGCGACCTTTTCTTCCTACTGTAAAGACATAAAAAAGATACAGAAGACAGCAATTCAATT
Organism: Pseudotriccus pelzelni; assembly: GCA_035584735.1. Taxonomy (NCBI): domain Eukaryota; kingdom Metazoa; phylum Chordata; class Aves; order Passeriformes; family Tyrannidae; genus Pseudotriccus; species Pseudotriccus pelzelni. The sequence goes on along the minus strand of JAWMRA010000078.1, from coordinate 41,256,431 downwards.
CAGTTCCTGCTTCATCAAATTCAAACCTAATTTTCTTATTTTAGAATGATTTTCTTAAATTCTGAGTGGTGTTGCAATTATATGGGGATTGATGAGGAATGCAGAAAACTGGAAAGGTATTTTTATTCTCTGATCTCTCCAGGGCTTGCCAAAGTCTGGAAAAAAACCAAGCACATGACTACTAATGATGACTAAATGATAATCTGTCCAAAACTCTGTACAAGCAGGGCTACTGTAATTTATTTTTGAAGGCCCTCTTGATTTTAACTGAACTAACCTTATGCTAGGATTCTCTTATGCTGGCAATCTTATGCTATCATGTTTAAAATATACAATAGGAACAAACAAATCTCCAGCTTCTTGAGTGGGCCAGTGAGTAGAAAAACCTCTTAAAATAGCTCCACATGCTGGCATGGAACACACAGCCTGGGCAAAACCAGTCCAAATGCAGTTATTTCAGGAAATGAATCACAAGCCATGTGAGAACCCCAAGAGCTGCGTAAATAATTTCTTCTTTATAATTTCTAATACCAAAACGTATTTGGCAGTACCTGGCAGCAGCAGGCTCCCCTAAGAGCAATCACTTTGGCAAGCAACATGTGGTGGCACTTTTAAGCAGTGAATTTTTTGCCAAGTTCAGGCTGAAGAATGTTTAAATTTTCTTTTACTGTGAAGGAAAATGCTCTGTTTTAATAGGAAAATATTTCTCTAAGACAACATATGGGAAAGGGAGTGTATTTTTTTTTCCTCTGACCCTGAGAAAGGAAACTGATGAGTTACCTTTTAAGATCATCTTTCCCAACTGGTTCACTAACAAACTGAGGGACTGAGTTAACTACTCTTCCATCAGAAAGACATTTCTTTGTAACCTTTAAGTAATATTTTAAAAAGATAGAAAAAGAGGTATTAAAAAATTGTCGATCTACTTTTCCAACCTACCAGCTACATAATGACAAACAAAGCTCAGTGGGGGGCTATTAAAAGCCTCTGACCAGAGGCACAGTTCAGATACAAGCTGGCTCAAGAAACCATTCTTCATTCATTATCAGCTGAGAGTTACCAGTGAAAGGTTTATCCTTACTGGTCTGTTTTGTGCAGCACCCTCAGCAACAGTAGCCCAGGCATGCAATACCGAAGTGAAGCATGTGTTTAAACTACTATTAGTTTATTTTAGTGGGGCTAGCTATAGTGTTGTTTATTCTAAAATCCTACTGTTAGGAAATGCTCTAAATATTTATCTGCTGTAATTCAATAGATTTGCTATTTCCATTTTATTAAGTTTAAATTTCTTTGTAAAGCACATCTAATATAATTAGACAGTGCTTCCAGGAGGAATAGCAAAGAACCTTCAATGTGGTTTACAAACAGTCTCTACCAATTACTTAGATTTCCCTACATTTCAGCATAACATTTTCTGAAAGGACTTTAATAAAACATAACAGATACTTTCACACCACAAATAGAGTTGCACAGCAAGCATGGAAAAATCAGGCTACTTCCTTTGCAGGCTCCCAACCAGAAACACAAACTTTAACGTACAGGCTATTGGCTGTGGTAACTCTCCAAGTCAGAGGGTCTGTGCAAGTCTGAACACGTCATTTAGTGCTGCGAAAAATACTAAAATACAAACCCAAGTAGCTAGAAACATGAAATAACAGAAATACACAGCAGCACCACAGACCTTAACCACAGCAGAAGTGGATGAGCTGCCGAGGTATTTCCCTCTAGCAGTGCTAGGGCTCGGTTCGAGCCGCAGCCTCGCTGCAAATCCGTTTACTCCTGCACGGCACGAGGAGGACCACGGCCCTCTTCCATCTTCCAGCCCTGTGCAAAGTGCATCAGAGCAAAGAGGAGCTTTGCCCCTCGCCCTGCACAGCAGGGCTGCTCTGAGCAAGGACACTGCCCGTCCCAGCGCGCGGCTCCAGGCTGCCCCTGCGGCTGAGAGGCCTGTGCTGCCTCTCACAAACCCTGTCTTGCAAATACATCTGTGACCTTCTTTCTGCACCACGGGATGGATGACAGAGATAGCCCAGCGCTTCTGCTGTACCAGGGCTGGTTCCACACACGCTCATAACCTAATCAAACATTCTCACCTTTCCTTTATGGTTTCTACGGGACAGCCAACATTTAACAGGCAGCTAACAGTCTTTTGCCAGTTTAATGTTGATTTGTTGCCCTTGCTCAGCTCTGTGTCAAATGCTTAGAACACTGTTGTTTTCCAGTTATGCTCAGATCTGCTAAGCCAGCCTCTAAGTGCTCTTAATTTTACCACTGTGTGTGTTTAATGCCAACTGACAATTCAACCACAAACCGAGGAAAACCATTTTAAAAAATAAAAAGCATATAAACGTGAAAACCAACAAAGCCAGGACCTAATGACTCACCAGTATGGTCCTTCTCCATATGTATACTCAACATACACACGTTTGTTCATATGAAGAATGGACATGTAAATAGCCTACTTAAATGTAAGGAGACATGAAGGCCGTTGCTTTTTATCAGCAACTCCATCTTCTGGTTTTCCTGCATACACCACACAGCACAGCTCATGAGCAGTTAGAAAGTGTAGCGTTACGTGGTATCCTTCCCCACTTTCTAAAATTAATTACAATATGAAAACATGACAGATATATATTAAATGATTCTCTCCTAATGGTGTACAGTCACAACAAAGGCAGTTTCTTGGCTCTTGAGCTGTGTTGAGAAACTGCACCAGCTTAATCTGTAAGCACCAGCCAGTTATAGAATAGGCAAATTAACACCCACTTCAAAACTCAAGTAAGGCTCTTCCACATCTACTATTTTATTCTGTGTTAAAGTTCAAAAACTTATTTAATGGAAATTTGTTCTCGCTGATTATAACGGTGGGAAGTTGTGGTAACCTCATATCTGGAATCACAAACCTTCCCCTAAGGTTTCCATCTGTGGCACTGAACACTCTCTGCAGGGAATGGCGCTTCGGGACTGCAGGCTTGGGGTTACTTTTAAGCCTCATTTCTGACTCTCACCAGTTTTTTAGTAACCTGTTGGTTGCCTTAGCTGGAATGATAACTGATGCTTCTTTACAGTAGCAATAACCAGCCTCTATATCAGTACACTCCCATTTATAAATCCCAGGACCACACAGCCATCATATAACACTGAATGCTTATTTTCACTGAAGTCATCCAACACAACCCTTCAATCTTCTTGAAAGCTCTTGATCTCCAGAACACAGTTTCCCCCCTACTTCAGTACTATGATAAAAGACTTGCAGGAACAATTTCACAACTTCCTTATTTACCAGAGCCAGACCAATGGCCCTGTGATGCTGCAACCCAGTGGAAACAACTCTCTATAAAGCAAAGTCACACATGAGCATTAAACAGTCAAATGCAGGAGTCTGTAAGCAAGTACAGTAATTTAACTTTTCGAGGACTGAAAAGTTACCAGGCACTGCACCTATTACTCTCCTTACTTCTAGGTTGCACCTGGAATATTCTATCTAGTTGTGGGCCCTCCAGTATAAGAAAGATACTGATCAACTCCACCAAGCCCAGCCATGGAACCCAAGATGGGCAGGAGTTGATGCACATGCCTTCTGTGAAATGGCTGAGACACTTGCCAATATCTACAATCAGCAAGAAGATTGAATCAGGGTCTTTGCCAAGGTGCACAGCAAAGGAACAAGAAACAAAGTGGTCATTAAAAAATAGGAAAAAAACCCCAAACACAAAACAAGCAAAAAACCCCAGAAAACATTTCACTGCAAGGATAACTATGCACTGCAACAGGGGCTCAGGAGGGTTTTATAGCCTCTGTCCTCAGAGGTTTTCCAAGACCCAATAAGAAAAAGCCCCACACCACCCTGGGGGTCTGAATCTGGTGCTGATCCTATTTTGAGCAGGAGGCTGGACCTTCTGAGGTCCCTCCCAGGCTAAGAGACTTCCATAGTTGTTTCTGCAAGATTTGTGACAGGACGTTTGCCTGGACCCACAGACCGGAACGGGAATCTGCTACAACAAACAGGTAACAGCAAAGAGCAAAAGAAATAATTCTCTCCTTTCTTGTATGCCTAATTCAAGACAGAATACCAAGTACAAGGGCTAGTGCTAATGAAACAATAGGTTTGCAAAATTAGTAAGTGCAGAGTCAGGAAAACTTGCAGAATCGCGTAATACGTTCCTTGGAGTATCGTGCCTGATTAATAGCACTGTGAGGAACAGCAGACAAAGCAACTCCATTTGTAGCAGATTTTTTTTTTCCCCAAGACTTTCTTCTGATCTACTTCATATTGCCTCTGATTTAAATTGCAAAGCATTAATTAATACTCATTACAATATTCTTACAGTATTAGTCACCCTTTGCTGAACCTTATTTTAGTTCAGCAGACAGTACAAAAGTGTAGAAATAATAGTAGAAGTCACATTAGATAGTAAAATAGTCTTTTCTTCAGAAGTATAACTTACGTATTCTGTCCCTCAAAACATTTACATTGTTTTTATCTTTGTTTAGTTCATACTTTTTAAAATTAACTTTTTTCCACCATAACTGACCATACAGTTGCCAAGTGCCAGATAAAATACCCAATGTTAAACAATATGTCTGAATGCCTAATGAGGAGTGTGTGCTGGAATCACCCTCTCAGGATGCCAGCCCAGCCCAGTGGATGCTCTCCCTTTTCCCCTTTAGCTTATGCAATTACCTCCCATCCAATAAGCAGCTGCCGAATAGATTTTTGGAGTCAGAAACTATTGACGGGATATGAAAGCAATGATGCAAAAACATCCAATGTGACATGACCTTGGTGACGTCTCAGAAGGGAGGGGAGGACTGTGCAGTCCCTCCAGATGTGTGCCTGTCACCCACACAGTTCTGCAATTTTGTGACCTGGCTCACGGAGACATCACTACAGTTTCAAGGTGCAGTTGGTCCCTTGGTTAGCAGCACATCAACAATGTTTTAATGATTTCAGGGTAAGCTATGACACAATTTGTTTCGTCTGGGGCTTTGGAGAATGCTAATTACCAGTTTGCATTTATTACTTCCAATCAAGAGAAAATGACTAAAACAAACTATTCTGCCTCTCGGAAGCTTAATAAGCCTATTCACTAAGCAGGAAGCCCCTGAGCAGGCAACATACCCTTTGGAAGAGAAATACCCAGCACTCTGGGAGTTTAAACTAGTCCTCTGGACACAAATCCCCAGTGTACGGATATGGCTGACACCAGACCCTAACTGCAGACATAGCTGTGTCATTTCTATACCAACTCCAAACTGCTTCCCTGCTCCAAACTCACAAGCTGTCTGGACACAATCCCGAGTAACATGCTCTGGGGGACCCTGCTTGAGCTGGGAGGTTGGACTAGATGACCTCCAGCAGTCCTTTCCAATCTGACCCGTTTTGTGGTTCTGTGAGAGCAGTAACAGCCTGGCTAAGGACCAGATTGCTCAGCAGACACTAATTTAACTCCTTAAGCTCACATTCTTTGCACTCACTCTGCCTCAGGACACAGGAGGGACAGCAAAACCAGCATCTGAAAAAACACCAGCAGCAGGGGTGAAGGACTCCAAGGTGGTTGGTGGTGCTGCACTGGCACAGCCGACAGTCCTTCCTCCCCACACCTCTGCCCAGCCAAGTGCTTGGGTGATGTCAAAAACACACAGCTCACTACCGGTTCTGGAGGATATAAGTTTCAGACTAGTAAGCAAAGCTGTGTTAACTCTGTGCTTCCGTTTTTCCCAGTTTAAGGCCAGAAGGGACCTGCTGGGTTACAGACAGAAGCCACCCTCAAGTGCATAAAGTCACATCACAGAGGTTTAGCCAGAGGAGACCACGCAACATCTACCCCAGTGTCACACGTGCCAAAACCCACACAGTAACACGCTTTAACAAATTCTGATGCGCAGAAGGCAAGAGACTGGTTTGAAACAGTGAATGCCACAAAAAGAGACGCACAAACGTGTCCCCCTGTAATCCGTGCAACAGCAGGGAACAGCCCGTGTGAGAAGCACAGTGCCTCTGGACACAGATGTGGCCATCACTGGACCTCAGGCACACAAAGCCCAACACCCAAAGCGCTACTGCCCTGCCCACCCTCTGCTCTGCCACAAAGGCATCCCTAGTCCCAGACCAAGCCCAGCTGGTCTCTGTGCTCACATTTCTCTCTAAATTTGTTAGTTTTTTTCCAAAGAAATGTGTAATAAGAAGAAAAGGTTACCCTTCTATGCAGAGTATTCATTAGGTAATCTACACTGGACTCCAGAGAAGAAACTAAAAACCCAACTTCAGGTATTATTTTTGGAAATTTCCATTTGTGACATAAATAAGCAGACAAACTGCAGGGTGCATGGCTGTCCTCTGTCCTGCTACCACACACCAGCCACAACACCACAAGTACAAAATTTCCACCTCTTTTGCGGCAGTCAAGAAACTTCAGCCTGACAAATACGTCAGAGAAATCAAACAACTGAACAGTGTAAGTAGAATATAATAAAATACATCCAAAGTACAAACCTCATGTTGAGAAATCAGACTTCCACACTAAGTACTGTGAGGACATACAGGAAAAGCAACCACTATTGTGAAGGACTTCTTTCTTAGTGGGAATTTGCCTCTCTGTTTATCTGCTCTATTAGCACAGAAAGAATTTAATTCTAAAGTTACTCTTATCACAGTATTAAAAAAAATAACATTTTAATGCAGTAATGCAGGAAAAACTATTCAACGTTTGGATTATTTGGTGAAGAAGAACTACTTTCAGCTCTAAGAGTTTAACAGGCAAGGAATCCAAGACCAGCAACAAAAGGACCTGCCAGGCCACCTTATTTCTTGTCCTCCCCTGCAGAGGCTCTCCTGCTCAAAGCACTTGTCCTTAATAGTATAATTTCAAGCAATATTTTCATTCTTCCTTTTCTCTTTGAAGACAAGATTTCTTCTACTTCCTTTGAGGGCTCTGCTATTGCCTATTCACAGCCTAGGGAAAAATAATCAACACAGAGCTGGCACCCAATTGCTAGTTACAGTAAATGTTCCGAAGAAATCAACTGTACTGATTTTAAAGTAGGCCAAAGATCTCTTTGCAAATACTTCCAAAACGTCAATGACAGAATTCCTTCTTCCACCAAAGACACCTGGGACAAGGCAAATTCCCCTTCTGCCAAGTACACGCACAGCTTATTAAACTTGCCATTTTCATTGAAGAGGCACAACTGAACACGAAGCATTACTCTCAGTGTTCTACAAAAGACTGTCTAATACGCAGGTAGGAGAGTCAGAATAAACTTTAAATTAGCTTGCACGGGTATTTTGAAAATGAGTAAAAGGTTGGCTTGGTAGTTTATAACTGCATTTCTTCAAAAGGAGTAAAGTTGTAACAGTGACACAGTCCTAAATTACAGGTATGGCAATATTTATAAATTACTCTGCTAAGCCTGTTGCAATTTTAAACAACCCAGCAAAGGGTAAAGGTCTGGTTTCCTTGAAGGCAACGGCAAAGTTCTCATTCACTTCAGCGAAACCAGACTTCCTTCCATTGATACACTTCCTGCCTTATGAGTGAACAAAATGCTTTTTCCCCTTTTTCCAACAGGTCAATGGGGAGAAACCTTCTTTGCTGCGGGTCATTCACCGCCTTTGTTCCGAAGCGCTGTAGCACTCAACTGGCGAGGCTCCTCTCCTCCTGTCTGCCTTTTCACTAGAAAAACAAAATACTCCTGTGCGTTACGTTGATGTGGTGCTGCCATGCCCCGCGTGCTCTTCCTCGGCAGCCCCTTTTTTCAGACCTACCTGCACTGCTGTCAGAGACCCTAACAAAACCTCTAATACCATCAGCAATTTCATTGTAAAGCTTTGTGAAATTCATTTGCAATAAGGAGCAAATTAAAGCTGGATAAGAGCTACTATTTTCAGGCTGAAGATATATGATATTTTAAGCAGCTTTGTAATATGAAGATAAAACAGTGATCTGCAGATATGCTGAATATTAGCATGTATTCTGAGATCTGCTCTAGTGCCTTTGAACACCTTATGGTATATAACTGAGGAACTGCAGAAAAAGATTTTGAGATGAGGTTCAGATTGGAAAAAATGTAGGAATGATTTCTGACTAAATAATTTTATTATTTTCACGCCTTGCCAAACCTATAAACCCAGTTTCTCTCTGTTAATTTAAATTTTGCGCAGGACAATACATAAGTAGAGTACTTGTATTATACAAAATAAATACATATTTGTAAGTATTGATTTTAATAACATAGCAATTTTTAGGTTCAGAACTTCAGGTTGAAACTGTTACCTTCTAAACAAAACTGGAATAATTGCAGAAAGGGGCATACATATTGCAATTACTCTTTTACTTCTTCAACATGAACCTTCTGTCTATGCAGCCTTTCCATGCAGAGTAAGAAAATTTTCATATGCTTTCATAACACTCCTTATTTTTTCTGGGTTTTAATTTCCTTAAAGTATTTTTGCTTTATTAAAGCATTTTACTCCCTTTCCTGACCTATTCCTTGCTGATTCCCTTTTCTCTATTCTACTGTCCTAGTTGCACCCTCTCCCTTGGATTTTTACTTCTAATTTCTTCAAACCAAGAAATCACTCCCTTCTGTCTCTTAAATTCACAGGTGGGTGAGGGTCAAACTTGCTGCCACAAAAACTGCCAAGAGGACTGGCCCTGGAAGCTGGCAGCTTCCTGTTGGGAAGAGAGCTGCCCTTCTCTTCCCACTCCCATCATTCTGCTCTGCTTTACAGAAGCGGTGGGAAGGAAAGGAAGGACAAAGTACTGCTAGCACAGCCCCACTTCGGGGCACTGCTGAGAGGGGCTGGATAAAGCCTGGCAACAAACTGAAGCCTAGAAATGAATGTGTGGAACAGATATATGCAGCTCCAGTCCAGCTGCTGTTCCAGATTGACCTCCTTCTTTTGCTTCAGTGGAAATTAGAGCTAATGGTGCCAGCTTCAGCATGCACTGAGGGATTAACTATTGTGATTCATGTTCAATTGCCACACTAATTCTATCAGACCTCAAGGCTTGGCCTTGAAATATTTGTTTTATGTTGCAAAGTGCTTTTACTGGATACCCTGGGTTACCAGTACCATCACATTCCTGTTTCTCAATTTTAATCTATCACAACAAACTCATTATCTAGTGTGCAACCACAAACATCTAAAATAATTTCTCTTCAACACATTAGCACATAAAAACCGTCCGACTGCTACAGAAACACTGTACATCACCATTTGTGAGAAAACGTATGTTGTCTTGCAAATTTTATAGTAAGACCTTTATAAAATAGGTTGTTACATCTGTCAAACCAACCGTATTTTAACAAACATGCCAGTAAGTGCTGTGAAAGGACTCTAAATAAATGCTGAAGACATCATATGATTTTGCATCAGTAAAGTGAGTCAATATTATCCAGTGAGTCACCTCGCTAATTCACTGCAAATTTATGTGATGGTATAAGATGGAAGGTGAACACACATTCCCAGAAAACCTTCAGGGCAAATCAAACATGCAAGCTGGGACAGGACAAATAATTACAAAATATTAACAGGCTGCAGAAATCCATTTTCTGCACTTTGCGCCTGATAATATGTCAGTGCTCACATGCTCCTGCTTCCTTCTTGGCACTGGAAATAATCCAAAAGCAAAGAATGAAAATTGCATGTACCACTGTAGGACCAACAGAACTGCAAAAGCCATGGCCGTCAGTTACATCGTTTTCTAAAATAATAAGAATTCACAACCATAGCAAGACACTTCTTCAGTAAAATAAAGCAAGTATTTCTTACATACTAAAAAGAGAGCGTGTCGTTTTCCCTATCAGTAGCAAATAATGGTAATTGCTGGTGGTGTAAGGAAACACAGCAAAGAGTATGAGGCTGTGGTTTACAATAAACCAGTGTAGGAGTGCACCTACAAAGGAACTGAATAGTATCCACACACACAGATGCTCATTCTTCTTCTCTCTGTGTACCTGTATATTGCATCATCCATCAATCAATCAATCAATCAATCTATCTATCTATCTATCCATCATAAAGAAAATGCATTCATAAAGAAGACTTTAACAATACTTAATTGTATTTAAAGGGGCATTATCAACAATATTAATGGCAGCCTGTTAGGTTTTGGGGTTTTGGTTTCCATGTGTTGGTTTTTTTGGTTTTGTTATCTTCAAAATTCTCCTCCTGACTATTTCCTCATTTTTAACCTGTGAAAGTCAGGAACTGGCCAATATTGCTACCAGAATGTTGTAGGGAATTCACACTTCAGTTTGGCAAAGGAGCTTTTCAGCAGATAGTGTATCCTAAAGACTAATTCCCATCTAGCATTTATTTAACATATATACTTATGTTACTCTATATTACTCAGTACGAACCTCATACAAATAACCTTCAAATAACTATATTTGAATTTTGCAATCTTATTAACTTTTGATCAAAGAAACGTATTTCATTGAAACTGCCATCTGCTGAACTCGCTTCTTGATTTTGTTTCATCTTTCTGTGACATGGGAATAATCACCAATACTACTGGGGAAAATATATAAATAACACCTTAAATAAGTCTTCTCTCTTATGAAATCTACAGGGGTTTGACTAAAAAGAAGAAAAGAGGTCTTTGTCCTGTGTTAGTGAATTATTCAATCTCTTTTCTTGATTTCTGCTGATCGGTGAAAAAATAAAAGAGAAAATACAACTCAGAATTACTAAGATCTCTCTAGATGCTTATGCAACAAAGTGGAAGCTACAGAGTGGCATTAAAAATAATCTTGGTTTTGAAGCAGATATGAAAATTCTTCCTATTGATGAGATAAGCTTAACACTAATCGGTACAGCAAGTAAGCAACTGCTCCCATTAACAACTGCTCCAAAGTTTTAACTGTTCACTACGCCTTCATACACTTCTCAGGATAGACCACTCCTAGAGAAGTAACTGGATGAACTAATTGATGTTTTGGTCTGATAATTTCAACACCACCGCCTTAAAAACAAGTAAGAAAAGCTTTCTGTGTGTCTCACCTGCAGAAGAAAGATGTCTTTCTGCCACATGTGAGTCTAATTTAACCACTTAAAAGTTTCTTAATCCAAAAGACCAACTAAATTCTGGGTTTACTCAACAGGGCTTCCATCAACCCAAACCCATCTCTCTTTAATTGCATTAAGATTTTACCTCACCCACTACCGGTTACCAAATGTTAGCTAAAATGTGGTAAGAACAACCCTTCTATCTCCCCAAAGCAAAACAAGCCTTTTTCAAGTGACAGACTGAAGAATTCGACAGCATCTACCAAGGCAGAAACAGGAAGGACCAAGAGTCACAAGAACCTTCTCTATTTAGTAAATTTGGTTCTCCTTTTTATATATGAGTACTCTTACCATTTGAAAAAATCCAACAGCTCAAGAAGATGCTGGTAACAAACCCCACCCCCTTTGAGGGGAACAGACCTCCTTAGTTGTTCAATTCATTTCAAATTATTCAAACAAATATCCAGCAATCCCTGCTTTGTTTTGGGCAATCCCACTCCTCCAACAGCACGTGAAATTGTCCTTAAAGGTCTAAGGCTGTGTTGCTGCCCAAGCTTGTTTAAATCTTCCCTGGGTAACCAAAACCAGCGCAAAGGCAGAGCTGTACAGAGCTTTTGGACCAAGCAGATGGTGACCTGTACCTGTAGCACAGACATCCAAAAAGACCTCTGGGCCAGGAACTTGAGGATTTTTATAGAGAGCTAAAGCAACAGAAGTCTTAATGTGTGTCTAAGCCCTCTAAGTGCTACAACTGTAGAAACACTGCAACATAAATAGTTACCTAACACACAGTTCTTTTCTCTCAGTGTCTGACCTGAATATTAAAAACCTGAATATTAAAAGCCATTCTGGCAGATGTACCATCATCTACATGAGGATTACCAAAATAGTTATGAAAACTTCTAAAATCCTGCAACTTTTTCCTGTTTCTTTCCTATCAAAACACGTGCCTGCACGTCTGCTAAAACTTCAAAATATTTTCTCTGCACTGAAATTTAAACTCCTCCTAACATGTCATGAAGGAACTATTATTGGTCACATTCCTGAAAGTTTGATCAACCAATCTGGACAACATTAAAGTAATATCACTCCAAACAGAACCACATTTTTCCCCTAGCTTATTTGGAAATGGTTTTAGTATTATCCCCATTTATCTGGGCATCAGATGTAACTGGGCTTGGTCATTATGCAAAACCTCTAAAGAATTATAGACTGGCTTGGGTTAGAAGAGATCTTAAAGATCATCTAGTTCCAAGCCGCTGCCCTGGGCAGAGACACCTTCTACTACACCCAGGTTGCTCAGAGCTCCATCCAACCTGGCCTTAAACACACTCCCAGGGTGTCCAGTTGTCGGGCATCCACAACTTCCCTGGGTAACGTGTCCCAGGGTCTCACCACCTTCACAGTGAAGAATTTCTTCCTAATATCTAATCTAAACCTACTCTCTTTCAGTTTGAAGCCATTCTCCCTTGTCCTGTCACTACATGCTCTTGTAAGAAGTCCCTCTCCATCTTTCTTGTTGGCTCCATTCAGGTACTGGAAGGCCTCAAAAACAGGTCATCCTGAAGCTTTCTCTTTTCTAGGATGAAAAAAGCATTTGCTCTGTGTAAGGCAATAGAAAGGCTGCACAAAGGAGAAAAAAAAAGCCTCCTGATGGCTTCCCGAAAAACTCCCACACCTGGGGAGACATTCCCAGAAACTGACAAAAGGATTAAAACGAAGAAAGGAGTGATATGGAAGTAACACGGCTTTTTTTTCCTCGGACAGCCTGGCTGCATGGAACTCAGGAAGCGGACCCTTGGGCCTATTTCATCTGTCCACCACCCCAAAATTAGTTCACTGACTATAGCCACTCAAACTTCATAAGGAAAAGGTATAAAAATAGACTGGACATAAGAAAAAATGGGGGAGAAATTCCATCATCCCTGCGGAGGTACCTGACTTTTCTCCTTCCGCTTCTGGGGACACCAAGAAGGTGAGATGTATCTTCTGCACGCTAATTACTTGCTTCTGAATAACTAGAGTTTACTTTTGCTTTGTAGTATTCTTAGTAAGCTGCTTTCCTTTAAAGCTTGTGCTTAAGTTTTTTGCTTTACTTATTCTTTGTAAGTTGTTTTATGTCTTTGTAAGTTGCTTTTGCTTTGTTATTATTACTGTATAATTTAAGTGTGTTTTTGCTGTTAGATTCTATTCCAGGCACAGCAAACTCCATAAATTGTCACTAATTTGTATTAATAAACGTGTTATTTCATGAACTGTTAGAGTGAGTCTGTTTTTAGGTGCTGACAGTTTCATCAACAGAAAAATAACTCATAGGAGAACCCTGCTGAGGGGTTTCTCTATCGCTATTAAGTGAAGTCCTTATATAAAAAGGTATCAAATGTCCTGTCTATCTCAGCGAATCTGTTAAGCGAAGGGTCTCATTAGGTGAGATGCTTAACAGACCATTTTGGACACTAATAGGCTTTGATCTTCTGGGGGGGACACTGATAGACAAAAAATAAATTAATACATGTTGGACAGAAAACTCATCTTTTCTGCCCCTTTTGACATGACAGTCTGGTATCAAAAACTTGCTTTCATCTTTGAAAGGAAAAGTCCTTGCTCTGTCATCAAATATATGTTGCTCTGGGATAGCTTTGCTCCAAGACAACAAAGGTAGATAGTACAGCTACGGCTCATTTCTACACACAGATTCCAACCAGACCTCCCACATGAAATAAAAATTGAGCCAGCACAGCTCCAACCTTGGAATATGAATGATATTAGCATCTGAGGAAACATGACAAAAAGATAAAAAGAATTAAAAAAAAAAAATTCTCCTAAGAAAAGAAGGGAATCAGACAAAGGATTCATAGATTGGTTATGTAGGCCTAACAAACACTCCAAACCTAAAGCACTCTCAAAAAAAAAAAAAGAGAAAAAGACAGCAAAGTCTGTAAGTGAAGAAAAAACAACTAAACAACCCAAAACCAAACAGGGTAACTAAACCACTAAACTTTAGAATCTCCAAATCCTTCTTAGAAAAGAAAATCTTACCGTTTTCAATCAATTTCACAGGATGTACAGCCATAAGCACTGCACATCACACCTATCACTGGGTGAATAATCTAGCAAACCACAGAGGCGCAAATGCTCTGAAATGATAGCTGAAGTTTTACTTACTGTCAACAGAAAAGAAAAATAAGGGACAAAAAAGGAAAAAGTATTACAGAACCTTAACTTAAAAAATGTTCTACTTGTTTCTAGTTTTGCTTTTCCATTTATTGTCATTTATTTTCTAAAATTTAAAATACAATAAAGCTTTAAAAAGTATCTGTCTGAATTTAGTTCTTTTGCCAGATATTTTCCTCCTGGCTTCTCTAATCCGTTTTATATGAGCTGGCATCTTAAAAAGCACGCTTTGGTATGCAGAGCCTAACAGTACCATTGAAACCTCCTGACAGCCTGCTTCTCAGAAGCAAAAAAGACATTATCTCCCCAAAAGACCTGTTCTAAACTGTGTTCTCTTTTGCACATGAGCTACCTATCATCCCCACACCCTGTAACTTGTAATTCATACAGCTGCACATCAAAGAGAACCAATGCTGAGAGTACACACAGGAAAACTTACTCTTTTGGTTAAGCATAAAGCTACTTATATAATGGTGCGGTGCTTTCATGTACATAAATTAGTTTTGGTTTTTTATGAGAATTCCTTCTAAATATTGGAGACTTCCGTCTCTTATTAAATAAACACAGAGCAGCAACATCATTTTGCTTCTGTAACGGAGTAACACCAAGTCTGATACACACGCAGTGATGTATATAGGCCTCTATACACAAAGCTACGGTATATGCACTGTGATTTCAAAGAATTTCTAGCAGAATATTATATTGTGTTGACAGAATGCCATTCACTTCAGTTTAATACGTATTTAAGGAAGAGAAGGTTAAAGGAACTCCACTGTTGTCTACTGGCTGAATTACCTTAGAACATATTTGAGTACTTTATAATCTGTTAAACATAAAACATTCAACATCCTCCTCTCTATATGAATAACAAAACCCAGTTATTTTCAGCTTGTCAAAAGAAATAAATATTTCTTGCAGTTTTTCCAGCACGGTGTGTAATGAATTAACTACACACTAGGCACTGAGAATCTAAAGCATTCACTATGCTAACTTAAAAGGACGCTGAATACTAATTGAAGACTGACATGCTCTTTGACCCCAGCCATTTTTCTTTGAACATAAAACCTCTCTCATTTCCCAAATGTCAAGCCTTGCTGCTTTTCCACAGAAGTGTATGACACGCCAAATGCAGCAGAAATGCTGTGTTTATGATGCTCTGCAGAAGAACGAAAGAACAGGCAGTGCTTATATGTTGACTGTTGCAGATATTCAGGTAAAAAAAAAACCCCCGACATCCTTCATTAGCACACCAGGCCTCGTTTGCTCCACTTAATGTGCTCCCTATTTTGCTTTGCATATTGAAAAACCCCTCATGTCAGTGCGACTAACCTTCTTACATTAATATTTCACTGTTTAATTGCTTCACAATTCAATCATTTCGTAGTTCAGCTGCCGTTTCAATGAGATGGTCTCTAACAGATCTGCTGGCAAAGTGAACTACATGTAGGTTCTGGCCAGAAGGGCATTTTCCTCAATCTTGTGCTAGAAACACAAGAGGTAAAGAGAACGTGCAATTTGATGTAAAGAGAAAAACGCAATGGCAATGATTTCATTTCGAGTGCTTTATGACGTATTATCCTACTCAGAGTCTTTCAATTCTCTAAATATCTGCCTTCCCCTCAGGTTTTGTACACACACCGAATGTCCCTTGCCAGGAAGGCTAACACATGCCATCCATTCGCAGTTTCACACTGTAGGTGCATATTCATAACGAAGTACAGCATGAATACTTTATTGCTTATTCAGTACCTGGAGAGTTCATGTATGCCCTGTCCCCTCTCACTAGACTAAAAAGGACTTGGAAGTAGGTAAATGGTAAATTTGCATATCAACAAAACACTTCTGACAACTCCAGTTATTAATGGGTAGCTTCCTTTCCTCCCTTCAATGCCTGTCCAAACGATCATTCACACTGTCACTGATTCAAAGCAGAGTCCTCCCACATATTCACAGTTGATTAGGAGTTAGATTTGAGAGTCTTTCAGCTGCACAGCTGACACAGGACGGCCAAGAACAGCTTTGCTTCTGGATGTCTCTCAAAGGGCAGAGTTTGGTAATAAGGTAGCAAACAAGGGGGTTACTTTTCAGATGTAAGAAACACAGAATTTTCTGTGAGCTCAACACTGTAATCCCAACACTGATGGGTGTACCCGGGTAAGTAAATGCAGGGAAGTATCTCATCACAAACTCTGATGAATTGTTACCTTGTTAGTCTCCTTACTGATACGTTTATATTGGTATAACTATCTTGAGTAACCAAAACACGAATATTAAATTAAAAAAACCCAAAACCCCAAGCTCAACTGTTCAAAGCACACGTTCATCCACATTGTAATAGGCATCTGGACAAGCAAATAACAAACATAACCACACACCTTGAACTGAGAGCATGTATTACTATAGAATAATTATTAAATAATAATTCTTTAAAGCTCAAGCAAGACTCTGAATTTCAGTGGTGCTCAAAAACTATTCCCTAAAATCTGCAATTCTCACCGTGACAGTATGTCTCTTTAAAAATCCCCTGAATCAGATGTCTAAAGGACCAGGGCCACTAAGCAAGGGACCACAAAACAACTTTCGAGCTACGACGAAATTGCAACAGAAGTCATCAATTCGCATAGGTGTCAAGGATACCAAGCTCCTCTTCATTTTATGGAAATCAGTAGCTTGGTATGAAGGGAAATCCAAGCCACTACCCTGTCACTGAACACAGAATTTTAACTCAGAGTCGCTGCCAGTTGTTTAATCAGGGCGTGCGCACAGCTGACTGTAGGGCTCAGGAAAGACGGAACATAAATCCCGAGGAAATCAGGCTTCATTAGTTCTGCTGCCTATAAGCAGATTGTGGGCAATGTGAGAACATGCAAATGGAAAAGTTTATTCTATACGAAATCAGTGCAATCCCCTTCACAGCATCTGACCCTATGCAGTCTGGGAAAAAGCACTTTCATTCCCTTCCCTGTTTACAACTTTCATTTATCAGAGTTCTGCCATTTCCACTACTCTCTCAGCATACAGGTGACAAATTTTCTGATTCCTTTTTATCTTTATCTAGAAAAGACTGTAAGATTCGATATCCAAAATACTTTCTTGCCCTTTTTTGTCTCTAAATGAAAGTTATTGTTCTGTTTGAGAAAGCAAGTAGGTAAAAAGAAATTTTAGGGCATTTTTAAAGAAGAAAATTAATGCAAGCATATGACAGAGGGAAACTGTCAACCACAATAAAAATCAGAGCAACTACAACTTACTCCTTTGATAAACTTGAAAATACTCATAGTTTATAGAAATTTAGCTCTCCAAGGAGCCAGGAGAATATCTGCCATGGCAACCAAACGGAGCAGTCTTCTGGCACTTTCTGAATGAGCATTTAGGAGGAGATTAATTCAATACTCCGCATGATGAAAGGGCTCTTGAGATCCATAACTGTCTCCCACAAATTACCCTTATTGTACAACTGGATGTTTAGAACAGATTGCACATTATCTATATTGAACTAGAGCTTTCACAGCAAATTTATACGGAACAGATTAAGCCCACATGATGTGTC
The DNA here is from genome assembly GCA_035584735.1 of Pseudotriccus pelzelni. Classification (NCBI taxonomy): domain Eukaryota; kingdom Metazoa; phylum Chordata; class Aves; order Passeriformes; family Tyrannidae; genus Pseudotriccus; species Pseudotriccus pelzelni. The sequence goes on along the minus strand of JAWMRA010000078.1, from coordinate 41,238,690 downwards.
ACACTATTTTTCACCCACTCCTTTCACGGCATTTATAAAAATGGGTATTTTATTAAATGGATCGTTGCAGTTTTGCAAGATTTATTTTTAAGCTTATTTATATTTAGAAGCCACTGTAAAGCCTTTTTACTACGACACTTTGAAATTTCTGAAAGCATAAAAAGACACTACAAAATCTGCAATATAGTGTGCAAACAGACTGCAGAAAGACTGCCACGTAAGTGACCACTGTAGTCTCTTATGCATTTCATGCTATTCTGAACTATAGTAAAGTCAAGTGATGACATATCTCAATAAATAATGTGTCTTCCTATTTATATATCAAAGTGGTTTCTTTATATTGCATCCAATCATACCGTACAACATATAAAACAGAAGAAACCTGGAATAAAACAAGACTTAAGAGTGCAAGCACATTTAGAAACAACTACAGGATAGAAGAGCTAGTCAGCTGCTCCTAGGAAACTGGAAACACGTGTTGTCTCCTCTAAGCCCACTGCAAGCTCTCCTCTGCAGCCCAGCAATGCTCAAGACACAGTATTTTCCTTGCTGTATTCAAGTGAAGAGCTTTCCAGTTGTTTGCAGTAATGAGTAACACCTGGATTGCACAGACTGTTCTGGAGGATGCAAACCCAAAAAGCAGCCTTTGCCAGCCTGGTAAAAGTTACTTGAAGATGAAGATTATAAATAGCACTGATTCAGTTTTGTATTTGGCAACTGCAGTGAATGAAAGGTGAACTTTTCAAAAATTTCTAAAGGCCACACGTAATTTGTAGTGATAGACAGTGGAAATTAGACACTTAATCCATCACCATTTCTGAAAATTCCACTTTGGCTTTGATTACATTATCATACATTATTTCTGCAAAATCCCTATCTTCTTTACAACTAGGAATATATTAGGCAGGCAACAGAGAAACAAAAAGTAGTGAGTGTAATTACAATTTTGAAGATCCGAGACTTACGTAGAACTACCGTTTATTTGCAAATGAGACAGTTCTGAATCTACACTGCTTAAGTATAGATTGTTCTCTATAGTATGTGTGGAGGAACTGTGTATCCTCAATAATAAACAGCACGTAAATCAAGGAACAGCAGTTAGGTTCTAAGCAAAGAAAAAAGTATTTACCTTGCCATCAAAACAGTGAAAATAAAAATAAATTTAGGTAAAGCAACATCACTCATTGAACATCACTTAACTTATCACAGACTGAGGTAAGAGTATTGGGTGGAATAAAAAGCCAGAGCACAGGGAGCAAAACTGCGGTTTGGTAAGTTCCCTTCAATTTACTACTTGTTATTTTATTTCCATTTTATAACCAGTATATCATTAACAGCCTTTCAGACCTCACTCTGGTACTGATAATTAACACTGTTATAAGTTTTAGAAGGTCTTTCAAAACATTAGGCATTTTAAAGCATTCAAACATCACCAAAAAAAACCCAAAACAAACAACCTCTGGGCTAGGTCTCTTGAGAGTGAGATGCTCTCAAATCTAATGGAGTTGGGCTGATTATTCCAGCTAAAGACTTTAGTGTTTTTTTTACTCCAGTAAAAAGTGATGAAGTAAAACAGATTTGTACATTTCACCATCTAGACTCAACAGGAAAGCGACAGAAGTTTTAATACCTGTATTTCTGAAAACAACTGAGGCTTTCAAAACCATTATAATGATACCTCTCCCAGAAGTATATCTCTTGATTAATAAACCTCCAAAACAAACCAATCTCTTCCTGTATAAAGAGAATTAAGTAGGTTACAATTTCAAGTCAATATATTTCCAAAGAATTAGAAACTGTAATTTGAAGATTCTGGCTCAAAGGATTTGAAGAAGTACTTATATTATTGAGTAAATTGCTTCTCCCCAATAGTACTGCCTCAAGATCATTATTTTCAAAAGCTATGCTTCACAAACAAACTAGACATATCTTCAAAATGTGGTAAGAATTTGAATTTCCAATTCATGAAAGAAAACATGTAACCAGAGAGCAAAGAACCATTCACAAACATGAAACCTGTCACAACACTAAATTCCTCTGTCTCCATGTGAGCTGAATCTGAGCTTTTATGCCTGCACTCATCCCTCCCTCTCTTCCATAAAAAAACCCCGACAACCATAAGTGTTACTGTTCAAATAATCTTTCTGATCTGTGCCTTTGACTTTATCATCATTCTCTTCAGCTTACTGTTCCTTCGCATGAAGCTAAATTCTTCTGATTTTTGGAAGTTTTGTAACCTACTCCACATCCACTTGCTCCACTCTGACACAGAGAGCGAACTCTTCTTACCACTTTGCCAAAGAAACGATTCCTTGCTAGCATGCTTCTGCCTCAAAATCACTTCCACACAAGTATGGAAAAGCTCTCCATAAGCGTTCCTAAAAAGTATCCTGAAAAAAAATCACTTTTGATGTATAAAGAACAGTTCATAAAACTCAGATTAGGCATTTATTAGTCATCATGAACATGACTTCTCGGGGAGGTGGGGCTCCTAAGAGCTCTTCATTAGATCTAACTGATTAGATATGCCAAAATACCTGATTATTTTTTTTACCACATCCTCCAGAGCCTAATTTTTTGCCCTTGTTCTAATATTGCAGTTTAATGTAACAGAAAGTATTATCTAATCTTAGCTATAGATATCACTACTTGTCTCCTATAATAGTTACAGTGACAAATTGGAAATGCAGCATGAACTGTGAATATTTAGAGCATAGTACTCGGAAAGGAACATATTTTGTAGGAGTGAGTTCTTTTCATGACTGAGTAAAGATGTAATGAGAGCTGTACTTCACATTACGGAAGTTTTATAGTTCCAGATATTCTGAATGAATGCAAGATTTAAATTTAGTACGATGTGGTCTGAAGCCAACCTTGTCATTTAAACACCTTTTGAGTCCTTAGGAACGGGGCTGATTGTTGCCTTGGAAACAAAGACTGCTCTCCACCGTGTTCATTTCAAGGGATTCAGTCAATTTGAATTCATATTTTCAACTGCTAATTTTATAGCCAGCGCACGTGCTGAAGTTTTTAAAATCCAAACAGACAGAATTTTGCAATGCTGTTCCCTGACAACAGTGTATATTTATTTATTTATTTTGCTCTGCCCTCGGTGAATGATACCATCCTTGTGTAACACTCTGCAGGAAACTCAATTGTATACTGTCCCTCTGCATAAGGTAATGGTTATGATAATGGAGGAAACAAACCCGAAAGTGAAAATGCAAAGACCTTCAGGCATAAACAAACCTGTAATTTTGGTCCTAGCGTTCTTTAAACTGATAATAAGCAAAAACCACACTATGCTCTACTTTTAGGCAGAGATTTTTTTTTTATACGTAGCTATGTTCAGACAAAGCATTTGTAAAAAGGAGGACTAACACTTAAAAAGGCATTCTGTTCATCCGTTTCAGTTGAGTCATTCTGTTTAAATAAAGCATAATGAAAGACACAAAGAGACACTACCAAACAGGACCTTTGACAGGGATGATACTCACATTTCAGTCCTGTATTAATGGGCCCCATTATTCACTCCTGAGTAAATCATGACATATTGATTTTTGTGCTTTATTTGGTCAAAATATAAACACTTCCATTTTCAAGCAGGATGTCTATTATGGACCAAGTTCTTAGCTAGTGTCTATCCATGAAAATATTCACACTTCACCCTGAGAAAGACTAGTCCTAAGATGCTCCACGTACAGTTAACAGAGAGGGGTAGGTTCCTTCAGAGATTGCTCATAACTCCAAGTTAGGTTCCTGTTCAGAGATTCCCTGCTTTTCTTCAGGGAACATGAGACACTAGCATACCTAAAGAAAATTCTCCCTGTGTGTCTATATAATATATGCAGTGCAGATATTTTAATTGTACTAGCTATGACAGCAAAATGCTAGTACTAGAAACACCACCAATTAGCTATAGGAGTTCTATGCTGTTAAAGCACAGGGCTCCTGAGCTTCCATTATCTCACACTGTTTCTGGATTCAGGACGTTATGGTAATCTTATTTTTTTTCAGTTGAGTAGTTACAAAGCACATCCACAGAGCATTCATTCATCAATGCAGTCTTCAGAAACTGTGGTTTTCACTCAGCTGTAAAAGTCACTGGCTTGACCTTCTTAAATCTGCATTCTCTATTTCTGTTAGAGAATTAAACCAGAATCTACTTCAATATTCCAGTGTTTAATGTATCCAAAAATTTCTCATGACCAGCCTTGCCTTTCTAACCAAACTGCAGAACTCCTATCTCAAAAGACTGATGAAAATGAAAGTTACTTTACAAGATGAGGAACATTTCATATAGAAATAGTTGTATTTCAACAGAAGCATATGCAGTATAGGGGCCATAAGCTGCACATATACCCAGAGGAAAAAGAAACACCCTGAAATAATAAATTAGATTTAAATAAAGCAGCTACTGAATGATTCAGCATCAGAATTACTATCGAAATTGTCACTGACAAGCTGATTCAGTGTTACCAAAAAACAGTTCTAAAGGGCATATGGCTAAATACAGACCCACATGCATGTGCAGGTGTGTCAAGACGTGTATACATGCAACAGAGTTAATGTATTAGGAAAATAAAAATGCACTTCAAATAGAAGGAGAGAGCTTACAGTTAGCGTACATTTCCACATGATGATGAAGGCAGGAATTGCTCAATTTTTTTTCCTACATGAAGACAAGGAAATTGCTTGGTTGGTATCAATGCAAAGTTAAAAAGCAAATGAAGGAACGTCTTCTAAGTGTGCTATGTGCAACTACCTTTCCTGTCACTCCTCCACCTTCCTCAACTTTCAATTTCAGGTTTCAGCATTCAGATTTGAATGCATCAGGCTTTCTTCACAAACTATCACATTCAGTTCTCACGGAAATGAAGGCCTTTGAGAACTGAGTATTTTGAATGTTATAACAAAAATGTGTGCATAATGAGGGTAAATTAAATGCAATTTAATCTAGTTGAGAGGCTGGGAGATTTTGTTCAAATACTGAATATTGTGATGAGTGAACAGCACAATTCAGAATAGATTCTTTTCTTCTGTAGTTCTTTGTTTGTGTCCTAATAAAATCAATGTAAACAAACTGCCTAGCAGAGCAAGGCTGGCATGGGTACTTAAATGACTTTTTTTTAGCTTGTTTCTTTTCCTGCATTAATTCCATTGTCACTTTGTGTAGAGCTGTGGAATACTCATAGTGGCAAATAAATGGATGTTTACAAAATACTCACTGTACAGAGACTTTAAAATGCCTAACAGCTTATTAGAGTCCAGGGTGAACTGCAACGAGGCAAAGAGTACATTTATTAAATCAGGTTCCTGAAACTCACTGCATGACAACCTAACAACATCTCTCCCATGGAGCTTAGAAACATTAAGATAAGTAAAACAAAGAAATGCAAAACTGAAAAGATTAGAAGAGTCTACACACCAAAATGAATAAACACAAAACCCCTTTCACAAGAAGGCACAATGGACAAAATATGAAAAGCAGGTACAAAATTTGAAAGAATAGGGCAGGAAGGGAAGTAGACCATTTTTATACACAACGATTCCACAAAGCACACTTATTTCATCAACAGGGACTCTTTTTGTCAGGTAAAGGTAACCATCTGGCTGCAGACTGACGGACAAAACTAGAAAACTGAGCTAACTTGTTTGCCTCTTGTTCAGCTACAAACTTTTTTGCCCCCTGTTTACCTAATGCTAAACAAACATTATTTTACTTTAACTGGTTCTTTAAGTTATATTGTCATATGGGTTGCATTGGTGATACACTTGACACCCATGAATGTTGTGGTCTGCCTCTCCTGAAGTCCCAGCTGGAGAAGAAACAACCAGCTCCTCATTTCTTTATCAATAAGGAATCAGTAAGATATAAACTCTGTTGAGGCAAAAAATTCAGCACATCATGATGAACACAGGCTATACATCCTACAAAATAACCTGTCTATTACTACAACATGTAAATAATTATTCTTCTTTAAAAAACTGCCCACAGTGACTAGCAAGGAGTTACCATCCTGTCCAGAGTGCACAGCATGTGTGTGTGAAACGTTCCACTTAAACAGAACAGGGGCTGCAGGATGGCTTCATGGGGCAATCTTCCTAAATGTGGGAAATCAGGACAGGGATTTTCCTCAAGGAAAATACATAAAACTCACTTTGTACCAACAAAGCAAAAAGCAGTTGCTAAAAAACTAGACAGTGAGATCCCAGCAATTCTGAGGTGCACAAATGAGTTTTGTGTCACTGAAGTAGGGAAACAGGCTGCAGTAACTTCTGCCAAATGTTTCTTCATACAGTTCATAGAAAACTGCAATTACTTTAGGACCAGCCAACAGCCTGAAGTAGCAGAAAGCTTTTTGCAGGAGGTTAGTGATTAACATTAGGCTGCCAATGGACAGAGTTTCCTTCATTTCACTTAGCAAGTCAGTCTACACTAATTTTTGTTCCTTGTTTCATGGAGGAGAAGGTCAGCCCTACAACTGAACTGTCCCTCCCTCTGGCAGTGAATCGTATTAACCCTACTGTAACACGGCAGAGGCAGCAATGCTGGATATGAACGCAGATCCCGACTGCAGTTCTGCAAAGCAGTATCAGGCAAAAGAGATAACTGAGCTATAGGAAGGACTTGTATACTAGCAGTCTGTAATAAAAAATGTGTTCAGTTCAGTTCAATGTTGGGAAGGTCAAAAGGCTTCAGCTTAATGGTGAATATCCCATAACCAAGGCAAACTGTTTCTGGACAGAGTGGAACTGATACTGCTCCTGATTTGTTCAGACAGTGACCATCATAGCATTCTGTCAGCACCTGGCCTCTAGTACCCATGAGAGGACATGCCAGCTGTGTTCCACAACATCTGGATGAGAAGAAGCTCCCTGCAACCAGCTATTCCACCTCTATGGAGGTATTCTGTTGGCTTCCTCACCTCCGAGTCAGCTTTTGAAAGGAGACTGAGTGATGAAAAAGTATTCCTTCACAAAGCTGAATTCAATCTTTCCAATAACTTAAGAAGAGGAGAATGTCTTGTAGAGCTCTCATCTGTTATCTGTTACAGTTACTACAGTGATTTCAACCACTTAACCTGTAATATAAATTAAATCTGTCAAGAAGGTGCTGTAGCTATCTGACTAAAGCATGAAGAATGGAGCTCTTAGTGCTACCATTAAAATGTGCTGCAGAGGATGGAGGAGGTTCATCATCAAACATCTTTTGGTCTTGATCTTAAACTGTGACAGATTAAAAAAGCCCCAGCAGATTATCCCCCACCTTTCTTTCCCCCACGAGAAATACCCATGCTTCTATTTGTAGAAGATCTGCAGTTAAATCTGCAGAAGATTTTACTAGCAATATCAAAATAACTAGCAAAAAATTGCTCAGCTGCAATTCTCTTTTCCAAATGCAAAGAAATGCTTATTAGGACTGTACATAACGGCAGGCCCTTCCTGCTGGGCCTAAAAACTCCCCACCATTTCATAGTACTGAAACATATTCCACTGCAATACAAGTTGCTGTACATGATCTGCTCTCTTAAACTGATGCTCAGTGAAAAACAAAATTCGGTTAATCTCTCAGGGACATTTGACTCTGTTCTTCTTACAAATCTTCGTATTACTTTTGAATATTTTTACAGGTGCATCTCATGCAAACGTGCTGCCACTGCTGCAGAAATAACTCAGGTGCCCGTTTCCCAAGCGTGCCGCCTGTGTTTCCAGGCTGGTTTCAGGCGGCTGGTGGTTAGTTTTGGAAGAGCAGCCGGTGACCTGAAGCACAGGGGAGCACTTACATAATATGCTTATACACCTTACATAACTTTCATATACTGTGACAGCCAAACCATCTCCCAGATATTTGACTATCTGACAGCTCTTCCTCTCTAACTCTCTCGCTATCCGGCTTTTAAGAAGATATTTTAAAAAAGTACTAACAATCCTCCCTCACTTCCCCTACCCGCTGAGCTCCCTAGATTACAGGCACTAATGGTATCACGCTAGTTACCAGCAGGAACAGATGAGGTCTCTGGTTTTTGGACATTTTCACACATATCTCCTGCCAGTAAACCTAACTTTAGAAAAATCACATTGTGCACACAGTACAGCCATGGTTTCACAGCAGGAGAAACCTGTGGGGTTTTTTTTTCCTCAGTCCTCAGTAATTTAATCTTTAGCTGAGTGGATGGCAAATATTAACTAAGGGCATTCACTGAGGAGGAAGGGAAACAAAATTCGTTGTACAGCACTCAAGTATTTAGCAAAGCTACAACTTCTGAACATAACCTGTGAAAAAACAGTTCTTACGAACTGAGTTCTCTGAGTTCTTTTTCTTGGCTGATATCAATGCCAAAACCATGGCATCTTAAGAAAACTAGTTCTATTTGTCTTTTCTAGGATAGTTATACAATACATAACGTCTGGGGTTTTTTCAGATATGTTTGCTTATAATTATTAATACTTGCAGAAAACGGTACTTGTAATATAAGGTCTTTCAGAAAATTGGAAGTATAAAAAATGAACTCGTACATTCTGGTCAACAAAAATTTTAACTCCTAGCACATTGTTGTAATGGAGCAGCCTCGTTTTGCATCACTATTGTTATAACGACACTGGCAGAATACAAAAAGCATAGATAATATTTTAAGTATAAAACAACCAGCATTCTTCTTAAGTGCCAGCTGTAAGAAAGTAGAGCTGCTCTGTTGTTCTTGCCATTGAAGCTGGGACCTTAATTGTGAGATACCCTCTTTTTAACCTTGTCAACAAAAATACAACACAGAATCTGAATTTAATGAGTAGCATTTAGCAGTAGCATGCCTAGAAACACTGTCAGAGGATTCAAGATAATTTGACCTAAAAAAGCTAAGAGGCTTTGGGCATTAAAGCAGACTCTCAAATGTTTATCTTAGTGCAACAGTTCTGCCCTCAAAGCTACCCAGTGTGATTAATGTTTGCTGGAAAACACGCGCACAATACAGGGGGATAACGACAGTAACTTTTAAATGCATCTCCTCCAGGGAAAGCAGCTGCCTATACTCAGCTGAACTTTTAAAAACCTGCCTATTGTGACTATAAAGATGCCTTTAAGAAAATAAAGGAATGCAGTAGTTACAAAGGAAAGATGTAACTCAACTGTTAGGCAGAAAGCACGGGCTGCTGAAATTTGGTTATGCATTACCGAGGTGCTGGCCAGAACTCCCTAAGCAAAGTGCCCCCCCTGAAACACAAGAGAGGCCAAACAGCAGAAAGATTCAACCTCTTTGTATTTCTAAGCATTCTGGTCATGAAACAAATTCTTAACCCTTCTACACATCTTTCATAAGAAAGCCAATATAGCTAATTACTAAGGGAATATTTACTCCTAATTTATAATTAAATAAAAATTTTAGATGCACAATGCAATTTTATATGAGTCACACATGTAAATAACCAACTATGTCAAGGAATACAAAACTATTCCTCATCAATGCAATATTTTTTTCTTTTATAAAGTTTGAAACACAGGACGTCTAAGTGTCCCAGTCCCAAGTGACAGAAATTACTCATATAGCATATTAAGAAACTAAACAATGTCATGTCAATGTTCTGTTGTGGTATAACTGCCCTGCATACTTCAAAAACACAACAGGCCATGAAATCAACCACCACCAAGTCCTGATACCTCAAAACTGACAGCACTTAGACTTTTCAGGTTTCGGCAGGTTAAACAATTTTCCATGAGAAACGAGCAGCAAAGTACACTCAGCACCTAATATCCCCACGGTGGTGGCAAAGAACAGATTAGATAAATCAATTCAGGTACCATACCAGGGTGGAAGACCAGAAATCACATGAACTTTGCCAACTAGAATTTTTCCAATAACCAGTCTGGATTTCATTGTGTTAATGAATGTTAAACTGGCCTCCAAGAAAAGGACTCTTTGTACCAATTCACATTATTTGACCATCTATACACAAACAGAGAAAAAATGGAGTCAGCTAAAGGCCTGAAGAAAATTATTTGACTATACTAATTGTCTTAAAGCAAATTTGCAAGCATCATTAACAAGCTAAAAGCAAATCAAGCCATCATGTTTTCCAAAAAGCTCGTAAAATAAAATTACAGACGCGCAAATTCACAGGCTCCAGAAGCCAAAAGGACCTCCATGACAATTCAGCCTAACACTTTCTCTCATATGTTAAAGCTATAACTTTTTTCTACCAAACCTGATTAGAATGTATTAAGACATCTGCAAATAAACAACCTATGTCCTCGACCAAGAATAACGAGTTGTGGCACTTCTTGCCTAAGGATACTGTGGACCCTAAAGCTAAAAATGGTTCAAAGGGGAACAGAAACACTATCACAGAACAGAAAATAACTGAAGATTACTAAATACAAAGAAACTACATCTGTCTTAGAAAAATCAAGAGCTGAAAATTACTGGAAAGTACGGCAGTTTTAGAAGGAAACACACCACCTAGTTGCCACACTTCGTTGTTCTTTCCTAGACATCCCTTTGTGGATGCTGGTAGACACAGCATACCATCCTCGATAAGAGGTGATTTTGTCCCTGATATACTGCGTTTCTAATCTGAACCAACACTGACCAATTTTCTCAGGTACAAAATCGTGCCTCCTTTATGTAGTGTCTGATTTCAGACACTGGACCACATTACGTTTTTATCAAGAAGGTTAAAAGGTCTCCCACTACACTTTCATGCACAAGCAAATACACACCTACATAATAAGACATCTCTCAACCCTTTTCTTTACAAGCTAAATAAATCTTCCTTAAATAATCTCCCCTGTATTATGGCAGCAAAGGTTACAAATTACTGGTTCAGGCTGTCACATAATTTAAAAGAATCATTTGTACCTGTATTAGAAAGAACTGTGGATATTTGGACAAAAAGGCTTATAAATGTACCTACGGTAGATACAGACTTCTCACACACACATCTTAAATGTGCATTAGCCAAAAAAACTATCAGAGCTTAATCTCTGCAGACTTTCCTATCCTCATCTCCTGCATTCTGGGTATGCCATCACAGCTCCTTTCTGATTTCCTAATCATTTATACCAATTAAGAAACGCCACAACCAAGTTCCTTTGATAATACAAGTGCTACCCAGTGCACTCCTAAGGAAGCTAGCAGGTTGCTTCAGGGGGACAGACACATGAAATGGAGAACAAATGCAAGTCAAAAGTTCTTTCTGACTGCTGCCTGCTTCTAGTAAAGTAACTCAACTCAGGGTCCTGTTTCTGTTGTCTGATCTGGCATAGGGAGAAAAAGGGACTCAATCTCCCTTCCACTTTACACACAGAGGCCACCTCTGCTCCTTCCTCAGACACTGGACATCCTGTCATGCCCTGTTAAGGGATCAAATTTTCTGCAGTTCCTCACCATTTACTAGTTTCATTTCTGTCAAGTAGTTTCCATCTTTGAATAATATATCTTCACCATTGTTACACAATCCTTAGTGAAAATATTACTTTCCTCACTTGTTGTATCTATGAAATACACAGAATAAATTTGGCTGGTGCTGTTCTGCCACACACATATATTCAACTTGAAGGTAGAGAAGGTGAGAGAGGTGAGACTTTTTGTTTTAACACTTGCATGAAATGTTTTCACAAAGAAAATCCCACATACAATTCAACATGTTCCAGAAGACAAATAACGGATTTTATTTTCATCTTCCAAAGCAAATAGAAGAACACTCAGAAAACCTCTCTGACAAAATGTCGCTCATTGAAAGAAGTATTTTATCTTATAAATATGACCTTTCCTAGCCCACAAAGAGCTTCAGCTATACCAGCTAGCTCAATGTGGGGATGTTGGGCTGGATGACTTTTAGCTGTCCCAACCCACACCAATCTATAATTCTGTGAAATTATAAACTCTCGAAGATCATGTTTAAATATAGTCTAAATATCAACCTGGACACTGGTAAAGGGCAAAATTATTTAAGACATTGTAGCAAAACTTCTTATATTATGGATACAGCAGGCCTTAGAAAACAGGTGTTGACAAAGAACACACACAAGCGGGTGGTGTTTATTCTGATACAACAGAGAAACCTATTTCAGACATGACTATTTTTCAGCTGCCACAGATGAACATATGTAGAGATTGCAGAAGCCTTCTACTGCACTGGAGTTAAAACAAATAAAACCACCTTTGTTGGACCAGGCTGCTTCACATCCGTCTGTTCACTTGGAAGGTTTTCCTCAGCACAAATTTGACTACATTTAAATTTTTGAATTACCACAAATTTTGAGAAGCAGCAAAAGAGATCAAGTGCACAAAACTAAGCTGCCAAATAACATGCATAAATTACAAGAATGTAAATGAAATATGAATTGATAATTTGTTCTAGAAAATTACAAGTGGCACAAAACCCCCAAGCCAGAATCCAAATGCTGCCATATGTTGTCCAGTTTGTGGGAACTCAGTGGCTCCCAGGGAACAGTAATTTGACTAAGAGTCAATCACTTGCACTACCTGCCAGGCAGGTGTCGAGAGACAGCGGCACTCAAAGACTGAAACCTCCTGCAATGCAGTTTTTCTCTATTTTGGCAGAAGGAAGAGCAACAATTCCACCCATCCTTAACTCCAACTGAGAGGGTAAGGGACAGGAAAGCTAATGCTTTAAGATAATTCATTGCTAAAACTGAAAGGGTTCACAGAAAAAAAAAGAAGTTATAATCTTCAAGGACATTACTAGTGCAGAGCAGTAGCTGGAGAACTAACTACACAAATTGTCATTGCTTAAGTGATGGGGATCTGAGCCATGCAGGAGAGGATCTACCCTGTGACAGTCAAAGGACCGACCTCTGCAATAAAAGATCTCTTATGACATTAAACTTCAAACCATAGTTGTAGCAGAAAGTATCAGGAAAGATGGCGCTGGGCATGAATTCAGTAAGGGAGAGATCAAAGCATCTGTAGAGTGTGTTTCCTCTCTTACTTTGCAACACTGTCCTTGACTGTACTGAGGGATTTTGCTGTCTGTTGTGAATTAAGCAAAAATGTCCTGTATCTGGGTATAGACTGGTGAAACAGTTTATGTCTGCTCCCTTTGCACTTCTCTGTGATTATAAAAAAGCTGCGGCCTGCACATTAAAACAATGCACTTCTAATTAATATGTTCAGGTCAACATCACAGACTGAATACCAGGGGAAATAATGCACAATGAAGATAACAACTGCCAATTTTTATCTTTTGAAAATCACACCCCAACACATTTTCAACTATATCACCTCTTTAGATACAGGGGGAAGGTACAGAATTAGATACTTGAAAGTGCCAGAAGCAACTGTCCATGAAACCACCTTTACAAAGTACTGCGTGATGAGAGTTTGAAAAACAATTGCTCTAGGCCTAGCACACAAAAAGCGTGTGCTACCTAAGTCATGTGCACATATATGTATTAATATACACTATGCAACTGAAACAAAATGTACACATACTAACCGCTTATTTCTCTTTTTATGTTACTCAGACAAGAAATTACATCTCATTTCAGAACAAAAATTAATCAATGTGGCAAGGATTTGACTATCTGGCATGAGTTTTACCCGCCTCACTGAAATGGCAGATGTATATCAGAGTCCTGTTTCTCCTGCCACGAAAGGTCTGAGTATTCAAGGTAGCAGCAGTAGCCACAGAGATTTTTTTCAAATTCAAAAACGAACAAAACTCCAGTGGCTGGGCAGGCAACGTATCATATTGAACAGTTATTCTTGGAATCACCACGATCAGGCTGCACAGCATGCACAAAGACTCAGTCATGGTGCAAGTGTCATCACTAGCCAACAGGCAGACACGAACCCAATTTCAAATTTTTGCCTCCTTTTTTCAGGGTTCTTGCTCTTTGATCTCTAGTTAGTCTCAGAAAGAGTTCACCCCATAGATAGGATGACAGGTTTTCTTGGGAGGAGGAGTGGTACTGGTATAATCAGGTAATATATAAACATCTAAAATTTAGCCAAAATCATCATCTCTGAAAAGCTGAGATGCATTCTATCTACTGTCTTCCTGCTCATACGGAAAGCTTTCCAGAGTCAAGTTTAATTATTTCAAATAAAATAGCACTTCCTTTAAAAGGCCTATTGTTCTCACTGGGATCTTTTGAGGTGGCATAGGGAAAAGGATATTTAAATTGTGATAGGTGTGTAGGAGTCCACAGCTGCTTGCAAAAAATACTGGTTTTTTTATCATCAACTTCTATTCAGCTCCATAAAGAAAGTTACGAAAATACGGTAAGTATAATCCTGGTGGGATTCTTTTCTTTTGAAGGAATTTTAACAAAAGAAGATATTTATTTTTACTTCTTGCTCTCGTCCTTCACCTTCTTGGTAACAGGTACAGCCATTACTTAGAAGCCTGTAACCACAGACACATAAATGTCCTGTTGAAAGCTGGCTACCAGAGTTCTGGAAATCAAATCTCACTGTGCACATCACTCTCATTTGCATGGGAATTGGAATAGCCTGTTCCCTTGTATCCAAACCAGTACATATATAATTGGGATCCCCTCTGGGTTCTGAAACTACGAAAGCCTGATGGAGCTGCAGTAGTCTTACAGTAGGAACAATTTTAACCTAGTTTTTACTCCATGTTTCCCTGTTGAGATCGTATCTTATCAATGAGCTGGGATGTCAGGCATAAAGAGAGTACTGAACTGACTGATGTTCATTCCACCACCAGGCTCTAAGTTAGGATTTGAAAAGAGTAAAATGGGTTATCTTTCCAGAGAGACTCAGCTGTTATGGAAACAGAACTTGATGGACAATTTTGCCCCTGGCAATAGCCACAGAGAATGCACGGATTGTTGAAAAAGGAAATTACACCTGCTGGGAAGTTGGTGCACTGTTTGTTTCTGTTCCCATTAAGAACATAAAAACGCATCAGCTACCATCACACTTATATATATCTAAAAGTTTATATTTATACTGTTATCTCTGAAGGCTCCCATATTTAAAAGTTTAACTTATTTCCCATTAGACAGATTTGGTGTCATCTCACCTTCTGCTAAGTCACAAGAGGGGACACAGAAACCTTCCTCCCAAATTAAGAGACCTTTGATTTTATTTTTGCTTTATTTTTTCTTAAAGGACCATCATATATTTTTGTTTTCCTAACACTTTCACATTGAAAGTAATTTCCATTAACATACTCTCAAGCAAGTTCCAGCATTAAAAGAATTCATGTTTAAAATACACAGGTAAAATTACGTTTGGGCACAATCTGTTCTATGACTGCGTGCAAGTCTTTCTATGCTTAAAAAAATGTGTTACAAAAATATAATGGGTCTTACTTGAATTATATCCCTGCTGCAACCAAACATATGCAAATGTTATACTGACACGTCTTAAAGCATTCTGCCTATTCACTCTGAAAAAAACTGCATTTGTGAAGTTGAATTTACAAGTTTGGCCTCTTAAAAAACCTTAAAGCAAACAAAAATGATTAGCAATCGTTCTATTTTAACATCAACTGTGAGTTATGTTTGATTTCACAAACCAGTGGAGCCTATCAATAAAGCTGCAGCCACATATTTTTTTCAGAAGAAAAATGAACTTTTGTTAAAAAGAATTCTTTTCTTTAGAAAAAATATTATTTTTAAGGACTTGTTTTGTAGGGCTGTGGCAAAACATAAAGCAAATGGTTCATTTCATCACCCTCTGTTTTAACCTAAAATCAATGCATAAGCTCAAGTTTTACCAGTCTTTCCTACAGATTGTTTTTGCAAATCTTTGATTATTTGAATGAGATCTTTTCATGTCAGCTACTTGCCCTTCTTTTTGTCTGACTGCAGCCTTATGGTTGCTCACCATTGACAGGGAGCATGCAACAAACTTCTCCTTTTATTATCAGTTTTGAGGCAAGTCCTGAACTTACAGGTCCCTTAAAATTCTGGTAATTATAGCAGAAATAATACAGTAATAAGGCAGAAATCCACTGAGTCTGTTTCAGCAAACTGCCTTCAAGAAAAACCAAAAACTCTCTTCAGTTTCTGTTTTGCAAGAGAGATAAGCAGGACATCAAGAATTAATGATTCGAGCTCTCCCAACGTTAAATAAATAAAAAAGAAAGATCCTGTTCTCTTCTTTCCCCCACCAAAAGAAGGGTAATTTCTGAGTCTCACTGATAATTCAAGAAGCTATATTGGCCCATCACACCCACAGTCACATTCTGAGACCCATGATACGTCAGTAATTAGAGAATCTCTGCAAGAAAAACAGCTTGAAGAGCTGCAAGGAGCAAGCACAAACGTTACACAGTGCAGAAGACCCTTAAGTTAGCAGTACCTCTTTGTTTTGCTCTGAGCTAAAAAAAGCCGTTCTCAGAGAGAACACTCTAGCAGGGCAGGGGTCAGAATAGTGTATTCCTCCTGGAAAGGACATGATTAGCGCTAGCTGGTACTATTCCTAGGGGAAATGGCAAGGTTCAGCAATTGCAGTCAGAAACCAGAAAGCTTTGCAATTACTAGAGCTGCTGCAGTGCTGTGAATTGCAATGTTAAAGCACTGAAATTACTTGAAGCAGAAGGTTTTCACTGGAGAGAACAGCAACTTTTGCATGCCAGAATACCTGCAGAAAGAGGGAGAAACTGTTTAAGCTTTCAAAGCTTTCATATGACTACACCTGGTGAACAAACACCAGTCTCTCTTTGTCATTGTCTCATCGACCTTTTCAGGAAACAGCTAATTAGCACACTGCAAGAAGTGTTTTGAAGAAGCCTTTGGTCAATGAAGATGATGCAGAGATCAGTCACAGCATTCTTCATGTCTTTCATTTCCTTGAGAGGGAACTGAGATGGGAGACCGTTTTCAGGAAACGCATGACATTGCTGCAGAAATCCTACCGAAAGTTGCACCCTACTGTTGCTTCAAAAAACTTGTTATTCTGCTGGAAATCATTAAGAAAGTGCACTACTGACTTACAAACACCCAGATCTCACTCTAAAGCAACTGAAGCAATTGTTTATGGATATCCAGACTACACCACTGCCATTAAGCAACTGTATGCGGACAGTGCAACTACCAAGGGAGATACTGCATGAAAGAGCAAAAGGTCTTTCTCCACTTGGCCCAGGCTGAGTAACTACATTGCTTTGTCTCTCTCTAAATAGAAATACACCAGGGAGAAGAAAGGAGGCTTATTGCCACGGCTGGTGCCGTGGACCCTTTTCATTGCTGTCAGCTGAGGACGGATGACAGCTGTCAGTCAGCTGACCCTTTGCTCGCGAGCATGTCACCTATCTGGAGTCTCCTTCTGGTGGAACATTTACAGATGGACACCAGATACCTAACACATGGACACACTGCTTCAGAGGAAGCACTGAAAGGCTTCACATACCAGAAGGAAATGGCATTCCTGTTAAAAGATAGGGGCCACCAATGGCTAGAACACTAAGGAAGGAAGCTAGAGCACAGGGATAACAGGAAGTTTATACAACAGATCCCCTTGGAAGTAAGGGCTGGGGGTGGGGAAGAAACTGGGAAAGGATGCAGAGAGCAAAAAGTCATGCACATCTGCATTTCTGCTCCAGCTAAAGGACAGTTTTCCCCCTTATAGTTCCTCTGAAAAAGCCAATTCTTGCACTAAAATGTATTTCTCTATTGCTGCTATCAGAGGTATGTGTATTTTGCTGAGATAGTGGGGAAGGATGTAATATAAGGAAAAAATCTTTACCCAATTTATATAGTTCAGAGTATATAAAACTTTTGTTTTAATGCAAAAGTGCCACAAAAAACACAATCACTTTTACATCAATAAACTTTTGTTTCCAAAGCTAGTATTGACGCTGTATAACGAGTTGCCCTTCGTGAAAAGATAGGCCATTCCCTATCATTTAAAACTTCATCCTTCCTTGAAAAATAATTATTAGTTAGACATCCTGCTGGAGTTGTTACTCTCTCTATTTCATGATCAGAAAAAAATTACTATATTATTTTTATAATATTATAGTTATTTTCCCCCAATTTGTCTCTCATTTGCTTTGCCTGGGTCTAGTTTCAGTGCAGAAAAAAAGGTATTTATTTGATGTTTGCCTAAACTGGAAGAAGGCAATACTGGGGAGATCTCCTAATACTTGAAAATATGACTGTAGTTGAGTGCAGAAGATGCCAAGTTATGCTGTTTAATCTGTGGAATTCCAGAAGCACTGAAGAATTAACTGACTGCTCCCTGGCTAAAATAGGGACCAGACCAAAGAGCATGGCATGCTTCTGCACTGGCAGCAAATAGATGCAACAGAGCACAGTACTGCAAAGATGCAAGGGCTCCTCACCCACTTTACCAGACAGCTACTTCCCTAAGAAGGATCGCGATGCTCACAGAAAAGGGCCCAGCACTCTAGTGGCAGACAGTACCCATTTCTGGTGACGACACTTCAGGGAGTGTGAAAGCAATCACTCCTGCTCCTCTTCCAAAAATCTGGATATTCTCTTCAGCCCTCCATAAGAAGTTTACATTCGTTTATTCTTTGCCCTGCCCCCCCGCCTCAAATAGAGTCTAACCAACCTCCTCTATCATTCTTTATACTGAAGGACATCAGGGAAATCTGAAACAAAGTCTACAGGTGTAGCATGTCCCCAGTCTAGATTCAGAAAGGTTAAAGTATTCTCTCTGGAGTTACATTAGCAAACTTTGATACTCAGAATGTATATAAAAAAAGGTATTTTCAAAATAGATCAAGTTATTAAAAGCCATTCAACAATCCACTCCTTTCAACAGTCTTAACACAAACTACACAAAGAAATGTTTCAAAGAAACATTTCAGAAGTTCCTAAAAAGCTTTCTTAAAGTTTGAGACCTTCAAAACGAGACTGGCATTCCAATATAAAATTATTTTTTTTTTTAATTATGGCATTTTTCACCATATAGCAGGGGTTTTTTTTAACAAGCTCTAATGATGAGTGCTCATCTCTGTTAGAGAACTGAGACACTCTATTCCCTAAAATCCCTTTCAAATAGGCACTCAAGTCTTCAAACGGATTTGAACAGAGAATAGTTACAGTCCCACTGCACCAGGTTAAAAACCAATTAGCTTAGCATTAATGACAATGTAAAGGTACTCACACTACCTAAAGTTAAGGATCCCAAGCAAAATCAATACAACTGATCAAAGCAGCTGAATTAGGAGATCTTCTCCCCATGCACTATATATGAACCCTAATAATGTACTTCGGCATCTCAGAGGTTTACAGTCTGCCACTGTAAATACCCTTCTAGTAGCAACATCCCGAGACAGCACTACTCTAAAAGATCGTATGGTAAAACACAATGGAATGCGTGCCTGGATAGCATCAAGAAAGGAATGCAACGCATACTTACACAACAGTATGTGGGCCACTTTTTCCATAACATTTGATCCCACAACAGACATTTATGCCTGTCTTTTTAAAGAGTTGTTTTGGGGGATTTTGTTGTTCTTGTTTTTTGCTTGTAAGTAAGATATACAGTATAAATTACCATGCTGACTCTCAACAGCAGGAGGAAGAACTAGAAAATGTGCCCCTAAAATAAATGCTTCGGTATCTTTTTGCACCGTCCAGGTATTAATTTTAAATGTAGATATTTTTCAATCACAAAATCCCTTAAAGGACAAGAAAAAAAGCCCAAATATCTACATGTCTATGGGATACATAGCACAGTATCAATCAGAGGAAATCTAGAAAGGTGATGGCAGACACTTGTGTTTAAAGTACCTACCAAGCACCTGAAACCCAGCCAACAGTCTCCCCAGATCCTGTAGGAAGCATGAAAGTATAGGTGAGAACTAGGCCAGGCTTCTGGTTCTTGCTGAAATTAGACTAACTTTTACTTTTTATGACTGAATTAATGAAACAACCCTGAAGAACTGGGAATCAGGCATGTATTATTGTAGGAATACACAGATGCAAGGACAGGAGATGAAGACCCTACTGCTGACACACACACTCATATTGAAAGAGACTCTATATATTCCAATTGGAACATTAAAAACTCAAGGTGACTGACTATATTCACTTGACCTTAAGTTTCTGGCAGATGACCTATTTTTGCTGGTCTACAAAATGAAAACAGAAAGAACAACCGAAATAGAAATGTAGTCCTGTTCCTTTTAATATTACCTAAAAACCATATGAGACCAGCTCCTGTTAACCTCACATCAACATACTAGAAAAAAGCAAAACAAAACTATCAGGCATTAGATTCAACTGTAATTTGGGTTTTGTTTGTTACGGCTGATTATGAACGACAGCACTGACCTCAATAGAGATGTTCTAGAATCAGACAAAACTGTAGGATTTTAACTAGAAAAGGCAGGGTATTGTTTACAGGCTCAGTTTGTCCAGAATCAAGAGATCATTTTGTCACATGCAGCTACAGTAGATGCTTTAAAAGTTAACCTTCCATTTTACACAAATAATAGTATAAAGCAGTTTACACACATGTATGTGGAGCACACAAAGAGTATGTTCATGCAAAACCATGCTTTGCAGTGTGACAATATCTTAAATAACGATAACTAGGTGAACCGGTCTCTGCATCTCAATGTTGGGGGTTTTCTGTTTTCTGATATGTAAGATAGCTTAGAAATCCTATCCAGCATGGTACAGTCAGAAGCTCCTAAAGAATGCTGCCATTGCAAAACCAGCTCTGTAGAAGCTCTGTATCCTACTGAAGCTAGTCCCATGCAATTCTTCATCTCTTGTGATCTCCACCACTCTCGGTATGGAATCATTTGTTAAAACAGAAAGTTATTTTGCTAAATTGCTTTGGAATGCCTGATAAGTAGATTGTAAAATATACTTTTTTTATGCAATAAAATGAGAATATTGTATGGAGAGTAAAATGAAGCAACATTACCATACCCTCACCCATACTTAGTTCACAACACAATTATTTCAAACATGTTCAGCCTGTTAACAATTTCTGATTAATATTTGAACCAAGTTAACTATTTACTTGTGGTGCTATTTCAGCAACGAAAGAAATCCTAGTGTTGCAACAACAAACACCTCCAGGGGATGAAATGAGCTTTCACAGAGCCCAATGTCCTTTAAAAGGGACAATATAAACAAAGTATGTTTGCACACACAAGGACAACAGACATTACAAGTTGCTACATTACTAGCCATACCAGGAATTTCAAGATTCCTGAAATGGAATCTTCATGCCTGAAAAGGAAGATTATTTTCCTGATGCTGACTTTCATATATTAGTGTGTTGAAATGGCAGATAAATAGGTTAAAACTCTCTGCTCCAGTTCTTAAGCAATGATGGATTAACAGAAAATGAAGCAGTACCTGAAATGCTCTTACCTGTTGTTTGAGAGCCTCTAAAGATTCAAATTCCAATTTGGCGAGTTTCATCTGGATATCTCTTGGTTTATCCGGAATTACAAACGCCATGATAAACTTTATTGCTAGTAGCAAGTGCTGGAAAAATAAGCAAAAAGAAAACAATTTCTCTATAGAGTTTTAAGCATGGAGAGAACAGCATAATATTAATTCCAAGTTTCAGTAATAGAGGTATAAACAATGATTTCTCATGACATGTACAACACAGACAGCTTTATTATAACCACATTAGATCTCAGCTACTCTGTATTTTTTCTATTTACAGTCATTCACAATTTGAATATAAACATGGTTTGGCTTATTTTCATAATAATCCTATTTTCGCTATATACTATAAATTTCAAAATCAATTTTGTATTTGTGATTCCAGATAAAATAATAGCTTTTAAAACATACTGTTGGTGCACCGAAATTGAATTACAGCACCCAACAAATACAGTTTCATAGTGAATTTATGTGCATGTACACATACACATATATAATTACATACAGTCAGATGCAATTATAACAACATGCACACATGCATGCACACAAATATGACGTATGTCACGATCCAAATGAAACAAGTTGTTGTGAAAATATGAACAACTTCTGCCTTAGAGAAATTATTGAGACATAAAAGCACTTCTGAGAAAGCATCAGAAGAGAACAAAACAATAAAATATAACCCTTAAAGAAGTGGCACACTCATGAACAGAAACTTGGGAAATGGAGAACTATTCCAAGTATAGGAAGCCAAATCAGCCATAATTATTGCAAAAGATTTTAATCTTACTTAAGAGAGAACAGGCATGAAGTTCTCTTGAACCTTGTCACTGACCAGTGTTTAAATTTCACTTAAATATGCACTATTCCCCTCATCTCACCAAAAACAAGTGTCAAACTGTCAAGTCAGTGGTTTTGTTTCTTCATTTATGTCAACTACAATCTAAATAGTAATTTAACCTTGTTGTATCGAGGGCTGAGCTAACATACACTGCATTTTTGCAAGCAGGAACTCGGTCCTAGCTGAGAAAACACTGACCAAGATAAGGCAACACTTAAATATGCGCTTAACTTCAAGCACGTGCTCAAGTTCCACTGACGTGATGATACTCATGGAGGAGCTTACATTGAGATTACATGTCCAAGCTACTCAGCAAATTCCCCTGACCTTTTTTTTATAGAATGGAGCAGATCAGCGTCCCTTTCTGAAGCACATTTTGCTGAACTGTAAGATCTTGATGGACTTGGGCACCTGAATAACAATGTAACAGATTCAACCCCCCTGAGATTCCGAATTATATCAGCAAGAAGCTAACAAAGACACTGCAGACCTCACATCAGTGGCAGTGAAACTCTAAATAAGCCAAGTCCAATAAATAAGAGTCAAAGCAGAAAGTCAGATAATGGTAACAGGTAAGAGAACAGTAACAAAGTGCCATACCTTCAATTATTTTTTAAAATGTATGACAGAAACACAGTAGGTCTAGGAAACAAACAGTGCAAGGATAATGCTGGTTTGTGCTAGAGATACACAGCAATAAAACATGGATCAGAGCCAGCTTCAGAGGAGCCTTTCAAAGGGAAAAAGGGAAAATGCCAAAGACAACAACAAAACAAACAATACTCCTATGCAGAACGGAATCATGAACAATCACAGGTTGAAGAGCAATAACTAATCTACACATAAAATTTTGTTATGGAAACGTGGAAATAAAGAAATAAAGAAATTGGGAATAACTCAAAACTAAATCACAGGATTAGGCTAAAAATCTTATACTTGAGACAGAACTAGCAAAAATTGAGAGATTTGGAGAGGTATATTTATTTGAAAAGTTACAATGAACAGTTAAAAAAAGACCTAGCATCACACAGTGGAGCTTCTAGGTGCCCAAAGTACTTTGGACTGGGGTTCATCTCCCATTGCTCAGCAAAAGACAAAGACTCTATTTTTTGACCATATTAAAGAGTGAGAATCAAATGTTGGAACTGTAGTTATTGAAGCACTGCTGCTTGAAGAGCTTTGAAAACATAATCCAAACCAGTAACTTTATACAGAGATTTTGAAATAGGTCCAAATGTAAACAACTTTTAAGAAAATAAATAAATTTCAAGGAAACGTAAATAACATCATGGAAACCTTTCCCCTTTTTGTTACAGATGACAAGGGAATAGAGGAGATATCTCAGGAAACCAGAACCAAAACCAACAAAAATACTGTAGTTAATCCTGGAAAACACTGTATCTTTAAAAATAGCTTTAGAAGGGCAACATGTTTTAATTACTTCACTGTGTGAAGAGTTTTATTGCAGTATCAACTAAATAGCTGCTTGTCAGAAGTCATTTTTCCTGCTAGCACAACTCAGCCAATAAACACATGGACACAGCCTCAAACAGGAAGGCAGAGCCTCTGACTCAGAAAGTCTCAGTCTTCAAGCCAGAGAGGGATCAGAAGTTGGAGTACAGATGCAGAAAGCCATTACTGCTTGCCCCACTTTCATTCTCTTTTCTAGGCATTCACTGTGTGCCATTGTTAAAAAAAAAAAAATAAAAATTATTGAGTTCGGTAGACGTTTGGTTTACTCCTCAAAAACAGCCTTTTTACGTTCTTTTCCTTCCCATCAAAACAAAGCTTTACCAGTTATAAAGTGCTCAGACTGCACAGGTTGTCCCTGTGTGCAAGACTTGTAACCTCAAAAAACATACCGAGAAACATACTCAGAAAACTTAACAGATTGCAAAGGGAGTTCAAGCCCGCCTCATAACTCCTGTGAACCTGAAAAAACCCACATCAGAGCAACAGCCTCCCTTGGATAAGTTTTCCAGCTGTTCCTATTTGGAAATTTAGAGCAGTATTAATAAAACTGTCAAGGTAACTGGCAGACATGATGAATGTGGGCCATATAATCCACAAAAAAAAAAAATCTTTAAGAGAAATGTATCTATTTTATTACCAGTTTATACTGCATTTTTAAATTCAAATTTTGAAATTTGACTAAGGTAGTGTAAATAATTATAATGTAATAGAGAAATTGAAGGAAAAAGTAGAGAGCAGTGGCTGAGTTCATATGTCATTCACATCCCATACTGATTTCTGAATTTTGTTTTAGTATAATTCCTGTAAGTCAGATCCACAAAAAAGGGACATCTGCTTTCAGAAAATAAATGTACAATATAAATCACCAGGAGACAGCAAGATTTGCTTTCGTTACATACACACTAGTATGAATATGTCATAAAGCCAAAATACTAATCAAAATTTGCTACAGTAGTGCAAATGTATTTGTTCAATGCTAAAATTTCTTCATAGAGCTGGGTTTCGTTTTTGTGGGGTTTTGTGTGGGTTGTTTTTTTTTGGGTGGGGGAGCGGTTGTGTTAAACCAGGTTATAAATCCAACCATTATTTCTAACTGCAACCATTAAAAAGCAGTGCTGTTTCCAAGAAAATGCCCTTTGTGATTACAAGAGGACCATTACACTGCGAGAAAAACCCAGGGTAACATTCCCACAAGCTGCAAGCTCTCCAATGCCAACAGCAAAGTCCCCCTCTTATTTTGCAATCTGCCAAGCGGGCACCGAAACAGCACTGAATCTCTTCCTCCTGATAAATGCAGTGCCATCGAACTCTCTGTGGTCCTGTGCCAGGTGTCGAGAGAGCCAGCAGAACTACTCTGTTCTGCAAAGCCACTGACAAGAGTAGGGGCAGCAGCTGTGTTTTGCAGCAGTGGGTCCCCAACCTCGCCTCTTCTAAAACAGAAAATGCAAATCAGGGTTAAATTCCTGGAATTGTGAATGGCTAATTTGATTTCTACAGTGGTTTTACGGCAGCAATTCCTGACAAAATCTACTTGAAGTAGGAAAAAAAAAAAAGAAAAAAGAAAAGAAAAAAACCAACATAAAATTTTGCATCGAAAGGCTATTTTAGAATCTAATATTTATTGAAACTTTCAAATAAAATCAGAAATCTGGGTCTAATCTGGCCTAGAACCAGTACATGCTATGACACCAGGTAGTCCCTGGTTCCTAACTCTGCACGGGTAAAAAACCCTACACTAAAGCCAATGCCTGAGAGTGGCACATCACTTGGAACCTCTGTCCTCTACTGGCATATGCAAAATGCCCTTGACAAAGGAAAGCAGAAGTGCAGGATCATGTTGCTGTCAGACAGAAGGCAGGGAGATCATTAGCTTCTTTGCTTAGGACTCTGGATCACAGCTTTCTGACATTAATCTAAGCTAAGATCAAACACGAAAAACAGACCAAAAAAAAAAAAAAAAAAAAGACCCAAACCAATTTCTGTCTTTTTGTGGCAACATTTTTTAGCTTTGAGGGTTCTGCATCTTTCCAAGAGAATAATAAAAGGCAGGAAGAGAGTGAAAAATAATTCTGTCAAGGGAGCAATACAGGCAAAGAAAAATTTTCATAAAGCTCAGGAAGTTCAATTAAATTAAATTGTCTTTAATAGACAGCAATAAATTTATGAGCAAATATTTCTGCAATACGTAAGAAGAAAGCATAACCAAACTTTCCTTCCCTCTTTTAGACTGAATTGGCTTCAGTACGGAGTCTTGCTAATGGAGCAGAATTATCACAGCTGAGGGACTTTAGAAAGGGCCTTTTTTCTGCTACTCTGATAAATACTGCTTTTAAAATCACATATCCCATATATTGTTATGGAATTTTTCTTTCAAAATTTCATTTTATCCACAGACATGTCCAAAATCCTGCAGGAGGGAGGAGAATGATAAAAAAATTATTTCATGTTGGTCCTATTTCTTCACCTCTTCCTTTCAGCTTGAGACTGTTCTCTTCCCACAGACAAACACAAGCACACACTTAAGAGTCCTGAAGCCTCCCACAATCTGTAACCTCCATCTACCCTATATATTCCCAAAGCAGCATAACTCATCTGTCCCTTATTTCAGCCAGAACAAGCTTTCTCCCTCCTGCTGAAACTCCAGGAAACACTTAGGACCAAAGTGCAGCCTTCCTGCCTCTGATCCAATACCTCTTGCCACTCCAACACAGTGATATCTGTCTCAGCTCTCAACTGGAATATGCTAAGTACAGGGGAAAAGTTCATGCTGATATGCTTCCTTAAGCCTCCACAAAGCACACAGACCAGAGATATTTCAGAAACTTGTATCTTTACCAAGTTTGGGCAGTTTTCTCATAGGAACATCATAAAGAACGTTCTTTAGATCAGTGAGACTTTTGTCAGCCTTCACATTGCTACTTCAGAGCACAGATACAATGCCTCTTCTCAACATAATAATCTCAGTTTTATATATTTATAAATAGGCTATATTTATATTAGTTTCACCAGTTCGTGGTGAGCTGTTGGGAATGAGGCGAACTACCATCAGACCTTTGTGATGCAGTCATCATCACCTTGTACAGGAAGAAAGGAGATAAATCAGATTGCTCGAATTACCGAGGTGTTACTCTGCTATCCATTGCTGGTAAAATCCTGGCAAGAGTTCTTTTGAACAGATTAATACCCGCTATAGCAGAAGAGCTTCTACCTGAAAGCCAGTGTGGTTTCAGGGCCAACAGAAGTACCACAGACATG
>JAWMRA010000078.1:41198553-41211699 GCA_035584735.1 Pseudotriccus pelzelni | reverse complement strand
CAGAAAGAATCGCGTCTTGTCGATATCACCTGGGGAGTCTTTCTGCTGTGCCTTTTGCGACCGGACTTGTCTGTCTCACACTGGCCTTTTTACCCATCAGCATGCTTGTAGCAAGCGTGGGTAGAGCCCTTCCCAAATCTTTGTTTGCGAAGCCTAGCCATGATGATATTTATATTACTTTTTTTTATTGCCAGAATTTCAATTTTCATAAAAGGTGGAAGGCGTTTATGCAAAAATGCAAAACTTCAAAACTCCCAGCTTGACCCATCCAGCAGGGTTAGGCCTGTGCCATTAAAATGTGGCTGAGATAGATGCAACTGAACAGAAGCTTATTACAAAATGTGTCAGAAAGCGTAAGCAGAGACCGCGTTATCCAGTCCATTTATTATGTGTAACAGAACGTCCATTTCCTCCTCTTAGATGACGAACACACACACAAACCTGCAAAGGCTGCCCAAGGAAAACTGGCAACTACATTTCTGACAGAACATTTCACAGACCATCAGAGGAGTGTGAGCAAATCACCTATCTCCTACTGATCACACAAGCACATTTGTGAAGCTTAGCCCGGCTGAATGTTTAATTTTAAGGCTATTTATGAATATATTTATGTTCAGAAAAACATTTAAGCCTGAAAATGCCCAAGTCATTTGCCGAATCTGGATCTTAAAATTCAACTGCTGAATCACAATGCCTTTTTTTTTCCCTGGGGTTGATCGGATGTGGCATGTACTAAATTCATGTGTTTGAAGGGAAGAATGCTGGCTAGGCAGGGTGTCTCCTCACATTTACACTTCAAAAATTATTTTAGTTAGTGCAGAAATTCTGGTCTGTATTTTTATTACCAATCCAACTTATCACCAATGTAAAACAAGTAGAAATCTATGCTGAAAAAGATACCAGGCTTCAATATGCAGTTCTGAGGTATATTTCAATCATAAGTATTAAGATACAGCATAAGAAGCAGGGTTCATTTTAGCAGCTCTGGCCTCT
Organism: Pseudotriccus pelzelni; assembly: GCA_035584735.1. Classification (NCBI taxonomy): domain Eukaryota; kingdom Metazoa; phylum Chordata; class Aves; order Passeriformes; family Tyrannidae; genus Pseudotriccus; species Pseudotriccus pelzelni. The sequence continues at coordinate 41,210,706 of JAWMRA010000078.1, read as the reverse complement.
AGGAGCACTGAAATATGTCTGTCTCCTTAGCCTTGGTCTTATGCCTCAAGACTATTGAACTGGCTTCTTTCAGAATAAGTACATTTATTCTAAATACTACAATTGTTTCATATACTATCAAAATGGAAAAAAAGAAGACATTTCCAGACCAGCATCCCTGAGCAAGAGACAAATATGAGTAAGATAACAAGAAAGGTGGGGTTTTTTTTAGAAAAAGTAAAGATAATCTCTAAGGAAGCAAATTCTGTGCTCATGTTTTCAGGAAGCAACTGCAGAAGCAATGAGTTAAGCAAAGCAAAAAATAAAATATTGCAAACATCATCTCCCAGGGAGGAAGCTGGTCTCTTTTGACCTTACATATTTTTGTACTCTCTTTTTTGTTTTCAGAAAAGGCTCTGTTGGAAAGCAAGCCACTCCTTATTTCTGAATCTTAGTCCTGCTCTTGGGCAGCCTTACGAAGTATTTAAACCAGATACAAATTTAAACATAAGTCATCAGGGGAAGCCTATTAAATAAATAAATATTCTACCAAAAGACATACTAATAAACTTGAAAGCATAAGTAATCTGATCAACTACATGGTTGTGACTATTTTGCTGTCTTATAGCACATTATGCTTGCTAGTAATTCCATATTTTTTAAAAAACCCAAATTTTCTAATTATTTATAGTTTATTTTTATTAATGTTTAAACCAAAGCTGTTACACATCATATTCAGCTCACTAATGAACTGAAGCATTATTTGGTTTTACAACGACTTTTTGAAAGATTTAGAAGCCCAACTGTTCTCTGTAATTTTCTCCAACAATAACAATTAAGATGTGAGGCGGCCCAAAATCTATACAAATTTTGTCACCAACTTATTTGACACCGCAAAAAAAGCAACTAGTTCATTACTTCTCACCATTGACAAAGCTGTTCAAGGCTTTTTACAGATCTTTTACACTAGAACTTTAAGCCGACTTTCAGATTAGCTCTTCAAGACTGAAGTATGAAAAACATAGGGACAAGAGCTTACACCAGGGAGGGCGATTTACTTACATACCCAAGTAGCATTTTCCCCCCCTCTCCAGGCGAATTGCCATTTTTGTATCTATCACTAGAGATTAAGGATTGAGCAGGTTCTAGAAACATCTGCTGAAAGGAAAAAATTCTAAATAAAAGATCTTCTGATAGAAGTCTTGTACACAGATTTCTAACTGCAGCTTGGGGAAAAAACAGCTACCCTAATAATCTTGTTGTATAAACACAGCATATTCTGTGATCCAAAATATTTTATGACACAGCACACTTGCAAAGCTGTGCGTATAAAAGTCTCTATAAAACCACAGTATACACAAATAAGCATTTCAGAAATGTTACAAGAACATGATTTTGCTCACATTGTTTCATCCTGTAGTCAATTCAAAAGCCATGAAAAAACCCACTGTAGGTGTAAATTTGTCTTGGACCCTGAAAGTATTTGCTAATGGTTAATTTTGCAGTAACCCAACAGTCTTGAAAGCAGCATGATAATTCACCCATCTCTATGTTACCATTTGATAATCCTGAAATGTTTTGGCACAATGCTTATCTCAATTTGTGGCCAGCGTTTAATAGGAACTGGGGTAAAAGTTGCCAAAAGCCAAATTAGCTAATGCTGAATGTAATGAACAGTAGAGCTTTGATCATGCTCTGAAATAAATTCTAAGTGAAGAGTGGAAAGAAGGATGCCCATGGAATTAAAATTGACAGTATGATTAATAGCAAGCCATATGAAGTGCCTCTTAGCTGATTGCTAACATTACACATTGGCTCCCATTCTGACAGGTATAGTTTATTGTCAAAATGCCCTAACGTTCCACATCAAGGAAGGGAGGGAAAAAAATTGCCATTTTCTATTAATCTACAAAACTTACACTTCTTTTTACATTTAAGCCATACGTTTTTCTCTATGAAAAAAAAAAGCACAAGTAAATTACATCACACGTCATTGTACTTATGCAATGTAAGTAACTCTCTTTGTCAGGGCTCTGAAATTCCTTCTTGATTACCTGACCGGATAACCTGTGATTAGTAAGGAGATAAGAAGCATTATTTCTGTCAAGGGTTTGAAACTACTGTAAGTCAGCTCAGTGATAAACAGAAATTGTCACCTACTGCAAGCATCGCAGATTTTGAGAACTCTTTGTTCCTGCCTCAAACAAACATTATTTGTCCTAGTCCAAGCCAAAGTGGACAGGTATGAAACTCCCAAATGGTTTTTGGACAGACTCAGCAAATATACTGAAATGTACACATGTGAAAGCAAATCTACTATACTTCAGTGAGGCTTACAGATGGTTTTCCCAAAGTTTTATGCTGGTTCTGGAGACTGAAAGACAACTAGACTTGTCAATCTGACATTTTTCTTCAATTTTTGCTAGGAAAAGGCGATGTTGTGTCTATATTAGAATTTAAACTATTTTAAACATTGAAACTGATGTTTTTGTCTGTCCCCTTGACAACAAAAACAAAAATGGTAACTGGGGTTTAGTTTTCAAGAGCGAAGTCTCAGTCAGTTATTCTTCAAAGATGATAAACACTTTAGCTTTTAACTTTAAGTAACAAGTTTTCCAACTAGATGCATTGCATTGTATTTACAGCTATTTGCTTATTTCTCTTGCAACTCCCTGGCTTTACATGCAAGTCTCACCATGTTTTTGAAGCTGATTCACAAGAACATTCATCTACTGAAAAATCTCTTCACGTCACAGCTCCAAGACAAATAAAGAGCTGCAACTGAATAAACACATTTTAAACAGAACATAGTGTTTTACCACACTGCAAATGCATCTTTATTGAATGATTCAAAATTTTAGTGTAACACACATCTTTCTTCCTACTGTATTGTAAACATCCTATTTTAAGCAGCTTGCTTTACTTCTGTGTAAGCTAGTAATAAGTAAAATCTGTAGGACATGGCACATTTTTAATCTGGACCAAAAGGTGAATCATGCAACATTAAATAATGATCCAAATGTCACATCCATGACTCAACACAGAAAAGCAAATGTTATTGCAATATATCATACCGTAAGATGCAGATTAATTGTTGTCTCTATTCCTGTGCAACTTTAATCAAAACAAATTAATTGAAATAGGTCCAATAAAACTAGCTAATCTAAAACAATTGTGTAGGGAACAATCAAACTAACAGTCTTCATACTGGAAACTCATCACCTGCATTTTTTCCTGTAAAAACTACAGGTTTTTTTTCATCAGAACTATGCAAAGTCAAATAATCCTTTTCTTTTCAATAAAGGTCAGGAGCAAAGCTTTCCATTCAGCTGGAGTATTTTAATTAAACACTGCAGCAGGTGTTTGGATATGCTGCCAACTACTGAAAAGCTTTCATAAAAACCATTTCTTTAAAAAAAGGCCTGTACATCCTCCTCAAGCCCTCTTTATATGTCTATTCTCTGAATAGGTATTCACAAAATTACGTGCCATTTTCTCTGTTTTGGAACACCAGTACCTGCCCTTGCTATAAAAAGATTTCTTCATCAAAGCCGCTGGAAGTGAGCCATGCAATCCTCACATCAACTTTTATGGCCACAGCAGATCCCTGCAACAGAGCACAACCCAGAGCTGTGCCTTAGCTGCTGACCTTCACCTTTTTGGGAACATAACTGGTCTGTTCAAGCTGACAAAAAGAGAACCTTTAACTGTGAGCCAAATTCACTTTTGAAAATACTGCAGTTAAAGCAGAACTCTGTAAGTCATATGCATGTAATCGAGTTTTGCAGTAATAACACACCTTCCAACTTTATGGACTCACATAAAAGCAACCTAAGGAACACTTCCAGGACTGCTTATGTTCTTAAGGAATGCAAAGCCCATTGAAAGGCGTAGACTTCAGAAGAGCAGTGGGAGCAAACAGAGAGTAGAAGAGAGGAAGAACAAGCTGTGTTTTTCACAGTGGCAGTCAGTGATTCCATCAAGTCATTCTATCAACTGAGAATGTGAGTCAGAATATGAATCCCAACATAAAGACTAGAAAGGAGTACTTCCTATACACTGGGATAAACATAGTTGCGTCAGTGCAGTACTGTTGTCCAAAACTAGACTTCTATCAGCACAAATCCAATGCTTATGGCTTGACAAATTCCCTGACATCTCAAAAAAAAAAAATCACATATGCATCAAGAAGAGGTTCTCAATTGAATTCTGATGTATGAGGAGAAATGAATACCAGCAAATATGATAATACAGCAACAAAAGCTGTTGTTTACTAATTCACTTAGGGGTTTTTTTCTGAGACTTGGTAGGCTGGCTTTTGGAACAACAGGTAGAACAGAAAACCAACAGTTTATTCTCTGTGCTGTAACAGCTTTGCAACATGCAGTAAACACAACTTCTCATCTCCCTACAAATGGCAAGGCTGAAAGCAAAACAAAGGGGGAAAAAAAAAGCTCTACTTACAGATTCAATTAGACTTTTAAGACCATTTGGGAGTCAGCTTGCTGCAAGGGCTCAGCATCACTTCGTTGCTATGAAACATTATCACATGGGGATAATCAGTCATAAAGACCTGCAGCTGACTCGTTCTGTGGCTGAAGTGATCTCAGCTGAGGAAGAACACTTTCAATTTAAAATGAATTAAGTAGTAATTTTGACCATGACTCCAAAAGATGCCTCAAGCATCTCAAATGGGTAACACTGAGATATCAGACAAGATCCTGGACCAGGAACTAAATCTGAACTGGTTCTTGTGTAACTATAACATAATATAACATGCAAGCAAAAATGGGTGCGAAGCTGAGGCTTTTCACAACTCTGAACATAGCTGACTAGTGCTGTCTTGTGAATCTGAAAAGCCCAAGGACTGAAGGAAAAAGTCATCCACACCTGTGACTGGCCTTCTACTAGTAATTACAAGGGGTAACATGGTACAAAAAATGACCATGTCCCTGCTTCAAAACTCATTCTGAGAACGAGAGAAACCTGTGAAGAGGCATTGCCTCATTACAGGAATAACTTCTAGTAGTGGTAACTTGGCCTTCCTGTGAAGAAGGAGGATGGTATTACATTAGTATGTATCCTACAGACTTCGAGTCATGAACTACTCCTGAGTCTGCACAGACAGACTGATAAAAAGCAGATATTTATTTCCTGAATTTGGGGACAGTTTGTATTTATTAATTTTCCTTCTGACCAGACCAAAAAGTGATTCTCTTTCTTCTTTAAGAAAATGCTGGAAATTAAAGTATTCCACAGTGCCTGCCCTTCCTCTCGCTTGTAAACAAAGCAAATTACTGCTCCTTTTTTGTGCTAAACGTGGGTAAGGAGAGTTTTTCAGGGCAAATGAGAGAAGCACACAGAGAAAGACAAAAGGATGTGAACGTACAGGACTGAGCAAACCTCATGCACAAGGGCAAGGCTGTTGCTGCAAACACAGTGTCTTGGAATCTGCTGTGAGGCACCAGCACTCAAGTCAGATTCACTGCCCCCGCACAGCAATGTGAGCCAGCTTACCATCTCCAAGACCTGCAGTGTCCAAAAGGAACAAAGGGACACCTGGGGTGCAGAGGCAGGTGATCACCTCTAAAAATAGGCAGTACTGATAAAATAATGCAATTTCTGCTTTCAAAAGATACATATTTGTAAAAGTGAAATCATTGAAGATCACAGCATTTCAAATCTTTTATCCAAACAGACTTCCTCACTAGTCACGTGAATCTGAACCACAAACAAAACAACAGCACTGTGAACAGGCAAAACGTGAACAAAACTTTCAGGGTTCAAAATGTTACTTTGCTGCAATCCTGCCTTTTTCCCTTAGAAGTTCTTTAAGAACTGTTACTGAGAGGAGAAATCTCTAAAACCTCCTGGCCTAGATTTTATCCTTTTTTTTTTCTTTTTTTATATCCTTAACTAAATTTGTTTGATAATCTAAAGACACACATGTACAAAAGAAATCTTTCCCCATATTCTCAAAGAGGTTAAAAAAATTACAGTGGGAGTATTTGTCCTAGAATGCTTCAGAGATTTGGCAATACTTGATGTTGTGTGGGGCTTTGTGACATAACAATTAAAGAATTATCTTCTAATATAGTAAATTGTTACACAAAAAAAGGTTAAAGCTATGTCAGATAACAAACAAGCTCATAAATCAGTTTTGCTATTCACGTTCTTTTCCGAAGTTCTCCTCTAGCACTGGGAGAAGAAATATCAGTATGTCTCAAACACAGGAAAAAATATTTCTCCATCAAACAGTATTCAAAAGTAGGATCTTCCAGTATGACATGAAAGAACTACAAGAGTAAAATTGAGTATATTTTCCTTTTGACCCAGAGGTATAATACTGAATGCTTCTAGGTTAGATAAGGTGACTTTGCTGTATATAGCAATTTAAAATCCATTTTTATTCAGAAGCATTTTAGCATCACAGATACCAAGCTCTCTCAAGACAGTAACAATGTCTTTACTGGTCAGCAGATATATACCTTGCTCACTTCCAATGGGAACAAGCATATTACCCTGTTACCTCAAATCTGAAAAGCACTTGGGTCCTTTTCACAGTCTGCAGAGTCGTCAAAATGTAAGCTAGACAAGTACCAAACACTGACCTGCTTCTGGTTTTGTTTTACGTGACCATGCAGGCAATGATTATTTGTTTTTACTGCCTACCTGATTTTTTTAAAATCAGTCACTATGTTTCAAACACTCTATCATTAAACATATGGCACATCTATACCACCATATTTTATGCTGGCTCAGGTTTTTAGACATTTGAGGTTTTCTATTATTGTTCTGTGGGGAAAGGACTTTCTAAAGTAATTTTGCATCTTTCCACATTGCATTTACTAATTTTTGCCTAATTCCTCTCACACAGACAAAAAGCATTAGGTAATATGGTTCAAAGCAAAAACATTTGGGGATCACTGACATCCAGGACTCTTCTGAAAATATAAGTTATTCTTCAGAATCATTATTCTTCCAAGACGAACACTTAAGACTTTGAAATCAGGTAAATGGTGAGAGTTGCCCTGTCAAATTGGGTTGCCTGAAGTGAATATAAATCCTGCTTTAAAATTCTAAAATGTGATTTCTAAAGGAAAGAATGCCATTGAGGAAAGTTAATTTTACTATAACACAGAAGGAGATAAAACAGAAGTTAGTTTAAAAAAACCAAACAAGATACAGTTGCATTGATCAGACAGGTGCTTTGTTACCCTGTTCTGTCAGAGGTTGAGCCCTTGATCTCATTAAGGACATGTTTGACTTGTTAGTAAGGGCAATCTTTCTGACAATGCTCTGCTTTTGAGAGACACAGATTTAATTTATTTTTGTTAGGTTAAAAGTTCACATCTCCCTTTCTTTCCTGTCTTTTCATTCTCCACCATGACAGCAATCTTATCTTCATATGGCCTATTCAATTTTTTTTTTTGTCCTTTGATTTTTTTTTTTAAAAGCTTAAATACATATGGCTGACCTTTATTTTAATTTAAACTCGCCTTCACACTTTTAGAATGTTGTCAAACTGGTTATCTCCAAGAGAACTTGCTGCTGCACAGTAAAACTAATCTTTCGTGTACTGCCAGCAACGCGTATTTGCTTAATAGGATGAATTACTGGGCTTCTCCAATCAAGCTGTAACCCACACTGTCAGTTCTCAACACATTGCCTTTAGAAAGGCACCATAAAGACTTTTCCTAGGGACACAGGCTCCTACGGTGCAACGCCTCTGGAGCCCTCAACTCTATTCTCTGTATCTGATATTAACAGCAAGGATACAGCCATTCACACAATTAATGTGCTGCCCCTGCGTAATCCAAAAGACTGATGAAGACCACCCATCATCTGCATCCAACACAGCAATCCCAGTCCATTCTAAACAGGATGCAGTAACAGTTTAGCATCTATCATTACTGCAAGAATTATATTCAACCAACAGGAAATTTCTATAAACAGGAAAGCTAGGGTGATGGCTCACATTTTATTTTCAAGTATTATGTGTCTTTTCTTTCTAGATATTGGCACAACAACAGCATTTTAAAAAAAAGGTTCATTTAAAACTATACAATTTTCAGAATATATAATACTGCTTATAACATTACACATAGATCTGGTTTTCGGATCACATACGTATCTCTCTAAATGCAGAGGAGCAATAAAGGAAAAATGAAAAATTTTCTTCAAATTTAATGCATACTTTTTTGTACACAACATTTATATACACTTTCTGAAAGTAAGTCTGGTTAGACTGTGTCACTGGGAGTACACTGGTATCAAGATCAGGGATCACTTGCTTTTTTTCCATAAGGTAATAAGGAGTTGCAAAATCCAATTTTGCTAATAAAACTTTCCAACAGAATACAAATTATTAAAAATCACAATGCCAATCAAAGCTTTGGGCTTGTTTTAATGTTCTTTCTTTTCCCTTGCTACAAGACTTCTGTTCAATAGCTCCACAACTAACAGGTTAGAAATGCCAAGCAGGTCTGCTATCTGAAACCCTCAGTCATGCTGTAACCCTCAATCAATAACAGGTCTAGGAGAGATGACAGCACAAACCTCCATTACCTCCATAGTGTATCATATTTCTTCCATATGTGCACTTAGACGCTTCCCAGTGGACAATCTATTTATTCTTCAATAACCTGCACAAACTTTTGTTATAATTTTCTAAATAAAATATCTACTTCACGCAAAGTTACTTTATGAATTTTGCTTTTAGATACTCACCTGCAAAGTAACCCCTTTCAATCTGAAAGCGCCTACAGCTGAGCAACGCTCCATCATGAAAACAAGGTTTTTAAACAGACTGAAAGCATCTTCAAGAATACCAGCTTTGTTTTTATCTTGTGTGATCATTAAGACAGCTTTCAATCAGAAGGGAGCAGGCTTGCATTGGCTTGCTCGCTGCCCCTACTTAAGCCTAAACTGCAAATAGCCTTTGCTGCTTGTAGTCCCTCGGCAGGCCCTTCACTGAGTGCAGAGGGAAGCCAGCTGGAAGCAGCAGCCTTCTCACCAAGCACACACAGTGTGCACGGGTGGGCCACGTGCTGCATGAAGAGGGGTGGGAGCATAACGCAGCATGACTGACATAAAATTCCTCCTCTGGTTCTGGGCAAGGCCATTTTAAATCAGTCCAGCTGGATACCTGCATGTCCCACACGCTCCACGTACGGCGATGACTCAGACCAAGAGCTCCTGCTCCAAACACCACGGTTTTGATAATCACAAAACAAGCATGAAGGCAAAGGTCTATAATCAGAAAGGAAAGATTAGTGCTGAGTGGTAAAACACAAACTCATCTCGATGGCTCCTTTTTAAAACTTCAATACCAATGGCAATCTTTCCTTTTTCCTGCAAAGCTTATTTAACTGTGATGTTCACTAGACAAAAATCCCTGTATGCCTCATAGCAGAGGCAGAGCAAGACTAGAAGTGGAACAATGTGTCTTCTTCCATATAATAGAGTAACAAATATTATCAAGTCAGGACAATAGCCTCAGAAATAAAAAATGAAAAGCAATCCCCTATCACCGCATACCTCAGAACGTGAGTCTGGAGATCAGATGCAGAAAAGCAGTTTCTGAGAAAGTGTCAGCATGCTCTATTTTTGTTGGCACAACCAGCAGTGCTCTAGTTCTGAAAATCAGGTCAATGCTACTTTTGTACCTACATGCAGATGTTTGAAATCAGACACCTGTATTTTGTAAGTTCTGTCTTACTATACAATATTTACAGTTTGTCTGAGTATCTGGGTCACAGAAACAGACAAGCACTAATAATAATTACCCTGAAATTAAAGACTAGACATGCAAAGTTGAATCAAGACTTCTTTTTTTTTTTTTTTGAGCAAAAGTAAATTACAATCATGTATTAGATTTTTTTTTTCATCTAAGTTTAATTATCTAATAAACCAAGCGTAGCCAAAGCTAGCAGGCTACACATCCCAGATGGCATGTTGTTCCATTCCAAATGAAGGTAGGAATGACTCTCTGCGGGTGGCTATACATTCCCCTTGCCCAGACAGTAGTCTAGGCAACTGGCTTCTGACAGGGACTAGTTTTCGGATAGTTACAGGTTACGAGAGACTTTCCAATTTGTATAACTTTAAGAGTAAATATAAAAACTTCACCAGTCAAACTCAGAGGGAAATAAGCTCAACAGTGCTTGAGTAACCTGTTTATGATACTGCATTTTCTGCAGAAGTCACTTTGAAACGTTAAAAAACGCCCAAGTGTAGCTTACGCGATACGAAATATGACGCAGTTTCTAGTTTGTTGTGATCACTGAAGCTAACTACTAAAACAGTTATCTTGCTTAGGTTGCAAAGTGTGTACTTCACAGGTTTATTCACATGAATTGGTGCAGACAGAGGTCTCAGGTTTTACAACACTGATCTCTCTGGGGCTTCCGTGTAGTGTTAACGGTAATAAGTTCAATATTTTAATAAGAGTAAGAAAGACTTCAGAAAATCTTTAAACTGTACATGAAACATAAAATATTAGAGAAAATTCTGTGAACTATTTTTGCATAGGTAAAGAATGCTGAGACTACAATACTGGAGAATATTTTAGGAGATGTCACACGTGCTCTGATGTGTCTCGATTATTTTAAAATCACTGTATTCTGATTGAAAAAAAAAAAAAAGGAAGAAAAGAAAACCAAAACACTGGGTTATCAAGAGATAAATATTTTTCTTAATTTTTGACTTTTGCTGCAAGAAAAAAAAAATAGGTAAAAGAAAAAAAAGTCACACAAAGCTACATCTTCACTAACTCTTTTTCTGGGGCATTCCAAACATTCACACATGCATTACAAAAAGAAAATCAAAAAGGATGCATTGTTTTCAAGCTTCTGGAATGAAACTATAAAGCACTACTTCTTCATATACAATAAAATTACTGACTTCATTTCCTTTCCCAAAACAAAGATCACTTGGCCTGCTGGGTCTCCCTTGTCATTGCCCAGCTGTGCAGGCTCCTCTGATGCTGAGGACACAATCATAGAATTGTTTAGGTTGGAAAAGACCTTTTAGAACACAACCGTTAACCCAGCACTGCCAAATCCACCACTAAACCATGTCCCCAGGTGCCACATATACACATCTTTTAAATATTTCCAGGGATGGCGATGCAACCACTAACCTGGGCAACCTGTTCCAATGCTTGACAACCCTTTCAGTGAAGAAATTTTTCCTAATATCCAATCTAAACCTCCTCTGGAACAGCTTGAGGCCATTTCCTCTTGTTCTAATGCTTGTTATTCAGGAGAAGATACTGACTCCCACCTCACTACAATCTCCTTTCAGTAGGTAGACAGCAGTCATATTCCCCCTGAGTCTCTTCTTCTCCAGGCTAAACAATTTTGGCTCCACAGCCGCTCCTCACACATTCCTCATTTCTTGACTTGTGCTCCAGACCCTTCACCAGCTCTATTGCCCTTCTCTGGACACACTCCAGCACCTCAACATCTTTCTTGCAGTGAGGGGCCCAGAACTGAAGGCAGGATTCGAGGTGTGGCCTCACCAGTGCTGAGGACAGAGGGACAATCACTGCCCTAGTCCTGCTGGCCACACCATTCCTGATCCAGGCCAGGATGCCACTGGCCTTCCTGGCCACACTGCTGGCTCATGTTCAGGAGGCTGTTGACCAGCACCCCAACACTGTCTTTTCTTCCTGAAAAGTGAACTTCTGTCACCCATCAGAAAATATTTAATCTTGGTTTTACTGGTTTGGCAGCCCCCTCATTCACACGGTGTCGTGGGTTTGCAAAGGTCCCCCCTTCCCTAGGGATTGGAAATAGTTTGTCCAGGTGAATTTCCAGAGTAAAACCAATCAGAAGTTTTAGTAACGACTTTGCTAATTACATCTTTAAGAAAATGGAAGAGAAGTCTTGTGGGCAGATGACATTGGGAACCCTGTGAGGGAGGACGCAGCAGGCCCTGAGGGGGGCCAGGCCTCCCTCCTGCCCTGGCCCTGGGCCGGGGGCAGGGGCAGCACTGAACTCCCCTGACCAGACATGTGACAGAGTGAAGGAATAAAAACTTTAAAGACGAACTTGGACAGGGCTGCTGCAAAAGGAATTCCAGCCAAAGAGATAGCCGCCACCTCCAAGGTCAGAGCTGGTGGTAGCAGGAGAGAGATGAGAAGCCGTGAAGGGGAGAGACGGCTTCTTC
>JAWMRA010000078.1:41138288-41198453 GCA_035584735.1 Pseudotriccus pelzelni | reverse complement strand
ATGGGAGACCTTACAGGACCTGGGTAACCCCAGCCTTATCCCAGGAGGGAGGTAGGCCCAGCCCTGAGGTCGATACAGAAGAGAGAGAAACAGTTCCAGCTGCAACGAGTTGGAGTTGTCGTCCAAGAGATAACAGAGAGGAACTTACAAAGTGCTGCAGAATTGCTTGGAAGACCTGGAACTTTAAAAGTGGAAAAGAAAATACTTCTCCTGGACTGATACAAAGGGGGGAGTGGTATTTCTGTAAACATATAGTGCTTCTGCTTAATTAGAATTGTTGTAGATGTAGCTGTTTAGCTTTTATTTTGCTAGTAACAAATCCTAATAATATTTCTCCCCAATCAGATCTTTTTGTCTGCATAGACCTTCTCTCACCTTAGAGCAATTTGTGGAGGGTGCAGTAAAAACTGTCCCTAGGTAAACCCACAACACATGGCTACAGAAAGGTCACTCAAATTACAGAGAAACAAACACATAAAGAAGAGCCCATCTTTGCAGAAACAAGGCCCACTTAACAAGACATTAATTCTAGCTAAAAACGATGAAGAAACAAAGGAAACTTGGGTAAAACCAGCATTCTGAAATTCCTAAGTAGGTGTTCTGAGAATTTTCCTGTCAGATGTGGTCCAGAAATTTCAGACCAAAATAGAAAACTTGCAGTATCCCCACACACATCTACCTATCTCCCCTTAATGTCCCCACACTATGAACTTCCAGTGCAGACTCGTGCAGTCAAATATGCTTTTAAGCAACACAAGTCTCGTACCTTTTTAGAAAATTTAGGTCAATTTACCAGTAAATTAGCCTTTAGTATTTCCATTTTAGTATTTCCCATCAACAAGTCAAATGCAAACATCATTAGTCTTCAGCAATCCCAAATGCCAGTTTTGATTACCTACTAAATTGTATACTACTCCAACTCTTAAGCTGGAAGAGGGATTACAGGATTAAAAAATCACTTAGAACTTACATCATAAACTGAACTATTCATACCATCTGTTATAAAAGGGCAAATTCTTCTCCTTGTTGAAAAAAAGATTGAGGTTAATCCACTCCCCTAGTGCTGTGCAGCAAATTGGAAGAGCAGGCTACATTAAAACGCTGAAATCTATGCTTGCCCATTTCAAGACAATTCTATATTATCTTTTCAAGAACTTGGATGCACAACTACTGCAGCACACCAGTCTCATGTCCTAAAAATTCTAGAATTATCCTACTTGTTGAGGCCGCAGATGACTTATTTTAAAAAAAACATTTGTACATTATTAGCTACAACATTATTCGTGCAGTGCCCAGGTAGTTCAGCTGGAGAATCCAGCCTCTACATGAGATGTTTAAGACAGTTATTTCAAGTGCTTCAGGTCAATAAGCCAATACCACTGCACTCTTGTAAATGAGGCCATGATTTCTCACGAGGCCTTACCAATAACTTCAGAAATATTAAATTATTCCTGTCATATTCTTTGTCTTACCTAACACCGCAGATCCTATTAAAAAAAAAAAAGTTCACTGTGTTCTAGGTGAAGACGAAAATAAAATTCTGAACACAGACCCAGCTGGAAAATGAAACTCCTTCTACCTTGCCATCTTATTTACTGTTTGCTTAATGTAACAATTAGACTTTAGAAATAAATTAGCTTTCATTGCAAAATTAAAAACAGCAAGCCCATTACACAAGCAGTAAAATAGCTTTAAATGGGTGTATCCTATTTTCTCATTTTATTATTTTCTTATGCAAGTATTTTGACAGTGTGTTTAGGCCAAACTCCTCCTCTCCCATCACAGCTCAATTTCTCATAATGATCACTAAGGTCACGAAAACTGGATTAGAAAGCAACGGTAGGACCCTTCCTACAGGTATGCATTCATTGCATTTGAGCTCAAACAAAAATATCTAAAAATACAGAAAGAAATACAGAAGAACAGAATGAAGATAACAGGTAAAAATGTTGCCTACATTCAAGTTCAATGGAGAGTGGAAATTCCAGGCACCTGCCTGGAACCAGTCAGAAACGAAGACAGATACTACAATGAAGGAGGAAAAGAAGCATCTTACAGACAAAGCAGACTCAGTCTAGGCTCAGGCCCACTCATCCATTTCTACAAAATTTGGAAATACTACACATACTTTGCTTCTGTAAATAGAGCTCTTAAGCTAGTTTATATGATATGACAAAGTTATTTATCATTTACAATGTAAGATTCATGGATGAAGAAAATCTGGAAGCAAGAGGAAAAAAATTTAGAGATTTCATTGTCCAGAGCAGTGAAAAATAAATCTACAATTCTCCATCAAATTATCAGAGGAAAAAAAGCATTACTGCTTTTCTTTTAGCAAATGATTGAAGAAATAAATTGTAGTCACTTTAAGAGTTCAGTATGCATTTTGAGTATGATGGGGGGAAAAAAGAGCTAATGAAAATGCTGTTACTGAAAAGTTTTACTTTTAATTACATGCAGAGAAAAAAAACGCAAAGGAAAGCTTAGAGAAGTAAACATCTCATTTTCTCACCTGTGCATTGTCCAAAACAGACATATTGTTTAAGATCGACTACCCACCTTACCATAAGAAAACCCAGTGTAACCTTACCCATGTCACAGATACATACAAGCAACTCTAAAATACTTCAGTGCAAGCTTCTCGGATATACTATCCAGAAGGCACTGCCCCTGAAAAAGTTCAAAGCCACTTTAAATATCACTCTTTACTATGGTTGTATATTCAGTTTGCCTACACACACGTAACTCTTGGATGAATATGCACACACCAACAGGTGATGATAAAATCCAGAGCTGAAATGCTGTTTACAGTGACTATACATGAACCAAACCACGGCTTTACCCAAGTGTGACAGAATTCCTACGAGACAGAAGGAGCTCAGTGAACCATCACACTCTTCTAATGAGTAAACACCTTTCCGTCTCTCCTAATCTCTACAATAAACACCAATCAGCAATTCTAGCCTCTCCGCTTCACACAGTATGACACCTAATTCTGAAAAGATCACTGTGATTATTTTGACAGGAAAAAAAAAAAGATGATGCAGAACAAACTGCTAATATTAGCCTTCCTGTAGGATCAAGCCAGAATGCTGCCATTTTGTAAATGAAGGTTTTTCCCCAGTCTAAACTCACAACTGGTTACGTAACAAGTCTCCAAGATATAAACTCCACCTTGAAAAATAATTTTGTTTTTATCCACCACGCTTACTTGATGTTGAACAAACACCAACTGAGGCCAAAAAAATGTAAATAAATTATTCAGGTATATACAAATGCAGATTGAGACTGTGCAGATCTAACACACGTGGTTCTTCTGGTTTACCAGAATTACAGCAATGTGCAGCATTCTGTCTCATTCACAGGGCTGCTTATAAAGTGTTTTAATATGAGGGGTTCATGGAGCTTAAAAAAAACAAGCAGAATATTTTCACTTTTATTTAATGATGCTCACAAGACTTTAGTATTGTATTGTTTACTCTAATATCTTTAAAATGTCCCTTACTTGTTAAACTTCTAAGACAATGTTAATGAGTGGATGAAGTGCATGTGTGTAACAAAATCTATCAGAAATCAATAACAATGCACCGGCCACACTATCACCATTAAAAAGAAAAAAACTGATGACAGTTTTCCTAGATTAAAATTACTGTAAAATTTGATAGAAACTGACTCTATCCTACTGCAGGAGTATAGTAAAAGCTTTCAAAAAAACATACATGCCCAGTACACAGAACTGAATTGCTCTAGACTTTTAGTTCTTTGATAAACTCTTTTAAGCTCTTACTCACAAAATTTTTGAAGCATTAACTTGACATTTGGATACCGCTGTAAGACTTAATTTTATTTCCAAGTTGTTCAGACTTTGTCAGTGTTTAATGGTAAACAAGAAGATAAAAGATTTTTGTGAGGTGGTACATCCCTTTTAATGATAAAGATAAACGTGTTCCTTCAGTAGTGACGATTCACAATTAAAAAGAACCACCTCAGGACAGCGAAGAAACTTCTTAACCCAGCCATAAATAAGTCACTGTAACATGGCTACCACAGCACTAACACAGTGTCTAAACTCTTTTTTCCCTCCTTCAGAAAAAAGGTGGTGGGGGGAAGGAAGAAGATATGTTGCACAGGTTATTTCACTGTGTTTTACAGAATGAATAATTTTGTCTATTGCTCATTTTAATGTTGAGATATTCCTCCAGTGAAATTAATGCTTTTTGGTCAAAGGACATTTTCTATTTTAATTATGCTCATCATTAGGGAATTCAGAAATATTTTTCATCCTCCTCTAGAGTATCTGAGAGGAGAGGAATTTTTCTTCCTACTTATTTCAAAAATTGCAGGTGTTTATGATCTATCAAAAAATCAAACACAAAAGCAAAGACTTTAAAAGATCATCACGCAAGTCATAACTACATAACATAACTGGAAGCTATTTCAATCCCTTTGACCTTTTCTACACTGGAGGAAATAAAAACAAATAAAAAACCCTCCGTGCTCAAGCAAATCAATCTACGGCGCCATCCCATGGAGGACAAAGTAGCTTTTGGCCATTTAGGATAAAATTAATGGGCTCAGCTGAATTTAGATCTTCATCTTAAAACCTTCTCAGGTGAGAAGTCATTACAGCACACGCTCACAACATACCAACAACGGGGTACATCCCATCCACGGGTACACACCACTGATTCAGGCGTTTTGCAACCATTATCTGCACCTTCTCGTTTAAGAACCTGGGGCTGTGAGCATGTTTGTGTGACCGACACTTCCCAAGAAACGGATAATCAAGAAGAAAGTTGGGAATCTTGGACTCCAAAGGCTACCTAGTATGGCAAATCAACATGGATACGTGTGAAGACCAAGTGCCTGATTATTTTGTGTGCTGTGTTTTCTAACTCATTTCCCATCTCATCGCTTCTGCTTCCGTAACAGGATTAATTAAGTCTAGAACATTGCCCCTTCTGTAGTAATGGTATCACTTTTTCTTTCCTTGTGTTAGATAATACATCTTACCAACTTTGCCTCCTGTTCCTCTCAAGAAGTCACCATCTTCCCCTGTCTGTAAGCTCACAAATAAACCTATTTATTTTTTTAAATTATTTAAACTGTCAATCTCCAGTGAACATGATATATATTGTCATTATCTATTAGTTCTACATTACAAAAATTACAGGTTAGCAAAGCCAAACAAAAATTAATATACAATCAATAGGGGTAATGATAATTATTTATTTACTTTTTTTATATATTAACACTTAAATCTTATGTTTGGGGGGTTTTTACATCTTTAAAGAAGAGAAGCACTGACAAATTTGAAGTCAGATGCCTGGGGACTCATGGCCAGCACTCAGGAGATCAGGTGTTCTGGTTAAGTGCACACTTGATGGGAAACAGTTTACAGTCCAAACACCACCAACTGCTCTCAGGTAAAGGACTGCCCTGTAGGACACATACACTTTACAGTTCATTAACTAAGCTCTGTATTCCAAGGATATGTCCTTCCAAGACATCTTACCTAACTATAAAAACACCATATGTTAACACACATATATTTATCCTTTCATTATGCTGAGTTTGATATGCTACTGCAGTCTCAAACTACATCTAAAGGTTTCGTCTTACGCTTGATCCTTGAACTCAGTAACATCTCTACGTATGAAGCAGTCCACTTTACCTGTGATGAAATCAAGCTAGAATTCACGGCCCTCTCTTCATAAAAGATATTCATTTTTTAAAGCCATTCAAAAGCTAATGACACCATCTCCTGGAAGAATATTGGTTGAAAATAGGGGCTGGGCTTTGTTCAGAGAAGACGCAGGGAAAGGAGCTTTTATTCCAGTGGAGAATTCCATTACAATCATTATCAGGTGTTTAGCATAAAACCAAAATGCTCCTCACAAAAATTAGCATCTACAATCTCCTTTTACTTCATTTTGCTATAATGGAGAGATAAATGCACATACTAAGACTTTCTGAAACAAATCCTTTGCATGCTATAAACAGAGAATAGTCTCTATTAATTACTACATGAAGTGTTACATATTATTAAGTGTTGCAGATGCTTCCTTACACAAGACTTGTAACATTAAATAGAGGGGAACAGACCACTATAGAAATGCATGTATGGGACATAACCTAGTAAGTTATTTTGGAATTTATTTGGGCATACAGGTATCAGTCACCTGAAACTATTTTATAAGTTCACATTTCAAAATACTGTTTCAGTTCTACTTCCCCTCCCATGAATGGTATCAATGCTATTGGGACTTTTTTTTTTTTTTTCCCGAAGTGCTTCAGGCTGGCATCAGAAGGCACTTTAAATTTCTGTGAGTGCCTCCTGTACATCCACATCTAGCACGTCTAAGAGGAAATACTGTCAATCAAGTCTGACCAGCAGCCATACAGGTCATGAAAGGAGTTGCATAACCAAACAGCGTGGACAGTTATTGTATTCAAGAAGTAATACAGTGTCACAGGCTTGAAAACAACAAAGCAAAGTGAGATGTGTTAAAAATCATAAGTGAAGGAGAACATCTACATACTATAATCTTGGAAAAATATTTAAGAAGCTGAATATCCCCTCCTACCTACATAAAGACAAAAGAATCCTTACAATAGGGAATGACTGCCTGTTTTGTTTTGCTGCTCCAGTAGTTATAAATGCCATGTCTCAGGCACCACTAACGCTGCTGCTTTGTTGTCATGAGGTGACAGCTGAGAAAAATGATGATGCCAGAGATATGTGTTATGAATATACAAATAGGTGAGAGCCAATTGATTCCTGCAGACAGCAGTCTAGACATTTCATTTAATAAGTGCTTCTCCCCTTCCCTTTCCTTAAATGCAGCAACCTACCAAACATATAGCCCTACCAAATAATACCTCATACAGCGTGCTTCTGGAACTCTTCTGGTAAATAATGGTGCAGACTTTATTAGAGCCTAAACACACTCGGCAGCTTTAGCAGCAGCATTGATCTCACTGTCATAAAACAGACGAGTCCAAGGTTTCTGAACCTACTGGGAATGCTGAATAGTCACTTACAGACAGCCCTGCTTTGTGTGCACAATAAATTGAACTATTGACAATGTCATATTTATTATCTTTTCAACAAGAAATTCTAGTGAAAAAACGTAGGCCGAGATAGCAAACATAACTACCACATAACATATAAAGAGTGACTTTCTTGAGAAGTTGCACATTAGTTCTAAAATACTATTCAAGAGCTTCTGAATAATGCTGAAATGTAACAGGTATTTGGAATTTGGTTACATTGACACATATACCTGCTACCCACCATGCAACAAAGGAAAAGGGCTTGAGCTACCTAGGAGAGAGAAGAAAAAAAATCCTTTTTTTCCTTCCTCTAAACGCAATTCAAAAGTCAATCTCCAATTAACCTGTATATTAATAAGTCACCTATTTAATTCATACCCAAAGGACATGGCTTCAGATCCATAAAAATATGTTCTCATATTGTGTTTACATTAAACTAAACAGAAAAGAATTAGCCTGTAACAGAACTAGAGTATCAAAAGTACGATGCATTGATGTTGTGAACATTCTGATAGTTGGATAGTACTAAAACTAGAGGTGGTTTGGTCTTTTTGTTTCCTTTCTGGAGCTTCAGTGCAAGCTTTCCTTGACACGCATCCCAGTACAATTGTTTCAATTGGTCCTAAGAAAATAAAAGGATCCCAGTGATAGATAAATTTATGCTGACAATTTCCAGCCATTTCAGATTTTGTTGTATTTCTATGGACTTTCTAATGATCCACTCCAATAACAATGTAGCCTTGTTTTTAGCACCTTCACAAGTTAATAAAAGCACAAAATCACAAAACCAAAAATGCCATAATTTATACAATGGCACATTAGAAGAGACTAAACTATTTGAATTGAAGTCAAGGACTACTTGTTAACAGTACACTGCATTCAATAACTACATCCACTGGAGAGCACAGTTATATTTTACTTAGAAAGGTAAACTTGGTATGGCCATCGTAATAGCAAGCACCTACAGGCAACAAAGAATCCCACCTAGTCTGAGAGTCCCCTCATATGAAAGCTCATGAATGCCAAAAAGGAACAAGGAGACTGTCTCTCTTATGATAGTCTCTACTATTAGGCCAAGTCTTGTTTCTGCAACAGAGACATTTTGTTTTTCAAGTATTTACAATCACAACTAAGCTTCCTGAATGTCTTTATTCCTGAGCAGCACAAATGTTTTTATGATGCATCATGCTAACTAGAAAGAATGAGCATGAAAACAAAAGTACCCCAAGAAGAATTTGATATACAGACAAAGAGCACAACACATAAGGTTTACACCATCACCATCTGGTTTATGCCTGAGTCATAAGTTCTTGTCACCACTAACAATCAACAATTACCGCCAATCAACTTGTATTAGCATAAAATGTATCATGTTAAGTGGATATTGGTTCTTGAGGACATTATAAAAAAACGTGGTTCACAGAAAGCACCACATTTGATGTAGAAAACTTACAGCTTCTGAAAATACGTGACTTGATTTTTATGGAACATTTTGATTATATAGCATCATGTAAATTAAACAGGCTTAAAAATGACACACATCACAGAGCTCAAGGATACCATCTTAGTATGGTTGTACCTTTTCTGCAGCAGCACATGAACCATCTCAAAACAACACAGTACTTGCTGATCAGAATATTCAGCTCTTGATGATTTGGAAGTGAAAGCCTTTGTGGAAAAATCCTGTGGCAGCAATACACTCCAAAGAAACCACGGTGCTGATGCAGAGGTACGACATCTCTCCATTGACAGCACACAATGCTCTACTTAAAAATGGCCACAATGAGCAGGTGACAGAATAGGGGAATCACTGTCCTCAGTGGCAGTTAACTGAAAACGAGATATCCGGGTACTGATTAATAGTAATTTGAATATTACTCCTTGGGCCGCATGGAAGTATTGTACTCGACTTGGTAAATAAAGGAATTTGGAGAAGACAGGAAGCAAAATTTCTGGGTCTCTGGTACTGATGAGACTAGTATTAAAAAAGCACAAGAAGTGTAGCATTCCCCACTTAAAGAACAATGCCGGTAAAAAATGAGAAAGGCTCACAGAAAAAACCAACATATGAATGACTAAAGAATCACAGTGACTGAGTAAAGAAGCCTTTATTTACCACGAAGAAAATTAAAGGCTAATTTGATTGAAGTATGCAATTGAGACATCAAAGGGAACAGAAGGGTCTTGAATTTAAGAAAGCGAAGAATAATGAATGACATGAAACTGAAGACAGTCAAATGCAAAATAAGTGATTTTTTCTTTTCTTAAATGGCAAGGATGATTTATGCTTCAAAGAAGGTAGCAAGGGTCACTGGTTTTGCAACTTATGTACATGAATGCATATTTTTAATCAATTGGTTTTTGGGCCTTTTTTTTTTTTTTAAAGAAGATACATTGCAGGCTCGAGTTGTTAAGAAACTGAAAACATAATGGAAGTCATGTCAGTGTTAAGAAAACTTTAGTGGTTTTCTGGCTTTAAAACCTGATGTCTTTAGGAAAATTCAATACAAATAAAGTAGAACTACCTGAACAGTAATTTCTTCTATGCATAAGGTGTTCTATGCAAAACACCCCTTTCACTTATATCCTTATGTGTAGTACTTTCACAAGTGCAAATGTCATTTGGCAATCTTTGTAATTTTACTGTAGTAGCAAAGGAACTTTCCTTCATTTGGTGAGCTGAAAGTTTCTCAACAGATCAGCACATTGGTACCAAATAAAGAATTAACAAATGTACAAAGCTTATGTTCTCTTTACTTCAAAGTGAAGAATCAAAAAAAAAAGGGCAAGATGTAAGAAGAATAAACATAATAAACCCTTAGAAACCAGTCTGCTTATGTTTCAAAAGACATATAAATCGCCTAATTAATACTGAAATAAATTGTCTTTTCTCTGACATGAGAAGCAGTGAGAACAGACTGCAAATGATGGCAGCAAAAATGAACCACTGGCATAGGAGCAGAATGAACAAACAGGCCAATAATTCAGAGGTTTACTTAGTAAATTACTCCAAAATAAGTTCAGTATTTCACCTACATTTTATCATCAATTTTTCAATAAGGTACAGGACCTAGAAACCTTGTTATCACAGATGAAGTCTGTGGAATTTTGTTTGCTGTTCAAAATAAAAACAGTGGACCCTGTGCTGCACACCCATGTGAGAAAAGTCAGTTTTTCAGATGAAGAATACTTTCAATCAAATCTCAAGAATGTTGTAGAAGCAAACAGATTTATTTTGAAATAGGCAGCTGTCAAGTAAGGGAAGTGCTGGAACCTTTTTATTGTCCAATTTTTATCAACACCTAAGAGGAACCAAGCTTTTCAATGTATTTGGAAAGAACTTCAAAGAAAGGATATCAAATCTGCAGAGAGCCCTCACACAGAAGATAAAACGCTTCCTTATGATGAACTGTGAACTTGAGCATAGGGAGCTACCTTCACTTCAAGGGCTGAGTACCAAGACAAGGAAGATAAATTTATCAAACCGTTCAAGATGGTGTCAATCTCCAGTACAAATCATATAGTCCTTGCAAAATGCAATTTCCTTGAAGGTGCTTAGAAAATGGCCTAAATTAAAATTCCACCTGTTCATGTAACATTGATATAAATTTAAAAAAATAAATAGAGGATTGCTTATCTGGGATTTAAGGAGGGCAACATAAGGAAATAATTAACTTATAGCTCTATGCTATGAATAGGCTGCTGTATAATAAATATTCAGTTGTACTCTGAAGTAATTTTAACAAGGAAAGGGATTCAACGTTTCTTATTATTCTTCTGAACTTCTGTTAGGAAAATGTGCAATAAAGGAACTCTCAAGGAGCAGGAAAATGTGAGTGGTTAGGCACCTATCATGTGGATAAGCAGATATGATGCTCTAAAAGACACAAGACTAACAAGACATCCTTTCTTTTGTTAGTTCCCCCAAATTAGGAGAAGTTTTATACTCCCATTCAAGGATTAACTGGAAAGCAGGACAAGTTAGCTGCTTAGGAGACCTGAGAAGCAATATAATGGGAATTAAATCAGTCAGAAGAAAATTATTCTCACATCTCCCTACTTTGGAATAAAGACAACTCATGAGACACATACAAGTGTGCTTCAATATGCAATCAGAGAGGCAAAAAAGAAAAGTGAGAAGGAACTCCCTACAAGAATTCAGGTGGTATTCCATACAGCTGTAATTTGTGAAGGTATTTTATTTTTAACCTGAGTAACCTGTTTTCAGAGATGAAGTGAAGAGCCTGACAGCAATCAAAAATAGGAAATAAAAGCATCTGTGAATGAAAATGATATTTTGCAAATGCTGCTTCCATGAGCAGGTTATTTTGTAGATAGAAACTTTTTATGAAAGACTTGAAAGTTGCGCAAAGCCATCAAGGATCCTCCTCAAAATGCCTATGAGAAACTGAGCTATCTTTTCCTTTCAGAAGTGGGGGATAAGTTTGAGTCATCCATTCTGTTCTAAATTAAAAGTGGCATTACACAACCCTGAAAGGTTTGCCATGTTTACTTTGAGAACAAGAAAGTAACTAGCAACAACCTTCACTGGAGTAAATAATTAACACAAGAACAGCTTTAGCCTTTCTCTTCCATTCTTCTTGCTTTTGTGGGAGAAGAACGATGCAAACAGTAAAAAAGTATCTGATATGTGAAGTGTCACAGTATCCCTATAAGGTAAGTAATGATAACTGGCCAGTAAGAAAATTAAGCCACAGGAGTAAGTCATTCACTCTGGGCACTCTGGAGTGCTCCATTCTCAGGTTCATGCCATTCTCTGCTAGTCCTTGCCTATATTTCTCTCAGAACTCAAGAACGGGTTTCTGGATTAAATCAGTCACAGAAATAACATTTTAAAAGGAGACATGCATGAAATGATTTAACATCTGGAATTATTCAGTCCTTTGGAGATACTTTCATTGCACATTTCCAGAGGTTAGCCCATGTAATCATTATACACTATTTAAAAAGACTAAAATTATTCCTTTTCCATCTGGATTAGAACTCAGTCTCATTTTCTTACACAGCTATAAAATGTTGTAAAAGATCTGTTCAGTTTTTTCTTGCAAATATTTTCTGTACCCTTATTAATTCTATCCTTGAACAAATTTAGGCTGTATTATTACAATTTCATAAAATGCAACTAGTAGCAATGCAGGAAATTAATCTAACACATGCATAAATTACCTGTTACAGATCCTAAAGAGTTTACACTGGATTGTCTGGATTGAAAGATGCACTGAAGCCACAGAATATGACTCTCCGGTGTTTTCTGTACTATCTCCTTCCAGGAAATCACCAATCTGCAGATTCGAATGTGGAATTGCACTTACTTAGATAAACAAGATCCTTCAGTAATTGCTTTCTCTTGGCTAATTTAACTCCCGTCTACACCCTAGTACACCTTTGGGTTTTGTAAGCAGTATAAAGGTCTTGGTCTGGACCTAGATTTTCTAGTAATCATTTATCCTCTCTTTTAAGAAATGAACTTACGTATGGGTTTCCTAAGGTTTAACCACCAGATACAACATACGGAATTGTTGCCTCTATCAATTTCAAATAATATTTGGGAGCTCCTGTAGCAGCACCTTTTTTTTTTTTTTCCCCAGCATCCCCTACAATCAACATCTTCTATTACATTCTACTAGCTACCAAAGTCTAGGAAAATGCAAGGTCATTTAATTTACCTGCTCAACTACACTTTAAAAATCACATAGCACTGCAGAATTGTACCGAAATAAAAATGTGTACACCTCGAAAGTCTCATCTCTGTCCATGGAATCAAAGTAGGGTTTTTTTTCTGTTGCAGGACCCTATTTCCACATGGGGCAATCCATACATTTGTCCGCAATCCTCATTCCTTTAAAACTTACTCCAAAACTTTAGTTGAACCTTCCTATGGATAACTTCCTTAAATTCGTGGGTAACAATAAATAAGCAGTAATACAAACAGAGGCATGGCATAGATGATTCCAGTACATATATAACCTTGATCTACATGTTTTCCTTTTCCAAACTTCTGACCCCTTATCTGTCTTCAAACAACCTGTTTGGCTGTAATGCAAACCTTTTTTAGACTGAAATAGGTATGGACTCCCTAAAAGCAGCACCGTGCAGGCTGAATACATGCATATCTTAGTGCACTGCTGGGTGATACAGTGATTACCATCTCTCAGGCATTAAGCCCTAGGTACAGCCCTCCAACACCACACATGAACGAGGCTATCCAGGCGTGTTCACTCAGGGCACTCATTTTAGTCCCCAGCATTTGATAAAATTAGAATGGAAAGAGCTATTTAAAAGTTCCTTCTCCAACTGCTAAGGGTAAGCATTCAGATTTTGAATCGCGGGAACTGTATTTCCGCGTGCATGGGACAGAGATACATGGATCTTTACAAAGTCCGGCAGGTTCAGTGCCAGTCTGCTTTTGAAAGCAGAGCATGATCCATTAAAAAAAAAATCCACGGGGTTCTTGTCACCTCTATCAGTCACTTTTTCCTACCAAAGTAAGATCCATCTGTAAATTATCAGTTTGGTAAAGCAGTAACATTAGAGAGGGTAAATGTACTTGATTCTATTGACTTTTAATTAAAATCAACTAAATTTTTAGTAATCTCTCAAGCAGCGTTACACTATCATCAGAAGTTTAAATTGTCCTTCTTCTATCTTTAGCCAGGAGAGATCATACAGTTTTAAAAACAAAAAGAAGCTAATCTTCTTAAAAAAGGATAAAGCAATCATACTTAACTGTAAAATAACCATGCAGCTGTTAATAAGGCATAAGTTAGCTCTTATGCCAAACTACTTTATATTTCAGAAAGTACTATAGCATAGTTAGATAAGAACTTTAAATTATTTGACCTCATGCTAAAGATACACATCTTGCAATAATTTTTTTCTTTAATTAATCCACAGGCAGTTAAGGCAGTTAAAGCAAGCAGTCATTGTCATCTGCAAAGACAAAACTCAGGCGAAGACCTGAGTCAAAGCATCATTCCAACACACAGAATGACGTTTAACTTGCATTTGTCATTACTGTAACTCAAGGTTTACCACTGTTTTGGTGAAACAAGTTACACTAAAAAATCTACGTCTGTCAGTTCAGCAGTTTCGTAGTAGTTGCAGTGGTCCAAATACATAAAAAAGGTAGAAAAGTTCCAGGCTGACAGTGCAGGCTGTATTATGTAAGAAGCATATGAACACTTGCACAAACTAAAATATTCAAATGTTTTTAATATCCTTCAACTTCCTCTCTGCCTGGCTCCTTTTTCAAAACAAAACCCCAAATACAGCATGTTAGAATACAGAACACCAAGTAGGCAAGGAAATTAAAATGTTATTTTTCTATTTAAAAAAGAAAGAAACAATAGAATAACAAATTCACAGTTTTTCATTTCTGAAAACTACTAAACTATTTCATATGTAACCTGGAGAGTGAGTGATTTTAAAAGCGTAGCCCCTATATCGTTCACAAAACTGGCTCCAAACAACTCATTCTGTTCTCTGTTCCTTCAAGTATCACTTAAGAGTCTCGCCTGACATCCTGTCCCTGTTTACTCAAGCAACAAATGCCATAAATGCATCATTCAGATCTTAATGTTTAGTTTCCAAAGAAAAAAGGCAGTACAGTTCTGAAGCAAAAAAAATCAATGCACGTTCTAAAAAAAGCAATAAGGTTCTGAAGCAAAAATCATCCAAAAAGTCATGCACATACAAAGTTGAGTTTTTAAGAACTACACACAAGGAGTCAGAATTACGTCCCACTTGTAAATATATAATGTGGAAAGTCTGTACAATAGCCGTATATTTGCCAAAAAAACATAATTAACGCACTCTAAAGCAGTAGGTCACGCCACTCTTTAAGGTCTTGTTTCTTTTTGCTATTCACCACGGACAGCATAAGCTCCCACTCCAAAAGCTCACTCTTCTTTACTTTTCACTAGACACTAAGCCAGTTTTCTGGCAATACTACAGGAATTTTTTGGACAAGACATGGCAATAGCCAGCACTGCTGTTGCAGAGCACTGATAACTACCAGATCCCTTGTTGTAACACTCCTACGTAAAGCAAGTGTTAACCAGAAGAATCTAATGCTAAGAAAGCAGTATATAAAATCTCCCTCTATGGATTTAATGAAAGCAAGCTTGTGCGTCAGATAAGATAAGGTCTGAGGGCTAAGACATATAAGCACCGTATACAGAAATAGCCACAAAAACAAAGGCAGCTGTCACTTGGGGAACTGAGGGAGGAAGGAAATTAGAGGGGGGATTGAAGTCCAACTCCATCGTGAAGGAAGGAGGGAACACAGAATTTCAACAAAGTAGAGGGAGTAATTACTGTAAATAGAGTTTTGGTAAGAATAGACAAGCATGAAATTAATTTTAGGCTGTCTGCAAGGAAGGCAGCAACTATACAGTTAGAAATTTTCAGTTTATATGAAAGCACCGTAAATTCATATTTAACATGTTTACCTACCCTAAAGAAAATGTACTTTAGGTAGCTGAGTAAGAGGTAAAAGATTTCTTTTTGGAATTAATTTCAATTCATTGAGGTGTAAATTTTAGCAGTGTCAGTCAAATTTCCAGGCTTTGCAGAAGGTCATGTTTCCGGCTAAAGAATATTTTTATAGCACTCTCTTCAGCCCTAGCAAAGGTCTAGCAATATACCTTGACAGACACCAAGCCCACTCTTTTCACTGCATGCTCAAGAAGGCCATGTGTATTTTCTTACCTTACATTTCACTACACTACAGAGATGACAGAAGCAGGAATAGGAAAAATTATCAAGCATTGTAAAAGGCAATTTATTGTTTCTAACACTATTGCAGATGTGGATTTTTCCTTTCAAAATCAAACCAAGGTTACTCATTAACTAATATGTTTATGTTGCTACAAGTAACAAAAGAAAATCACAGGAACATAATTTATTGCAGAGTAATAGTTGCAGAGGAATAATTCCACTGCACTATTTATCATTCCTTTTATGTCCTTTCAGACATAAACTGCCAAACATGGTCACAGCAAGCATTTGCCCACCTTGCGCAGGACAGGTTTTGTTAGAAATTATCTAGTATTTTTGGAAGTTTCTCTTTCCCTAAGATCATTGTCAAACTACAGGAGGAAAATGTACTGTTAGGGAGACATCTGACAGTATTTAACCACAATTTAAAAAAACCAGGTGCCAATTTAGTTCCGTCTGCACAACTCTCCAGGAAAAAAATCCACCTGTCCTGCCTAAAACAATACACACCAAAGAAGTTAGTGCTGACAGCAGTGGCAGACTGCAGGTAGTCCACAAAACGTGCAGTGGTGAAGCTGTGTCTTTGCCCTCACATCCTCAGTCTCACAAAACTAGCGCTTCTTGCCTTGCTCTGCCCATTTGACAGTGGGTTTAAAACTGAAAAATATGAAAGCTGCTTTTAGAAGGTTATGAAAATAAATCCTACTGTGTTACTTAAGAACAGAATATACAAACATCCAGCATCCTGTCCCTGGAAGAAAGTACTGAAGAAAAGACAAGTGGGTAACAATAGCTTCCCACCATGCATTTCTAAGCAAACTGCTGCTTCAGGACCCCTCATGCCAGAGGTTGTATCTGTATCTTTGCCTTAGTCTCTCCATTCATTAAACACTTTGAAAAATGTAACTGAAAACACATCAATTATTCCTTGCAGCCTGATCACTGTGCATCGCTGCTAGAGGGAAACTGACCAAAGAAACTGTTTACATCAAAATGTTTTATTGACCCTAAAATTTACTCTACACATAGAATAAAGTGCACCCCTGACCGTGGTATTCATGCTAACAGCATCTTAAAAAAAACACGTATTACAACTATTAGCAACTATTTAAAACAACTTTGACAGCACTGATCAAACCTAGCATTTCTTGTTTCATCATAAGGTTCCTCTAAAAACAGATGGATTTGCACAACAATGATTTTGTTCTCAAAGTATCTTCTAGATGTTAAGAAGAGCAACCGGAGCTTTAATAAACAAATACACTAAATCTGAGCTGCAGAGGAAGCTAAATTAACCCCACTGGGGTTCCCATCTCTGTTGTTTTGCCTGTTTTGGTTTTGTTTGGTTGCATGTGATATAAATATTGAAACATTTGGCCCAAAGTATTCCTGAGTATACACAGGAGGCTTGCAGAGCCAGTTCAGTGTCAAGCAGAGGAAAAGGAGAGCAAATGACATCCTGTCTGCTTATGTAATTTTTTTTTCCAAAGTTTGCTTCCCATAGCTGAGATTTAAAATAGCGTCTTAGCTGCATTATAAAAGCAGAGTTATAAGTTCACAAGAACTTTAAACAAGTATGTTATCAGATAATTAGAAGCAATAAATTAATTGCCCGGTACCAAATTCCAAACCCATCATTACATATTTTTCCACACACTTAAAATAAAAAGGGAAAAACATGCCTGCAAATGGAAAACGAAACAGAACTCTGGTCTTTGTCATATCGTTTATTTGTGCTTAGGCAGTTTTCCCAATCTTTCCCACTGCTGAGATAATACAACAACGTGTGCGGGATCACTACCTATTCCGACCCAGGATTAAAACACTTTTTTTCAGTCAAAATGCATTATTGGGTCAGAGGATCAGCTGCTTAGTTTTACTGTATTTCAAACCACTGTGTTTATAGAACAACAAAACAGGTCTTGTTCAGTGTGCACTATTTGAAAAGCTTTCAGTATTGAGTGAAAAATTGTTTAAGTGCTCAGATGACTCTCATTTCAAGTCATTACAGACTCATTCCTCTCCATCGAGCAAAATCATTATTTTGCTGATTCTGGCATCACACCTATGCTATCACTGATCATAAACAGATACCTGTTAAAGCTATTTTAAGTCAACTTTCATTGAGTTTATTTCCCACAGCCCAAACATCCTGTCACCAGGGAAACATCTGTAGGCAGGAATGCAAATTCTCAATTATATCTAGGGAGGCAAAAAAAGAAGCAGCATAAGAATTTGCCTTTGTTTTTCAAAAACTCTACAAATAAAATATTTCTGAAAAATGGTTTCTCAGTTCAGCTAGACTGAAAGAATTTTGGGTTGCTGTATTGTGCTGTTCTGCTTTTTTTCTCCTCCTTTTATTCTGGTCCATAAAACCCACCGAAAGTTATCAGAATTCAAACACATTTAACAACTGAATGCTGATCTGGACTGAAATCCTCAACTCTCAAACAATATCAAGGAACTTCTAAAGCCCACTGAGCTCCTGAATACTTCTAAAATGCTAACATGGACAGAATTTAAAGCTCTAAGATAAACAAGCAGAAACTGTTTTGAGTTCTGAGTTACTTGGTAAATCACCAGGGAGAAAGAGCAACTTGCAAAACAATGGAATGCATATTATAAATGTTTAGAGCTTGCCTAATCCAGAAGTGAGACTAATATAACACATACATTCATATTACTAGGGTTATTTCAGTATAATTCCTTGCAGATATTTTTAATTCCGGTACAAGAAGAGATCAGGTTGTTTTGGAGGCCTGTTAGAATTTTAGTTCCTGCAGTATACTGGTATAATTAATGCACCAAATAATTATACGGGTACCATTTAAACTTCCTTTGGCTGAAACTAAAAACAAAAACAACAAAAAAACCCACCACCACCAAAAAACCTGAACAGATCATCCGAAAGAAAAATTAAACAGCTGTCCAAGTTCTGACATAATGGTAGTTCTCTAGTAAAACTTTGTCTCTCTCTCATTTCAATATTCTTTTGGGAGGTACAGATACATTTAACATTTGGATTTATTCAAGCTATTTAAAAAGAAGCATTGTAGCAAACTTAGTCCTACAAGCTGCTTTCACTTAACTATATATTTTTACACATCCTGCTTTTCAAAGTTATTTTGGAGAAAGAGCTGTGAGGTAACTCTAGCTGCAAGAAAAAGTAACTCTCTACTGATCAAAGATTACGAACAATCCTGCGCAGTGTAACACCACAAGTAAAGGTAATGATGTATTCCCCGATGTACAAACTGGGTAACATAAAACCAAGTCACTATCTTCTTACACATATTCTAGCTGTCTAACTATCTAACAGCAGTTGTAAGTATATAGAATTATTCAGAAAGATCCAAAGATATTCCAGGAAGGAGTGAGAGTTACTCATGCAAGAGAAACACTTAAAGAACAATGGCTACAACAACATATATGAAAACACATTAAATAAAACGCGCAAGGATTCATTTTTTTTCATACTGTAGGACATATCAGAAGTTATTATGTGAAATAATAGACAAGAATTTCAAAAGCTTGTTAAAAAGTTTCTTTTGAATGATCATCTTCAGTAACCTCAAAAAGAGCATGCTGCCACTGACCCTATAGATGAGATGACCTGTGTTTGTGTAGGCAAACACCACTCAGAACAAGTGCAGTAATGGATGTGCTTTGTTCACTTAGAAAATTTTAAGTACCAAAAAGCCCAAACTATTGAGCAATCCCATTCAAAAACTAAAAAAAAAAAGAAAGATACAATTAGAAATCCTTCCGGTTTATATTTTAGGGAGATAACACACATACAGACTATAAAATTATCTTTCCCATTATAAACTCCATTTTCATAATTAGCTCTGCCCCATAAAGTGGCTCTTTAATCCCACTCGCTATATTTTCATTTCGCTAACAGGCTGTAAACATACTACCTCTCCTTTTTATTAACCTTGGCTAATTAACCATCAGCTTGAAAATATACACATCTGTCTGACAGATGTTTTTTTGCAGTTTAAATAAACTAACATTAGCATGTTACTTTGGAATAATATCATTGTTATGCATCTGAGTCAGCCAGAGTTTTAAGATAATGCTCACTTTTAAATGGGAAATAAAAGATTATCAGTTTGGGG
Source organism: Pseudotriccus pelzelni (assembly GCA_035584735.1). Lineage (NCBI taxonomy): Eukaryota > Metazoa > Chordata > Aves > Passeriformes > Tyrannidae > Pseudotriccus > Pseudotriccus pelzelni. Next base: position 41,178,537 of record JAWMRA010000078.1, on the reverse strand, counting down.
AAAACAGCTTGAAAAATCATTCATATACAGAACTGTCTGAACTTCTTTTCCTATTCTGTTCACCACAAACACGATCCATCTGCATAGAACCTTTCATAAACAGATGTTTACTGGTCAATATCATCCTGGTACTGAAAGCTGAACTACAGAATGTTTTAGTGACGGCGTATTTAATTTGATCTGATGCAAAATTACAAAATAATGTTACACATGAAAAGGTATTGTAATAAATTATTTCCATGCAACGACAACCTTCAACTCTGAGGATTAATTTAAAAGATACATCAGCTAGCTAAATTCACTATACTGCTTATGTTCAGCAACTCCTGGTCATTAACGTCACGCAAATTACCTGGATCATGCACTGCATATGCCTCACTTGATGATACATTTTCTATGTATTTCTGTGATCCAGCCTCCTCCAACTTTCCGTTATAGCAATTTCCTAAGAGTATATGGGTATATTTTTAAGCTAGTTATTCCAAGATGACCTTTACCGAATCTGAAGGTCATGGACCCCTGATCCATTTCAAATTAGTTATGCAAGTATACACGTTTTACAATGACTACTTTTGATGGATATGGATATAGGAGTACTCTCAAAGGAGATTAGCAGGGATGGTGCCTCTGACAAAGGAGGCAAAAATGGGAGTGGAAATGTGCGGCCAGATCCAGAAAAAGAGCAATCTGCCTATAGACTTATTGCTAGGGGAAGCAAGCCGGAGCTACAAGTCAATAGTGTCGATCACAACAGGCAGGGGTTCCGTTCTATGGAAGAAGACAGAATTTAGCTGCAGTAAACTAACCACATCCCAAATTAGATATTTATATTTATTCCATTATTTCAGTTAGATAAATGAGGAATTTCAGTTCCTCATTTTCCTTCCACAAATATAATGACTAATGCTTAGCTCTGGTAAAAACAACCCCATCCTTCAACTCCTGTTTCCTAACTCACAAATACTGAAATTTAATTTTGGCTTAAGCCAATTTAAAACTACATATCATGTATCAATTGCTTAGTTTTGTTTAAAAAACAAATGAGATGTCCTCATAGTGAACATTATGCTCTGCATGCACACAAGGAAGTATATTGCCATTAATTATCAAACTTTGTGATTATCCTATTTAGAAAGTGTTTTCATTATTTTTTTTTCTATCAGTTACACTTTAGTTTATTTAAGGTATCTGCAGCCAATATTCTAAAATAAACCAGTTCTACCAAACAACACGGCAATTCACCATAAATAAAAACATCCTGCAGGGACCAGGCAAATCAGTACCTTCATTTACAATGTGTGAATCCTTCAAGCACAAAACCCAATTATCAGATAAAAATACATCTGCACACAGTCAGGACAGCTTCAATCTCACTGGGGGCTTGAAGGAGCACTGACCAAAAAAACCCTCCAAAAAGCAAGCGCGCACACACAGAGTGAGAGAAGAGTTTATATAAAGTTAGGAAAGCATACACTTGGAAGGGGTTGCCAATGCTCTCTGATAGGCAGCAGGAGGCAATAACACTGGGATGAAAAGCAGAAATATAGAAAAAAAAAATCCTTTTAACAATATAACATTCTCCTCGTATGTCAGACACAAGAGAAGCTGTCAAAGAATGCCCAGCATTCACGGTATCCAATGTTAAAAAGGCCTCTCCTGTGAGAAACAAAGGCAGTGTTCAAATCGCACCAACACAGAGATTCAAAACCTAAAACCACATCAAAAGATTTCCAGAAGGCAAAGCATGAAGACTTAGGCCATTAAGGGAACGTCTTGGATCTGGAGGTGGTCTGGAGAGGATTTTAATTTGGGAACATTTACGTACAACTGGCTAATAGAAAACTATCAAAGAAAAGTTACCACTCAAGGTCTCACAAAACTATATACTCATTAAGCAACATAAATGAGTAACACTAAATCGGCCCTGGATTTATTTTACACTTAGAATAAAATCTTGGCATTCATATCTACAGTATTAAACTTGTTCTCATTTTTGTTACTAATGTTTTCACTGTTAAGTGGTAAAAACTAAACATCTGCTACAGTATGGAATTGATTTAATTGTGCAAGTTACAGTGTACATTTCTGGAGGGATTTAGAACGTAATACACTTTTTTGTAACCTCCATTTCTAATTGTCCTCTCTGCTCTGAAATACAACCATAGGCATTGAGATAAACACACGGAGAGGTTATCTAGTTACAGCAGCTTTTCTTAAAACCATGCACATCCTCTGCCAAAGTGCAACCATATAATCCTCATTGAAGGGCTGATTTTGGTCCTGCTTTCTAGTTTTGCTAAAGACATGGATAGTGCTTCACCTCTAACATCAGTAGTCATCCACCTGTATTTTCTTGCTGTAACTTGGACTTTAATGATGCTGCGTTTTGATAGTTTTGTACAGCATTAAAGCTTCACTTTTTGCTGAGATGAAAAAAAGAAAATATTTCAACCGCTTCCTTCTCATAAATTTCGGTTGTCTTAAACAAGGCTTAGACACAACACCTGGCCCTGCAGCCTGTATTGACACATTTGCTTCTCCCCTTCCCTCTAGTAAATCTACTGAGCTTCTTTCAAACAAAATCAGACAGTCTTCAGGTATAGCTACTGATACTGAATGCATGTATAGGTAACACACATTCGATACATGTTGGTCTTCGAATTGTAAGTACATTCCTTTTAAGCCAGTTAAACCACGTCTCAGACATACTCGCTCTTTACAAAGTTGTTGAAACATTTCATACAATGAAAGTACTGTCACTCTTTTTATCCAGAAAGCTAGTGCCAAAGAAAAACGTGAGGGATGGAGGATTATTGTTCTTTGTGCCATGTACTAATATTCACAGTGTTTTTACTTCTAAGAAAAGCAGAGCCAAGCTTCCTATTTACAGTCAGAAAATCTGAAAGAGTCAATATTTGTAATCACGGTAATTGGAGAATTTTAAGAATTCTCAGTCTTGGAATATATTAAAAACATAAGTATAATTCTCCCTGAGATAAGTCAAAGAGAAGTGGCATCAACAACAGTGAAGCATATTCCAAATGAGCCAGCCTTGCATCAATCAGCTCCAGAGATGGTTCTGCAGCTGCCACAGCAACAAGCAGAGGAGCCAGCCAGGAGGCCAGAAAAGAAAGCAAAAGAGAGGTCAAGGCTTGGGAGCCAGAACTTGGCATCCGGGTCTTACAGCTGTCAGGGATACTTATGAGAGAATTCACTGTTGTCTACAGTTTTTGAAAACAGTTGGGAAACAGGAAGAGAAAAAACCAAAAAAAACCCCAAATCTATTTACAACTAGTGAGAGCCAAGTTAGTCCGGAAATGCGGTATATGCCACCATTTGTTTTGTCACAGCACTGTGATACCAAGCCACTACACCAAATAAAAAAAGTTGTACCTACATAGAAGTAGTTTCGTAGTGGTGTGGAATGTTAGACTTCAAAAGAGATGGTTTCTTCAGAAAAGAAACACCAATGAACAAGATGGAAACAAAAGCTAGAAAACTACTCCTTTTTTTGTGTGTGTTTCAAAATACAAAATTTTGCCTTAGTTGTTTCTTAAGGAGGATAACCTGACAAACTTTCCATTTAACTCCCCATTGTGTAACTAGTGCTGGCAGCAGCCAGAGCTCAGATATATAAATCAATGGTTTTATTGCCAAGTTTATGTACTTCTTATTTAAAAAAAAAAACCAACAAAAACCACAAAAAACAACACAACAACAAACCACATTTTATCTACAGATTACTGAGAAAATATGAAGCTATACTGTCTACATTAGGGATTCCATAATTGCTAATGACAGACACAAAATTCAGAATTACAGCTATACATTTTAAGACTCATTAAATAAGATTTTGCAGGATCTCTGAACAAAATAATAGAATCAGAGTAAGAACTCTAGGCTTGCAAAAATTAATTTTAAGTGCATATGCATGCAAAAATTCCAAGCTAGTGGCAGTTTTTGGGAGAGCTGTCTCCACAGATTCTGTGCTGACAAGCCAAGCAACTGCCAAACAGTGTTTCAAAACAAAAGAGAGGCTCTTGCAAAGTGCCAAAAGAGATGTTATATTCTGCCATTACAACTCAGGCTTTCTGAAAAGGAAAGAGGGGACACTTGTACTGGGATTCTCATTGGCACTGTGAATGAGGCACATTCTGTACTAAGCAGATTCCCAAGGAAATATCACGCACGCTAGCGTGGACTGAAAAAATGAAGAAATGTTCAGCTGCGATGAAAAGCAAAAGAGAAGTATAAACCAAGACAATACAACTGATACCCAAAAAATGCATGTCTCTGTCACAGAGGGGCTTTAAGCAGAGACCAAACGAACAGCAAAACTCTTAAAACACATAATTTGATGGGATACTGTAATTTAATTTCTCCAATCTTTTCTTAGTCCTTATCAGCCTCTATGTCTAGTTGTAGATTGAGATACAATCTCTTATTTAATTTTCTGAGTTTGGAAAAACAAGCTAGTTGGTAATATTCTTAACTTTGTAGTCTGGTATCCATCCCCTGAACGTCATGCTTCCATATGTGGAGCTTTCTCTGTTTTTCTTGGACCGTACGAAGCATCACAAACCATCTCAAGGACCCTTCTCTTCACTGTTATACAAATAAGCCCTCTAGTGGTAAAACAACCGTGAGACCTTCCGTATTCAGACTTCCTCTGCACCTCCTCACCAGGATAAAAATCTTACTCTCATATCTTCTAACTAAAGTTGGCCCATTAATGGCCTATTTACAGCCTCTTTTGCAAGCTATTCGTTGAAGATGAAAATCTTACTTCATCTTGAGCATGAGTGCACGGCTTGGTTATTGAATCCAGGGATAAAAATGTAATAATCAACACAGAACTGTCAAAGGTACAAGGCTAATTTAGCATAATGCCACAGAATTCTCCAGATTTTATATTTTTTTAATAAGTATGCTAATACAGAGAAAATTAACTACACCGCATACTAGCACTTAATTAAACCCTTCGATTACCAGAATCATAAGTCCTTGCTTGTGTTCTTTTCATTCTAAGCTACTGCATTTCTTTTCCCTTCCTTAAGTATATTTATTCTCTATTTCTAAATACGAGTCAGTGAACTGACAACAAAACCACCAACTCTGACCTCTGTTTATGGCAGTGATTTCCACTATGGCTGGCCAAATGTTGCCAAGGCATGAGATACTTTATTTGAAGCAACTCAACTTCAAACACTGCCAGACTGAACACTGTCAAATATTCCTAAATATTATGCCACCATTTCTTAACAGAAGACTAGCAGGCTATCTAGTTCTAAAATAAAATAGCTGCATTTTATATTAGTAAGCATGGGCAGAAATCTCCCATCCACATTCTCCTCTTACTTTAACACTTCAATCCAGCAAATTGTTATTACACGAACAGGGGCCCAAAGGGACAGTCATATTGAATTGGCACATATTTCCACATATTCAGTAGTTCAAATGAAAGAGAATTATCTGCCCGATTGGCCAGATCAGAGCTTTCACTATATCTTTAATGACTCAAGAGCTCACTGACAGTACCATGATGTATTTCTAATCTCACCTGCTGTTATAATGAAGGGCACTGTGCTGGGAGAGGTCACTAATCACCTTCCACAAAACACTGCTTATTTAAGAACACCCCACACTTCCTTTCTGTTCTGAGCAGAGGTGGGCTTAGGCAACCATGGCACACCAGCAGCTCACATAATAGACCCTTTTCTTTTCTCACTGGGACAAAACTGCAGCCTATCAGGTAGAATTCAAAATGCAGACTTCTTTGGAAATGCAAGAGCTAATGAAACTCCATCAACACATAAAACAATTAACTTTTTGGCCTACATAAACCTTTTTTGTGTGATTTTCGCCTATCATGCCCATGCCTTGATATAACACCAATTGGTTATAATTCAGAACACAGTGGCAGAGGATGAGGTATGCACTGAAATGCTAGTTAGAGACATCAGACACTGCCCAGTTCCCGCTGTTTCTTGTGAAAGACAGAAGGGACAACACACTCCTTCCAGATATGCTGATACCAGATCTCAGTCACAGCACATCACTTGATCTACCATAAATGCCTCTTGAGAAGTGTCCAAGTTCAGCTGAGAGCTATGTTTATGTGAGGATTAAGAACAGGGTTAGTTTTTTTAGTAAAGACCCAAATCTTGGACAGAATCCCTTTATTTCTCAATAAACATTATGTCTATAACCCTATCAGGATCTCCACAGTTTTGACATCGATTTTTCCAGATGCAGCCTAATTCAGTAATATAAAGCACATTACAAAAGTACATATGGCACATGTACAGTTCATAGCTAAGGATGATAGTAGGCGCAAAGAATCTAACATGAATTTATCTCTAAGTGTTGACTTTCTGCCAAAACATTTAAGCTATCTTTGTGTGTTATAAAATGTATACACATGCATGAGGACACTTTTGTACCAGAAGAAATGCATCCATGTAATTATACCAAGGCAGTGTCTCCAGGCAATGCACTAACAGAAAATGACAAGACAGGAAGTGTCTTTTGTTCGAAACAGTCAGCAAAGCTGTAAGTCTTCCCCCACACTTGAAAAAGAATCCACAATACAGCTTTTTATATATAAGCCACAATGACTTTGTGGGATAAAAAGAAGCATCTGTCTCTTTCTGTGGCTTCCAAGACCACGTCCTATCACTCACTAGATCTCTGCAGCTCAGATGTCTTCAGAGCCAAGCTGAGCAAAGCAAGATGCAGGTGCCATTATTAATACAATGTGACATTGCAGAGGAAACTGGATTCCCTCCCCCTTTTTGTTCAGAGTTTCTATTACAAAGGCAATTCTTGCATTTAGCTTCCCCAGCTAAAATTTGAGAAATATATCATACAGCTGTATATACTCTTACACTTAAGCTTCAGAACACATTTTACAACGTACAGCTTTTAATTCATCGCTGTACAAATTTTTTGGTTTTTAAAATGCATAACCAGAGTATTACAGATCTCAAAGTTTAATCTCCATGGGGGTTGGCAGGGAAGAGAAAGTAGTCATTACTGTTATTCACTCCACCTTCAAGAACAGTTAGGAAGGGAGGAGACTGAAAACTCAGCATATTTGGAACTCCTCATTTTAAAGATTTAGGAACGACCAGTTCATGAAGCTATTAGCATAATGTCCCTTTTCCACCTGCTGTCTTCTTGGTGATGAATATGGCCACATCCCATTCTCACTACCAGCTGTGATTCTGACTCTTAAAAGACAGTCTGCAGTTAGAATTTAAAAGTTATTTTAGTCTTCTGTAACTACATTATTGAGTGAAACAGAAAACAGGAACACTGACAGGAACACTCTACAGTCTGCACTGTGGACTCCTTATTCACATGGAAGGAGTTAATCCTCAAATTTTCCCCACATACACATTTTATGCTTTTAAAAATAACGTAATGCACTTTTAACAGAAATTTTTTGTTAAACAGGCATCAAAACCACTGGGAAGATGTCACAGCAATACTCGTATTTCTCATCTTCCTCCTGCAGTTCCCAAAATTACACAGGAAGTAAAGCAGGACCGCCAAATGACACCAGTGTTAGAATAAACTGATACTTCCAGGTTTTGTCAACATACTGTACTTCAAGATGCCTTATTTTGTCTGTTACAAACTACTCTTAGTATACCATCTTTTTCTCTTTTTTTAGCACAGCTTTTTAGAAGATAGAAGAACAAAAAAGTACTTGAATTCAATAACTTTATTTGCTAAGCTCTAAGAGTAAAAATTAAACATTTCCTATAATCAGCTGTTTATTCCCATTTCACTGGATTCCAAAACAAGTGTCACTCAGATTTTTCAATTGTTATGATCTTCTGAAAAAAATACACTGAGATGCAAATAACTGAAGTATCACAAATTATATTTCAAGTTTGATAAAAGACACCCTTACATTTGATATTGATTTATCTATAATCGCTATACCAAGCACACACACACAAACACACACTTACTTTTAATCCTACAACAAATCCTCTGACTAAAACCAACCTTGATCAGACATATTACGATTTATGAATTCTCAGCAGCTTCTAACTGTATCTCCTTTGTATTATTCATCGTAGAGATTTAGCTGATTACAGGCACACATTAGAAATCTCCCATGACTTCAAAAGGACTGTTCAAGGCATTAGAATAGAAAGCAGGAGCATACCAGGCAGCTTGCACACTGCCAGAGTAAATTAAAAATCCCTTTGAAAATTACACATCATTCCACTAATTTCTTCTGATCAGAGGAGTGAAAATCTGGATTGACACTTCCTTTCAGTGTAAGATAAAAATTCTGTGCAAAACTGAAGTAATTAAGCCCCACTTCTTTTGACATTTTCTAGCATGACTCATGACCATCTTCAGCCTGCATATAATAAAACATTTTCACATAAACCATTAAAAAACCATAAAAAACTCACTGCTACAGCCTTTCAATTCAGTGCTGCATTGTCTTGCAAAATTTGAGTTCCAAAATCAGTTTTCACTGAAGTGTGCCAGGTGGTTCTCAGCATTTAAAAACAAAACAAAGCAAGCAAACAACCAACAAAAAAAATGTTGTTTGGTTTTTTTCTAATAAACCCATATTTTTAAAAAGTATAAGGCATTTCGGAGCTTTTTTTAAATAAGATCAGGAGGGTAAAAACTATAGCAACAAATTTTGCTCATTTTTACTCCAAACCAGAACGTTAAAAGTTATTGCAAAGAATTTTAATAAAAGAAAAACAAATTCTTCTGCAATTTTATAACTTGAAAACACATGAGCAACATTACTTCTTCTTTAGACTCCTGTAAAGAGATGTTTATATCTAACCAACAGTATAGATGCTCCAATATATCTATGACTGGCTTTCTCCTGCTGTTTGGAAACAGTTTTACTGATCTCCTATTCTCCATCTCCTTTTACAGCTGCAGCTGCAAACCCCACATTTTCCACCTTGTCTGCCATTCATTTTCACTCTCAATCACCTGAGGATACAAATGTCAAAGTGTATTTATCCTTCAGTGCTGCACACAGCTTCAAAAACCAAACAAACCAGTCAAAACGTACCGTGTCAGACAAAGACATCATATTAAACTTTGGAGGTAGGAAGAACATCACAGTCCCTTAAAAAGGAAGACTCCTAGTAAGAACAATACAAAGAAACGCTGCTGCAAACTGCATCACACACATATGGGGATATATGGCATATGAACCCTACAGCTCTACCTACTACCTAGGAAAAGCCATTATTCAGGCTTGTGCTGGCAGCTACCGATAGCACATTTGCAGAGACTTATTTAAATAATTTAACAGAATAAACTAATACATTATTTACAAAAGAAAGCAATTCAGTTTCATGAAATGCTAAGCCAGTCTCGAAATGGTTGTGAAGCAAGAAGGCTTTGAACATTCATGCTCTGCCTTGTCATTAAACAATTACTAATCTTAATCAAGTGGAAAGTAAACAATTAATATTAATAGGTATTAACTTGGGTTTTGTCTGGCCATTCAACTTCCAACTGCCAGAAAGGAAGTCTACATCCTGATCAGGTTTGAGCTGGAAATATTTACACATTAAAGGAAGCTTCTTTGTGGGAAATATTAAGCTAAGTGGGTTTTAAAGAGATCTGAAAGTCTGATTCTTACAGAGTTCTTAAAAATGTCTTGTAATTGTCTCCAATGATCTGCTCTCTATTCATCCTCCCTTTTGAAGTTTTGTCATTTTGGCATCTTTGCACAAGCCCAGAAGAAAAATAAAAATATTCTTACTTGGTCTTCTCGTGCTGTTCTTCCAGGTTGACACTTTCGAAGCACTTATTAGCATAGTTCAGAAATATGCCCTCTTCCTAAAGTATCTTCCCCATCCACCCTCCCTAATACATGCATGGTTTGAGAATACAGCAGTGTCTACCAGACAGTGTTAATTCACGAGGAATGGCACAATCTCAGAAGGCATATCCATTTCAGCTTCTTACCGAAGGAACCCAGCATGACCCCTCTTGAAAAGTTCAGGCCTTTCAGCTAAGTAGCACCTGATACCTTTGCAGCTCCCTGTTCCTACCCACCACCTGGCTGATGGCAAGAGGAGAGTATTCCGTTTTTGCTATCATTGTTTCTGCTAAGACACCTCCTCACAGTGAGAGGGCTTCCTGTGCCACAAACCTCTTAACCTTCACTATAATGTCACACCCACACTGGCAGTGTAGAATTAAAAATCCTTCTTACACTGAAAAAAACAACTTAAAAAAGAACAGAGAAAAGACAGAAAAATCCAGGCTAGAATCAACACACAAGATAATTACTTATGAAACTGGGACTAATTGCTTAACTAGCTTCCTACTATGAAATAATTCAAGTTCTTTTGAAAAAGTGGGTATGCCACTGCATAAAAGCATTGCACACTGTCATATGCAGCTCTGGCCAGATCATTTTCAATCATGAGACAGATTACACTGAAAATCACCAGATCCTGGGAATTAATTTTGAGGAAGCACGACTACATAAATGGCTGTACTAATTTACTCTTCCCTTGGTCTCTGCTACAGTAAGGATTCTGGCCTATATAGACCCCTGATCTGACCTGGCTCGGTCATTCCTTTGTACACAGTCCTAGTTCAACTGGATCAAAAAATTCTGTGAATAAAAAAGGTAAAGCTGTATTTCATACATCAAATCGGACCCTTATAACCAAGATACATATTTATTTCAAGATAAAAATCGCATTCTGAATTGTGTCACTCTAAAGGGAGGAATGAAAATTACTGTCAAAATACAATGCTCCACTTGGGGTGGACACAGTAGTAAAATGTATCCGCACATTCCTGTTATCAGGGTTGAAAAACCTGATGCAACACATTGGTTTCTTGCTGTCCTACACATTACTACACACACCCGCATATTTAGCACATTTCAATGTTCATACATGGTTTGAACAGCACAGTTCATTCATCTGTGTGACTGTTTTTCAACTTCGAACATAGCAAATTGAAAAACTGCAAAAGGGAGGGTTTAAGAACAGAAAATGAGGAGGAACAAATGAGAATGACTCACAAATAGGAAAATGGACAAACACTGTTCTAAGCTCAGAGATTTTCAAAAGGCCCCAGACTACTTAAGGATAGATATTAACATGCATTTTCATTTTTACACCAGCAGAAAACTCTGGAACACAACTTGCTCAGATCTTTGGATTTCTTAATGTTTGTTTTTCATTCCGACTCGCTTTTGGCATTAAGCTTTACTATGCAAAGTGACAACAAAATCTACACTAAATCAGAATTAATATCTCAAAAGAACCAGTAGATGGCAATAAAAACATCTGTGATAAATTTTGATTTTGGAAATAAACATAATCTCTGTTAATGTACAACCAGCAGAATTGTCATTTCTTTTAACCTTGTTGATATGGTTCCAGGAGGCTTCTTGAAGCAGCAAACATTTACAAAATTTTATACAGAGAAATCCATAAATCTTTCCCTCATCTGAAAGGTGAAAACACCCGCTGAGGTGAGAAAAAAGCTCTGAGAACAATCTGTTCCCCTGTTACTCAGAAGAATAACTTATCGAAAATATTTCTTAATCTTATACTCAAATACACATACAATTTCAAGAATCTTCTGCAAAGTAAAATGCATATAAAATACATGGATATTCCAGTTCATTTTTACTCTTAAAATATTGTCAAACAATACAATAAAAAAGTAGTAAAATTTGTTAAGTCTTTGTACCTAGCCTTTATATAAGTCTTTATGGCTCTATAAGCTTCCATTAAGTATTATACCAAAGCTATTCAACAACTACTGGTAATTTTTGCTATGGTTTCAGCTTGAAATTAAAGTATCAAACTATTTTAATGTCTCACAGTTTCACTTCTAAGAATAAGCCCAATTACAGTGACTTACCTGTCTAGCATAGAATATAAAAATCAAATCTGTATGATATTAAAAATAAAAACATACACAGATTTTTAAAGGAGGGCTTTTAGCTATGATTTCTTATGTATATATGTATATGTATATACATTATGTAAATGTTCACAGCTGAGGCAGAGTTATTTTAGAACAGTATGTTAATTGAAATCACCAGTGTTTTGGATTAACCTTTTTAACATTCAGAATTAGTAATGCTGCAGAATTATTTTATATATGTATACATCAATGAACCAAATAATTACGCAATTTACATAAAGTACATTTTTCCATTTATCTTTCTGTATTTTCCTATTTTCATCACAAGTGCAAGCATAGACAGGTCTTGGCTAGGATATCTGTTTCACTGACATAAAATACTTGACAAATTAAATTGGCAAGTATTTTTCCCAAAAACGAACCACAAAGCTGTCAGTAAAGTTTGCACCTTGCCATGAAACACTTCAGAAAAAGAGACTTATATGTCTACTTATATGTAACTCCCTAATTAATATCTACTCACTATAGCTAAATACTCAAATTTTTTTTCATATACATTTAAGTATTGGAAAGAAATTTAAACCACACATCCAATATTTACCAGTACTCTGTGCTACATTTATACTTGAAAACTGACAAAATACTCAGGTTATAAACAAAGTGCCCTCATCCAATATATATGAATGCATGTCAGTGTGGAAAAAACACATTGCCACAGAAAAGAATTAGCATATGGAAAGACAGATACCTCAAGACTGTTGCCAAAAATATTTCAGCAGTCAGTAAAGAAAGTTAAAATGCTTGTACAACACTCCCAGAAATTACTTTCTCTGATTAAAGAGCATACAGATTGAAGACAAAGAAAGAATACACACTGTAATGAGCAGAAAGGCATAAGGGGATAACCCACATGAAAAGCACTTGTTTTTCTGAAAGTGGCACTGGCAACTTGGAAAGCAGAAACTGCAAACCTGGAGGGGGCCTGTTGGAGGGCCACGTCCAGGGCTGAAGAACCTGATATATGAACACAGGTTGAAGAAATTAGGTTTGCTACCCTTAGACAGGATCAGGCTTGGAAGGGTAGGTAAGATCTAATCACATTCTTCCAGTGCCTAACAAGTAGCTTTCAAGAAGACAGATATACCCTCTCCACAAGGACGCACAGCGAAAGGACAAGAGGCCGAGAGCCACAAGCTGCACCAGGGAAATGTTTCCTTGCCATAGAAAAAAAACCACAATTCTCTGCCATAAGAATAATTAAACAGTGGAACAGGCTGCCCAGAGAAGTGGTGAACTTTCATGGCAAGTATCCAAGCCTTAGCTTATCTTGACAAGGACATGGACAATGTAATCTAGGGTCCTGCTTTCAGCAGAAGGTTAGCCAAATAATCTCCAGAGGTCCCCTCCAATCTACACTGCTGTCTGATTCCATATGCGAAAATCTGCAGCTACTATGTTACATTAGTACCTGTCACAAACACAGAAATAATTTAGCAAAAAAAGCACTTTATGCACAGCTGTTCTGCTTCAACTTTTGCACTTTTATAACTCCACTAGTGTCAATGGATTTATACATGTGGGTATGCTGATGCAGCCTACTTTTCTGCATTTTTTCCCAGAGTCTTTACTATGTAAAGTTGGCCAATGCATAAATGTGTATTTAGCATACCTGCTAAATCCCAGACTCCTGAGTTCTACATGAATAAAGCTATTTGCTCCCCACATGCGGAACACTATTCCACGCAGGACCATGCCTTACTTCTGTCCTGTCAAAATGAAGTTGTGTACATTATTGCCAGGAAATAAGCCAACTAGTACTGTTTTGTGAAAAAACAGTTACCCGACTTCATTGGGAAAAAATAGATTGCACTGAAATCTGTTGCTAAACATTTAAGGATTTTTTTAAAGGAAAAAAAAAAAAGGAAAATACTTTAACTTTGACGTAACGATCCACCTAAAATTGCTTTCGCTCAGGAAGTGGATTCAAAAGATCTTTAACTGAACTCAGGATGCAATGTTTACTGATTTTCAAGTTTATGCAGCAAACACAGAATGCAAATTATGATGATGCCTTGTCACCTACTAGACTCCAAACTGCTTCACTCTGATAGTGTTTCCCAGTTTATCTGGCACATCATCTCAGAAACAACTGCCAAGCTTACTGTTGAGCTGACTGAATGTTGGGGCCATTACACTGAGTGCTCAGCAGAAGCTCAGTTTCTATTGTACACCATAAGGTCGTTGATGAAGAAATAAACTCAATAAAATTGGACTCTAGAAAAAAGGAGGTGTACTAGACAACTTTCAACCACTTTGACTTTGGATCAGTTCTGATTCCCACTTTCCAGCCTTTGAGAAATGTACTGTCAGCTCCTCCTCATCTAGAAAAAACAAGTGTTACTTCCTTTATTCCACTCCATACTTCTTATAGAAATGACTTTTCAATACAGGCTTTTTTATGATGTTCATGAAGATCTGATTTCAAATCCTTATGAGAACTCAATCACATTAAATCGATGCAGCCCAATTGTTTAAGCCATGTTTACTACAAATACGTCAGTCATATCCTTAGGCGAAGGTCCCACCTATACCAGAGCGGACTACGTTCTTCCCAAAATCGTATTTGTAGTCTGTAAGGTCAGATTTTATGCCACCGTTATCAAGAGAGACCTCCATTATTACTTATTATTTCCAAGCTAATCCCCAAATGCCTCAGTGTGACCCAGAATATTCAGGCTAAGTGCGCTTCTGCAACAAAGCTTTGCATTAGTTTACCACACTTGAGTGCTGGATATACGAGTTACTTTTGGAGACTAGGATACGTTCATGTTAAGCTGTATTTTACAGCTACTGCTTCAAAACACTCCTGCTGATGTACAGTTATAAACAAAATCACTAAGAGTTGTACATACAACTTGAACTCAACTTTCACAGTAGTCCCGGAACTGATTTAATAACCATTCTTTGAATTTATGACAGTCTACTTTGAAAAGAAACAGTCACCAAGAACAAAACTCTTTGTCAACAGTTTTCAAAGAAGAATAAAAAAAGCACTGCAGAATTAAGGTTAGACCTTGTTTTAACCCACTCCTCCAACTATCCACTGAATTTCTTCAGAGTAATTTCCTTTTTTTTTTTTTTCAGTGTAGGAAGTCAGAAGTGATTGGGAACAGTTTCACACGAGCACAGACGCGTGCTTGGCATGTCCTACTTTGCACCTGCGGTACACACCAGAATTATGTGTGTGCAGTAAAGCCTGAACAACTAAACACACTACAAGATAAACTATCTTAAAATTATGTTAATAAGGATTTATTGTTTCCTGTTTTAAGGACATTCCCTTACTTCTTTTTGTTTGAAAACTGCACTGGCTGCACTCAGTTAGCATGCATCCATACATAAAAGAGGGGAGTTTCATCATTTCTGCTCCTGGTTCAAATCATGTTGCCATGGAAGCAGATGTTGAATTGATGAAAATAGGTCAACTGTTCCAAAAGAAAAAAAATCACTGGTTTAATACTTTAAAAAATATTATTATATGCGATTTTAATGCTTGCCATTATTTTGCAATTGTTAATATTTTATTCTGTGCTATTCTAATTAGCATTTACTTCACTCACAGAATACATATTCCCACCAAAAATGTAGCCAGCAGTAGAGTTAGAGTTGCTAATGAAAATAAAAATGTTTTGCATAAATCTGTAGGGGCTGGGTACAGAATGCTTACACGAATACCACCCACAGTTCTTCATTACTCCAGTAGTGGATGGTGTTAAATGTTGCCATACACACTGTCTCCATTTGAAGAGTATTATTATTAAAAAGCACTAGTATTTTTTGAAAGAAAAACAAACAAACAAATAATAAAGCAAAACAGGACATTGCTAATACCTCTGCTTGGCTTTGACAGCGACGGTGCTTTTCTGTTTAGATTTGCATCAAACAGATATCTGAATATCAAACTGGCGTCTCAATTACTTAAAACTTAGTAAAATACTTAAACAGCTAAGATTTAAGTAGGCTGCCCCATCAATAGAACACATGAAACTGTACTTAGCCAACTCAAAGAAATTTTTCTTAACATTTTCCAACTGCCTGCCAAGCTGCTGTCAAAATAGCATAAACACACTGTAAAATGCTCATCTTCACCTGCAGCAAACACCAGAAAGTAAAATAACTCATCTGAATCATGCTTCTGAATCTCTGCTACGTGATCTAAAACACTTTCCTATCAACACCCTGATACATCTGAATTTTTTCCTACCTTGACCCTGATGTAATTTAGATGCACCAGGTTTGTCCTAGAGATTTAATGTGATATATTCTGCTCCTGAATCTTTCTTTACCAATGAAATGCAGAGTTTAATTATCAATAGACATAGTAAAGATACAGGGGAATACTGGTAATAGATGAGATTTGTGCTGCTTTCATAGTTCAGAGATCTTCCTGTAGGTTAAATAGTACTTAAAGGAGAAAGGCTCAGTGGCGCAGAATTCCCACAAATTAATCCAGCACAAACCTACCATAGCACTACTGTGTGTCATCCACACATAGCTGCTTCTGCCCTGCTCCCCAGTGAACTGGGTCAGACAGCTTCTCCCAGATCAATTCCCTAATCTGGGTTATTATGCACCAGATAAAAGAAAGTCCCAGTGTAACAGATAAGATGGGAATAAATATACAGGAAGCAAAAGCAAAACCAGCCTCATCTCTTTAAGCTGCCATAAATCTGTACTGCTGCTGTTCATTGTCCTACAGCATTTAGTACCGCTCCCTTGTTTCAACATTTAGCAATCGATGTTTTAACCTGAAATATGTACAGCAGAACTTCTGATAAAAAAAACATTTCTGTAACTGAGGTTATGTTTAACTGGCAACACAATTGAAAACATCTTCAACAGAAAGAAAACTCACATTTGCTGTGTTCGTTTTCATACAGTTTTTACAATAAAACCTCTGTATAACATGTGTTTCACTTTGGAGAACACTTTTGGACTCCAGAAAGTTCATAATTTGTGCTACAAAACTTTTTGCAAGATTGTAGAACCTGAGCTAGTCTCTATCTCATTAGACATTAAACAACAACAACCAAAAACCCTACTCCCATGAAGTTGATAAATATTGTTTAAAAGGTATTGAAAGAGTGTCCTTATGGAGACTGCAAAAGTCTTACGTTTCACACTGAATAGTTTTGGAACTGTTTACAACCAGCAACATTCCAAAAAAAAATCACATGGCTTGTTTTGCTGCAGAAACATACTGCAGGGCTCGTATGTTGGTTTTGTACCTTTGTGTCTTTTCAGACAATAAACAGTATGTCATAACAGAAAAACAGCCACCAAAAAAACCCTCAGAGTAGCATACTTAACATTATCAAGCATACTGGATACTTCTGATTAAAACTATTTTTTAAATAGACCTTTTCTGACCAGTGCGTTATGGCTTGTTTTGTTGGTGTTGGTTTTGGCGGGGGTTTTTTTGTTTGGTTTTTTTTTGTTTTTGTTTTTTTTTGTTTGCTTGTTTGTTTTTTTGTTTGTTTTTTTTAATTAAGAAGAAGACTAAGAGAAAACTTGTCTTTAACCAAATGGTTACCTTTCCTCTCCTCTGGCTCATCCAGCATTAGCCTCCAACAGTCCCTTCATACATACATATGTACAATGTTAATTGTAGATTGGCGGTCTTCAACAAAGTTGCTTTTCTGTATAAGACATTTTCCCCCTTTCTTCCCCTCAGTACTAATTTACCTTTTCTCTCCAAACTTTATTCTCTTTGTTTTCTGAATCTCCCTTTCCACAATGTTTAGAGCTGATTTGAGATACAATGTTAAAAAGCAATTCCGAGAGCTACCTAATTACCATGCTGCAATTTCTGTCTCCTAAAGGGCTGCATATAAGAAGAATTTAAATTTAGAGAGAAAAATGCTGATATTCTCCCGTGGCCTACCAGGAAACAGAGGTCAGCCCAGAGATCATCCAGCCAGCTTCACATTCAAACAGATAAAAGGGGAATACACAGCAAGCCAAGGCAAAACCAGCTCCATTTCTTTAAGCTGCCACAAATCCATCCTGCTTACAGTTAGTCATGCGGTTTTCGTAATATGATCTCTCTAGATACATCATCCATATATATATATATATAGTAATGAACTATATAATTACAATTACTTTACCAAATTAGTTTTATATTACAATACCTCACTGAGATTAATGTAAATGTTCACATGTGCATAACTGAAAAGCAATTCAATTGGGCTGCCTGTAGACTCTAACTTCAGCAAACTAGCTGACATGATTCATATTCGGAGTTAACTCTGCAATACTTAAAGCTTGGAAAATAAAACTCAAAGCAAGCTCATAATTCATTACATAACATTTAACACCTTTAAGAAGAACAACAAAGAAGTATGTGCTCCTGATGCACTTCGGGAAGGAGATGCGCTTTAATAAGTACCCATACACAATCCAGACCTTTTGCCACAAGGAAATAATCCAGTTCCTAAAGGCTGAAATAGCATAATGATGAAAGTCAAGGTAATGCCACACAAGAAAACTCTGAAGGGAAGGTATATAAAGTCCTGCAACCTCAGTTATTATGTAAAACGTCCACAGACATCCCTCCGTGTCTGAAAAAAAATGACACTCCAGTGCTTACTATATAGAATTAGGAAAAGATTAAACTCAAATGCTCTTACAATTATCAGTATTTACAGACATCATATATAGTTGTTTCACATAAGTCTTACAGGATACATCCATAAAGATTATGTACAAAGTCTTTTTAAGATATGCTGGGGTCACAAACCAAGCAGAGAAATAACCGGTTCACAAAAATTTGATTCTTTTGCTTCTTGAAACAGCACTACTAAATAACTGAAATATGTGATGTCACAAATACACAGTATCTTGGGAATGCATGGGAAAGTATGGCAACAGCATTCACAGTGCATGAAAACACAGAAAAGAAAGAAATCAAAAAGCAAGACTCTGAAACTCCTCTTTGACAGGGAAATCTTCATTTCCTTTTAATATAAGGTGCAAGGGAAGTGTACTTCCTGTTGTCATTTTCACTGGTGTTTGTGTTATTTGCCAAAACATGCACTGTTGGAAGGCACGCTTACCTCTACAAATGCCACAGTCAGAACAAGGTCCATTTTTGAGTCTGGGAAAAGGGCATCCACTTGTGGAGACATTCCAATCAGCATACAATTAGTAACAACTGATATTACACTCATAGTTTCAAAAGCCAACTGAAATAAAACACAAATATATTTATAGTTATGATCATTAACTCTTAATTTACCAGTCCACAGATTGCTCTGGACAATACCTCTCTCTTCATTAAAGCCTCAGAAGATCCATTAGCTTAAATTTTTATTTTCCTTCATCTTTTGAATTCTGTGGTATAAGAGTTGTTTGGCAAGGACTCCAGACTTCATCAGCTTGACAGGCAAAGACAAAACCACAAAGTTGTAATCTGAACACGCAAAAGAGTATGCACTCCTCTGCAGTTGTACTCCTGAACAACTTTATTTCAGGATAAAGGAAAAATTGCAAAGTTCACAGAGGAACTAATATTCTTTTGGGGGGAGTTCTATATCAATGCCTAGTAACGGCACAAAAGTTAAGGATGGTTTAAAATGACTTTTGTAAATCACAGCCAGCTGTACAAGCTGAAATTTATTGAAAGAAAGATTTACATTTAAACATGCACAATAGCACAAGTCTAAGAAGCTCCTGCCTACAGAGCTCCCACAAAATGTCTGAAAATATTAATACAGCTTAACAATTACATTTGCAATATAATGGTTACTTATACCAAGGTCCTGTGTGGAAGGAGAAAGACTGACATTGAATTGTAGCAACTGTCACAATGAATTAGCAGAAGTAGCTTTCTCCTTGAAAACAAGCTGGTGACTCAGCTCACCCGGTAAAATAATTCCAGTATTCCTTTAACAGAAATCTTTCAGCAAATACTCTAATTTCCCACATGAAAGAGACAACTTGAACATTTAGTTATTATTTTTAATTCACAAAGCAAATTCATTTCTACTATTAGTTAAAAAACCAACACCATAAAAAAAAGGCTGTATCAGTAGTGCTATAATTTTTCAGCCTACTCCCTTGATTGAAACAAATTATTCTAGCCAAACCAAATGCTATTAATATACCTGCAGCTATGCTTGTGACTTATGATCACAGCCTGATTTTTCTGGTGCTCACACCACTGGTCAATGCAGTTATGCCATCAAGATGTCAGATTTGGACTGAGAAAATACATCCCATGTTAAAATGCAACCAGATTATAATTCACACATTTTAATGATGATAATAATATTATTAAAAGACTCCTCATATAAGTCCACTTTATTAATATCTATATATCTAGTGAACATTGCTCAGAATCCTTGGTTTGCATGTTTTTACAGTATGTTTCACTTGAGGTTTCATTATTTCATTTCTCATCTCTCATTTGCTTCGTTTGATAACATTTACAACCCCTCCAAATTAAATAACTGATTAGTTAATCGTGCCCTTTGTCTTCATTACATATCACTAGAAAACTTGTTAAATAAAATTAGAATATGGATCATCCCCTAGAAGGTTCCCCCAGCTTCACACTCCCTTATCAAGCCACTGCTATTAGAGAATGCTAGAGCCTCTGGATGAAACTTTGCCGCCTCCTTTCTTTCCAGAAAAAACTCTGGTCAGGATCAGTTCACTGATGCAACGCATTCAACAGGCTCCGAAATAGCTGGTGCTAGCATGACTGCATGGGCAAACAACCGAGGACAGAAAATCCTTAACCCAGTACTACTAGCATGAAATTGTTTGGATAGACTACAGCGTTCAGGCTGTGCAGAAAGTTCCAGCTCTGGCTCACAGATCCAGGTTATTTTAAAATTAGTCAGCCTGGCTACCAGTGATCACAAGGGCACAAGCCAAGCATGTGGCTTATCTATTCTTCCGTTGTTTTGAAATCCTTGCTGACCTCCACGCTTCTGAGATTAAATCAGATATTAGCATTTCTAAAATACACGGGCTATAAGGAGTACCACGCAGTATCTGGATGCTTTGCTTTGTTGCAGTTGCAACAGGAGTACAATACATATACAAGAACTAAAAAAAGAGATTTGTTTTCTTTTCAAAGGTGACTGAAAGACACGTGGTCAAAAACCCCACAAAAAAAAAAAACTTGGACGTATAGTTGGACAGATAATATTGTAAGGCATTGAAGAGAACAAAGTACCTACTTGAAGTGGCTCACGGGCCAAATGCACAGCTGAAATACTTTCATTGAAACCTCTTTTAAAACAAATGAACAGAAAAAAAAGACACAAAACTTACCTGCCAAACACCAATATTTGCTGTGGGTTCTGCAAATGGACGCTTGTAAACTCTGCACATCTTTAAGGCATCAGAGTAGATCTCTGTGATGTTGTTTAACACTGCAAAGACAGCTGCCAGTGGATAAACACATGAGAAAAGACTCACATAGCCAAACTGTAAGAACAACTCCAGGTAATCATCAAAAGTACCCTGAAAAATAGAGCAAAAATAAGAACAACTGTAACCTACAAAGAACACATGAAGAAACACAGAAATAACAATACAGTTGTCAACACAATTCCTCATCCCAAATCAGTTTTTTGGGAGTGACTGCTGATAGAAAACAACAAAAATTTAAAAAAACTCCCATCTAGTTAATTTGGAATTATTCAATCACTTAAAACTTCTTATAAGGGGCCCACTTGAAGGCTGAAATAGCACAATGCAGCACTGACATCTGAAAGGAACAGTTAGTGCAAACAAACAAAACCTATTTTAACAAATCCACAACATGTCTACCACCCAATCTTTAAACCAAGAATGTGATACTTACATGCTTATTAAGTATTCACATGGAGGTTTATAATATATTTGCATATTGGTTTTGTAGTACTAATAACAGTTTTCTATTATTGCAGCAATTATTTATGAAAGAACCGAAACAACCACTTTTAAAGAAAAAGCATTCACTGAACAAGAGATGGTGAAATACCACAAACAAGTTAAACTGGGATCTAGCTGTCTTCTATTCACACAGACCCATATACTGTCCTATATCTCAAAATTTAAATCATGAAAACTTGACGGTAACTGAGATTATTACAGGAACCACCTAAAATTGGTTTTGGCTCAGACACATGGTTCTCTAACATTTTTTTGGCCATTATAGCTGTTAAACCCACTACCTTTTCCAGCATCTCTTGCTTTTTTCCCTAGCAAACATAGAGAGGTAGTAGAAGCCTGTAAGCTCAGAAATCAACACAGGATGCTCTTTAGTTACATTTTCATTTGAGCTCATTTTGAAGTTGCACAGTTTAGCTGGGTCTGACAAACCGATCTCCAGCCCAAACCATGAAGAGCTACCTGACTTCCAAACCCATTTAAGATTTTTCCTCAGAAACGTTTTGCACGAATTCTGAATTTTATTCAGGTCTTTCTTAGGGACATTTGTGCAGGATCCCTCACTGGAGCTGCAGTCACATTATCTGTTCCTGCTATGCCTTTCTCAGACAACTGCTGCAGTCAGAGAGCATTGCTTCCTTTTGTGCCCCTCCTTCGTGTAACTGCACAGTGTTCCCACTGCTTCCCCACACCTTTCTTCTCATTTCCTTGCCGACTTTTAGAAAGAGCAGAGTATGAAAAGAAGTATTTATTTATGAAACTCTGCGTCACGAAACAGGGAGTCTGATACAATGTTCAAGAAATTTCTAACTGTGCCATTGTCACCTATGAGACTGGCACCCAAACTATGGCATCAAGAAAGCAAAACCAACAAAAATTGAGGGAGAAAATGAACTAGAGGACAGAAGTAGAAATTATAAAAAAAAAAATTAAAAATTATTGCAGCATGTTTTTACTTCTTAAATAGAGTTAAGATCTGGAGCTTTGAAAAGTGAGAGAGAACAAGGACAAAGAAAATGGAGAATTAAATGCTGAAGAGCATGTAAAGGAAGGAACACAAAAGACAAAAGCCTGAAACACAGAATTCTGTCATGACTCCTGATAAATTCCTCAGTTACTAAACACAGTCAAATGCTTCCCCCTTGTGACAGCTTTAATTTTAGAAATATTCTTGCCAGCTGACAGCTCATTGCTTGCAAACAAATTAGTGGTCTAATATCATGTGTTCACAAGCACAGCACAATTACAATATTTAGATCAAAAACAAAATTAAGGCCTTGAATATACAGTACCTTGAGCTGAAACTGAGGCTAGCAGTGGATATGTCCAAGGCAAACTCCTAACTCTACAAACGACCTCTTGGGTCCCTGCAGAAAACTATTCAGTGCACAACGGCACAACAGGTGCAGATTCATCTGATCCAGCTCTGTACAAGAAGCACTGGGCAGTGTGACTCAGAGACACCACACTGGCTTTGTATGTGACAGCTGAGAAACACAAGTCAGCTCAGGTCTAAGAGGCAGAGCTTATCTGCTCAGGCATACCAAGGCCTGATGCTGACACACAGCTTTTGGAGCTGGGCAGGTGCAGTCCTGGACTGTGCTGATCAGTTCAATCATAACTCAGGGATATCTGCTGTGTTCCCCAATGCAAGACAGACATGTCTAAATCTATCTCCTTCCATATCAAATATGGGAAATACCACAGAAAAGCAAGTCTTATTAACATTTGTACAGTTTTTCAATTGTAAAGGTGCTATCTCTTTCTCCTCTTCCCATTTCACAGCACATCATGCAGGAAGAGAGGAATGTGATACAGTATTAATATCAAATTTCAAACTGCTGATCTCTACCTTTTCCATAAAAGGTACACTACCTACATGTAATTCTTACTCTGTAGAAGCGTAGATCACACAGTATCAAGACTCTTGTGACTGTGCTTGCAGCACCTGATCAAGAAAGCTATTAGCCAGTCTTCAAAGCCTTAACATACACGCTGGTATCTACTTTGTCAGTTCCTTTAGAACTGCAAATAGTGAATTGCAAGAAGTCTGTTTAATACAATTAAAAATTATAATGGGTAGGAGGTGATCAGGAACAGAATCAGGAAGACAGTGAATGCAAAAGCTGTGGTTTCATGAAGCAAGAGGTTCCAGCAGCAGTGCTGTTTTGAAGAGTTGGTTTCTTCTGCTCTCTCCATTTCTGGCCCCATTCACACGTGAGCACACTTTCCCTTAGGCTTTAGTTTAATTGACCATTTAAACTAGTATCACTGCAAAATCAAACCAAAACAACCTCCCTCTTCCCTATGCCAGGCTACTCAGCCTGGTAAGCCTTCAGGTTACCCCTGGAGATTAAGGGCATATTAAGGGTATACTTCTTTCCACTGATACAGGATTAGGTAGCTCCACATACAACTGTTTATTCTTTCTCCTTCACTCTGGCGTAACTGGAATCCTGCACTGTGTCCGTTTCTTGATCCAGAGCACCACTGCATAAACAATACCACCAGCAAACCTGATGAAGCTGGAAATATCCCATCAGGCCAGACAGCCAGAAATATTTTCATTTGCCCTGGCCGATGTCTCTGTCAGCTACAGCCCAGAAAACTTTTAACTCTTTTACAGTGATAGGACATACCAAATAGGTTCCCATTTCTTTCTCCATGTTGACTTGTTCAGCTAATGACAGGTCTGCATCAGTTTTCTGAGAACATGTGCGCTGCTTCATCCTCTTACGATGTCTCTTTTGGAGCCAGTAAGGAAGCAAGGATTCTGCAAACTGGTTGAGGATCTGCGAAGTTATCAGCAACGTGGCCAAGCTCTTAAGTTTAAAAAAGAAATAAAAATAAATAGAACTGTGATAAACGTATGATCATTAGCAATTCTGTGCGTTCTAGTAACACCGTGAGTTATTATACTACGACAAAACAAATGCCAGCCTAACAAACCTAGCAATAGCATATGAAAAGTAGAGATGCTCTAGTTCCCATTCTTTGCTATACACTGAAAAGGACAAAGTAGGAGACTAAATATTTTGTGGATCTGGATGTACCTCGAGACAGTGAACCAAGTACAGTGAAAGGCAACATTTAACATATGACAATGACAATCACAGAGCTAAACAATCTTTTTTTTCTATGCTTTTCTCTTCTTGCTTTTACCTGAAGGTAGATGAAATGTCACAAATGTCATGTCTGGTATAGATATGTCACGTATTTTGCTAGAGATCACTTCAGAGGAACAGAGATCTTGAGCTGAACTTTTTGTTGTACTGCTCATTATGTTTGGAGCAAAATTATTTTCCTTATACCCATTTTTCATGGATTTGAGTGCATGAAAGATATTAACAACAGAAAGTTGATTTAAAATACTAACTACAAATTATTCTTGCGTTTACTTATTCACAGATCCTCACTGTAGTCATAAACTTAATCATGCTCCCATCTTCAAGAGTCTCTCATTAAGAACACTACAGAGATAATAACTTTCTAAAATAAAAGGAAATAAGGAGGAAATTAAAATTTCCCAGCCTCATCTGTTTAAGGGAATAATCAATTTCTTTGAAAACAGTTCCTCATTTATACAGAGGGAAAGAATTGCTCTACTTCATTATGATTCTGCAACAGTGCTAGCGGAACTTAAATACAGAAGATAGATTTCTAAGAAAAGATATGTGAAATATATTAATTGTCAAGCTAATGTTTTAGAATAATAATTAAATACTAAAGTCCTGTTTCAATCAATCCTTCATTTTCCTAGATTCATCAACATGTTTAAGATGTTCTCGGAACTCACCTGCCTCAAAAGCTTCATATCAAACAGCACAAAGGCAATGTAGAAGAGAGATGCAAAACAATTTAAGAAGTTGAACTGCAAATAAAAACATTTGGTTTCAGTGCTTAAGCAAAGGTTCAGATGAAGAATATCATCTAACAACATATATCTTGACTATATGGCTTCCATGCAGATGTAAACTCTTCATTAAAATATTCTTTACCATGTTTAAAATTTAGGTCAGAAAAAAACAGATTTAACAAAAAAAATTAACAAAAAACCCCCAAAGAAAACAAAACCACACACAAAAAAGCCACCACACTGAAGGGAATAAAAAAGAAACCCTGGAAGTGTATTAATCTTTTCAAAAAAGGAAAGAAGATTAATTAAACCAATCTTGACAACTGCTTTTACTGAACATCTTACAGGCAAATTTAAGATTTACAGTACAATTCCTTAGAATCAGTGTCACATCAGGATATACACCTAAAAGAGCAACCAAACACATACACATACACAGAAGCCAGTTGTTCAGAGACACAAAGTAAATAGATCAGTATATACTACAAACTGCACAAGAACAGACTGACAGACATTCCCAGCCTCCTCTGACCGCTTGTCTGAATGACAGTACATAAAAGTTAACACAGGAATTTTTTAAAATATGGTTAACCATAAAATCTTCCAAAAACTAAACGGAATAGTTCCCTGTTGAAGACAGGATCACAGCAATTAATAGGAAAATATATATAGAGAGAGAATCCTAATGAGGGAACAATCAATACAAACAAAAAGCTAACTTTGCACTATAAAAAGAGGCATCTAAAATAGTCCAGCTGTTACTGCAACCACAACAGAAGTCTTTTTTACTCTGATATTTGTGCTAGTATTTGGCCTTGAACAAAACTGAAGGTCAGTGAGGTAATGCTAGGAAAGCACTAATAAAACACATGACACGCTGTCTTTTCAAATAATCTTAAAAGCTGCTTATACTACATACTTACCACTAAAACCTTCAGAATTAAATGATTCTGATATGAAGATTCCAGTCTGTGATTTTCTAAAATATCAACAAAATTACTGATTAGTAAATAGCAGCACCTCTTATCATATACTAGACATTGTTATACAAAGAGTAAACGGACTTATCCTTCACCTAAAAATTATTTATCTAACAGTTCATGCTCCTCCAACAGTTTATGGGAAAAAGAATTTATACTGCACCAGTACCTCACTTAATCTATGAACCTTATCTGATGTACAATATTATCATACATGTTTTTGTCTACAACTCCAGTATTTTTTCTACTGCAAAGACAGAAAAACCATCCATCATTCTTAACACTTAACACAATGTTTCTAGCTATTGATTGTTCTTTGGCTGAAAACTAATGCAAGACTAATGGGAATATATTACAAAAAGTAACAATACCAAATTTAATTCAAAACCAGTAAATGCTCAAATACTCCCATCAATCTCCAAGGAATTTATATCAGACTCTATGCTCTAAAGCAAGACCAGAGTGTGTGAAGTTCAACAGACGCATTCCTCATTCTAAATTAAGATTTTCAGTTCATAAACTGGTAGAAGCTGATGTTTCAGGAGGGCTTTTTACCAGCAGGGAAAAGAGGAAAGTGAATGGGAGATTCCTATTGCTTTCTGCTATTTTGTCAGATTTTTTTGTCACCTTTAAAGGCCTGGCTAAGCAGTAACTGAGAAGGCAGCACACTAACATGAGCTAAGTCAACAAGGCTGAAAGGAGACACCCGCCACCTACGGACCTTGCTCAGCACAAACCAGCAGAGTTCTACTCTGACAGGGGTGCGAAGTGGGGCCTGACATGTGGAAAATGCACTCAAGTGACTGAACGCAATTTTTACTTTCAGCTTTCACTAAATGATCAGTTCTCACGATAAATGGGTACAAGGGGTGTGCTTATAATACCCCAGATTGTTTCCCATGCTTCGTCAGTTTAGCTGTGTCAGATGTTATCTGAAAATATGCCAGGTGGGAAGGAAGGTAGGACAGTCAGATGAGCTTTTCAGCCTATTCAAAGCACAGCAGCATAAACATACTGGATAGAAAAGAAAAGGCTCAAGCTGTCAGTGTAGTAAATTACATAAATACTGTCTCTGCTGAATATGAAACACCAGCTTAAAACCAAAATTATCTGGATTAAAAAAACCCTTGAGTTGCCTTTTAAAAGACATTTTAGTCCATCTGATCAACACAACTGGCTATTTTACAGAAAAGCTTTTTCCTGCAGTGTAGTAAAACCAATGAAACAAAACCGTCAACTGAACCCTAGATATGAATTTATAAGTCATTATTTAAATAAAAAACTTGAACAGTCCTAAACAAATCAAAAAATTGTTTGCTTTTACTATCGTGGCTGTCAGGTTGAATTTGCTGAGCAAATCAATTTGGCATGCACAACCAAGCCCCACTTCAACACCTCTTTTTATTCTGTCTTCTGCATCAATCTTCCTTTTGCTTTATCTTTTTCTGTTCATTTTCTGGGTCTCCGGCTTTAGCAATCTGGGTTCTGTCCTGCAAATTAATGCCATATGGAGCTACACAAAGCAGTTAACTCTCCATTAGCTTCATCTATTAACTTCGTCTGAAAGTGACTGCACATGTCTGTAGAAGTGCTAAAATTCAAAATAAACACTAGCATTTCACTGTCCTTATGTCAGGTTACGAAACACAAGATCCAATCTGTTAAATAAGCCACATATACAAGGGGGGGAAAAAAGGCAATCTATTATAACGTTCCTCCTCTTCTGAAAGTGCCCAGAGAAATATATTTTGATAGAGACATGAAATCTCAGTCTTTGTTATATAAGCAGCATACATAAACACTCTCACGTGACATTTAGTTGGTGGGTTTAGATTTGGGTCCATTATGTCAGTGCCTCTGCCCTCTGCACAGATATATGAGTAGACTAAGACATGCTCAGCAAACCCAGGTTTTGGGTACAACTTGCCAGGACAGTCCTTCCTGCCACCCATCCACCTCTGAGCTCCTTCCTCATGCTCTCACCTTGTCCCTTTTGTCACCACTATGGCTGATACAGCAAAACAAAGAGCTAATTCATGCAAGGGGGACTTCTGCATCAAAGGGAAAGAGCAGCTGAGGAAGAGGGCGGGATCATCCCTTCTGATGGCATGTCAAATTAAACCAAATATGAAACTGCAGTCTCAGAACACTCAAAATATAAGAAGTTAAAATGGTTATCTCTTTTACCCCACAGCCAAAAACTACTTAAGGAAATTTCTTCAGCATTCTGTTAAACAGGAGTTCACAGTTAATGTATTCTGCAAAGAAACAAAGTCCAAAGCATCCGAGATTCTAACTTGAAGGATGAAGAATAAACAACTGTCTTACCCCACGATGTTAAGAATTCAGCAGCATACCGATAGATACGGTTCATAATTTCAATCACCACAGCATATATGATACTGGGCACATACAGCATCAAGCTGCTGAAGTTAGACTCATTCTCTTTGTGATAATCCAGAGCCCACTGTTCCAAGTCGAAGTAAATCATCATCACATACAGCGAGAAGTAGAGGCAAAGGCACACAAACGGTAAGGACACCAGATAAATCCGTAACTGTCTCTTAATACTTGAGTACACCGGCTCCTCCCTCCCGGTGACAGGATTGATACCCAGGACACCATGGAAGCCTGGTCTTGGTTCTTCAAACTGCCGCTTCATCAACAGCGTCCCCCAACGGTATGTCAGGATGGCGCAAATCCGCTTCCAAACTTCCAGTATCACAGTGGACCAGAGCAGATTGAATGTGGCAAACATCACGTATTTGTCATAGTCTTCCCATGCGAACACATAATAAGGAATCCCAATGACAGCCATTGGAATCAAAGCAAACGTGAAGTATTCTAAGAAGCCGAAGTAGAGAGCAATGGTTTCACCAAAGTAGCAGCGTATGTCATCTGCAGAGAGAAATGAATTAAGACTACACTTACCACAGAGGTCAATACAATACCAAACTTGACTTTACATATACTTTCCATTGGCCAGAATTCTTTTTTCTAAATAACACAGTGAATATTACTGGGGCTCTTTTCTCCTTCTCCCTTATTCCAAAAACTCAGACGTTTATCCGAATTACTTTCTTTTTATGTTGCATATACATACACACACATAAACATACCATTCAGATGGTTAAAAAAGTCAAATATCTGAATAGTTACTATATCAGCATCAGATATCCAGAGGAAGAAAAAAAAAAAACAAAAAGAGGAAAACCCCAACCAAACTGAAAACAGTATCATCTTGATAACAGAACTGATCAATGAATGGCTAGGATGGCATTGACGGCATTTGACATAAACCAAACCGAACTTTAACAGCAAGCGACACCTAATTTCTGAAGATTCTGACTGGCATAGGTACTCCTGGGAAACAACTTTGTTTCAGCCTGCTCAGGGCCAAAAAGGGCTAGCTGTGCTTTGACAACCCCCAAGGAACTAACGAACAGATGGAAGGTATATTGAAATCTTTAATCTTAAACATGTCAGCACACCCCGGCTGAGATACTCTCTTCTGCAGACAACTGATAGATGAAATACAGATTTTCTGTACTCACTAAGTCTGTCTGCTCAGGTGTTACAGAGACTTGAAAAGTGTACTAGTAATGGATGTATTTCATGATGGATATATTACTTCCAAGAAAACAAGATCTCACTTATCTAATAACAAAAAATATAGGAGTATTTTTCAACATAATCTAGAAATAGCACCACGTAAGATATAGAAATGCCTAGCAGAGTTTTGAATGCCAAAATCAGTCTAATCTTCGCCTGCTTGAAAGCACTGCTTGTATGACACTGCTATGTATTCACCAGCTTAACAAAACAGCCGTAGAATCACGACCTCTGAATTGACACACTCTGTAACAGACCAACACATCAAAGCCCCATGTGCAATACCAGAATATTCTTATGGCCCATGGTTTACAAAACACTACAGCAGAAGATCACAGCTGCCCATCAGGTAAGTCTCTGAAAGCAGGAAGGAAAGGTAAACAGACAGGAGAATCAGAACTCCAACATCCTTCTCAATCACAAATTAATTAACAAATACATTCAAGTGTAGGTTATTAGCATCATTTCACACTCCAAGTATGCAACATGAAAGACATTCTTCAATTAGTACATACTTAACATGTTCCTGGGATTTACTTTGAAATTTTTTTATGTATTCAATGTGAGTCAAAAAAAATGCTCTCTCATATAAACAAAAGACAAGCAGACAATAAGACTCCTAAGACAATACTCTGGAGGCAGGCATTATCGAGCTAGACCTTTAACGTCCCGCAGCTCAGGAAAGAATCTCAAGTAACTGCAAGACCCAGAGATTTATAATCAGGCAAACTCCCAAATGCTTAATTTCTTATTTTTAAGTGAAGTTCAAGAGTTTAGAGTTTAGAACTTAACTTTCCACATTGCCAGACTAAAAATTATTTTCATTTTAAGATTATTCAGTGTCTAAAATATACACAAGTGATACTGGCATGCAACATGCAGTCTTCATACAGACAATGAATTTAAAACAGACTGTTGTAAACACACTTTTGACACGCCTACAACTCAAAATAGCTTTGGAGACAGACATTTAGGAGCTTGTCAAGGGTCAGTTTGACAAAACAGTCTTGGCTTGGACCATTACTGCTTCACTGAGGGGTGGGGAGAATTTGTGACTGCAGACTGCTGTTACATGGAAGCTCAGAGACACTGAATCCACAGACTCCGGAGCCACCAATTTTGCAAGTCTAAAACCACTGCAGGAGGTCACACAGGAAACACTAAAAGGAAAAACATGTCCAACTGGTAAAAGAGCAATGGTCTAATTTCAAGACTACGTTAGAAGACCACGGTGCAGATGCTGAGCCTTCAAACTGTCCCCCAGCTCCAACTTGAAAACTACAACCAAAGGCCTATGTACAGAAATCCTGCAGCTATGAGAAAGAAAATCAAGAGACATCCAGTGCTTCACTCCAGAGTGTTTGTATTGAGAGTCATTACAGCAAAAGATTATCCTACGGCCATTTTAGAATCAGAAGAGAGTTCAGTGAACAGACCTCAACTGTGCATGTCAACAAGTCTGGAAACGCAGGTGCTTTTTTAACCAGAGCCTAAGCCACTCTGTTGATTCCAGGATTAGTAAGAACAAAAAAGGGACTTTGATTCACAAAGGCTAACAGAACAACCTGGGCAGAAAGGTAACGTTTGAGCAGGTGAACTGCAATGGGTAATTTGGTACGTAAAAAGGTAAACCCTTAGTGAAACAAGAGACTTCTTGGTACCATACTTACCTTCCGTTCAGGATTTCACCTCTACAGAAGCTAGATGTTGGAGTAGAATGTAGACCTTTGGTCTTCTCACATAAATTGAAAACCTCTCCAGAAGAAACCCTGCATTTTATAGTAGAGTAAGTGTTCACATACCTAAAGGTTGATAGCCAACCCTCACTCGGCCATACCAGCTGTGACGGAGCTTTTTCAACTCTTCTCTATCATGCAGTGGGAAAATCTGAACTAGGATACCACTGGTCAATAATCTTCTCACTAGAAGAACAAAAAAACCAAAACACTGTACCTAGCACACCTTCAAAGGACAACAAAGTTGACATAAACATACAGCTTACATTATATACTTAGCAATCCTGAAGTTCCTTTGAAATAGATCTAGGACTTAAATTAAAAACAAATAAATTGTCTGCACGTTAGTTTAAAAATATTCATAATAGAGAGCAGTTATAGTTATTCCTGCAAAGACTGTGCTGTCCACTTGAAGAGAAACAACGTTTTTACATCTATTAACTATTCCATAGGTTTTCAGTATAATCAGCTGCAGCTTCAATAACAAAAAGTGATACAGATCAGAGCTGAAATGCCATGTGTAGCTTTGTGAGTTAAGTCTTTGTTGTATTAATAATTGGAAAGATACTAAAAGCATTTTTTAATTACCAGCTAACACTAATTCATAAATTACAACACATCTTCATTGCAAACAAACTATATATTCCACAATTTGTATTTAACTTTGTTACGAAAAGCAATACTACATGTGTGGATAAAACATTACCTGACTGCTCTGGAAGTTACAACCATATTAAAAGAGAAAATAAATTCAAAAACAGGACAGGGGAGGCACTGGAAGCTGTGTGATAGTATTTAACCATTTCCCATAGGCATCTGTTTGACATAACTAGAAAAATACTTTGGCTATATAAAAAAATTACCAATGTAAATTCATCTTACGTTTACATTTATTTACATTTTTTGAACTGCTAATAAGTGTATAACTCTTTTTTTTGATGACCAACACTAATGAATAAAGATATTATTATTAAAAGGACACACAAATATTAAGATAAATTCTCTTAAGAAACTGTCATCTCTGCCAATGAACTAGTTCCAGTTGCCATAAAAACAGCACTAGCTCTAATTGCCTCTTGCTCCCATGAAAAGCAAAAGCCCTGAAAGCGAAGAGAAGGATCAATGAAACCAAATAAATTAAATAAAACTTCCTTCACATTATGAAATTTGTAACTCTGGAGCACTGCTACTGATCCCAGTATTTTTATACAGAAGCAATCCAAGTATATTGTCACGTAATTTTAAAAAAAAATAAATATTTTTGGTACTAATTAAAAATAATGGATGACATCAACATGTGTGAAAACTATCCAAGTGAAAAGAACACAAGGCCAGAGCCTCAGCCTCACAGAAAGACTCAGAATGGAAGGTGCACTGGAAGTAATTTGGCCCAACTTCCTACTGGAAGTAGGCCCAGCTTAAATCAGGCTGCTCACGGCCTTTTCCAGCGAAGATCTAAACGTTTCCCAGGACAGAGTTACCAACAATCTCTTTAATTCCCTGTTCCGGTGTTTGGTTACCCTATTGGGAAAAAAACTTCCTTGATACCTATTCAGAGTTTCTCTTGTTGCACTGTACATCCATTTCCTCTTGTCCTATCACTCTGAAGCAGTGAGAAAACAAAGCTGGTGGGACTTAAGTGTCCAAATAACTTCTCATTACAGGAAAATTAATTTTTTTTCACAATTAACACTATCCTACATCAACACAGTGAGTTACAGGCAACAAACTAAATTGCTTACCAATTGATTTTCCTGGGTACAGCTTGGCCTGAGGATATCCAGGGATCATTTTTTCATTTTTAGCTCTCAAATTATCAAGTTCGTGTTTGATGATGTACTGACATTCTGCCATTGTAAGGAAATTGTGATTGTCATCTAAATCAAAAAGAAGCTCGTATGAAATTGTGCAGCAGCAGAATACTACCCTGGCAGCAAATAACTACAAAAAATTACCAGAATCAGGAAAAAAAAAATCATGTGACTGCTATTGCCAATCAACATCCATTAGCACAAACTCCACTATTTAAAATAAACTTCTTGAGAAGAAGCTTTCTCTAACTGGCACAAATCAGCCACTGCATTTTTTGAGTACCCAGATAAACTGAGAACAATCACTCAAGAGAGAGACATCTCTGAAGTATTAATTGCTGGTGCCTTGCTGAAAGACTTTTCCTTAGGCATCCACTATTTGTCAATCTCAGCATCTCCATACCCCTTTCTGACACACAGTTCTTGAAGTATTTTCATAACAAAACCCAATAAGGTGTCAGGACAAATCTCCTTTTCAGTAAACATTTTACACCAAATATCATAGAATCACAGCCTCTTGCTCTTATTGCCCATACAACACAACAATAAGCCATTTGAGATAATTAGTTCTGATAAAAATACAGAAAAAAAAGGTAAAACAGTAAGAAGACTTTCAAAAAACCCACATTTTTGAAAGCTGCAGTAACAAATCTATTGTCACCACCATCATCAGGAAAAAAACCCTCTAATTTCCTTCAGATAATGAACAATTCATTTTTTCCCCTTTTAGGAGTAAGAAACAATAGAAATTGCCCTAAATACACTAAGAAGCTAAAACAGCAACAAACCTCTAATACAAAGAATAACAACATAGTATCAAATAAATTGAGCAACCAGAAATACTAGCAAGACAACATGAGCTGCAAGGATTTTTTCTGTAGGTAACATTTTTCACTCGTTTAAGCGTGGTCAGCTATTTTATCCTTGGATTATATCTGGACAAAAGTAAAATTATACTAAGGTTTTTAGTTTTGTTACTGATGTGTAAAAAGAAAAAAATACCAGGAGATACAGCAAAAATTATATTTTAGATTTACAGCAGTTGGAGTTCCAGCTGCTCCTAGAGACTCTCTTAGCAATGACAGTCAGCTTTGCATCAAGAAATGAAAATGGCACTTTTGCAGCTGCCAGTTGTTCTCAAGGCTTCCCAATTCCAGGAAAGCAAGGTCACAAAAGAAAAGACACTGCAACAGTTATTGCACACAGCAGCAGAATTGAAGAGAACTGGCATCGAACAACAAAACTTCGACTTTATTACTGTTTCAGACAGACTCAATAACCTTGATATTGAGAATGTGGTGAAAGGCATCACTCAAACAGGCACATGAAAAGTACTGGCAAGACTAAGCCAGAACTCCAGTATTTACCTGGAAGGCAAAATGAGTTCTGCCACTGTAGGGGGTTGAATACCTTACAAATAGTACATTTAAAAAGAAATCTTACTGTATTGGCTCCTCCTTAAAACAAAAGAGGAAAAGGAACAATTTCCCTAATCATGCCCAAATCCCACTCTTTCGTATTAATTGTTTAACTGCTTGATGTGTACATGTAATAGAGAAAAATGTTTTCTTTTTCTCCAGCTAATTATGAGACAATAAGCCTCAAAACTGGCTCATAGAAATTAAATTGCTATGCTAATTTATAACTTTGATTGTGAATCATAAAATCATGTTTATCAATTATTTTGTCTTGTTTTCAATGAAAATCTCTCATGCAAATAAGAGACTATTTGGAGCATAGAAAAGCATAAAGGAAAACACAAGCAAAAAAATTAAAAGCCATTTGAACAAAAAAAAAATATCCTTGTATGACCTGAATTTCCATAGTTAAAAATGAGCATTTTTTTCATGGCCTGGTCTTCCTATTTCTGTTCACTGGCACCCTTCCATGGAATAAAGACTGTGAAAGCTTTAGCAGTATAATTCTTTAGTCATACTTTGCAATGACAAAGACTCCTACAACTGCTTACCTGCAAAGTCTTTGAAAGTTTTTCTACTGCTGTACGTAAAAGTTCTCATTGAGTTATCATTACATTCCTTCACCAAACCCACTGTTTCAGCTCCCAGCAACAGCCTTAAGTGGGACGCTCCAACTAGATAAATATTTTCGTGTCCATTTTCTGTGACCAATGGTTTAATCAGCAGTTGTGCACCTATAAAGTAAAAAAAAAGGCAAAATAAGTAAGCAAATACATTAAAATTACATCTAAAAGCCCTACTGTTTTAGCATCCATAACATTAGTCCTATTTAACAAGAGCACTGCAAAAGGTCTCTTGAGGGCACAAAGAATTAAGGCTTCGACAGCACTTGTGTGGTGTTCTGAATCTCGCAGGGCCATCCTTGGATTTAGCCCTGTTTCTGGGGAAGCACTCAAAACACTGAACTGGAACAACAGGGACAACTTGGATCTACTCCCCTAAAGTTCACATCCCAGAAGCAAGCAGTGCTTCTGCAAACAGTCCCACACGTTTTAAGGAGACTAGGCTTCTGAAACAGAAACATCCCTAATTTATCTAACAGAGGCCTGAAACCAAGTTTGTAGTCACAAATCCAACAGCCACAGGAATAACTGATCATAATCTATAAGCTACAACAGCCATAAATAATGTCTCTCAAAAAAAAAATATTAGAAAACAAAACAAAAACAAACACAAAAACCAAAACAAAACCAACAAAAAACAAACAAACAAAACCAAACCAAACAAACCCATCCAGAACAAGTGAAAGCCCCAAAACAAACAAACAAAAAACAACAAAACCATCCAAGGAATTACAAATAAATTAGCCTAACTTCACTTCCCAGAAGTGTACTGAGTGATTAAATATTGTCTTCGTGAAACCCTAAAAATTACCAGGAATATAACTAAAATCCAACATGAATTTAACAAGATTAAATTCTTTCTGCTAACTTAACTTTATTCTACAACATGGTACCAAGTCTTATGGACAGGATGTGAGATGTCTTCATTTTGGCAAGGATTACCATGTTTCCGTGAGCAACAAGAGAAACGTGCTCTAGACAATTGCTATAAAAACTGACATAAAAACTACTTTGAAAGATAAGTTATCCGGCTTTCACTGGAAAAAACAGAAGAATTCTAGAGTTCAACTGGCATTTGATCTTAAGCCAGTGTTTTCATTAATAACACGGTTAAGAGGGTTCAGTTATTACTTTTTCATGACAACAGCATGAAACTCTAATCATTCTAAATGAAGCAACTCCAAAAATGCCAAACAGAATGAGATTGGCCAAACAATCATTAAACCACAAATTCCTGGAAAACGAATCTTCTGTAAGTCTTCATACTACGGTAACCACCAATTTGTTTTCAAACTGTTACAGAAGATCATACTGTACTCACCTCCATCTGCCTTTTTGTCTACAATCCGTTTGGTGAACCATTCTATGGTTTCTTCTTTGGTGCCTTTTGCAAGTTCAATTACTACCAGAGGCCTGAAGTTAGACTCAACAGTATCCAAGAATGACCAGCTTTCTGCCATCTTTTGTGGTTTTTCCACCATCTCTCGAGGGCTTGCTAAGTACAAAACCAGAGTAAAATACAAGTGTTAAAAAATACTTTGTGTCAATCTAAAACCCAGAAAATTTTACTACAGCGAGTTACACGTCTGCGCTTAGCAAAGGCACTTTTATGGACTTACTGCTTGGACCAGTTTGAGAAACCTCTCCAACTGTCAAGACACTACCAGTCCTCAGTGGCTTAATTCTGTCCTACTCTCTGAGTAGGAAAATTGTTGCTACATAGAGTGATAGGGAGGAAATATTGTCAAAAACAACCTTGCAACTTCCTACAGTGTATTTGTCAGCAAATGAAAACATTAACAGAACCTTAGTCAAACAGATATCTAAAATCAATAAGCTTCTCATGGTAAGAGTATGTAAACACATCATAAGTTTAAGGAGGAACTTTCTCAGTTAATATCATAAAGCTTTAACCACACCAAGGAAACTTATATTACCTTGGGTAGATGAGCAGGACACCTGTCATACAGACAGGCAAATTAAGCATAAAGCACTTAAATGACCTTTTGAAAGCTATAAACCAGGTGTTCCGTGACAAAGTCCAGCTGCAAAGCATTGAGCATCAGCACAGCTGATGTAAAAAGTCTGTGCAAAAAGTCCAAATTATCTAAGTGGATCTTCATAGAACCTCAACATCTTTATTGTTGAGGTTGGAACAGACCTTTGACTCCAACCATTAATGCAGCACTGCCAAGTTCACCACTAAATCATGCCCCCAAGTGCAACATCTACACATCTTTTAAACTGCTCCAAGGATGGTGACTCAACCACTTCCCTGGGCCTATTCCAAGGCTTGGCAACCCCTTCCGTGAAGAATTTTTTTGCTATATCCAGTGGTACAACTTGAGGCCATTTTCTCTTCTCCTATCCCTCGTTACTTGGCAGACCCACCCCTTGCAAACAACCTCCTGTCAGGTAGTTGTAGAGCGTGAGAAGGTCTCCCCTGAGCCTTCTTTTCTCCAGCCACTTCACTTTAGTCTTGTTAACAAATTTTGTAGAAATTATTCTTCAGAGATCATTATATCATGCCACATAAAGTAACTTAGAGGTGTTGATACAAAAAAATTACTCTGGTAACTAACCTACTAAATATATATATAAAAAAAGCCACCAAAAAAACTTATCGTAGACATAATTTACTAATTTACTAATTTAAAAGTTAGGGGAAGGTTTGGTGATTTTGGTTTAGAGGTTTTTGGGGGGTGTTTTGCTATTAACTTGATGAAGAAAGGATTTTACCCACCGTATTTAAGCAGTTTCGCTCCTCCTGTTCAAACAGTGAAATTACTTAATTTCAAAGTAAGTTGCTCTAAGGATGCAGTTCAGCTTTTATGAGTTATACTTGTGCGATTCAAAGAGAGATCACAGTCTCCAGTATTTCATATAAATTATCTTACAAAATACAGTGATACTGCAAACACATGCATATCATAATAAAAAAGTCTATTCACTTTCAACTCGCAAAAAAAAAGCTTTCCAGCAAAATTTCAATGGCATTTTCAGTTAGTTTCACTTGCCTTTTCACATGCACACAATTCTGCAACACCCATATTTACAGCTCTGAACCCAAATATATATGTCTTTAAAAGATACACGTTTCGTAAGCATTTAAAAGTATTTTAGACATATATCTGCACAAACAGAATGAATCAGACAAAGGAAAATATGATCAGGAATGAGGCACTGTAACTGGGATTGTCAATGACTGACTATACTGTTTTGACAAGTCATTCCACCTTAATGCATCCCTATCCATAATCACCTGTTGGGGTTTTTTAAGATAATGCCTGACACACTGGGCATATTGCAATTTCTAAAGAATTTAGAGAATGAAAAGCACTACATAGTTACTAAATACTACTATTTAGGAAAACAGCTTTGCAGAACAGTTATTTTCTGAAAACAGCCTGTGTATAAACAGTGTGCTGCTCAGTGAACTTCATTTATTGGCTCCCATCACTTATTCAGAATCACTGTGCTTGGCATAGTGACTATTTAAGAACCACAGAATTATCACTAAAACATAGAATGGTTTGGCTTGGAAGGGACCTTAAAGATCATCTAGTTCCAAGTTCCCTTCCGTGAGCAGAGACATCTTCCACTAGACCAGGTTGCTCAGAGCTCCATCCAACCTGGTTTTGAACAACTCCAGGGATGCGGCATCCACAGATTCTCTGGGCAACACGTTCCAGTGCCTTCCAAACCTCACGGGAAAGCATGTTTTCCTAATATCCACACTAAACCCACTCTCTTTCAGTTTGATTTGTGATTTTTTTGGCTTTTGGTTAAGATTCTTTATTTTCAAGCTTATTACCACTGAAAACTAGAAAAGATCCGAAGCACTCTTCCAAATCGTGCCTGTGATTTCCAAGCAGCTCGTCCGACGGACAGGACAGACCCTGCGGGAGGCAACTTGGCCTCTTCTTTCATTATCTACGTACTGCGCCAACTCGCGACAGACCCCGAGGCGTGGGGAACAGGCCCAAAAGACCCTCCGAGCCCCACAGCTCCTCCCCTGCCCGTCACGGAGCGGCTGGGTGGCGGCCACAGAAAACAGCCAGGGTGGGAAAGACCTCTGGGATCACCGAGCCCAGCCCGCGGCCCCCACGACAGCACCGTGCCGACTCGGGGCAGCGGGCGCCGCAGCCCCTTCCCAGGGGGGGTCCGTGCCGAGCAGGGGCAGCCTCACGGCACGGCCGGGCCCACCGTGAGGCGGACCAACACTCCCGCTGCCGGGCTGCGCCTCGCTCTACTTTTACGGGAACCGGGCGCCCAGCGAGGACAGCCGCCCGGCCGTCCCCGCGGCCCGTGACTCCCTCCCTCCCTCCCTCCCTCCCTCCTCCGCCTTCCTCCCGCCC
>JAWMRA010000078.1:41013170-41138142 GCA_035584735.1 Pseudotriccus pelzelni | reverse complement strand
GCCGGGCAGCGGGGCAAGGCCCGGGGGGCGTCACAGCCGCCCCGGCGGCCGGGGCCGGCTCCACGCTGGCTCCGCGGCGCGGCAGGGTGGGCGGGCAGGGGGCAGGCTCCTCCCCTCCCGGCGGCGCAGGCAGCCAGGGCCCCTTCCCTCCGGGAGACCGCCGCCCACCCCTCCACTCACCGCCGGTGCGGGCTCCACATCCGCAGGGCAGGGCAGGGCAGGGCAGGGGCGGGAGGCTGGCGGCGGCCCCAGGCAGCGGGCCCGGCCGGGAGCGGAGCCGGGCCGGCCCAGCGTGGCACCGCCCGCCCGCTGCCGCTGGCCGCGCCCCCCGCGCCGGGCCCGGCCCACCCCGGGCCCTGTCCGACCGCCCGCCCCTGGCACCGTAAGGCTTCCAGAGTGCTTTGAGGTCAGTGTTGTATCGGCACTCGTGTAGGCCACGAGCTCTCACGTCATCCTGTTGTTTATTTTCACCTTTCCCTCCCTGTGCTGTCGCCTGTAACAGAATCGCGGGATCAGTTAAGTTGGAAAAGGCCTCTTGAGAGCATCGGGTGCAACCTTTGGCCAGACAGCACCATGTCAACTGGACCGTAGCACCAAGTGCTCGTTTCTTGAATACCTCCAGGGATGGTGACTCCACCACCTCCATCGGCAGCCCATCTAATCACCCTTTCTGTGAAGAAATTCTTCCTAATATCCAATATAAACTTCCCCTGGCACATCTTAAGACTCTGTCCTCTTGGCCTGTCACCGGCTGCCTGGGAGAAGAGACTTGACACCCACATTGCTACAAACTCCTTTCAGGTAGTTGCAGGGAGCGATAAGGTCTCCCCTGAGACTCCCTTTTCTTCAGTCTAAACAACCCCACTTCCCTCAGCTGCTCCTCATAGGCATTGTGCTCCAGATCCTTCACCAACTTCGTCGCCCTTCTCCGGACCCGCTTCAGCACCTCAGTGTCCTTCCTGAACTGACGGGCCCAGAACTGGACACAGTACTCAAGGTGCAGCCTCGCCAGTGCCCAGTACATGGGAAGAATCACTTTGCTGCTCCTGCTGGCCACACTGTTCCTGATACAGGCCAGGATGCCACTGGCTGCCTTAGCCACCTGGGCACGCTGCTGGCTCATGTCCTTGCCTACACACAGCCAAAATCACCTCCTGGGGCTTCAGCCCTCCCTTCGGCTGAGTCAGTTTTATTTCCAAGCATTGTTTTGTGCAGGCAAAAGAGGACATTTTTGCATTTTGATACCAAGACTTTCGTAGAGAATATAGTTCCACACATCCATTTGCAGTTGGGAAGCAAGAAGCGTCACTGCAGAGCAGTGGTGACAGGCAAAGGATATGGCCGGCAAAGCCCCTGCTGGGCTTGGGGAAGTCTTTTCAAAGTATTTGGAAATAAAAACAGATTTTTGTATGTAATTTTTACAGTGAAAAGTTTTATTTGTGTTTGGTAGCCACTATAAAATACCAGTTTCTGGTGATAAGGTTTTCTATTATTTATAGCCAATGAAGCGGTAAGGCTCCAGGGCACCCTGGAAAATGGAGATATGTGAATACTTGGAATTTAGGTACTACAGACTGCAGTGGGGAGTAGAAGATCAGACATCAGTATCAGACAGTTTGGGCAGAATGTATTAGTCAGACTTCTTAAACTGTGTTTCAGTCTTCCAGCTTCCAGTGGCTTCACTGAATAGTTATTCACCTCTGAGCATCCTCAACTGTGAAAACTCTCAATTCCTGAAGAAATAACATGGCAATAACAGAGAAGTGGGTTTAACCAAAGGGTTTTTTTAAGACACTATTCTTGTGCTTTGCGTGTTGGATGTCTCCACTTATGATGCATCTTTTTGAATATCCACAATGTCTTCACTGGGCTTTGGGCTCTTTATTTTAGGAGCCCTCTGGCCTTCTTGGCCTGAAATCTTCAGTCTGCTAGTGATTTACAAAAAATGTTTTTAAAACTATCGCTGACACCTCTTACATTTATGAGTTTTCAGTGGGGACTTGCCATTATCCAATTATTTTGGCCCAGGAAAACAGTCAGTCAAGATCAATGTCTTTTCTGGTATCAAATTAATTTTTCTACTGGACAGGGTCATTTAATGTCAGTATTACTTGATGGGACTGCCACGTTTCCTCAATGTTGTGTATCCACTAGGTGTCATATTCTTGCTACGCAATGAATTCTTAACTGCTATACTCTCAGTTTCTCCCTTAAAGGTTTGCATTTTGCTAGCCATGCATAAAGGTTAGCACATAAAGCCGTGTTCACGAAAGAAAAATAGGATTCATAAGTAGATGGTGGATGTGCCTACAAAGTAATCTACACACACATACACTGCTGGCGCGGTAGAAACTGTCTCATCATGATGGCAAAAAGTAAATTACTTTGTGCCAATCACAGTGTTAGAACGACTAGAAATTTTCCCTTAAGAGGATTAGCTAATTTAAAGATGGATCAGGTATGCCCATCCTAA
This sequence comes from Pseudotriccus pelzelni, assembly GCA_035584735.1. Lineage (NCBI taxonomy): Eukaryota > Metazoa > Chordata > Aves > Passeriformes > Tyrannidae > Pseudotriccus > Pseudotriccus pelzelni. The sequence goes on along the minus strand of JAWMRA010000078.1, from coordinate 41,135,669 downwards.
ATTGCAAACTGCACTGGCATTATAGCTAAATACAAATCCCAAGCTTGTATCTGTGAGTGACTGTAGTCCAGTCTTGCGATTCTGTTATCTGATTATAGCATTTTCGTGGTCTGTCTCTGTCAGTCACTATGCAGACTACAGACACAGTAGAATGGATGAGCTGTGGTTAGGCAGAAAAAAAGAAAACCAAAAAAAAGAGACAAAAGAAGAATCCATGAAAATTTCAAGAGCAGAAGATTTATTTTTATTCTGTGGTTAACCCTCTTCTCCCTGGACTAATGACTACCACAGTACTTAGTTAAATTAACAAGCCATTAAGCCACTGTGAAGCGAAATCACCTTTTACACCTGGTCAAAACTTTGCTCATATTTTGGGTATAGTTCAATGCCTCGCTGAGCCCATCCTGCATCTCACTGCTACTAAAAGGGTGAGCTCTCACTCCCAGTCCACCATTACCATTTCCTTCTCCCTGTGCCTCTCATTGCCAGGTGAGTGGCTCCGCCCCACACTTAAGGCAACTCTGGCATTCACCAGATCCTTCTCTGAGCGCATTCAATTTACCAGCTCCACAGCAAACCACCTAGTTTTGGCTTGTTTGGCTTTGTTCTATTCTAGTAATTTAAATGAATGCAGGAAGAGGTTAGATAAGATCGAGAGCTGGCACAAGGAAAGAACCTTTCCATACAGTAATTCTCATTAATTCAAATGTATGTAGATGTATGTATGGTATGACAACCATACTTCACATAGTCACATAAATGAGATTAGTATTGGCTCTTGTCTGAAGTCATATAAAATAGCAATCATTCTCTGAAGATTTACCTTTACCTAGGTTTTGAGGCATATTGGAATACTGTCGTATCATAAAAGTAAGGAGCAATTAACAGCAAAATATCCTTTTCATTCACAAGCTAACAATGTATTAATTTATATAAAATGGATGATGGGACACCTGAAGTTTAAGGCTAACATTAAATTAAATTATATTATTGCCTTATTAATGGCAATTACATTAAAATTATAGTAATTAAATTTCAATTTATGTATTTGTCAGAGTAAGATACAGTGACACTTTACCAATCTTCAGTGATTGTTTTGGTCAGATTATACAGAATCTTTCCAAGAATGTAATAAATATTATTAAAATGCTTTTAACTTCCTGCAAATAGAGAGGGAAATGTGTGTGGTTTTTTTTTAATCACACCTGGCACAATTTTTACATCCTGACAGGAATTTTCACATACATCTGTTCAGGCAGTCCAAGCATTGTTTGGGTCAAAGTATGGTAGCTTTGGTTCATAAACGCTGAGTGATGAAGCTGATAGATTGTAATTTGAAGGTAGAAGGAAGATACATCTCTGCCATTTCACATTGTCTACCTGATTAGAAACATCTAGTTTTATCTTAGGTATCTATTTCCAAATAAGATTATCAAGGAGCAGAAAACCCTGTACTGTCAAACAAAATGGAAACAACATAAAAAAAGGACGATCAGTCTGCCTAAGCCTGGAGGAGGAGAGAGAAACCATTCTCAAATTATTACACAGGAGGAGCAGGTAAAACATAAAACATGCATAAGATGTTAATCATCATTTTTACACAAATGGAAGAAAAATAAACCAAGAGTTGTCAAGGCAAATAGCACCCTGGTTTGTATGAAAAAGAGAGTAGCCAGCAGGATCAGGGCAGTGACTGTCCCCCTGTACTCTGCACTGGAGAGGCCACACCTCAAATCTCGCATTCAGTTCTGGGCCCCTCCCTACAAGAAAGACACTGAGGTGCTGGAGTGTGTCCAGAGAAGGCAACTAGAGCACAGGTCTGATGAGGAGTGACTGAGGGAGATGGGGTTGTTAAGCCTGGAGAAAAGGATTCTCGGAGGAGACCTCTGCAACTACCTAAAAGGATGTTGCAGCCAGGTGGGGATTGGCCTCTTCTCCCCAGACACTAACAAGAGGAATTGGCCTCAAGGTGCGCCAAGGGAGGTTTATATTGGATATCAGGAACAATTTCTTTACCAAAAGGTTGTCAAGCATTGGAACGTGGTGCCCAGGGAAGTGGTTGAGTCACCATCCCTGGAGGTATTTAAAAGACGTGTACATGTGGCACTTGATGTCCCAAAAGATGAGTTAGGATCTTGGCTTACTGAGCCATGCATGAATTTGTCAAAATAACATATGAATTCATATAAAGACTTCACAGTTTACCACTGGAGCCCAGTTAACATCACCATGATACTGTCAGGGGCAAAAAAGCTGAATTTTACTACATTTAGCAAAATGGAGCCGTGAGGTTATGGAGGTTGCAGTGTTTCTGATTAATCTATATGGCCTTCTGTTGTTATTAGCTATTCTTTAATTCCTAGAAGAACATAGTTTTTTAGAATTCACCATCCACCTGCTGTGGAATAGCCTCCTATATCCTATGACCTAATGGTCTATTCAGAAGTAAATCTTCACTGGAATTTTCAGTACATTCTATTGGGCTGCCTCCATTCAGTGACTGACATATGACACCATTTTTTCTCTCTCATCTGGAGGCTCCATCAGTTGTAAAGGCTGGAATCAGCATTTTCTGCAAACACAGCAACAACAGCAGAAAAAGCTGTCTTGTATATTTAAATTTGAAGTTAATTTTCTTTCTTTGCATTATTATTGAGAAAGGTGTCTGTCATTCCACCTGGACAGAACACACTTGGTTTATTTGTTTAGTGCATGGCTAGAAATAGTACAGTGCAGTCAATTGGCTTAGTAACTATGGTTTATTAGATAGCAGAATTTAACACATCCTAACAAAAAGTGCAAAGTCTGGATTCCTCAGTAGTCATTATGTTATGCCTGAGGTTGTGCTTCACAGAGGCAGCCCCTGACTGCACCATCTGATTACCAGCCTTTCAGTAGATTCTGTTTTTCAAATACCTGTTTTAATAATATCTCTGCCTGGATTTAGGAACTGCAGGAAGATTATTCTAGCTCTTAACTAAGCTGCTATATTATGATCATAGCAAAAAGAGCTTAAAGAAGGTTTGGGTGAGTCAAGTTCAGGGATTTATTATTCAGTAAAAGTCCTTCCAGCCACTGCTTTCAAAGTAACACTCATTGAAGATAACAACATGATAAATCCCCTTACAGTCCTGTGCTGAAGGCTTTGAATTATGAATGGGAATGGCTGTAGGAGGGCTGAAGAAGTTAATGATTCCAGTTATCTTTCCTTCCTTGTGCCTGAATTCAGCCATTGGACAACCACAGCATGAAGCTTTAAAGCAAACCAAAATCAGAGAGAAGAAACACCATCAGCCTTTCCAAACTGCATCAGATATGCACATGGCTGATTGTGCTTCATGAACTATTTAAGGTGTTCTTACAGACAACTTCACGAAAGTATCTCTTTTAAAAGCAAATGCCGCATCTTTATACAGTCCATTTTAATCTAACTTCTAAGTAACTTGAAGAGTAACTTGGGAACTGGTATTTTGTGGAGCTCTTGATTATGAAAAGATAAGTAAGTTTTTCTAGCTGATTCTTCACACTGTCATAAATTGATTTCTCTCGGGAAATACATTCACTTATACAGTTAGGCAAGAGCAGTAGCACTGGCATACTGCTGGCAAAATGATCATAGATTTGACAGCTGCCTAATAGTTTTAAATCTAAAGACTCTGAGATCTGTTTTCCTTTTGTACAATATACACTGTTGCATTGCAAGATACATTTGCAAGTCTGCATATAATTTCTTTGTTCAATTGCTATCCCTTAGTATGAATTTTACATCTGTTATTTGATTGTTCTGAACATTGCTTGGGAAATGACAAAACTATTTAAATCCATTAAACTACAGATATCCTATTGCTGTTAATTGCTATTTCTAAGGTCCCAAACTTGCCATTATTACTGGTGTCACTCTAGTTTTACACACTACATCTACATGCTCAAACACCATTTTTAGATGGCTCCAAATTGATGCATACAGGTGTTTACTCACCCAAGACTCCAAAACAGAAAAAGAAAAATCACGGGCCTTGAATAAATCTCTCTTAATTTTTTGATGAGAATATAAATGTAATCACTAAGCTTCATGAAATTATGAACCCTGCCCCCTTAGAAACCAACAACATCATGAAAAAAAAAATTGAACTAATGAAAATAGCACCATTTGAAATATTCAGTGAAACACTGTAGCAATCACTGAAATGATACTAGCTATTAAAGAGAAATGGGATGAGTCAAAAGAGAAAGTCTTTTGCAGTGATCTCTTCCACAGGGTACTGACAAGTAAAGTACTGACAGAACTAGGCAGTGTGCATATGCTATTGTTAAAAGACTGCATGTGCTGATCTAAATCAGCATGTACTTTTGGCCTCTAGTTAGTTCCTTGAATGCAGTGTGGTACAGTTTTTCACCGCCTGCGTTCACGTGGGTCCCAGTGCTGTCATCAAATGTTCAGAGCACGGAATCATAAAGATATATGATATCTTCTGACAGTTCAGGGGAACACGAGGCCTTCAAAGTGAAACTGAAAAAATGTTTAACCTGACCTGCCTGCTATAGTTGTATGTTCAGAAATACTAGATACAAAACATTCGTAAATTTAAAGACATTTTATATAAATTCAAGCTAATTAGAGACTGGTATATTATCTTTATTAGTATCAAGTGGTCCACTTAAAATTTAGTACTATGAGTCTGTACAGAAAAACCTTGATGTTATCAAGGTCTTTGAATTCGTGTTTTACTTCTGTAGTCTGTAATTCTACAATCTGTTTTGAAGCACACTTAGATATAGAAAATCTAATTTTAAGAAGTTTTTATTTTAGTAGAATCATCTCCAATCAGCAATTAGAAATGCAATGCGGTAAAAACCAGAAATTCTATTTCTGTTCTCAGTTCCTTCTGAAGCAGATGTCTAGTGTTTGCCAAGATGGAATGGCAGGAGGGGTATAGTATTTGCCCTGTTGCAGAAGGGAGTGCTCCTTTGTGCTGGTACTACAGTGAAATAAGCTAAGCAAAACATTAAATCAAAGGATTCCCCATTCTTAATATGAAATGTCAACTGCAAGTCAAGAAAAGATCACCAATTACTGTTGCCCTTAAAAATCTTTATCCTGGGGCATCTGGAGTCATGAACTAAAAACAGAATATGGAACGCAAGTTCCATTTGGGGTTTCTTTCCTTTTCAGGAAAAACAGCACAGTACTTTGGTATTATGTTATATAACCAGTCTGGGTTCACTTCAGATTTAATGAGATGTGAAATGTCTGGGTACAATCTCACCCAGCCCAGCCTGGGCGTGAGTGGGTGTATTTAAAGCTGCCTGTGAGTCACAGGGAGTCTCACTAGTATTGCATGTAAGGCCCTAGAATCATGAGGGACGCTGCAGTGCTGCACTTACAGCATCAGCTCCCTGTACGATAGTGGGGAACGAAGTGGTGAAGGCCAATGTGGAGGTGTGGGAGGATTAAATCCTCTATTGTTTTCTTAAATCCACGCCTGCAACAGTGTCTGTGATTCTTTCTCACTTAGCTGTGACAGAACTTGACTGTCCTTCTAGAGACTCTGGAAATGCTAGGAAGTGCTGAGTGAGTGTCAGCACCCCTTTACGTTGTCACTCTGAAGCTGACAGCTTACTAACAAAAGTAAGAGTAAGAAGCAGGTCTGGTCCTGTGTCCCAGCTGAACCAGCTTCTCTGAACTGAAATGCCACCTCCAGAATGAGATGGTTTCAGGTGTCCAGAAGTAGTCACCACACTAGTGTAAGTGCATGAGTAACACGTCCAGTCAAGACACCCCCTCGGGTACTTCAAAAGGGCTGGTGGTGAGGGCTGCCCGAGTGGCAAACAATTTGTTCAGACAGGTGGTTTTCCACATGCTGGATAGGTAGGACCTGCTGGAAATGAGGATTCTTGTGTGCCTGGAAATGTGGATCTGGCAACAACTGGTAGAACAGGCTGTTCTGGGCCATTTCCAGCTTAATATGGTTGTATACTCTGAAACCACCGAGAATGTGAGCAGCTGCAGAGCTCTGCCAATTCAGACAAGTTTGAAACTCTCACAGTAACCTGGGTTTGAAACACTCCAATCTAAAACATTCTAGGCATTTAACTTTCTTAAAAGCAGGGAAATTGGTAAATGGCAGAATTAAGATAGACACTGGTAATATTAGACAATGTAATTAACAGTAACCCACACTGAAAGCAAATCATCCACTTGGCAACACTGACCTCGCATGGTGTAAGGCCATAGATACCTGCACCATCTAGCCAGAAGAAAGACATGTTGTGAATATACTGGGGTTTTCCACACCCTTTCCTTAGGCAACTCTTAATAAGCAATATTAAGTTACCAGATACATTGGACTTTTTTCCTTAATCATTAGCCAAGTAATTAAACACACATCCCTTTCTGACTTTTTAAAGAGGATTTTAAATTCAAAGGTGAAAGGTATTCTGCCTTCAGTTAACAACATTTGCGCCCCATTTAGTTAAGTGGTCTTTCAGGAGGTCTCAGTATACTCCTGGGATTTTGTTGTATGACCAAAGTAATGTTGTATGATAAATATGAAGAAAAATAACATGGTACATTTGCCAAAAATGTTTATATTTATTTTAAAAATATGCAGCTCTTATGGTAAGATGTAGTATTATTTGTGTAATATTATTTTAGTGATTATTGATTGATGGACATTTTGCAGATTATTTTGTATATTACTATCCTCCTTGATTTTGTTATCTATATCTATTATTGTTGTTTTGTTAATTTTTATTATTTTTTTTGTCAAGGGATGATTACATGTCATGATTACTGTGTCATCATTCAACTTTCTGAGGGATGCAGTGGATAATAAAGGTCATTCACCACTTTAGTTTTTTAATTTCAGAAGCCACAGACATTTATGTGCTATTTTAAATATACATGTTTGGTACATGACAATTCCAACAGCATTAGAACATATCTGAATAAGGAGAAAAATTGTAAAGAAATGATAGATCCTTAAAAGACCAGAAAAAACAACGCCTCAGCATTTAACTGACCTTCATTAAAGCTTCTTCCATACTAGATACCAAAATCAAGTAAAAATTGACTCAAAGTAATGTACCCAGTACTGCAGTCTATACAGCGTGGAGTCTGTTTGTACATAACTGACACATACGTGATTTTTTAATGTGACTTGTCTTGACTTCACTGTGTTCAGCTCATGTAACTAAAGTATAAATGTTTATATTTTTGGACTGTACCTCAGTGCCCTGACACCTCGAGGTGAGGAACCTCGAGGTTCCCCAGATAGCTCCCTCCACACTTCTGTTACCTGAAGGAGTGTCAGCAAGAGCTCCCCGACCGCCCCTTCAGCTGCCACTCACAGAGATTATCCGCGTGGTCTAGAGCCACTTGACACACCCTTGGGTATCAAAGAATCTGCAGAGGGCTGGCAGATGCACCCCAAGACTGAAGGCAGATCTGCACCCTTCAGAAGCAACAGTGGGAGGACAGGAGGGATACACCACACAACAACAACAACAAAAAAGAGTAACATCTTCATGTACGTAACATTTGGTAATACTGTTAATAAATGGAGTGTCCATGTACTTAACTTACTTCATGCGTGTGCTTTCACAGCACATCAACATCGATTACTGTGCTCTTCATGGAATTCTAACTCCTTGATTTCTATTATTTCACCAGCAGTACAAACCATAAAGAAACTTTGGGTGTGCCTACAAAGAAAATACACAGTATTAAATAAACACTCATGTCAGTGTGATTACTTAGCCACACACCAGTAAGCATATGGAATGTTTTGACAAGAGTAAACTTTAAAAGTTTCCCCTTTCTTCTCAGAATTGCTTTACATGTCCAAACATCCTACACAGCAAAATCACGATAAGCCTGTAGCATAGGGAGGTATCTTTAATTCATATAGTGTAGTTACAAGTAGCAGTGAAGATGCAGCGACATAGGCCAGACAGTACATTATATAAATCAGAATACAAGCTGTACAAAAATCTAGCAACATGCTCTGAATCTTCTTGTTGTTTTTTCAGCTTCCAGCAGTCAGTGACAAAAGGATTGAGATGGGATTTGTATCTGGCCTCTAACTTCAATGACAACCAACAGGCATCTTCCATTACCCTGCCTACTCCCTTTATTATAGTTCTGGCTCCTCAGTCTTCAACAGCACTATATTCCACTATTTCTGCCACATGAAAAAGTACTTCCTTCTGATTTTTTTTCACCTGTGCTATGGTTCACAGGATGCTCCTAATTTTTATATTTTGAGATTATGTGAATTCTTCCTTCTTGTTTACCTTACCACACCATCCATTGCTTTAATGATTTTTCTTATGCTGCCTTCCATCATCACTCTTCTAGGCCAAAAATTCTAACCTATTTAACTTCTCCACATGTGGTAGCTCTTCTCCCCCTCTGAAAGTCTCCACCATCCTTCCTTTAACTATTTCTTGTTCTAGCCTACTATACCTTTTTTGAAATGGCATAAGCAAAACTCCACACAGAAGTAAGAATGCTACAGTCCAAATTAAAATTCTTGAGTTTATTCCTTTTGTATACTTACCTTTTCTATCCTGTGACTAAAACACAAAGGTGAATTCACGTAAGGGTGTTCTAGGAATTAACTTGCAGCTATAGTACAAATACAAAAAGAAATTGAATATCTCTCTGTTTATCTCTAAATACTAGTATTCTCATAAGTTATGCAGTGATTGGCTTTTACTTGGCATAATGGAGTCATTTTTGTAACTGATTGTAAAGAAAAGCAAGAACAATACAGCGTTCCATGTTCCACAGGATATACTATACTGAAAACAACAGATCTGCAATCAAAGACAAAAGTTCTGCTGAAAACAAGACAACCCAAATACATTTAAAACCCCCCCAAAAAAATTCAATAGCAGTCCGTTTGTATCACTCAAAGCACAGAAAAAAGCAAGATAAAACCAAGTGTCTCAAAAAGAAGAGAGAAGCGTATCCAAGCAACAGCACTAAGACTCAAAGGAAATAGGTCATGTGAAGAGAAGCACTAAATTTAGTAATTAAATGTATATTCAGCAGCAAACATAAAGAAGGGTTAGGGAAGTAACATAAAGAAAAACAAAAGAATTTAAAAGATCCCTGATCAGAACATTTTCTGAAGCTGGGAGACACTTCAGATGAGCTGTGCACTTGGTTGCAATAATGCATCTGAGAAGAAATTCCGTAAGAATTAACTGACTAAAATTTTTATGAAATGTAAACCAACTCAACGCAGACTTTGGCCCAGTATTTTATTTTTGATCAGTTTTATCCCAGAAGGCTGGTAAGAGCTCTAGTTGATTGGGTCTCTGCATATGAAGACAGAAATCATGATGTATTAAGCTGGTACGAAAGTACAATGGCAAAACTTTTACTGCTATCACAAGGTCTTGCAGGCAGCCACTACAGTTTGCTTTTGATCCTAACGAGGTCAACGACAGAGCTCTCCTACTTCACACAGAATCTTACACATGAGTTAATGAGAAGGTGTGACCACAGCTGCTGTTGGCATCCCATCTGGACCTAGTCAGTTCAGCTGAAGAACTTGTTCACCAAGGAGCTTACCTGGAGGTGTGACAGCTAGCTGTCTTGAGCTGCAGATGTGGTAACACTGGAAGAATAATCCTGTTCCACAACCTGTTAAAAAAAATTATACTCTTTTCCTCCCTGAAAGATTTTTACTCCATTTCAGAAACGCTCTTGTTAAATCATTGAACGCTCATGGATGGTATTTGTTGTAATAGTGGAGTTTCTGCCACTTCAGATGCACCAACTCTGCCATTCACAAGAGCCATTTCTTCCATGGATGAATTGCAGGTTTTCCCACCTTTGGACAAGGTCTGAACTCCATGAGCACTCCCCGCCCCACAAGAGGGGGATCATGCAGCTGTGACAGATAGCAGCTGCAGGACAGCTTCATTAGGACCTCAGGGGGAACGCAGAAACTCAAAGCATGCAGGAAAGGAAAGGGTTGACTCTGTGAGCAGGCCAGTTACTTGTCTTTTCCTCCTACTTAGCTCAAGACTCAGCAGGAGCTGTACTCTGGGGTGCTTGCCTCTCGCAACAACAGTTCAGCACCATTCTGTTGCTGTGGGAAGCAGCAGTTCCAAAGCCAGCCCTCTCCTGAGGTCCTGTGGGAAGTACCAGTGGGAGAAAGAGTCCATTTCTCTCAGAAGTGACAGTGTATTTTCGTCCTGAAGGGAAAAAACAACCCGCAAGTGCAGCATATATGCTGCTATATACTGCAGCACTTTGAACACTAAGTAACACATAAATATATATTTAATTTTGAATATAAATTCATTCTGTAAACCTGCCATCTCTGGGAGTAGCCACTGACTTTGCTCTGTGGGCACGGCTGAAAATAGTGGGCAGAAGAGATTTATCTAATCATGCTAAACCTGCTTTTATTTAGCAGTAACTGGAAGTAAAAAAAAAAACAAAACCAAAACAAACTGGCTGAAATCCAGACCAGCATGACAAGGCTGGAGTGGGAACTAAGATATATGGTACAAAGGGTAGCACTGTGGTTTGAATGGGAATGCAAGGGTTCAGTACAGTATAGAAGGACAATGCTTATCTGTCTGTCCTCAGCACCCAGTCAACAAACAGAAGTAAAAAAAGCTTCGGAGAGCAAGAGAAGCAGCAATTACGTATCAGCAAGAGAAAGTTGAAAGAACAAACTGTGAGAGGACATTATGCCTTGCATGGTTTGATTCTTCCTCTTTTGGGGAAATAAGACTTTGAGTACATTTCTTGTAAATTAAAACAGCGCACCATAGACATAACTGTGTTCTCAGTCACTGCATTCCCTAATTTAAAAAAAAAATCACAAGGCTGAATCTGGTCAGCAACAGAGGCTACAAAGTAGGGGGGGAAATATTTTAAATCTTGACACTGCCTTACAAAAGTGATCTCTATGTTAAAAAGGCCAAACCCCAAAGAGAAAAGTAATTTTCACTCTACTCCTTCTTACTACTGCTATTTTCTACCAGCTGGAATCAGTACAAATAACAAATATTTCTTTTTTTCCTTATTGAGCCCTAATGATTTACTATCTTTTGATAACAAAAAAAAAAAAGACAATTTCTCTCAAAAGAAGAAACAATTATTAAATTGTAACTAAACATGTTGACTGATTTGAAATATTGCTTTCAATATTCTTTTCACACACACAAAGCATCAGATTTTACTAGTTGAGGTAATTATTCTTTACTCATGTAACTGAGACTCAACGTGGCTGAAAAACTATGAGTTATTTTGACGGATGTGGTTGAAATCATTTATTGTATTTCAAGTATAGAGAGGTATTACAATAATGTTTTTAACCAAAAAACTCTGCAATAAGAAATTATTTCACAAGAGCGATGACTGGAAATTCTCGGGGTCAGAGCTTACCAGATATCAAGTACAATACCCACTAGATGCTTCCTGTATTTACTCCTGGCAGATGCTTGGAAATTGTTGACCCATTGAGTATTGCAACATATGCTTTAAGGTTAAAAAAAGAAGAGATGTAGTTTTATGTAAAAAGAAGGCTCCAAAACATTGCACAAGTTTTTATTTACAACCAACAGGCTGAGGGTGAGATCGGGATTTGTTGAATCCCTTACACCAGAGAAGTTGCACTGTGTTTCATGTTTAACTTAACTAGGAGCAAGATCTCGAGGAGGATTTTTTGGGTTGAAACCTTCGACTAGAATCAAGTGGAGTGGCACATGCTCCAGTACATGAGACAGGCCAGTGGGTGACTGGCGGGCAGGATCCACTTTTTACCAAAGCCAGTAGTGACAGGAAAAGGAGCAACAGTTTCAAACTTAAATATGGTAGATTTAGATTTGATATAAGGAAGAACTTTTTTATGATGAGGGTAGTGAGATAATGGAAGAGGTTACCCAGACATGCTGTAGATGTCCCATCATTGGAAGTACTCAAATTCAGGTTGACTTTTGATTGGCTTTAAGCAACCTGGTCTACTGAAAGGTGTCCCTGCTCATTCAGGGGGAGTTGGACTAGATGACCTTTAAAGTTCCTTCTAACCCAAACTAGTCCATGATTCTATGAGTCCAGGATTCTATGACATTAAAAACAATAGAAGCAGAGGGCTGAAGTGTTCTCAGGAAGTCATATTGACAGCCTCCCTGCCTCCAGGCATCTTCACTGTACCTACTAAATTTCTGTTTATTAAGGATATATATGTAGTCTGTTCTTAAAGACCCAAATGACAGACTGACCATACCACTGGCAACCTTTTTCCAGTCCCTCTGCCTTGAAAAACATTTCTCCTAATGTTTGAACTAAAATATCCTGGCTACAATTTCTGCCTCCGGTGTACATAGAAAACAGGTTGTTCCCACCTCATTAGTAACTCCTCAAATACTTCAGGACTCTTGTCATTCTCTCATATTCTTCCCTAATTAACCGATCTGAAATAATTCACTGTTTCCTCTAGGCCCCTCGACATTCTGGTTGTTCTCTAGGTGGTCCACATCCTTCTTCATGTGCAACATTCAGAACTAGCTTTACAACTGTTAAGCAAAGTAGAATTCCTTTCCAAGTCTTGCAAACTCTAATCCTCATAATACAGCCTAGCCAGCAAGCTTATCTTTTTCCGCAATAACAAGCTGTGGTTGACTCACACTCAGTCTGTGACCACTCAAAGCCCAAGTTACTACTGTACAGAACTGCTACCTAACCAGTTTTCCTGACCAGCTGATTATTCCTGCCTAGGTCTGCAGCTGTTTTGGTTGACTAGCTTCCCACTTTTTTCCATATTTCTAACTGAAGATGATTTTTTATTTTGCCCCTGTCCTTCATCATACTTACTCCCTCGCAGCCTGATACATATGTGAATTTGATAAGCATTTTCCCTTTTATAAGCATCCATCCATGTCACCAGACTCTGAATCTGTGTGATCCAACTTGATACACATTTCCATTTTGATAGAAAACCACCCTGTAACTCTGGCCTTCCAACAAGCATTGGGAAAATGCACTTAGCTGCATATCAATATAGAACACACTTTATTAATTTGCTTATGGGAATCACATAAAAAGTTCCCTGAAAATCAAAACATTGGATCTACAGTTCTTCTCTATCCATAAGGTATGTCATCCTGTTGCAAAGGCAATCAGATTGTTGAGATTTTTTTTGTAATTTCTTGTTGTCAGTTACTCATTCCTATGTTATTTCTCAGGAACGTACAAATATATTTTCCACTATTTTTCCAGAAATCAAAATGAATTTGCTTAATAATGTCATATCTTCCCTTCTTTCTCTTCCCTCTCCTTAATCATGCTTGTCATTTTACAGCCTCCCTCCATCCTACCTAACATCTATAACTTCTCAAATACATTGATTACTGACAATGAGATTCTGTTAGCAAGATCTTTAAATACACTAGGACAAAGTTTAAGGGAGACCTGAGGTCAATTTGAAAACACCTGAGTGTTTGAAAACATTCTACCCTTTTCTTAACTGAAAATGCACCTGGATAGTGCATTAGTTTCCTTACTTCAGTGATCTTGGATAGTGAAATCTAGAAGGTACTGCCTTCTTGACACCTTTCAATTTTCTCACTTTGCAGTTAGAGAACAATTTCTACTTCACACAATTAGCGGGCTTCTGGAGTGATGGGGAGGATTTTTTATTTTGCTTGCCAGTTGCACTTTATTTCAAGCTGTGTCTTTCTGGTTTTGCTCCTATACCCTTCTGTTCCATTTTCATTCTCAGCCCTAACAACCAGCCTAAAAGCTAACTTACTTTCTCCTTTCCTATAGGTTTATTTCTTCAATTTGAGTGATTTAGTCAACCTGGTTTCCTAAATACACTTTGCTGATTTTGCTTCACAGTGAAAATCTGTATTTGTGCTCTTAATATTAGCAACTTCTGTGAAGTCACTCTTTCTTTTGTGTTTACCTGTTATACGAGCCTCCCAGGTGACCCCTGCCCTCCTCTTCTTGAAGTTCATTGAAGGCTGCCTTCCTGACTTTTATGGGGTTAACGTTGATTGTACTCCTTGTTCTGGTCCTGCATATCACTAACTCACGGTGCTATGTCATGGACAGTCTCAACTAATGCTTACCCTGACCTCTTCAGCTAGCTGCAATCAGAACTCGAATAGCCTTATTGCTCTGTGCGAACATCCCCAGAAAGTCTAGAAGGCTCTTCTGTCTGCAGCCTGTGTGTTCACGCAGGTATTCACGTTCACGCGTGAGGGAGACGAAACAGAAGGTTGTGGCACAGGGACACTCCTTGAATTACACACCCTGTCTCGTGCAGCTGAATGTCTCATCGGATGAGTTCTCACAGCGAGCACACATGACCCAGGCAGACACAGTCACCAGCGCTCTTGATGGAAGCACTCTTCCACCCACCTCAAAATATGAGACCTTCTCTCTCCCCAGCCACTCCTGTGTCTAGGAGGGAATTTTTAGGTTAATCACATGTGAGTCATATACTCTAGAATAGCCAAGAATGACAAGATGGAAGTTCTGCCTAGCAACACAGCCTATCATGGACTCAGCTGTTGATGATACTGATATATTTAAAAAATCTGTACCTAGGCACTTCTCTTTGGACCACTTAAACTTCTCCTGGCCTCCTTGTAGCTGACTCTTGCGCACAGTTACTCAACTTTCTATTGTAATTGCTGTGGGCATGGTTTCAAAATGGTGCCTATAGGGCAGACAGGGGTTCTGAATGCAAACCCACTCCGAGATGGTGTGACAGCAGCTCAGTCAGGACTGGTGTGTTCCTTGCTCCCATCACATGACCCTGGTGAAGTAACCAGCAAAACTTTTCTTACAGCTCTCCTCAACTCTTGCATTCAAGTGCCAGATTCACCAGAGGCTCTGATTTGCCCCAGACATTCTCTCCAGGACTGTCCCCTTACAGTCACGGCCACCATGTCATTGATTTCCCTGTTTAGAGACAGCCTGCTCCCAGGGCAGGATCAGACAGGAGTCGTGGAAGGCGCACAAGAAAGCTTGCCCTCCTGCACACCAAGGATGTGAAAGAACAGGAGGCTGAGACGGTGTTTTCCTATGCAGGGCAGGCCTGGGGCACAAGGACTATAGCGAAACACTGGCCTCGCTTCGGAGAGGGTGCCCCATGTCAACAACATCCCTCACAGCTTCCAGGAGTTTGGCTATCTGTAGAAATAGCCTCCTAGTGTTCACCAGAGTCAGAGACACATTGGTTGAAAGATGCTGGTAAAATGAGGACCTCCAAGTACTTGAACTATACTTACTTTAAACTCTATTCCTATACCCAGATATGTCTAGGAAACAGGCTACCGTGAAGCAGTCACACTAGGAACACAACAAGCATGCTGCCATTGGTCCCAAACTGCCATCACAGTTTGCAGGGGAGCACTGTGACGGAGTCCACAAAGCAGTTAGACATACCAGAAGTTTGAACAAGTGCCCTTGCAGACCACTGGAGTCTGAAAGGGCCCAGTAATATGAATATCCAGACACCACCAATGACTGACATTTCTATGACTTTTCCTTTCTTCAATGACACAGCCAAAGTTGAAAGCTCCAGCTGCCAGACTGACATAATACTGCAGTCCAGAACCAGGCACAAGAGACTCATTTGAAGTCAGGATTCCTCCCTCACCTCAGCAACAGCACGAGCTCTTCCTAGAGAAACACAGACACCACCACTCTGGGCTGAGTTCCTCATTTACACATCCTGAAAGCTGCATAAATCTTCAGCCTTCCAGCCTATTTGGGCTTCCTCTCAGGCTTAGCCACAGCTAGTTCCAACACCTTCACCTCCAGTCCCCGAGGCAGCTGACAAACAGACTTCTCCCCTGAAGAAGCACGGCAGACAGTAAATCTTCCACTGACAGCAAAGCATGGACAAGAGCTCCCAGGAATATTCTACAAGGGCTTTAAGGTCCTCTTGCCATCACAAACAGGTTAATTTGCAGACACCAATCAGTTTTATTCTGCTTTCTCCTTGCTGTCCTGAGACCACACAAAACGTCACAATAAGGTGGCTCTCCTTTTCAGCCTGGGCTACCTGGGATGCAAGGCTCAGATTTTCTGCTGGAAGTTATGCCTGAACGGAAAGATGGAGAACGTATGGAGTAGACACTTAGACCAAGAGGATCTGTGAGAGCAAGAAACACAGGGTCTGCAGAGGCCGGATGGTAGTCAGCAACAGGCTTGCTGAAACACCGCCAGGATGCAACTGGTGAGAGCCCCTTTGCTTGTGAGCTGGGGTGCCACCTTAATTGTTGCTACCAAATCAGATCTACCAAATATATGGCATTACTTTCATCAAGCTGTTGTTTTTATCACTTTCGTATAAACAACAAGCATACACAACCTCAGTCTGTAAATACTTGGCCCAGTCAACCCTCTCTGCAGCTGGTTGTTCAGACTGATTTTAGCAAGTTATTTGTGATGCAGTTTGTAGAAGTAGCTTACTAAGTGGGTCATTATAAAAAATGGGGGTGATAAACACTATTGCTCTCCTTTTGTGGTTTATTAAGTCACAAGCTCCAGCTGACAAGCAGCTATTTCTGCTAGATCAAAAGCAGGATCACAAGCACAGTACATATAATATATAAATTCTCTGGGTTTGAAGCATTTTGACATAAATGATAGTACAACCCCAAATGTTAAACAGCTAAGAACAGTGACCCTTACTGTGAACTGGCCTCTAACACAAACAGTTTCAAAGGTATTATGTGAAATCCAGAGTAAGCAAGATGTCTTTGGCACTCAAACTTCTGTAATGTCCCCTGGAATTTTTCTCTAGCATGCAGAATGATTTTTTTTTTTTAATCTCAGTCCAGGACAAGGGGGGATCTGTAAGGTCAGCTGGATTGCTTTTCTTCTGCTAGTAAAAAGTACTTGCTTTTTCTTCTGATGCTAGCAGGAAAAGATGCTTGCCCTGAAAAAGGAGTGTTACAATGGAAGCTGTAAGGGTAGAAACAAAGTGAGCAGACATCTCTTGTTTTGGGGCTTTTTCAATTTTACTTTTTCACTGTGAGAGAAGAAAGCCTTTCCATTTTAATCTTATCTATATTAGATGATGGGATCTGAAAATATAAATCTGGCTTCTAAAGCAACTTCGGGTAACATACCACTTATTAAAGAAAATGATATTAAACTTATTCAATAAATAGGGCCAGATACAAGTCCCACTAAACGTCAACATAAAGAAGTGAGATATTAAACAGGAGCAGCGACCATTCTCTAAAAGTCAGAGGTATTTCCAGTGTCCAGAAATTTCTCCGAAATAAAAAAAGGGAAAAAACTCTTCTGAACTATTTGCTTCACATTATGATACAGATGCCCTTCATTCATTTACACTGCAACATCAGCCAACTGATGCACAACTCTCTTCTATCGGCATTATCGTAGTCATTTCTTCAAGCACAGAAATACAGCTGGTTTATCCACATAACCAAATCAGATCTAAAGAAACTGAGTCATTCCTTAGTAAGAGAAACGACTGCTAAGTGCGCTATTTGTACATTTAATTCTTAAACAGTGTAACCAGTTAGTGCTTGTGAGAGCACCACTGAATTAAAATCGCAGAGGTAACTGTGTCTGAACACTTGCATATTCCATGAGTAGGGCGTAAATCTCGCTTAGGAGGTTTTAAACTTACTGTTACATTGAAATTAAGAAGAAATAAAATCATAGCATTCAGAGCTACTGTTACAGGCTGTTTGCAAATTCTAGAGAGCATCATTGCAAACATTTGCCAGTGATCATGACAGCCACATTTTTGGTAAATAAAATATTTCAGAGCAATAATACAAATAAATACACTCTCATGAGAAAAATATCAGATTGCCAAAGCATTGTGACACAGCCAAACAAACTTGAGCTGAGATTGTGTAATCTCAACAATCACTGTTGTTGAATTGCAGAATGGTTTTAGATGAGAATTATTTCAGCTGTTACCAAATTACCCTTATGCCTTCTATCAAGGGAATTCAGAAACCTAAAGAAACAGTAATCATCCTTGCATCTGTTTTTCTAACGTGCTTCAGAGCTCAGTGACAAAATTCAAAAGAAACGCAAGACATAAACTTCTCGCCACTCCTCCCACTCACTGCACCTTTCTGCTTTATTTCAATTAATGTTTGTTGTTTGTTCAATACGAATACAGCTCTTACGCAGCTGAACAGTAACACAACCAATATTGTGAGACTAAATGCTGTCTAAAACAAGCACATCCCAGTATTCTCCTCCTTATGGGCACGGCTACACTTAAGTCTTTCAAAACACTTGAAAATGACAATTGCAATAGTTATTCTACTTGTAATCATTTTAGGGACAGCTAGTGTTTAAGTTGCATCTAGAACTCCTAATTTTCTGCTTATCAATAGAAACAAACATTACAAACCTGAAAACCTTGTGCTGGCCACCCCTGCTGCCCTCTCTGCAGGCCTTGCTAAGCAAGTTGTCCAAAGATCTCTGTTCGTGGAAGGGGTGGGAGTTCTGTTCAGGTTCTCCCTCTTCTGCTTTCCTTGTCAGCTTGTGTACTGCCACAGAGGCCTTGCCATCACTCCGATACAACTGCCAGGTGTTGTGTCCCACCTGTACATCATTCCCTGGGGAGACAGTGGGGTGCATACCTACATACACCTGGTAGGTATGCACACAGTATGTGCAACGTGTACACGTATGTACACAGTGTCTGTGTACATTCCACAGGGTGTAAACAGTACAGTGTGTACATATGTACACTCTGTGATACATACACAGCATGTGCAGTGTGTACACAGTACGTACACATATGTACAGTGTGTACAGTGAACATACATGAACACAGCATCTACGCACTGTGTACAGCACACACACGTATACATACAAACTGTGGTATGTGTACACACCACGCCGTGTACACACAAAGCACAGCGCGCTCCACACGCAGGGCTCACGGGGCACACACGACCCCTCTCTCTCTCTCCGCCTGGCCGGGAAGCCGCGGCCCTCCTTCACGGGCCATCGTCCCGGGATCAGGCAGCGGGGACACGGCTCCTACCACTGGGAGCCTTACTCCAGCCAGGCCGCTGGCGAGCGGGTCGGAAGCGCCCGGGACCCTCTCCCCTCTCGGCCGGACCCTTCCCCGTGCCCGCACGACGCCCACACAGGGCCCCGTGGGCGGCCCGCGACACTCGAGGCGCTGCCCGGCGGCTCTGCGGGCTGGGCGGTGCCGCGGGGATGACGCAGGCGGCGGGCGGGCGGGCGAGCGGGCGGGAGGGGAGGAAGAGAGGGAGGAGCCCGTGATGGCTGGTGCCGTCGCCGCCGCGCTGTCCTTCGCTGCGCTCCCGGCCGCCGCCGCCGCCGCTGCCGCCGCTCCTCCGCTGTCAGCTCCCGGCCGCCGCGCTGCCGACATGGCCGAGGAGGAGACCTCCAGCGAAGGGTGAGTGGAGCGGGACCGGGGTGAGCCCTGCGCTCCCCGCGGCTGTGCCGGGCGGCGGGGGGAACGCTGACAGGGCGCCCGGGCCGGGCCGGGCCGCCGCCGGCGCTGCTCGCCCGCCTCCTCCCGCCGCTGGCCCGTCCTGCCGCGGCGGCCGGTCCCTGTGCCCGGGGCTGGGGCCGGGGGGGCTCCCGCTTCTCCTCCGAGCTTCGCTCCGGCCCCGCCGCGCTGCTGCATCGCCGCTCGCCCGGGCGCTCTCCCGGCGTGAGGGCACGCTGCCTGCCATGTTGTTCCTGCCGCCCTCCTGCCCTGGCTCCCCGCTCGCGGGGGATGCCTCCCCGCACGGACTGGCTCCCGGGAGGGCTTGCCGGCGGCTCCCTGCGAGCCCCGCGTCCCCGCTGCTTCGCCCTCTGCGCTGGGGCAACGCCGTGGCCGGCCAGGTGTTGTCATTGCACACCTGCCTGCAGGTGTGCGCCCACGCGT
Source organism: Pseudotriccus pelzelni (assembly GCA_035584735.1). Classification (NCBI taxonomy): domain Eukaryota; kingdom Metazoa; phylum Chordata; class Aves; order Passeriformes; family Tyrannidae; genus Pseudotriccus; species Pseudotriccus pelzelni. The sequence goes on along the minus strand of JAWMRA010000078.1, from coordinate 41,115,771 downwards.
TTCTCTGCCGCCTTTGCTTTGGCGTGGTGTGCGCGCTCCGAGTGTCACCCACCCTTCCCCTTTGCGCCCCGGAGGCCGCACGTCTGTATATACTGCTGGCCCGTGCTTCTGTGTGCCTTTGGAGCTTTATCTGTGTGCACAGATAATGTCTTCTCATTTCATCCGTTCTATACGTTTGCTTTGATGTAGAGCAGACAGTAAGCTTGTCAGCCTTTCTGTCATCATTCTGTACTTGATACAAGTAGGAAATGAGAGCACAATCTATAAATTACAAACGTAAGCTGTTGTTCTAACTTTTCCCTTTTCTATGCTTACCTCATCTCCAGCTATCCCTGTGAACTTTCTCTTTCCTTTCACTATCCCAAGGCATTCACATCTACCAAAATATCTTCTCTGGCGTAAGTTATCCTGCCCCTGTTCCTAACACATATCTCTAATATTTGTTTGTAAACACTTACACCCTTGATATACGACCTTATTGTAGCTATTAGTCATTCTGCTGCCTGAAACGACATAGTTCCTCATTATATCTTTTGTCTGTGTGCATTCAAGTGGTTCCATACAGGTTACCAACCCACTGATCTGTTCTTCAGTTCACGTATTCTTTGCCTGCTCATACGTAGTATATGCTTTATTTCTTGTTATACACTTCAGCGTCCATTGCGGACCCATTCTTACAGCCTTCCATTGCCCCCAGATACGTTGTTTGCCCTCCTTTATCCCACTGCAGAACAATATCATCATCTTACATCTGAGACTGTTCATTAAGCATAATTAATATGTCTGTTGGTCACTTATCTCCCACTTTGTTCCATCATGTTTTAGGAGTCTAGTCCAAACATTGCTCTATCAGGAGATATCTGGCAATGCCTTTGTCAATGTGTGCTTTATTCCCTCTGTCAGATGTGTAAATAGGCTTTTTATGCATTGTTTACATGAATTTTTCCTATTTCTCTACGTTTTAACTATCAGATGGTGTATCTCACTGCTGATTGCCTGGCCCTCAAAAACTTGTTTCCTGCACTTTCTTCACCATGTCCCTTCTGGCATAAGGAAGTCTTGTGTTATTTTAAGAAATCCCACCTAAAATTCTTTAACTAACATGAAAATCATGCTATGCATTCATGACTTTGTAATTTACGATGTTACCGTTTGCATGTTGTCATGTTATGTGTCTGTTCTGTTATCTTTCATAACTACCTGTATTCTCAGTCCTGTTCTCTTTTTAGTCCTTTTTCTAACTTAGGACTTTGGTATTATCATCTTCTGTTTTTTCCTGCTCTGCCGGTTCAATCTGACCAGAACTGAACTACCCATCTTTTCCAAACTCCCTGTTGTGCCTTTGTCGCCATATATCCGCAGCATTCTCTTTTGAAGTGCAAACTCCAAAGGCTTCTCTTTCAAAGCGCTATGCAGTTTTGTCTGCTCTGTAACTCTGCTCTCTCCTCCATTCCTCAAAATAGCTTTTCAAAATAATCTTCTCACCCCCGCCCCCATGTTCTGCAGCATTACCCATTTGAAACTACAGACCCCTTCTTGGTCCTGTGTTTTTTCTGACCTGCTCGCATTCATAAAATACAAGCAATTTGTAAAGCTCCTCGTTGCTGGTTTATGGTTTTTCTAAGCAAGAGACTTAAAATAGCCCTGCCTCAACCTGTTTTGTTTGTGTGTTCAGACTGCATTAGTCTGAACTGTATTAGCTGTCTGGTTTGATCACACGGAGTGCTGAGTGCTGCTGAGATGGTGCCAAGCACCCTCAACTTGAGTCGTCTGTCAGGATTGCAGGATTGTAACACTAGTTCATCTGGACATAGGGTTAGGAATAGTAGGCTGAATTTTCAAGAGGATTATTGCAAGTTTCTCATCATGGTTTACGGAACTGGACAGCTTTTAGAGGGTGTTGATTTTCAGAACTTCTGAGCAATCAGGCCATTTGATGTGAAATCTTTCAGAGTAAGCCCCTCAATTAACTAAAGACTTCTAAGAACAGAATCTCGTCATCTTTTTCCATGAATTCAGAAAGTGCATTAGCTCTGAAATATTAGTGCTTTTATTGGTCTGCTTCTAACAATAATAAAAATTAGCATTTCTTTATCTTTTGAAGTTGAGCAAAGCTCAATACCCAGAGGAATTTGATAAACAAAAGAAACATGTTAAATATTTTTTGATTTAGAATGCCGTAGCAGTGAGAGGAAGAATTACGATATACCATCAAACCCCTAGATTAAATTATCAGTGACAGGTGTATTCAAAGAATAAATACGAAGTTTATGTGCTTTGAAAACAATAGTGTGACTCAACTTGTTATGCAACGCACTCGCTTTGTTGCAATCTGGTAACTGTGTAAAAGCTTGGTGAAAACAGAATGATATTGGCTCAGTTACTTTCTGGAAGATCTCGGCTGAAAAATATTCATGACCCTGTCCCAGCTTTGAATGAAAAGTTTAACTAAACAGATGTTTTAGTGTTCATAATGACAATGATTGCGTGGTTAACATGTCACCTGCTGGTGATTTCCAAACCTGTTTGCAGCCTCAGACCTTCTGTGTGTAAGTTTTAGATGTAGACTTCTGCCTGTGAGGCAAACAGTCTTTTGCCAGTATTGAATTCGCTTACATTCCATCGGGATGCAGCCGGACTGTGTATGGCTTATAATAGAACTAGGAATAGCAGCTACCAAATGTGTGTATGTATCTATGGAAAAAAATCCCCAAACCACAACCCTCTCGGGGGTTTTTTCCCCTCTGAGATAAGTGGAATAGCTTTCTTTTGGAACAGAAATTTTAAGGGATCTGCACTTACAAGCTCACATCAAATTGGTTGTAAGTGGCCTGTGTTCTTACAAAATAATGGCTTGGAGTGATAGGTGAAAATGTACACTGCAAACGCCAGTGTTCACAATTATTTTTGGGTTGTCCTTCAAGCTTGTGTAAAGAGTTCTGTAATACAAACAGTGTTGGAGTGAGCTTTTTGATTGATAAAAGAGGAATAGTTTACTAGGCTTAATAGAGCTTATGTCTAGAGCCTATGTCTAGAGCTCCTTAATACTATGGTTTACGAGGATTTCATAGTGGTGTGTTAAAGCATGATATTACGGCGTGAAGGGACACTCAGAATTTTTCTTGAGGTTTTGTTTGGTTTTTTTTGCTGCTTACATCATCTAGGTTTTAAAGCAGACTGAGTGAGTAGGCTGCTGAAAGCAGAGTCCTGCTTACTTTTCTTTGTGAAAATAAGACTATTTCTAAGGGCCTTTGGTATAGTGCAGGCAACCAACAGCAGGATGTTTAAAAATGTCAGCATTTGTAAGGACTGAGCGAGACGTAAGTGCAGTGTGGTAAGCACATGCAGGAAAAGGTTAAAGGACATTTCCTTCCTCTTTCCTGATTCTGTCATTTTCGCTGGCAGGGTTGTACCAGTCATAGCTTCAGTGCTTAATGCCTTTTGTGTTACATATGTGAGCTCATCTGAAAGTGTTTGTGTGAGCAGGTTTTCAGGCATTTATAGGATTGTTTCTAATGGCTTCCTGTACTTGTATATATCTTCTCATTCCAGTGGCAGAAGAAGGGTGCTCATTTCGAAGTATCAACCAAAGACACTACTGCAAAAGTTGCCAAATAGGGTTAGGGTACCTGTGAAGGGTGTCGTAGCCCCCATGGAAGTTAAAGTGCAGCCATAAATCCAGAGGGGCGACTAGCTGTGGGGTTGCCATAGGGCTGGTGGCTATGGGTCATTGGGGAATGCAAACTTTAGCCATTATTGCATGCATTTGGGTATATGCAAAGTGTTTTAGAGCCTGATGGCGGCTGGTAGGCCTAGTTAGAGACCTACCCCTCTGAAAGGGACAGTGTCTGTGCCAGGAGGTCCTCTGACTATTCTGAACTTGTATGGGGAATCTGAGCAACTGCCCCAACTGATAAATTACTAAAATGTCTTTTCTCTTATATAGTGGTTTAGCAAGATAGCTTGCTGAGGAAATTTTGATTCTTGTGTTTCATAACTTTTGAGTATTTACTTGCAATTCTGACATTCTTTCAGGATAGTTTTTTGTACATGGTTTGCATTGACAGCCAGAGAGAAGAGGGCATGGGAGGAAAGGTGAGCGTCTGCATTTGCATTGGCTCTGAAAGATCCACATGAGAAGCTGAGCAGCAGGAAAGAGGTCAGTGGAGAAGAGAGATTTGTGAGTCAGTAAAGCTGTGTAAGGGAATGAGGTCAGTCTGAAATAAGGTTAAGAGGGTAAAAGGAGGATTTTAAGTAACAGGAAGAAAACATGGTGAGGAACGGCAGATGAGGAAGGTGGTCTGAGTGTGTTGTCATAGAAAGCTCAGGATAATAGGAGACTGCAGAAAGAAGGGGAAGGTACAGGCGTAAAACTGCATTCTCTGAAAAAAGATGCAAGAGCACCTTTTGCCGTTGAGAAACTCCGCTCGTGTACTGAAGTAAGGGAAGAGAAGGACAACGAGGAAAATAAAGAAATGGGGTGGGTTAGTGCTCTAGCAGACTATTGTAGAAATTTTTTTCATAGTTGCATTTAGTAAGTGTCATACGGACACTAAAGGCTTATTAGTTATATCTCTACCTTTCTACAAGGGGACTTTTGATGCAATGGTTTTATAGACTCATTTAGCTTCTTAACTATTTTTAAAACTACTTGCACTTCCTTGGCATCTAAAGCATTTGTGGTGTAAGCATATACAGAAAAGTCTGTTATCAAAAGGGTTATGCATTTCTTAGGTTTTGTAAGAAATGGAAATGAAGCTAGGTAGACCAAAATGTTGAATACCCGTTCTTGAATTTTGACAAAGGTAACTGTCACAGTAGGTGACTTTGATAAAGGAATACAACCTAGAAGTTGCTCTAATGCACTGCAGTGAAACAACTTGTCTTCAATGTGTATTCATACTCAGGTACAAGTGGGGTTTATGTACAGCATACTTGGAGCTAAGGGATATTATCACGGGCCTCAGATAGCCTTTTATCTGTATTCTTATATGGCTCCTTATGGAAAAATGAAAATATCCCCATCCTATTTAAGTTGTGAGCTAAATTGTGTATAATATACTACAGAATATAAACAGAAGAGAAGCAGGGTAGAGTGTGGGTGGGCAGTGGTGCAGACTGGGGAGAGGTGCCTGTTAGGAGTGTGCTTTGCTGTTGTCCAGTTTGATGGAACTTGGGGATATTCTGAAGCACAGCAGGCTGCTGGCATGGTAGGTATGAGAAGGCTGACAAGGTTTAAGCAGGGTTGAAGCTGCTGAAGGGCAGTAGGGGAACATCAGTCAGTGTATGAATAAATGAAAGCTGTAAAAAGTTAAGTAACATCTGAAGGGCACCAAGTGTAAATTTTCATTTTCTTAATTTTATTTATTCACAAATTCTTGCTTCCATGTGCGGTGTATTGTTTGTAAAAACTCTTCAAAGCTGTGGCAACGGCAAGTTTTGTCAGTGGGATTTTACTGTGGAGGAAGCAGAGGGATGTAGGTCCTCTGTGGAACCAAACCCATGTGTTAAACGTGTGATCTCTGTCACGAGGTTCAGTAGTTTTAGAGGGACTTTGCATCTTCCCCCTTTCTTCTTTGCACCTGCGTCTTTATCTCTATATTCGGTGTTCCTCCATACTTGATACGTAGTTGCTAATGTGTTTTTTTCCTCTGCATTGTTTTTTATTTTAGCTTTAAATAAAAATATAGAATAATGAGTCCTCAGAAGAGATTTCAGGAAAGAATAGAGGGCATGCTTCACTGGGTACTGTTAGCAGTTAGTTCACCTGAAAGATTCCATGAGAAAATGCCTGTGTGTTAAACAGTGTGTTGCAAGTTAGGGAGGAACAGCATTTCTGAAAGCTTGTTAGGACTAATTAATTCTCTACTCTGTAGCATAATTGTGGCCTGACTTTTACCTGCCTGTGGAGAAGACAGCATTATTTTGGAAGACAGTAGGACGCTGCCCTTGTTTGTAGCATTGGAACCTGTATAGCAGCGAACAGTAACAGGAGTAAGTAATAGCTGTGTGACCACACACGTGGCTTCTTTGTCGTTGCACTCATGCTGACTGGTTTCCTGTGCTACCACGGCACCTTTGTACGCAATATGAACATTACAGGTTGCAGGCTTGGTTGACAGTCCATGGATAAACTTCATTCTTGTGGGACATACTGAAAAAGCACGTGCCGTGGAAGAGATTGTATAAGCATGTAAAAAGGATACATATGGTTAAAACAACAAAAAAAGAAAGGCAGTGCTGGGAGACAGAGAAGAAAATGTGGAGGGAGCTGCAATGATGCAAGGTATACAGCGAGGTGTACCTACGTCTGAGATTCAGCATGGGAGAGAGCAAAATTGTAGGTCCTCTCCACTTTCTGAATGCTCAGGTTGCTCAAATGAATTTAAATAAACATTGGTAACCTTTAGTATCGCTAAAATAGTAAAAAAATGCTCATTGGTTAGGGATTCACATTCATCAGGTACATGTCAAGTTAATTTTGATAAGTGATAGTCCTGTGTAGGACTGTTAATATGAGACAGTGAGAAAATTTGCTTCTGAATTTTTGCATTAATTCTGATGTTGAATGTTCTGAATACAGAGTTCAAGACGCAGTGAGTACATGAGGAGTGCATTGCTTTCACCTCTGCCCTGATGTAGAGCAATCTTCTGCAATACCCTATCATGGGTTCTTTGTTGGAATGGGGCTGATGTACGTTACACTTCCTAGAAATATTATGCAGAGGTTTTCAAAACATTCTGTTTTAATGTTACTGAAGTATTCCAAGAGTTTCACAACATGTAATTGCATGGAACATCTCGGCTCAAAACTCCTCTAAACAGAACTTTATGGGCAGGATTATACTGTCATCTGGGGAAAAAAAAAAAAGGGTCCTATTTAACCTGTTCACTGTGATTTCATCCTTTTTTTTTTGTCTTCTCATGAAATTGGTAAACAGACATTTGTTAAAGAATTGAGGTTTTTTTGTTTCCACACCATATTCCTAATACTTCCCTCTGGATCTTGCCTGTTTAGTATGCTCCTCAAGGTCTTTCCCTAAGGATTGCAACATTTTTAGTTTGTTCGTGCAATGAAAGTGAAACATGGAATATTTTTCTTCTCCTGATATTCTCTGCAACTGCCGGAGTGTTTTGTCCCAGGAACATCTCATTCAAATTGTTGTGGTTGCTGCATCTGATTTCTACCGTACGTGCAGAAGCTTTGTCCCTGGATATACAGCCTTCCCAACAACACTTACTGTACGTGGGCTCTGTATGCCTGAACGGTTCTGACCGTATTCACTGTTCTCAGAAGAAGTATTAAAGAACATGCTGCACTTTAGGGACAGGAATGAAGGACTACAAGGACTCCTAAAATTGGTTGTGCTCTTAAGGTTCTAATGAAACGATATCCTGAGCCTGGTTGCAGAAACATCCCTGCCTGGTTAAATGCAGACTTGATGTCATAATTATATGTTACTGTTTGTCAGTAGCAGCTCTGACTTGAAAGCTTAGTGTTCTCCACCTTGACTCACTGGTCTTTTTTTCCACCTTGTTAGCTCGTAGGTCTGCTGGTTAGCTTTGTGGCTTCTCTATACCTGGGTCTCCATAACTATCTGGGTTAAAATATAGTGTCTTTTAAACCTGTGTCATTTCACAAGTCTGACAGAGAGAGCAGCCACCAAATAGTTGAATCGGCAAAATAGGAGCGGTGTGCTGTTGGATCTGATAGGATCTGCTGGTAGTGAGGATGGCCTGAGATTCAGGCATTATGTCACCCAGTTTACTGCGTATTAACACCAGCAGGAATAAAAACATAGAAGTAGGGTGCTTCTTAGAATTGAACTGACACACAGGCTTCTCTGTGTTTTATCCTTCTCATTTTAAAAATTGGCTTTCCTTGAATTAACAAACCAACAACTGAATATTAGCTCTAGTCAACTACTTCTGTTAAAAGTTCAATTCTAATACATGTTTATTTGCTGCATCTTGCTCTCAATTTCATGCAGAGCGTGCTGCTTTCACATGATAAATATATTTTTCTCATTTTCTAAACTTTCCAAATTTGATTAGGAAACTTGAGTCTTCTTTCATGCTAATCAGTAATACCTTCTGTCATTTTCAATTAGTTTTTACTTCATTCTATAATTAATAAAATCTCACCGTTATATTCTTTGAACAGAAGGTCCATTTATCTTAGTCATTAAGAATGTGGTTTATTTACTTATTTATATTTACTTCTCATAGGTAGATTTATGCTTTAAATGGGTACCAAGCTTGAATGTGTAATTTTCATGGATTTTAAGTGATTCCAGTTGTCAAAATGCTATAGAGACTGCTGGCTTGTCCAAAACCACATAGGAGAACTTGAACCTGTTTATAAAATTTAATCTACAATTATTAAGTAACATCCTATTTTTAGTGTAGTACTTTATGTTTTAAATTTCTTATCACTATTCGTCTTAGACAGTAGAAAAATGTTGTCAGAGATATTTCAGAGATATGTAGTTCCAATATATAATAATTCTAAAACTTTCTTGAGTTGAAAGTAGTTGCTTCTTCTTTATCTCCTCAAGTTTAATTTACTGGAGTTATAGAAACATGTTTTCTTGTTTTTTCACTCACTAGTTTGTAATAGACTTACTGCATATTTCTCCAAGCTAATTTTTTTTACCAGTGATTTGTTAAACAACCTGTAGTCAAAAGAAATTTTACTCCCCTAGGAATAAAGAGAGAACAAGATGGAACTTGGATATAGAGATAACTGGAATGAAAAATATTATTCTTTACTTAAGTATTAGGGGTGTTTTTTGCCATGGTACTGTTGCTGATAACTGTTAACAAAGAAGAGTTAATTCTTGCCATAATCAATCATGTAAACAGCATACAGTATTCTGGTGTTGCAGGCCATTAAATTAATGAGACGGGAAACAAAAAGTTTATTATAACTTAACTCTATCTTGGATAGAAATGAGCCAGGTGTAAACCTGCTGCTTTTCTCTGACCTTTTGGCACAGAAAGCCCTGTTTGATTGTGTCATCCTTGACTGTTTCTCTTGCTCTGTGTTGTTTCGGGTTATCGCCTTTAAACTTGAAATTTGGTAGCCAATTACAGAATTTGCTCTGAAAACTTGGTGGTGGTGATGGTGGAAAAAACCTCATCCTACTTATTTTTAAGCTTTGTGTAGACTACTGCTGAGTAAAATGCAGAAAGATTCAGTAAACAGACTTACTTCTATTGTTCCTCTTAAAAAATAGACAAAAAGAAAGATGATGAAAAGGGTAAAAGGATCTCTCTATTTCACTTAACCATCCATCCATCCTGTGTTGAGTGTAGAATGTTCTTAGAGCATTATTGTAAAACAGTTTTATTTTTAAAATTGGCACTTCGCTGTAAATTTGAAATGTTGACCTCGTACCCATTTATGAATGAATACCTGATGCTCTTTTTCACTCCTCCTTTTTTGCCCGTTCTTAGTATTTCTGTAACAATCGAAAGGGCTAAGTGAGTTGCAAAGTAACATGGTTAAGTGTTTTTATGTGATGAAATATATGTGAGACCTGTGAAAAGTGAGCCTTATGTTGCTTATAGTTAGATTTCAACATGTTGGCAATTTTAAATTCTTTTGGTATCGCAGTATTTCTGCTTTATGCAGAAACAAGAGGGGAGAGTCTGAGCTATCTTTCCATTGTCTTACCCTTGTTTTTTCTGTTACAGTGTGAGATTTGCTTAATTTGGAGCTAGCTCAAATTGATAGGTACTTATAGCTGCCTTGCCAGCTGGATGACCCTGAAAATCCCAATGCCATTCCTCTTGGTGCTGGGCAGAAACAGTACCAAGTTCTCTGCATTACTTTGTTTTTCTTTCCTTACTTATAAATAGCTGAAATTAATTCGGAGAATCAGGAGAGGAGAGGGTTAGGGTTTTGGAGAGATCAACTTGATTCTAATAAGATTTAAGGGTAAAGGGTAAAGCTTGAAGTGCTTTACCAATGAGTTCACTCAGTGTTTAAGCTTTTTAAGGTTTTGAGCTTGTTTCCTAGCTAAAATCTTGGTAGTTTGCAACATTGGCTGCAAAAATTCAATCAAAATTATTAAATATGCTCATTTTCTGAGAGCAAGACAGAAACAGATAGACAGCTCTGTTGCTCATGCATTCAGTTGCTTTCCTGTGATCCCTTGTGAGTTATTGTGCAATTGTTGTATACCCTGAGATCTGGCTTCCTTACTGATGAATTTTTTAAGTCCAAATAATTCTTCATGACAGGAAAATCTATTCTCTGCACTTCTGTCACTCTAGTGCATGGCTTTGGTCTTTACTGGGAGTTTTGATTACTTATACTAGTTTCAGAATTCTTAGTTAAATGCTGAATTTATTATATTCAGCACTGTAGAAAGGTCTCTGCATGTCCTGTCTCGGTGGGTCAGTGATTTTTGACAAATCATCATGTAGCAAATGGTATTGCTTTCCCTTATTCTGACTTAGTGGGGTTCTGTTGCTTTTTTGCAACTTGTTTGGAAAACCCAGGTTTTTCGGTTTGCTGTTTTGGCACACAGGCTTTCCACTGATTATGACAACTGGCTCTGCAGTGGTGGTGTATGTGGGAAGGTGCTTCTTTCGAATGATTTCAGGCTTAATACATCTTCTAAGCCATGCATTCATGTAACTCTAATGTAAGTAAATTGGAAGCTTGAAAAGTGAGAGAATAAGCTCCATTTCTGTACACTTATATCTCCTACACAGAGTTATAAGCAAATTCTGATGAACATCGTGATATGATAGAGCTTCCATTTTTTAAATCCAAATTACAAACCAGAAATCAGAGAGATTGTTGATCTGTTTGAGTACATGCCTCAGTGTTAAAGTAGGTGTTTTCAATTATTCAGTGTTAACTAAGCTTTCCTGAGCTTTTTGTGGAGTATGTCAAATTTGTAACTGACTACAGATCCATCAGTTGTCTTGTGTGTAATCAATTCTCACCAAGTTGAATAGGGTTAATGTAGCTGACAGAATAGTATTACCCAAGTTACCTATCTGCCACAGTCTTCATCAGGTTTGACCTAATTAGTGGAGGTGGATGGGTGGGTCAGGTTCACTATGCCTCTGCCTCCACTTGGTTCGCAGTTCTTTTGAAAGTTACCCTCAGGCAATTCAAGCTGTGCTGTGGCAGCAAGTTCTTCATCCAAATTAACAAATTAACATTCAAGCAGCTAACGAAAAGCAGTGTTATCCTTAGCTACATTTAACACAATATCCAATTATTCTTTTCTTATTAGATGTCTAAACATAGTAATACCTCTATTTAGTTATTTATATATTTTGCTGTAAATGTGAAATGTTGAGCTCGTACCCAGTTATGAATGAATACCTGATGCTCTTTTACCTGATGTTTTTTATCCTTACTTACGCTTGCAGTGAGGGGCACAGAACACTTGCTCCAACGAGCCAACGTGTTCGGTCTTGCCTGCTGGCTTGGCCCTTGTGCATAGTGGTTGCAGCTCCAGGTTGTCAGATGTTTATGCCTGTGTCCCTTTTGTTTGCATTATTTATTACTGTGTTTGGTCATCAGCACAGGCTACTGATGGTCTCCACTAATCTTGTAGTGCCACATTAATCACCTAGACTTTCTCTGTATCTGAGGTCATTCGGGAGGTGTCTCTGGGGCTTTCCCTCACCTTCTGGTCTCCTTCCTGAGATGTGTTACAAGGAGTGTGGAGTTCTGTTGGCAAAGAGAGTGACTTCTTTGAATGCCTGGCAGGCCAGCAGCCCCCCCACTTGCTGGCCTCTGATTTTTCCAGCCTCTCATACTCCAGACTTTCTCAGGTGGCTGTGAAAAGTGCAATTGACCTCAAACAGAAGATGGAGAAAGCATCCTATGCAATGCTTTGCCTTACTGGTTATTGCTTATTTTACCATGGATGTGCATGCTGGTTTATTTTACTACATGGCCAAAAATATATGGGTTAAATTCCACTAGTTGTGAGCCTTGGTAGTTTGGTGTGTAACACCCGTAAGTACAATCGGTATAAAAATGATAAAAATTTGGGCTGTCAGTTGCCAGATTTATGTCCCACTTTTTGATACAGCAAGCAGCTAAACCAAATGGTTCTCTGAACTCCTCAAAATACAAGATTCTGCTGTTGACTTTCCTTTCTGAAAAAGACAAACGGGAACAGCGTGTCAGGGATGTGGTGGGTGATGAGAGCAGAGTGGGGTCTGTCTCTTCTGGCAGTCAGTAGCTCACTTACAGTGTGAAACTGCTGCTGAAATCTTTAGTTTTCTTTCCTAACTCATCTCCATTGCTGTTGAGCACACTGTCTTGAAAGGTCCATTGCTTCTTTTTTGACATTATATAGCACTTACAGCTTTATATTACAGAAATAAAAATGATAGACCACGTAAGCAGTTGGCATTCTTGTGTGCATTTAGAAGATACATTTAGCACAGATGTAGAAAAGAAATGATACAACTATAATCTTCCAAAGCTATCAGAAGAATGATTTAAATAGATGAGATAGTTGCTTATTCTCCATATGTGGAAAATATCTAGCAACGTGGTAAATAATTTTTGGAAAGCTGGAAACAAAGGATTAAGTCTTAAATACTTCAAAACTAAATATTTTGTTTCTAAAATAATGTTTCTAGAGAAAGTACTTGCATTTTTTTTTGACAAAGCCTTCATCATTGCTCTTTTAGTTCAGGAAGTAAAGAATGACAGAATTGCAAACATAGTTTTAATTCTAAATGTTTCACCTTGCTGACTGTGTTTGTCAAACTATACATGTACTCAATGTCTCTTCTGAATTAAAATCTCAGTATTTGTAAACAGTACTTATAACTTACAAAAGAAAGAATGGGCATCTATGTTACAGCTTACTCATTCTGAGACAGTTATCTAAATAATTTTCCTGAGTATCCAGGTGCCTCCCTAAGACTGAGAAATATGATTCTGGGACTGTGAAATGTAGATGACATTTTTATTTCATTGTGGCCATATCTCTGCACTGTTTTCATGTTGACATGTTGCAGCTTTATATTTCTGTAAATAAATAAAATCTTTAAAGTCTTCTCTTTGTTGAATCAGTGGTTTTGCTGAGAGGAAGCAGTTCGTATAGTTTCAGCTTGGAGGAAATAGCAACTGGGTTTTTTTGTTTCTGACCTAAGAGTTAAGAATGAAAACACATAGTTGAGCACATAACTAACAGAAAGTTTGACTCAGAAGAGTGGTGATCTAGCTGTTGTTTAATAATTTACCAGAGCAATTCATAGCATTGGACACAATTAGTGTTATTGTTAAACTCAGATTTCACGGTTACTTGGGTATGAAATTACTTTTGCCTTGTCCCAGCTTTAACCTCTTAAAAATCTTACTTTTAAATAAATGCATAGTTTAATGTGGAAGCAAAAAACTAGAATGCCTATTCCTGTAAGATGATAAGTTCCTTTATTTCTTAGATTGCATGAGGATATGGCATGGAAGGACATACAATCGTGCCTTCCCAGTCCCTCAATTACAATGATTATAACAATTCCCATGGTCTGGTGGGTCAGGAAGGTTATTTGCAGAACAGCCAGATATTAGAGTAGAGGAATAAATAATACTGAATAGCAGTGGGCATAGGTGATTGGATGATTCATCCTTTTTGGTCAGATATGGTTTGGATTGGTTTTTTTTATGTCCCCTAATACATTTCTATGAATCTGAACAGCGTTTCTTGCAGTTGCCCTGTGCATCCCCAGAAAACCTTGTGTGGGGTATCATAAATTGTAGCTATGCAGCTGGAGTATGTCAGCACTGTGGGTGAGGCGGTGCTGCTAGCTGAGTCATTCCCCCTGCTCTCATGGTCAAGCTTGCACTACCAAGATAGTAACTGACAGCTGGAAAAGCAGCTTCTGTTGCGGGAATTGCAGGTCTGTTTTCCTCTGGGACTTTGTTTCTAAGTTTGTAATTAAGGTCCTAGATTTTTGCTTCGCTACGGTAGACCTGCTTATTTTTCACTTTTTAAATTTAGTGTATTAATCAGTTCAGGTTAGGCTGGCGAGCGCACAGTTCATTGCTTTTTTTGGAAGTAATAGGTTCATGTAAGGTAATGGGTGTGCAGGCAGATTTCCAAAGGAACTTAAGAGGAGGCTGGAAACTCCAGTGATTATGTTATGTATCCTGCCAGGCTCATCAGGTTGGCGTGAGGGCTGATGTCTCCAGATCAGCATACTCTGATAAGAGCACACAGTGGAAAAACTGCACACTGTTTGAGGAATGCCCCTGATCGTGATGCCACTTTATAAAAGTGAGGAGAAAGAATTCCCTCCCACTGCACACTCCTGTTCTTCATAGCGCGTGGTTTACATGGGTTCTCTTGTGAGGAGCAGCAAAAGAAACGTCTTCAAAGCATCAAGTGGTGCCAAAAATTACCATGTTGCTCAAGACATTTTTATTCTGTATTGCTGTTGTAGGTTAGGATGGTTATTCAGCTGGCTTCCTGCCTGGTGTCCCACATCGCTGCTGCACCTTAAAGAGGCTGAGGACAAAATGCTAAAATGTAAGTCACTGGTTTTTAATAAGTTTCGTAGATACAAGTAGATGTTCTATAAATTTACATGTAATCAAAGAAGTTTTTCAATATGGCTTTTACACTGTGATGAAATAAACAGGTTTAAAATTACTTTTTTGTTGTTCCCTTACGAAGGCATTTGATTAGAGGCTCTCCCCTTTGAAAGGGAGCTCCTATTTAAAACAGTGGCTTCCACAGAGTGTACTTCATATTTTACCAGGCGTGTGGAGCAACATCATTTTTTCCCCACTTTTTTTCTTCAGGTATTGCAAGCATATACAACAAACGATACGTGTATATATCTAATGGAAATAAAATATGGACACTGACATTCTCTCCAGACCTTTCAAATAAAACTCCACTTGTTCTCCTGCATGGGTTTGGAGGAGGTGTTGGACTGTGGGCTCTCAACTTTGAAGATCTCTGTGAGAACAGGACCGTTCACGCCTTCGACCTCCTGGGATTTGGACGTAGCAGTAGACCACACTTCGACACTGATGCTCGGGAAGCAGAAAATCAGTTTGTGGAATCCATAGAAGAATGGAGAAAGGAGGTGGGGTTAGAAAAAATGATTTTACTTGGACACAACCTAGGCGGATTCCTGGCTGCTGCGTACTCATTAAAATACCCATCAAGGTATGTGAAAATAAAGGAATGAAGGAATTCCTTTTCTATATTTGACTAATGATTTTAACATAGATTTTACTTTATCAGGCTCTTTATAGATATTCTTTATGCTGATTTAAAGAAACTTGATACTGAATTCTAAGCATTAAAAATAAAAAGTACTGAATTGTATGGTTTGTTTTCAAGTGAGTAGAAATAGGTAGATCTGGGAAACACGATTTTCTGTATACTTGTCGGTACCTCTTTGCTTTTGTTCAGTACCCCTTTGACCTGTTAAAAATGGCGATGAATACATTTACCAGTGAATGTTTTGTGACATCTCTGATTAAACATTGTTTTGTGAAGGGAAAATAGGCCTGTTTCTGCCAAACTTCCCACTATTATGGATCACATTGAAACTTCTGAATGTTATTCCCCCAGGTAATTTATGCCTGTATGCTAGCAGTCAGCATACCTGGTGCCTGCACGATGGTATAAAAATTATTTTAGTGACTGTTTGATTTAAATTGTCTGTATGCCATTCATATTTCTCCTTTGCAAAACAACCCAGCTGCGGCAGTTCTTTAATTGTATTTCACCAGCATTTTCTGCACCACGGCATGGCCAACAGTTAATACATTTTTTCCCCCTTAAAGTAGTAATTTGTCTCTCTGATTATGTATCCCCTGGTGAGCTAGGATCCTAGCAACTGAGGTAATTCTATATTAAAAAAGGACAATGCTTTTGTTGGGATACATGTAGCAGGCTCCTATGAAATATTGTGAATATAAGCTTAGCTTTCGATATCCTATGGCAAATTCTATATAATACAAAACATACCTTATTCTTTTATAGTCATGTCAAGATTTATAATTTCTTTGTTCCTCATTTGGACATTTTTGATATAATTTCATGCACCATTTTTTCCTGAAACACTTTGTCTTTTTCTAAGTGGACAACAGTTAGCACAAGAGGCTGAAAATGACCTGTGAAAGCAGGTGTCTAGATCCAGAATTGCAATGAAGAAATGCAATCTTCTGCTTTAGGGACGTAAACCTATTATCCTTTTGGGCATAAACAACTTTTAGCTGGCTGTAGTTAGTTTTTCGTAGAGATCACTTACAAGTTCCTGACCTCGGTTTTCCAAGAATCTTTAAACAGCACTGTCCTATCCCTATGGGATGGAATGTTGTTTCTCCCCTCTGCTGACTTACATCGCAAGTGGCACTTTGCTTTCGTGCCTCACTGTGCTGAAGTTGGGGTTAATTCATTTGGGGGTGTTTCGGTTTGGGCTCTCACATTGCTAACGTTTCTCTGAATTAAACTAACACCATCAAATTGGCAAATTTGAACTTAAGGCAGCACTGAATCAAGTGGTAAATATAGCACAGCTTTCAGCCAGATTATCTAACAATGCATTAGAGGCTTAAGGGATTCTGGATACATATTTTTAGGGAAGTAGATCTGTTTCTCCAAGCATAGATGTCCGTTAATTTGCTACACTGTACCAGAGTTGTTCATGGAAAATCTGAGGTTACTAATCCAAAAAGACAGCCATTTAGGATATTCCCAAGTGGAGGTGGGCCATGATTTTCAAATACTGAAACTTCTGGACTGTTACTTTTAGAGTGATTCTCATGGTCAACTTCCCATTATCCTGAGTTATGTTTTAGGCTTAATTACCAAAAGGAGAAATGCCAAGTAGGAAGGAAATTTTTAAGAAAGGAAACATGAAAAACGCTTAATCTGTTTTTTTTCATGTGTTTGGTGTTCTGTATGTAATGTCACAGTTTGTGCACAGAATGTGTGGCTGTCCTGAATGGCTCCTTGTTGAATGACTCTTTTGCCTCTAATCTCTCCTGCTTCGTTTGTACAGTTAGATTATACCCTATCCTCTCTTAATGCTGTTGTTTGCTGCAGGGTGCAAATACACTAATAGCTGAGCCAACAGCCAAGAAACATCTTTGTGAGGTTAATCCTTTCCAACCCTTCATTCCAAGCACAGGTTTCTGGTTTCCCAACTGACTGTAGTGCAGAAATAGCCTTTGGAATCAGTTCTGACATTTTAGGTACTAAGAACTTTTCCTTGTTAATATCTAATCTCATGGTTTTGAAAGAGAAGGAAGTCACGAAGAAGAAAGTAAAGATCATAGAACCATAGACTAATTAGGTTAGAAAAGACCTTTAAGATCATCCAGTCCAACCATTAACCAGCACTGCGAAGTCCACCACTGAACATATACACATCTTGTAAATACCTCCAGAGACAGCGACTCAAACACTTCCTTGGGTATCATAGAATGATTTGGGTTGAAAGGGGCATTATCATCTGCTTCCAAACCCCCTACCGTGGGCAAGGACACCTCCCACGAGACCAGGTTGAACCAGCCTGTTCTAGTGCTTGGCAGCCTTTTCGGTGAAGAAATTTTTCCTGATAATCTAAACCTCCCCTCACGCAACTTGAGGCCATTTTCTCATGTCCTGTTGGTTGATATTTGAGACAAGAGACCGACCCCCCCACCTTGCTATAACCTCCTGACAGGTAGTTGTAGAGAGCACTGATGATGAAGCTTCCATGGCAAATCACCTTAAATGTGCAAAACTGTAGTGGAGTCACTGTTTTTTCAGAAATCATCAGTATTTAGGACAGTTAGTGTTACAGGATTAAACAGAAATGGATGATTCTAATCTACCAAGATGAAATAGAGTTTTTGCTTGAGGGGGACCCATGGCATGTAGTGATCGATAGTTGCATGTGCTGGAGACTCCTACTATGCTCTCTGCACTGATATTCCTTTGAGTAATAATTTTACAAATTGTCTCTGACATTTCTTTCATAACCAAAAGTCAATGAATTTAGAAAACATCTGCCAGTTTTGCCCTGCCACTCTCAGTTCAAATTTTACTTTGATAAGATGATTTTTCAGTTAAATTATGTCTCTTCTTAGAACAGAGATCTTAGACTTCTAGCAACTTCACTTAAAGGAAACAGGTGCAATTATCCTGTTTTCTCTCAAATTAAACTGCTCCTGCAAATAATAGTGACTGAGCATGTGGATTAGGCTATTTTTAAAAATAGAAACAAGGCTATCCTTTTTCTCAAATGTATGTGACAGTGAGTATCTGTTGAATACTGACTTTCTCTTTGTGACACGTGCTTCCAAGTTCCTGGTGTTTGTACATGTGATTAGGTGAAATTAACTCTTCAGTTAGTAATTGAAATCAAAACCATTGATAAATCAGAAACTGGGTAGTAAGCCTCCATGATAGAAATGACTAAAGCACGTTGTATGTATGTATCTGTAAAACAGATAGCACGTTTTCGTCATACTCAGTTGATGAAAAGGTACTGTACTTTAAACCTCTTTACCTTTTTTTCCAACAGGGTCAAGCATCTTATCTTAGTGGAGCCGTGGGGTTTTCCAGAGAGGCCTGACAATGCTGAACACGAAAGACCAATTCCAATCTGGATCAAAGCACTAGGAGCTATATTAAGTCCATTTAATCCATTAGCTGGGCTAAGAATAGCAGGACCCTTTGGTGAGTTTTAGATACTCTTAAATACCATTTCTATTTTGGTTAAACATAAACGTGGGGCAGATAGCACATTATGATAAGCCTTCTAGCAAGTCTGTATCACCCACAGAGGAAGGAGTTGGAGAAAGGTGGGAGTGGTTGAGGAAAGTTTGAACTCTTTAGGACAAGAGGGCAAGCTCGTATTAGAAATACTAATACAGTGGTTTACGGCAAGCTACGGTGTTATAACTGTAGGTTCCAGTTACAGTGAGCCAGATTATGTTGACATCTGCTGGGGAACCCTGAAAGGGAGGGGTGAAAAAAACTGTGAAAAGGTTTTTTCTGATTGCCTCTGGTCACAGTCCATTTAGTTTCCCTTCTCCCTGCAGTTTGATGGGCAAACAGGATTTCCAAATTGTTAACATTAGAAGGCAGTCTCTTATAAACCCATTTGTCTTTTTCCTGAGTTTAGAGAAGTTAAATTGAAACTGGGTTCTTTCTATTAGTAATTTTCTTATTACTCTAACAAATCTTGTGGGCCTCATTAATGTCCTGCATTACTGTGGCAGTCTATGCTTCATATTTCTGTTTCTTCAACAGCACTGATGAGATGTTAGGTAAACTCTGTATACCCTAATACTAGGACTAGGTAGGAATGACCAGAAATACTGTGGTATTAGTCTATCTGAGGAGTGAGGAGAAGGGCAGAATAAAGTCATCGTATGTATTCCGTCTAGAGGAAAAAGAGGTTATCTGTCTGTTGCTCTGTGTATTACAGAAGTATGTGCTTGGAGAGGCTTGGAAAAAGATATCCTTCTGGCCTTCTGGTTATAATTAACTCACCTCTTCATCATTTTTTTAGTATTCAGTCTGAAGATAAACTAGTGAGATTCCTAGGCTTTGCCTACATTTAAACCACATCTGTTTCCTAAATATCTTTCTATAGAATACATATTTTAATATGCTGATCTGTTTCTTTCTGGTCAGGAATGTGACAAAATTAGCTTTTCAGACAAGCAACATGTTTTGTACAAACAAATTTATTTTTTTTAAAGTAAAATGCTAATCTGGTTAACAAAACAACCTGAAGCATATTGAGTGATAAGCACTGATTCAATGCCTTTTATCCAATTAAAAGTGCTTGCATAAATCAATCCATGTGGAAGAGTTCAAAGCTGAAATTTGTCTTCCTTAGCAATAAGTGCACTCAAAACCATGCTGCAGAAACAGACACTGTCTTCGCAAGGTGTCCCCAAACCCAGCCTCGCTTATACGTTGTTGTGAAGGGCAGTGGTTTTAAAAATTTTTCATCTGTTTCGCACTGCACGTCTTAAAAACATTTTCTGTCACCAACTTAATGCGCAGTCCTTGACAGATGAGACATGGTTCTTAGAGAAGGGTAAGTTTAAACACTGTCCTGCAAGGTAGTCATCAGACCCAACCTCTTGAAAGCACTGAACCAAACCCAGCTTTCCTTCTACGTGCAAATGTGGTTAAGCTGCTGGGCAAGCATAGTTGTTTGAGCCTCACTATAAAGCCAATTGATCTCGTTCAAAGGTATGAGTTAAGCACTTAAATGTGAGCCAAGTTCGTTGGGATATCATAATGGTATCACATGGACCAGTCAGACCCACAGGTGAATAATTGAAACTGGGAGAGAAACAGAATCCAGAGATACTTTTTAATCTAGTGGTTTCCAGATAGATGATTTGCATATTTTTCTTCACTTAACTGGAACAGTCACCCAAGAGGCTCACAGCATAGGGGGTTTGGTGCTTAGGTTGGATTTGTGAATTCCATTCCTGGAGCTGAACACAAAAAAATTTCTCAGGGCAATGGAAATGTCACGGTGACCACCCCCTTTTTGTGGAACTTGGTGTCTTCCACATTAGTGTTTCTTATAGCATTTTCGTAGACACTGTGGAAAATCAGCCAGACAAGAGTGTCTTCAGTAAACATTACAAGTATGAATCAGTGTGATTTCATTCCAAAATTTGTTCCAAGGTGCCTTAAATTTCTGTTTCATTCTCCCCCGTGAATTCCCAGAGAAGAACTGTTTTGCAATTGGACCCACAGACGAAACACATCTTATCAAAATGGAAAGTAAATTCTAAAATTTGGTAACGCTTCATGCCATGCTTACAGCAGGGGAAGACACAGACTTAGTCTATTTCTTCCAGATACTCTTATTCCAAGCTGACTGTATCATTTGTGTTCAGAAAAGCCAAACAGAGAAAAAAGAAGTCCAGCAGTTGAACTCTCTGCAGGGATAACAGAGCAGAGAAAATTGCAGGATTTTACAAAATCTTCATTGTTTTGAGAGTTAAATCACTGTTTCATAAGGGAATTATTTTCTCTTGCACTGCATTAGTTTTCTAAATCTGTTTAAAGCGTGCATAAGGGCGTGTTGCAATTATCTAATCTCAAGATTACAAAAGCATAGATCACTGTGACAAGGTCTACATAAATAGTACCAGGCCTTTGGCCAGAGGTGGAAGGAAAGAAGTGACATCATCGTAATCGCACAGATTAACAACAACACGAAGTTCCTGCCATCTGGAAAAGGGGAAACGTAACCGTGAATGGTCACACATTGTTGTGGACAGTGGCTCAGTGTCCAGGTGGAGACCAGTGATGAGTGGTGTTCCTCAGGGAATCAGTGTTGGGATCAGCACTGTTCAGAGTCTCTGTCAGCACCGTGGGCAGGGGGATTGTTGCCCCCTCAGCGGTTTGCCGATGACACCAAGCTGTGCGGTGCCGTCAGTCAGTGCGCCGTAGGGAAGGGATGCCATCCAGAGAGACCTGGACAGCTCAAAATGACCCAGCAGCGTGTGCTCACAGCCCAGAAAGCCGAATGCATCCTGTGCTGCCTCAGAAGCAGCGTGGCCAGCAGGTCCAGGGAGGTGATTCTCCCTCCGTGGTCTGCTCGTGTGAGACCCCACCTGGAGTGCTGCATCCAGCTCTGGGGCCCTCAGCGTATGAAGGACGTGGACCTGCTGGAGTGAGGCTAGAGGAGGGACACGAAGACGATCTGGAGCACCTCTGCGGTGACGACAGGCCAGGAAAGCTGGGGTTGTTCGGCCTGGAGAACAGAAGGCTTTGGAGAGACCTTGTAGGAGCATTCCAGTACCTAAAAGAGAGCCTAAAAGAGAGCTGGAGAGGGACTTTTAACAAGGGCATGTAGCAATAGGACAAGGGGTAATGGGTTAAAACTGAAAGAGGTAGGTTTAAATCAGATATTAGGGATGAATAGTATTCTTAGACTAAAATTAGCCTTGTGCTGAGGCTCTTGTCCCAAAGATCCATCTGGCCAACTAGAAGACGCTTCCTCCTTAAAGAAGTGTTTCAGAAAAGAAGCTTAAATTTAGAAGCCCTGAACTGGCCCCTGAAACGACCCACTTCTCTACTTCGGCTGTTAAGAGAGCATGAGGACAATAGTTTTCAGCATTAAATCTCTTAATTTAGACCAGCACTTGTGCCTTATGTCAAGATTTCTACACCTGTTTTTCACCATAGACTTCTGTTTATTCAGCTAAACACTAGTTCATTTAACTAGCGTCAGAAGCAGACTGTTCTGTGATAGGAGAAGGCAGACTTTTTCAACAGTGCCTTCTGGTTCTGAGAGGTGTGATGCATTTGTCCCACTCGGTGCTGCCAGAGCAAGGAG
The DNA here is from genome assembly GCA_035584735.1 of Pseudotriccus pelzelni. Taxonomy (NCBI): domain Eukaryota; kingdom Metazoa; phylum Chordata; class Aves; order Passeriformes; family Tyrannidae; genus Pseudotriccus; species Pseudotriccus pelzelni. The sequence goes on along the minus strand of JAWMRA010000078.1, from coordinate 41,093,448 downwards.
AAAATGTTGGTATCATGTGAGACTAAACTGGTGGCAAAAAGATACTCTTCTTAGCCCTTTTGTTGGTTCCCCTTTGTAGATTTCTTCTGTTGCTGTGGTGACCCTTCTCAAACACTCCCTGTATGTATTCAGCAGGGGGTGCAGCATAAAATCCTTAAGAGTATTCATATTTTGTTCCTGTTTGGCATAATGCCATCGTATTTTCCTGAGACATGCAAGTACTAAATTGAAATACTAGTTTAGAAGTCATTGAGCTTAGCCTCGAGTTTCAAGGGGACATGTTTTGAGGGTTGTAGTGAAAAGCATTAAGCAATCTGATAACGTCATCTATATTCATTTCTTCTCTAATAGTGTCTTCTGTTTTAACAGGGTTAAGCCTTGTTCAGCGTTTAAGACCAGATTTCAAGAGAAAATATTCATCAATGTTTGATGATAACACTGTGGCTGAATATATCTATCACTGCAACGTACAGTCACCCAGGTGAGTATGAGTTTCCCAGTGCATGTTTTGAAGTCTGTCGTTCGTTTACTGAGTGCCCGCTACTCCCTCCAATGGCCATGGCAGCAGTGTGCATGCTATTTTGTTTTTAATTGTAGCATTTACTTTGTTGAGCAAAAAGGTAGCGTTGCATTTTTTCTGAATTCCAGAAACTGATAAAGAGACTAGTAAAAACTATCTTATTTCTGTATTTCCTGTTAACTTGTGTTTAATTCTGTGAGAGTTGGGGTACTAATTTAATTTAAAAATCGTTACAGTAGTTTAACGTGTAAAGAATTTATTTAAAAATTTTTAAAATAAAGCATTTCATTCTTTTAAATTTTATCACTCAGTCCTGTAAAAACGTGGGGTCTTTCTGTAGAAAATTACATGTAAACCTGGAAAATTTATTTTTCTTAATTGTGAAAAATCCCAGCCTTGTGTACTCTGTGCTACCAAAAGGCACAGATACCCCAGTTTAGATAAAAAGCAGATCCAGTGGAAATTGAATTGTTTTTGCCCTTTTGAATGGCTTGAAGTGGTGAAACAGCCTTCAAGAACATGACTATTCCTTACGGATGGGCGAAAAGGCCGATGCTGCAGCGGATTTCACAAATGGATCAAGACATTCCTATCACTGTGGTGTATGGAGCACGTTCGTGTATCGACGGTAATTCTGGCAGTACTATCCAGTCTCTGAGACCAAACTCATATGTGAAGACAATAGTAAGTTGACTTTTAAAGCAGTTGTTTGTTTATTGTGTGGACTTGTTTAAGTCATGTCTATGTGGCCGGGTTGGATGGGGCTCTGAGCAGCCTGAGTTAGTGGGAGGTGTCCCTGGCCATGGTAGCAGGGCTGGAACGAGATGATCTTTAAGGTCACTTCCAACTCAAACCATTCTGTGATTCTCTGTTTTTTCTATCAACTGTGGAAATGCTCTCCATTTGGTTTAGAGCCTGGGGTAATAACTTCTGTTTTTCTGTAACAGGGAGAGAGAAAACAAAGTATAGATCAGAGAAAACCTAGTCAAAAGTGTCAAGTTCCCAGAGTTAGAAGAAAAACTTACTGTAACACTAGAAGCCAAACTAGATCTTTGAGCATTGCATTCTTTATTTTGTACTACAGTGTGCTAGTACAAGTAGGTTTTGTAGTTATAGGTGTTGTCTGTGTTTTAAACCACAGAAGTCGTAATATCTGCATATATGTATAACATAGTAGGAAGGCTCTCATAAATGCTTTTCATCTGTCTATATAATGCTTTTGTTTCTTTAGTAAGAGTGGTTTGTACCTGGTGCTTAGGTTCTTGTAAGCATCTTTCTGTAAGTCATCAAAAAAATACTTAGTGTTTTCTTCCTAGCTAATGCATTTTTGCTTAGAAAAATATTAAAATGTGTGTACTTGCAAATTGATGGGAATGTGCACACTGCGTTGGTTTTTTTTTATTTCTATAAAACCAAATTAATTTAAAATTACTCTTCACACATTTTCACATCAGTCAGCTGTGATAATTGAATGTGCATATATGTTACAGTGCTGTGAGGTGATAAAATGTTTGAACACACCAGCTGTCATCTTATTGATGTCTAGAACTGTCTGGACAGAAGTGGCAATATGCGATGTTGATAGTATACTGTAACAGCTCATTCAAATAAAACTTTATACCTTGATACAGTTGACATCAGAGCTGGAGCGTAGAGAAAAGACCTTGTTGAACTGTTTAGGTGTGTTAAAGAGCACAAATAAATTTCCTAAGTGTTAACATTTGGATTGAAAGTGTCACTTAACTGCTTAACCAGAAAGGGAGTTGAAACAAAAAGTCATTGTTAAGAAGTATACAATATATTACTGGGGTAAGCATATACTGTTCAGGCAGATTTTTTCCATTCTGATCAATGGCTTTTAGAAAGGACTGTGAACAACTTTATTGTATTCCAGGTTAAAATTTTGTCAAGCCGAATTCAGATTCTAAAAGGTAAACTGCAGTGGTAAAAATTGCAGGGACAATCAAAAAACCATAGGGTGAAAATGGCTCTAATTGAGACCAAGACACGGAGTGGAAGTGCCATGCTTGGTAAAATGCAGAGCGGTTCTAGAGGTTTATTACATGTGTTTATTTCTAATTAATTTTTCCTTTGAGTTTCTGGGGTTTTTTAACACAGTAACATAGCTATACATTTATGGGATTCAGTTAGAGATTTAAGAGAGAGTGTTTTAGGGAGGGAAGGGAAAAACAGATTTAAATACATATTAGTCTTGGATCAATTGTAAAATGGAAAGAAAATAGGTCACGTATCTTTGGTGTACGCTATGGTGAAGGCTTCGTAGCAGTTTTACAGAGAATAACAAATTATAGAAATAATGCTTTCTTAAATCCTTTATTTTGTTACATAATTGCTGTGAAATAATCTAGTTCACAGTTGGGGGGGGTTCTCCCCAAATATTGCATCATTTCGGTTTTACTTGTCTCTGTTTAACATAACAGTCATTAATTTGGAGGTTTGAAATCTGCTTCCACAAGTTTGGAAAATCCCCAGCAGTTTAAGCTTCTGAGTTCTTAATCATTTATCAAAGTACCTTCTTTAGTCTCCTCTGTATCACTTTTATAATAAGAAAATGCAAATGACTTGATGCTCTCTCAAATGCAAACACTTGCAGGATTAGTGAGCAACCTGGCTGAACTATTTGAGTGGAAAATGAAGGGAGTGCAGATGCATCGGAAGTTTGATGTTACAAAGCACGTTCTTCTGAGTTTGCTTTGCGGTGACTTGTGCCCACTTGAATGGTGGGGTTTTTTTAACGAGGTGTGCAATTGAATAAGCAGTAATTTTACCCTCTTTTCCTATGTGCCGAAGTTCCTTCACAGGAGAAAGAAGATTTTTGTCTTCCTTATGTTTAGAGTATTTTTTTTTAAGCTGTATGATGGCAACTCCTAGGTAATGTGTAAGGTTCTTTACCTTATCCGAGTATTTATTAATTTGTTTATTACATTTCTGTGAATCTGACCTGTTTCTTCACCTTTGTCCTCTAGGCTATCCTCGGTGCAGGTCATTACGTGTATGCTGATCAACCTGAAGACTTCAATCAGAAAGTGAAAGATATCTGTGATTCTGTGGACTGAGTGTCTTCTGTTCTTTAGGAAGTTGTACCGTAGATAGCATTTAATGGCAATACCTTAGGAAATCACTAAAGAATGCGGAGCTAATGGGACAGGCTCTGTTTGCACACTGTTTCTTCTAAGAAGCTATTTGCACACTTAAACCACTGAGTGCCTATTTTGGGGGGAATGAAGAGGTTTGAAGCTAACTTTGTACAGCTTTTTTGAGATTATTGACCTGTCAGATACAAAATTGCGTGTAACTTTTGAAACTGGAATTTTCTTCAAAATTTAATTGAATTTGCACGTGTTGAACTCTCTAAAAATGCTGAGTTCTCCAACAGAGAGAACTGTATCAATATAGATACAAGGTACAAAATGCAATTTGGTTTCTTTATGAACCTTCATATTTTTTAGCTGATGTTTCATAGCAAGAATATGAAAACGCATATGTATTTTATTTTCAGAACCCAGAACTCCATATACAATGTTTTAAGAGAGTTGGGGTTTTTTATTCAGTTGAAGTGATAACAGCTTATGAAGCTAATTTTGTAAGAGGGACGGGGCCAAAATAACAAGCAGTGTCTGTGACTGAAGTATGTTTGTTAGTTTGTGAGAAGTTGAGGCTCAATATTAGGAAATCTATCTTCTGTTGAATTTTATTTCCATTCATCTCAAGGCATCCTTTTCCATCTGTGCAACTTTTACGGAAGGCTCAGTTTGTAAGAGTCGATGATGTCACCAGCACTCATGCTTCCATAAGTATTTTGATGTGTAGATTTCAGTGATTTGAAATACAGAAGATGGCTTGTTAGTTACTCCACCTATTTTTAACACTTTACTGCAAGATTTGTTACTAGTCTAAACCTAACAGTTGTAGATAAGCTGATAAGATTTTGATTAGGGCTAGGAAATGGCCACTTGGGCAGTGAGCATATTTTCCATTTCCTTTGGTAGAAAACCTAGTCTACTTTTTAGTAAATGCGGGCTGAGGGAGAGGCAGAGGGAGAATATCGGTGTTCTCTAATTGGGAACTAGAACAGGGTAGTGTATTTTATTTAACATGCAGCCTCCTTGTAGGAAGGATTATTACTGGAATGAACAATACCACTGTAATGAATTATAATTACGTGTTTTGGAGATTCTTTATTTTAATCGAGTGTTTCAATATCAGAGATAGTCCAGTCTCTGCATCTTTTTGAATTATAGTTTGACATTAGTTCTTGACATGCCTAGTAAGTTATATTAAGGAAAATACTTTGTCACTTTAAAGCCAAATTATGTGGTGGGGGTTTTTTTATAACAAGTTTACATAAAACTATTGATCCGGTTTTGAATATTAAATTGACTGCTGAAGAGTTCTTGATACTTTTATGTAGAGAGAATTTGAATTAATGATAGCACCGTGTTAAAGCTTGAATGGAATTCTCTGCATTTTTTTCTCAAATTAAGGAATTGTTGCATATATTTATGGTGTGCAAGGCAAAGATACCTAAAATATTCAGGAATTACTCTGATTATGTTCCCAGCCAAACATAATCTCTCTTTCTAAAGGAGATATTTATCTGTATGGTGCTATGTAAACATCAAACAGTTTTTGTGACTGCCTTGACTGGTAGCATTTAATATCTAGCAAGCTAAAGATTTTAATTAAAATGAAGTATTTAATTAAATTACTTTTTCAATCAGCAGATGCCGGATTTGTAAAGCGAAATTTTGGGTTATTTGCTAAAATCATGAGTTACAAATGGAAAATCCAAAGTATCTGTTCCATTTTTTAATATAAGCTATAAATTATCAGTCATGCCACCATTTAGGTGGATGCCTTCAGCATGTTGGTTTTTTTCACCCATACCAGTGTCTTATTTTGTATTTATCAACTTGAACATCTGTTTTAGTTGTGTGTAAAAACCTAATGCGCAAAATAAATTTTGAGTCTCCTCCAAATAATCAAATGTGTAACAAACTATTGGTATTTTCGGATAGCACTTACTGATGGGAATTCTAGATTCCACGTCAAAAGTTGGAAGTAGGGATAAAAATCTCACACCGCATGTGAATATTGTTTTAAATATCCCTTGCTTTTTCAGCTTATTGTACTAATAAGACTTATTGCTTATGTTTTGCACAATAAATCTTAAATGTTATATTTGATTAATGTTAAGAGACGATATTGCTTCTGTGAAAATTATGTGCAATTAAGTCCTGGAAATCAAGAGTTATTAATAAGTTGAGCTAAACCATCCAAATACATTAAAAATATGGTAATGCTTATTTTCAAATGTCTCAATGTTCTTAGGTTTACATGCATTTAACTGAAACTGGTGAGCGCTTGTCAACAAGTAGCTGCAAGCTCAGAATGTTGATTGTATGTACAAGGAAAATGATTCTTGTTATTCTTCCAGGCAGTATTAAATGCTGCTCTGAAGGTCAGGATGGAATTCTGAATATCCTATTGCGTGCAACAGAGCCTGATCAAATTACCGGAATAAATGTCATAGGAGGTGCTGAAGAGAAAATGAACGGCACATACTGAGAAGACTTGGGAGCTTCACCTTTTGTGAGCAATTACTGTCTAGGAATAATCCCAGTTTCCCTAGAAGTTCAGCTTCAGTGCGATGACCAGTTGCCTCAATGTACTGCGGTGAGCGCTGAACTCTGATGGTGCTGTTTTTATTACAGGCAAAAGGCACCCAAAGAACTATCCCACTCTAGCATCAAAATGAAGAGAGCTGTGTACCAGCGGCTAGAGCATAACAAAAAAGAATCCAAAATATTAATAAAAATGCAAGATTAACAGCCTAAGCCTCCAGGACATGCTCTTCTTCCTGAGGCTGTTGTGATAAAATTTATTTAAAGTAACTTAGTAATATTTTGTTTGCATGGCTGAGTTCATCTTGTTACTTATTGAACCCTGCCAGATTAGATTTTAGTTCTGAAAAACTGATTTTCAGAGAACTTATTGATAAGACTCCATAATAAAACATTCACAATCATCACAAGGAAGTCCCTGTTTGTATCTGATTGGGAAATGGAAATGGAATATGTGAATTCATACATGTTGAGCTTGGAAAAATGGGTCCAAACAAGGGAAATGTCATCATCTGGTTTCACTCGGATTAAATCATTGCTGGCATTGCTTTTTAATAGTTATCTTTTTAAGGTTAGAGCACAGTACTAATAATGCCGAGGTTGTGGGTTTGATCCCTGTAGGGGCCATTCACTTACAAGTTGCGCTCGATGATCCTTGTGGGTCCCCTCCAACTCAGAACATTCTGTGATTCTGTGAAGGTTCCTACAACTGTTTGTTCTGAACTGATGTGCCAGTCTCTGTCTGAAACGCTGGCCAGGTCACCATCAACCCGTCCTGCAATGTTTAAGCATGGCAGCGCACTAATGTTGTCAGAAGCCTTCATCTGAGGATTTATGTATTATAGGAAACACAGGTCAAACTTGTGAAGGGGTGAGGCACTGAAGGTAACTGGAGAGGGCCACGTTTTAGTGGGACTGATGAGATCGGAACGGGACACTGGTGTGTGCCACAGCCGCTTTCTGCTGTTTGTGGCAGTACAGGAAAATGGGTGGAGCCTTCAGGTTTTCAGGCAGATAATGGACAAGTGTGTAGAGCAGAGACAAGTAACTGGAATGACAGCACACACCATAAGGAACTGTGAGCTAGAAAGGAACAAGGCAGCTGAAAATTCAGCAAAATTCAGCGGAAAAGCGGACACGTGGGAATGTTCAAGAGCCAGTTCAGCTCTGGATGAGGATAAGAGAAACGGAGAGGGAAGGGTTTGGGATGCCTGGTGTGCCGCGTAACACAGCTTACCAGGGCAAGGAGGATGCCTTGCAGCACCAGCTAGAGGGAAGTCTGGCTGGAGAGCTTGGGTATGTGCTATATGGGACACTGTAAAGTTTTGCTATCCTTCCTTTGACTAAGGCTTGTCTTCTGACTTCAAGTGTTATTTCCCAAGCTGGACACTTAACTCAGGACTCATACTCAGATGAGAAACATTTAAAGAGTGGCTGTCTCCTGCAGTGCTCAAGAGATCATGAGAAACTCTGTTCTCACAAATCAAAAATCAGCTGGTGGCAAACCATGAGGTAGGGGGTCACTGGACTGCCTGAGGTAAGGTGAAAAATCACAATGTACAACAAGGCTCGCCACTAAAGATCATAAATTCATCTTTCACAAGAGGAGCGGAGGGCCTTGGCTCTGCTCCAGTTTGCCTGTTGCCTTGTGATCACAGGGATATCCTACCTCAAGGTTTGGACATGGTCAGGGGAATGTAGAAGTATAAAATCTGGAAACATTTACCACATATATTTTAAAAATAAGAAACACAAGTAGTAAGAGTGTCCTGCACTGAACTTAAGACATTTTTAGATATGTACATAATTTGCGTTAGTAATTAGCATCGAGATGAAAGGGGTGACAACACTACAAGTTAGGTGTTTACTTGCATTTTATGCTTCACTTGTAGAGGAAGGCTAGCAAACTGAAATAGCTAGTTTTGGAAAGCAGGGCAAGGGCTGTGAAGTGGAGTGTGACCCGAAATATATGCTAAGAAGTAGATGTGCTTTGAAAATGAACTACTGCAAAACAGGATATCCATATATTTACAGGTCTATTTCTGCACTCTTGCATTCACCTACTTGATGTGTAAATGACTGGAGCTGTCTGTGGAGCAAGGTGCGGCTATCACTTCCTTTGTAGCATATTTAAATGCTTGCCTGATATCCAGCTGCCTTTCTGCTTTGACTTTTATTTAAAAATACTTGCATTCACTCAGAGCTCAAACCTGAAATGGAGGCTAAGCAGCTCAGTGGATGCAAATCCCCCAGCCTGAGAACCCCTCTGAAAAAGGAGATTATCGCTCACATCTCCCCGACATTCACGTTCTCCTCAGTGCCTGCCATCTCCCTCAGCTTGTCCTGCTGGACACTGAGCCCCTGTGTTCGCTCATGCACCGGTGGCCAGTTTTGCCTCATGAGTACCCCCAGTCGATGCTTTGATGAGCACAGGGTTAAGGAAAATAACCGTTCTGCAGGCACAGGAAGGAAGTCTCCAGTAGTGGGGCCATGCATGGTGGGTGCAGGCAAGGCACAGGAAAAAGCGAGCTGGCTCATCCCCTAGCACTGACTCCTTCTAACTTTCAGCCAGAGGCCTGGCCATGCAGGAGGTCTCCCAGCTGGGATTCAACATATTGTAGAACCACAAAATCACAGAATAGGTTGGGGTTGTAAGAAACCTCTAAGATCATCTGGTTTCAACCCTCAAAGCCCCATCCAACCCAGCTTAGCTTCATGGAGATCTCCTGTGCTTCAGCCCCCATTCCAGTGGGTATGGGAATACTGCACAAGGAGGGATGTTGCTGGCAGCAACCATGGTGGGTGCCACGCAGCCTGGAAGCTGTTTCAGGGTGATACGCAATGTCCCAGCAAAGTCTGAGTTGGTACCTACTGTAAATTAGAGTTATGCCTTGTCCACAGAAAACAAGAATTCAGGTGTGTCACAGAGGCACAGAGGTCTGTCACCAGAATGTTGCATAAACTATTTTGCTTTATTTGAATACTGGCAGATTTCAGCAGCAATTTGCGAGACAACAACTATTAACCACACAGTAGCGTTTGCCTGTTGTAGAAGGGCTATAGATTTGTTTTATGAGGGTTCTAAAAATAGTTTTTGCAAAAATGATAAAGAGTTAGCGACAAAATGCATTTCTTTTTATCGCGGCAATATCTGGAAACAGATGAAAATCCAGCCAGGTGAAAGAATCCAACCTCTCATCAAGTCACATCTTTAATTAATAGGCAAATTATTGCGACGGGGATTTCCCCTGGCGCCTTCAGCACAAACCAGTTCCCAGCTGGGGCTGCGCATTCCTGCCACTCCAGTGTCTCCATGCCTGCACTGTCAGCCGTGTGGAGCAGGGACAGCAGGAGCAGGGAGGGAAGGGGAGACTCTCGCCTCCTTTCTTCCATCGGTTGGGAAGCCGAGGCTCTTGGCTCCCTTTCTCCATCAGTTCTGCGCAGACCCCACTAGAGGGGAGATGGCGCTCCCAAACCGCCCCAGCACTTCCTGCGGGCCTCTGCTTCTGCACGGCGCTGCTTTCAGGGAAAGAGCTGCACTGCAAGTTCTTCTCCCGCACCTGATAGATTGATGCCTATAGGTGTCGGGCAGGGATGAAATAGGAATTTCATCTGTTTGATTCACTCCTTTCATACAGCAAAGGGCAGGTCATGGAAAAGGTGAGTGCGATGTGGTCCCATAAACATAGACCTCTGTAGTACTGCCTCACTGTGTTATTTATCCCAGTGTCTTTTCACAAGGCAGAAATGAAATCCATGCAGAAAGACTAGCCATTGGAAAGAGGAGGGGGAGTGCAAATGAACCTCCTTTATTATTATATATGAACCTCCTCTATTAGACCAGCCCCAGAATGAGAATGAATGGTGATAAGAGGAAAAAATAACTGCGACAGAATTATTAAATAAGGGGGCAACTTTTAAAGTGGCTCCAGTCTGGCTTCTAATTTTGTTCCTGTAATTTGATTGTGGGTTTAAATGGGACTGCTTAGACATTAGCTACTTGATCTGCAAGCAGCAGCAGGTACGCAGTGCAGAAGTATGCGCTGGGGCACGGCCGTGGGCCTGCTCTGCCAGGGCTGAGTGGGTGCTGCACCCAGCCAGCCTGCTGAGAGGGACTGAGGGCACGGGAGGAGATCCCCTCCTGCCGGTGATTCTCTCATGTCCAAGGGTCAAGACCCCCAGAGATGGGGAGACAGCTCAGAGATGGGCTGAGTGGGACACGGCATGTGGGTGTATATCCCACAGGGATCCCCCAGCCTGCACCGGCCTCTCCTCTCACTCCAGAAGATGCAGTAGCGCCTGGCTGGCCATGCCCTAGGGAAAGCGGTGGCAGCTTTGCTGCTGCCTAGACAGGTCTCTGCAGAAAATACTGTAGTAGGCCTGTATGTATCCACTCACAGGTGTAACAGAATGAAGCTAGGAGGAAACAACGCTGTAGGAAACAAGGGCAGAATTCACTACTGACATAATACTGATGCTTAAGTGAAAAACAGTATAGATAGGGCTACAGAAGGTGCTGTAACTTGCACCAGCACAAGGGTACCTCCAGCCTCCATTGCAGCCTGCCGCCACTGCATGTCACTGTTAGGACAGAGGTCTGTGCAGCTCTGGTGGGGGCAGACCCTGCCGTCCCCCAGGTGGGACCGCCCTGTGGAGATGGGCTGCGGGAACCCAACACCCCAGGCCTGGTCCCCCAGGGGAAAACCAGTCGAAAGGCTTAGTGTGCCCTGCAGAAATAGGTTATGAGTAGTCTGAGCTACATGTTTGGATAAAAGGGTGGGGCTTTCTCTGAGGCAGACTGCAAATAGCACCTGGCATGGATAACGGGGGACAGGGGAGTAGGATATGCCCCCCTGGACATTCCCACTCAGCGCAGTTTCTCACTGGGGAAACGGAGGCTGCACGAGCTGCTGCCGAGGGAAATGGATGGTTCACCATACCTTACTGGTGGGGCTGGTGCCCATGGGAGCTGGGATGAGGTGTGACTGCTTCCAACACCTCAGGTCTCCCACTCAGGATGGCGACAGACAGATTTGACCCTACTGTGACTGGAGCATGGGTCCGGCTGGGATGCCAGAAGGTGCTGGGATAAGCCTGTGAGACTGAAAGTTCACCCCACAGTTTAGGGGATTATGGCCATGGCCAAGCCCACATGGGCATTGTGCTGCTGGTTGTGGCTGCTGGGCACCCTCCCTCCCAGTCTGCGTGCTGATGGTGCAAGAGATGACACCTTGGCCCATGCCATTGCCCTTGTCTGCATCTCTCTGACTGGAGGTGGGAATGTGGTGACAGACCACATAAAGGATGATGTGTCTGCCTCAGAATCACCTATTACAGAACATGAGTCACAGTTCAAGGGGAAAACTGTGTGCTGGGCATCAGTCATCGGGGTACATAAGTGTCAGTTAAGGAAAGGCTCTTGCTCTCTGTGTGCCTCACTCACGTGTGCTTCTGGACATCTAACAACACTCTGGAAGCAGGGATTTGTGCTAAGGGGACAAGGAGAAGGCCAGCAGTGACACTGTATGGGAAATCATGTTTCATCTACTCAATACCTATATTCGTCACCACGCATGCCGGCTCCAACTCAACAAAAGCAGTGGCATTTGAGAAGATCGCACGGGAGATGTCCATGACATCCTATCAGTCCTTTGACCAGCCATCTCAGCACCTGTAACATTGTCTCCTTGTCCTGCTGCGATCCCTGTGCTCCATGGTCTGTCACCACCAAACCACAGCGTGCGACCCAGACCTGTGGCCATGTCACATCTCTTTGCTGCTCCTGAGGGATCAAGGTTGGGACAGGAGCAATTTGGCAGCCCAGAACTTGCTGCACTACTGAATTTCTTACAGCGTCTTTCAGGCTGAGATGCTTTAAGAAATGCTGGGACATTTGAGCATCTTTCAGGCTGCGATGCTGTAACTCTCGGCTGCTTGGCAGGTCCCCCCAGCACACATGCACAGGCTGTTTGTCTCAACAGGATATTAAAAAGAAGAGGTTATAAAAGCAAGGCGTGATATGAGGCAAGGCTCAGCACCAACATTTATGTCCTCTCTGCAGCTCATGTGCAGCAAGCAGGAAACATCTGCAGTCCTTGCCACTCCCTCCTCATGCCCCTCTGGGGCTGCCACACTCCCCCTCGGGCCTCTGGTGCTCTGATGCTGGTTGAGTACCCTGGTCCCACTTGTTATTTTTTCATGGGGGACCAGGAAACCCGTTTCAGCTCTGTCTGAGATACCCAGTCGTGCCTGCATTATACTGCCTGCCTCTGGTCCTTCCTTCAGCATGGACTGTGGCCCTGTGCTTGTGGGTGGCTTTTCCTGGCACTGACACCTCACTCATACATTGTTGCTTGTCTTCATCCCCATCTCCTTTTGCTCCTGGCTGGATTTCCTGGTAGCTCCTGGATTTTCCTGGACCTGGCTCACCATGCCAGGTGAGGCTGTCAATGGTCACCAGGTCCAACCCTGCTACAGCGAATCTCCATCACCAGCCAAGTTTTGTTTACTCAGTTTCCCAAAACTGCTGAAGAAAATTCCCCTTTGCTGTTTGATTTCCAGTGACTGCACATCTGATTCAGCACTGGGGGCAAATGGTGTTTCCCACAACTTTATCAGGGAAAGAAACAGAGGAAATCAGGGATCGCATCCCACTGGGCTACAGGCACTGGTGATGCCCCAGTGGAACAGGGTGCAGAGGGTAAGGCAGTGAGCAGTAGCACAGGGCTACCCACTGCGACATGAAATGGCATCTCTCAGTTTTAATATCAGAATAGCTGGCCATATTTTCCCAGTGCATGCCAGGATAAGTTAAGCCAGCTCCAGATCCCAGTGATCAGGCACACATACGCAGAGATTTCCCTCTGTCATGGCTGTGAGCTCCCATAATAGTTTATTCCTGTTTCACCCCACTTCCCCAGTCATCTTTTTCTCCTTCCTCCTCCCTTCTGGTTTTACAGTCACTGGATAGACAGGCTTGCAGGCTATTTTTAGGTCTCTAAATTACTTTTCAGATCTATTCTAAATTTATCTCCCAGCAATCTGAAATCTTGACATCTCAGGAGTGAGAATCATGTCTGAAAAAGAACAAGGAAGAAGTTTAAAGTCTGGCTTACTGGGCTGGACCCTTTTTGCTGTGGCAGCCTCTCAGTCATCTTCCTCCTCATCCCTCACCTCTCCCAGTACATGTACTGTGACTATCCTGGCCAGCCTCTGCCAGGGGTGAAGGGTGGTAATTCCCACCTGAGCAGTTGCCAGGACCAAGGACATCCCCGGAGAGATGGGGGGTGAGGAGGAGCCCAGGGACAGAGGAGTATGGAGGCAGCACCCCAGGGTCTCATTTTAACTGGGTGCAGACCAAGGAGCCAGGTTTGCAGCTGCAGTGCATTGAACCCCAGTGGTTTTTTTACCTGCAGAGCTTCCTCGGGGTGGGGGGGGGAGAGGGGGGAAGTAATGTTTTTGAAAATTAACCAAGAAAATGAGTATTCTTGAAGAAGATGATGCTGCGAGCCCAAGGCAAAGCTAGGAAGAGGAGGCAGGAGCCCTGCTGTGCAACTGCTGCAGGTTGCTCTTACGCAGAGCTAGAAAAACAGGAAAACTTCAAAATATTCCTTCGGAACTGGTCGCCCTTTGAGCCGCTGCCAGCTCCTCCCTGCAGTGCCTGAAGGATAAATCTTTTGTCTCCACTTCTAAATGCTCCACACCCTGCAAACAACCGGCCCCCAAACCCTCAACAATTGCCGCTTTCAAAAACCACGTACAAATGACTTTATCTCATGGCCTCAGACAGAGGAAACCTCTGGCTATCAGTGCAAGGCTGGGTTCCTGACATCCCAAGCCAAGGAGCTGTGAGGGCTAAATGCTCTTAAAATTAAACTGTTTCCCCCTCCGTCGTTCCTTACAGCCAGTTCCCAGATGAACCAGCAGGACGATGCACTGGGCTGGGTGGAAGTGAAGGGAAGGAGAAAAGGAGGGAAGGAGTTAACCTTCTTCCCATGGTAAAGCACCAAGGCTGCCTGCCAGTTTTCGGAAAAGCTGCAAGTCATTCTGCCAGGACGAGGAGGAGGTTTTGAAGTCTCTGGGATGTTCTCAGGAAAGTGCCGCAGTACAAGCCGAGCTGAGCTGGCATGACAGGCAGGGCGGGGACCTACCCAATGTGGGAAGGGCGCAAAGAAACCCCAAGCAGGAGCATCCTGGCAGGACTGCAAAAATGCTGCTGTCTTCAGGTTTTCTTCCTCACCTTCTTCTCTCCTTTGGCCCTCATTCTTTACGTGTCCCAGCCCCAGCATTCCAGACGCCTCCTTGCAGATAAAAAACCTGGGCAGGGAGATGGTGCTGCAAGCCCGAGGCAGGAGAGGGAGCAGCCACCACAGCCCTGCCTCCCTGGAGCACTGGAAAATACTGGATACCTTCTTGATACCCTCTGATGGCAATAGAAGTCTTCCAGGGGTGCACTAAGCACCGTCTCCCTGTAGGGAACAGCTGGGGCTATGCCTGGCCTCCTCCTCTTTCCCCTCAGCCCTTAAGAGTCCCCAGGCATCCGGCACCAGTTTCTCCAAATGTGCTGCAGCTGATGGAACATAAGGGGACATCTTGCTATCAACATCCATTTCCTGAGAGGAAAACTACTTTCTTGAAAAAATAACAGTCCGTGGTGCACTGTAGTTGGAGAGAAAATAAATAACCCACCAAGATAAAACGTCATCGGCAAAATACAGGGGTCCCCTCGGGCACATCTCAGTGGTGCCTCGGCACGGTGGCTGCACCAAACATGTGGCAGATGCTCAGAAAGATGAAGTTAGATTAGGCAGAAAATAAAACCCTACCAACTGGTGTCGCTTTGGAGCCCAAATTTGCAGGTTTGGGAAGCAGAGGCGGCAGAACGGAGCAGCAACGCAAGGACGCTGAACTGCAGATTTCCTCTTCTAGGGGAAAAAATCCCCCTCACAGATGGATCCCACCCTGACTTTGTTGCTTGGCAGCATAAAACCCAGCAGATTAAAGGCATGTAAAATCACCAGTGTAGTTTCTTAACTTATATTTTTACATTTAGAGTATATTACATCCAGCGCAGTCCAGGCTTTTGAGGGAAGCTTTGGTCAATTAAGATTAGCTGTTATTCCACATTTATTACCTTCATTTATGAATTCTTCTCCTTGCCAACAGGCAGAAGGAGAAGAAGGTGAACAAAATAAATAAATAATTGAGAGAGAAGCAGGTCAGGGCCCTGATTTCTATCCCCCTGTCATCTCTGGCAAAGCTCTGTTCTGTGAGTCAGCTCCGGTGGACTCTGGGAAACCATCACTGTTCCAGCACTTCTATTAACCCACAAATATATATTATCCTGACAGCCCCTGGGGTGAGTCAGGTGGGTTTGAGCAAGGGCTTCCTGCCAGCTGGTGTGCCACTGCCTCTAACCTATATTGGTCCCAAAGGCACCAAGCCTCTGCTGTTCTGGGCATTGCTAGAGGAAGGGGACTGGTCTAGAGGGACCACCAGGCTGACCTGGCCCTGGGTTTTCTGGCTATAGTTGCTCGAGATGGGACCACAGCATGGGCCTTGTGCTGCAGAAGGGTGGGAAGGTGGTTGGGATATTGGCACAGCACCCTCCTTGCACTGCTCCAGCCTAGCATAGGGAGAGTGGGGCCCTGAGGCACTCAGCATCCAGGGCTGGGTGGCACTTCTGAGCCCCAGACTGCATGGGCCCTGTGCCCAAAAAGGGCCAAGTTGAGAGAAAACATGGGATATATTTCAAACTTATATACCTAAATGAGCAGTCCTAGAGGCCCTGTGCTCCTGGGAACGCATCAAAACCTTCGTTGTCTTTTTACACCTTTAGTCTCTGCCTTGCTTTTACAATTGCATAATAACAATACGACCTTGAGAGAGAAAAATGAGCAACTCCAGGATGCTGGTTCAGATGATGAGAGCTTGTGTAACACTGTATTTCTGGCAGGCTGTCACTCCAAAAATGTATGTCTCTAATCAAAGGTAGATTTAAAAAAAAATACTTCTTCCCTTTGCTCCTATAGCAGTATTTCTAAGGCACATGTTATTACCGGTGCGTTGTTGGGCCAAGGGGTTAAATCTCTACATCTTTTACATTGCATGATGTGTACCTATCATTTCTGCATAGATCTGGAATGAAGATGAAATAGCTCGTTACTCATCAGTGACAAACAAAAAGTACCATGAATCAAAGTAATGGTCAAGGCGGAAAAAGGAAGATGATTGGGGTCCCATTGTTCAATGTCTTTCTTATCTTGCAGGAGTATGAGGAGCAAACAAGCCCCTGGCTTGTGCAGAGCACATTCCCCCAGCAAGAGGAAGTAACCCATACAGAAAACCCTGAGTCCTCTGCACAGTTAATAATTAGAGAACCCTCTGAAAGCAAAAGAAAACAAGCATTGTTTGATTTGGTACCTAGGGGGAAGGTTAGAGGTGTTCTTTATGTTGCGGGACAATGGGTCTTGCAAAGGTCACAGAGGTGGTGCCGGTCAGGGTGAAGATGCAAAGAGCCTTTATCAGCCCACCTTATCTGGGAACCCACCACCACAGGCTGGGCAAGGCTCCTCACTGCCTGTTTGTAAAGGGCTGATGCAGCACACCTGAGAGCAGCCTTCCTCAATGAACAGCAACTAAAGAAGGGGCAAGAGGCCAACGGGGCCCAGCTTGGAGGCCAAAGATCACCTGGTACTGCACACCTGGGTTGGGGCAAAGCCTGGTATCAGTATAGGCTAGGGGGTGAACAGATTAAGAGCAGCCCTGCTGACAAGGACTGGTGGTTGAAAGTTGGACATGACCCAGCAACAGGTGATCGGAAGCCCAGAAAGCCAACCACATCCCAGGCTGCAGCAAAAGAAGCTGATCAGCAGGTCGAAGATGTGATTCTCTGTTCTCATGAGCCCCAACTGGAGCACTGTGTCCAGCTCTGGGGTAATCAGCACAGGAAGGACGTGAACCTGCTGGATTGAGTCCAGAGGAGGGCCATGAAGATGATCAGAGGTCTGGAGCACCTCTCCTATTAAGACAGGCTGAGAGAGTTAGTATTATTCAGCCTGAAGAAGAGAAGGCTCTGGGGAAACCTTAGGGAAGCCTTCTAGTATCCAAAAGGAGCCTACAAGAGAGCTGGAGAGGGACTTTTTACAGCAGTGTGTAATGCTAGGACAAGGTAGAATGGCTATAAACTAAAAGAGGGTTGGTTTACATAAGATATATGGAAGAAGTTTTTTGCAATGAGGGTAGTAAAATGCAGCAACAGGTTGCCCAGAGAGGTTGTGAATGACTTCTTTGATGTCATGAGAGACCTTCAGTTGCACAGGGAAGAACTGATGCCCTTGGTTTGAGTTCCTATCTTTTGTGATGAGAAGATCTCGCTCTCTTTCCTTGGAAGAAGCGTTCCCACAAGGTATGGGTCAAGAAAGAAAAAACTCGTAGCTGATGATTTCAAATATATTGTGTACAATGATTGTCTTTGACCGTATGGGCTAGGATTTGACTCCTAATTGTAACTGGACTCCAAATTGTAAATTTGACTCCTAGTCCTCCGTGGAAGCTGTGGGAATTCAGTCCATTCAAACCCTGTGTGCTGCCTGGGACGCCATCCCACTCTGTGACCCACAAAACACAGGTCCCTGCTCTGCTGAGCCACCTGGGGGACCACAGGGCAGCCAATGCTCAGTAGTCTGCTGCAAGACCTCAGCTACCTCCTGCACTTCCTCCATCATGTGGTATGTGGTCTGTGGGTGGAAGTCCATGTTATTTTCAAAGTGAACTCCCCTCTACCATTTTTCCCACCCAGAAACACCTCCTGCTTATTCTTCTCACCGTCCCAGGAGACCCTTGGCCGCACTGGGAAGCTCCACCAGCAGCAGTTTCCCTGTACTCACAGCTGAGTTACCCTTGGTTTCTTCCTGAAGCCCCTCAGCTCTGGATGACCCAAGGAAACCTTTTGTTTGTGGTGCTGGAAAAATTCAAACCAACCCAGAGTGTTTTGCATGATGTGGCTGCTACTGAGGACTGTGCTGTTTCTTTGCACTTGGAGAAGGTGGTGAGCGACTGATACGGATGCAGTGTGTCTCTGGCACCATTACAGCACTTACTGTTTTGAGCAGAGGATGGATTTGCAAAAAATTTGCAAATAAATGGGATAATTTTCCTGAGTTACAAGTGCTTTGGAAAATACATCCTTTGACAAATTTAGCAGCAGTCTTCAGACTTGTGTCTTCTCATGAATGCACCAGAGAAAATGTATAGTGTAGATGTTTCTCCAGCCTTCCCTTAGGGACAAAGTGTTTCATACAGGTTGCATTCACAGGCTCTTGAGGGAAGGTAAGGTGAGCCCTTCACCTGCCAATGAGCACAGAAACTTTGTCACACTCTGAAAAAGGAAAAGGCAATAATGGCTGTCCCAGAGATTGCCCCGTTTCACAGGCGATGGAGCTTTCTCCTGGGAGAATGGGGGTCGTGAGTTGGCAGAATTCATCCATCCCTTCAGAGAAGAGGAAGGTGGAATTACATGACCGCTCAGAAATGGGGATATTTCCTGGGGCAGAAATGGTCTTAGTGCAACTGAAAACACTGGGAGCTGACACACATTTTGGAAAAGCACAAGGGCTGTGAGGTATGGGGAGAGGATGTGGGCAGGAGGATGATGAGGGGCATGTAAGGGGCATGAGCTGCAGAGGCAGTGGGGAAGTCTATGGGGCACGCAGAGTTACCTGCTTCTACCTAACAAAACCAGCCTAACTTCTCTGCATCCCTGCAGGAAAGCCAGAGCTTGCATGTGGGCATGTGCCTGAAAAACAGAAATGGAAATAGAGCTGATATTCTCCAGATTTAAGTAATCATGTTTCCTTTAGGTAAAAGTGTTGTCTTTGCATTTCACAGTCACTGTACCAGTCTATTATTTTCAACCTGGGCAAAAGAGGAAACTTCTCAAAGAGATACATACACACTAATGCTAAATGCATCCATGGATGTGTGATTAAACCAAAAATACTCAAATTGCACATTCTGCCACCCTCCTCTCTTCAGCTCCTGCCATTATAATCTGTAGAGGTGTAAAGAGAGAATAAAACGTAATAAAATTTGGCAAGTCACAGAAAGGCACCCCCCAAATCCCTGACTTTACCCAATGTTGTTAGCATCAGAAAAAATAGAAATGGATTAATTAGACTATATTTTGGAAGACACGTTCATCTAGTGCTGGAATGAATATCTAGTTGAAATGTCATAGCTGTGTCATTATTTCAGAGTGTCACTAAAGGGCAGGTCTCAGTCATTAAGGTTTGTCTCAGTCTACAACTCCTTATTCTGAATAAGTTTGAGTTCTTTCTTAAATTTGACAATTGTTTGCGTTTTCGGGATTCACAACGTTTTGTTTTGGCAGAATCAAAATGTGTCAATGGCGTACTTTTCCTTAGAAAATACGGCTGCTCTACCTTATCCCCCTTAGTGTCATCGGCTTTTCAGTTTCCCCCTGCAGGAAATAGAAACAAAGAAGCCTAAAAAGCGGACAGTATTTTCACACCTTTTGAAGTTTCTCTAATGTAAATTCTCTCTCACACAGGGGCAGCGGCTGGCTGCAAAGCTGCCCCAAAACTCCCGCTCTTTGTACTCTCAGTCACGGTTCTCCATTTCCCAGGAAACTGGGGTATGGGCGGACAGACTGGAGAAGTGCTGTGTGGCAGGCGTATGTCCTCGGTCCTCTCATTTCTTGATGCACCTGCAAACGCATCTGTATTTGCCTGCATGACAATGTAAATGAAAAAGCCTTGTTACCCTTTCTATCTCCCACGTCATCCTTGTCACTGCTGCTGTTACCTGAGCACACATAAAGACACCGCATGAGAGGAAAATGGGGTGAACTGGCTGCCTAGGTTTAAAAGGGAACGCTAGACAGGGAACCAGCCCACCTCCAGCTTTTGTAGTCCCTGGCGTGAAATGGTGTTTTCAGCCTGGTAACACACAGCCCCCTGTGTGCGGGGTCCTTGGCTCTGCTCGGGAGGGCTGAGATGTGGTACTCGTGCTGTGCCTGCTATGGGTCCATCAGCTCTACAGAGATGTGGTGTTCCAGGGAGCCAGACATACCCCGTGGGCAGCCCCACCACTTGGTGCTTTTCTTCCACTGCTGCCCCTGCAGACTGCAACACATCCCACCGCACTGTCCCACCTTATTTCCTTTAAGGTAAAGAAGCCACGCAGTTTCTTTTGGGTGGTCTTTCCCCTCAGAGCTTGGGGCAGCAAGTCTTGAGGCTGCTACCAGGAAGAGAAGTGGGTGGTGTGGGGCTGGGACAAGGAGACAGGACTCCACATTCCTGCTCTTTGCTTGTTGGAGCTGACCTCCTGAGAAGGCAAAGTGCTGACCACAGATCTTCTCTTCCTCCTCCTCCTCCGCTTGCTCTCCAACAGTAATGCACATGTGCTTTGTCCATAAATATATTATTTTGTGTTCCTGCCAGCCCAGACTAATAGGGCTAATGTTTCCTGAGGAGCAGCCCAAAGCTACATTAGCCGCAGATGTTTGATTGATTTAAAACAAAGAGCCTGACCGCCAAACTGCTCCATATGGTTTCTCTTCCTGTCACTTTGCCTGCAGGGTTATCTCTGAAATGCAATTAAGGTGCTTAAAAGTACATTTTCAGGAAGATGCAGAATTGATGAGGGTGGGTTTGCCGATGGGTGCCTCCAAATTGTTCAAGCAAGAGAGAGGAAAGTCATGCCCTACCCTTAGCAGCTGCACACATGCTTTTTCCACTTACATGAGGACCTTAGGAGGGCAGGCCAAAAAATGCCCCCACTGTAAAGACTTTGCTGTAGATGTACTTTGCCAGTACTCATGTCTCCTGATATTCTGCTCATTTATTATTGAAATCAAACATTTCTCTAATTAGATATTTACTTGGGAACTTAAGTGCTGCAGAGATTTCATTCAGCCCCACCTCTCCCCCTCTCACGCTGCCTGGGCACCCTTTGCTTGTGCAACTCCGTCAAAGACGCCGTAATGCCGCTGAGGGCAAGCTGAGCTCTGCCTGTCATTTGCTGTGAGGAGGGTGTCAGTCCTGCCTGCACACTGGGGGCCTGACACCACACCTGAGGACACCCACTCAGCTGCTGAAGACCCAGCATGGCAAGTCTGGCTGCTGAAACCATCCCCCGGTCCGCTGTGGGGCTGACACCCCTGATCCATCCGGCTCCTACCAGGACCACAGCCTTGTATGCCCTGGCGGGGCTGAGGACAGAAAGAGAAATTTGTGGCTTCTTTGCTTTTAATGCACAGAGTCTGTAGATGAAAAAAGTGCGCTTTTGTTCACCAGTCTTCCATCTTCCCCTTAGTTCAGCTAAGCAACGGGAAAGCAACAGCCAATTACATCACATTTTTTAAGAGTTTAAATGCTCTGGTTTCTGAACACAGATCGTTTGAATGCTTTTCCATGAAAATTTCCAAAATAGGTACCTGATATCTGCAACCTCAGTCCATGTCTTGGTGCATAAGGAAAAGAGAGTGGGATAAGTCACCTGCAGTGACCTGAGAGACAGCCGGGTCCCGTCTCTGGACCACAGACAAAAAATATCCATGGATTTGAACAGGCAATCCCAAGCCTTTCCATTTCATATTATTTACGTTGCAACAGGCCTGAAGATTCATGGCAACAGTACATGCTGTAAGCCCACAGCAGCACAGGATAATTATCTAGTGCTCACCTCTCTTCAAACTAGATCTTTGTTAACCTTGTCCTTACCTCTTTCACAACTAAAATCCTAAGGCGATTCATCATAGAAAGTCTTGGTAACTTCAAGTATAACTGCTAAGTAATTTTCAAGTGCATGCAATTACCATGCCCGATTAATCTCATCACGAGTCTTAAAGCCAGGTTTTTAAATGGGCCTTGGATCTAAATAAGCTCTAGTGTGTGTATATATACATTGTATATACACATACATATATATGCATACATGTACATATATATATCTGTACATATGTATATCTGTGGGTCTGTTTGTATCGGAGACCAGGAGAGCAGCCCTCAGAAATGCATCTTTCTGTGTAACTTGCTTTATTCTCTAATTAGGCATTTGTATAAATATTACCCTGGCTACTGCATAGCCCTTAAATTCACATACGTGATTGCCACTATCCAGATCTTTGTAACTATTTAAAGTGAAGTTTTTCACAGAAAACTGATTGTACAAACAACACCATATTGCACAGTGTTTATTTTCTTTCAAGGGCTTCCAGAGCAAATGTTCTTCAGCTCCAAACAAGAGGAGTAGCTTGCTTTCTTTTTTTGGCCGTGCTGCAAAATCAACCTGAGATCTGAAACCTCAGCTATTTTCTCCTCTTGGCTTTCATACCCCCCTCAGGGAAGGCAGATATGGATTAGAAGAGCCAGTCTTCACTACCCTGGAAGATTAAGCAAATGAACTTAGCCACTTTCTGATTCGTCCCTCCACCCCTAATCATCAGTAATAAAACAGCAGAAAGGCTCATTCCTTGCTGTGTTGCTGTGCTGATAGGTTAAACGAGTGTTCCGTGTGTGTGGGAAACCCTGTGGAGGGTTTGGTCCCTTGGAGGGCGGGTGCAAAACATTCTGCTGGGTTGAAGTACCTTCCTGGTGGCCTCGGCAGCGCTGAGGTGGAAAGTTCATCGGCAGTAGGTTCCGTCCCTTCTGTGGGCACAGGCTCCACACCGTCAGGCTGGCTGTGGTGGCAAACCAAACGTGCGGGCAGGCTCAGGAGCGGCAGCATACACCCCCATCTGCTGTTCCCATGGGGAAAGCTCCTTGCCAGGGCCACTGCAGAACGAGACTCCTAGGGCTAATAACACTGCGGCCGTTATAAACTGCTTGAGGCTAGCATTCAGCACACAAGTTGTAAACGAAAAGAAGTTTTGCCTGAAAGGTCTTTATTTGGTCACTGGCACTAGGGTACAGAGATTAAACACCTAAGGCCTGTGGTGCTTGGGGAAGGTGTTAGAATAACATGATGGGTAACTGGAGTCATCCAAGGTGACACAAATTCCACCCCAATTTGCCACAATTGTAATCTGAAGACATTTCCTTTGAACCGAAGACCCCTACAGGGACACAAACACTTGATTCAGAAACCTCAAAGCAAAAGAAGTGGAAGTGCTACTCGCCTTTGGTCTTCAGAACTAAGCGTATCCTTTGGGCTTTGAATGCATTTTACAGAAATCATTCTAAAACAACTTGCTAAAATGGACAGGGAGCAAGATTCACTGCATGAAATTTGAAGAAACTATAAAAACTTCTAGAAAGAGAAAGATGACATTTTTTTTTTCTCCTGCTCTCTTCAGCTTTGCATTTACATACAACTGTGAATCTGCAATTTCCTACTGCTTCTCCTTTCTTATGTGAAATATTCTTTAAAGAGAAGTGTCAGGAACACTGCCAGCCAGGCAAACGTAGTAGGAGGCGTTATTTGCAATGTGCCTCCCCTACCCCTGCAGACAGCTGTGTCCCCTGCCTTCCTGCCCTTGTGGGCATTGTGCCTGAGTAGTACCTGCCCTCAATGCCTGCTGTGCCGGGCATCAGGATCCCTGGTCCCTGGGACAGCCCTGTTGCCTTCTCTTGGATCAGTCTCTCCACGAAAGCATTGCTGAAAACTCTGTGTGAGCAGCTCCTTCCCCATCGGAGGAGTGGATGCAACCCTGGGACCAGAATGTTGCAAGCAGCAGGAAATGTGGGCATGTTAATGGGAAATAACCATGGCACTGAGCCATTGCCCACTTTGGACCCTTCTCTGATTCCTCTCTAAGCTACAGCAAATTCAGCTGGTTCTCAGAGCTAGGCTTTATCTCCCCTCTGGGAGGTTTCTGGGTCAGCTGTATTAAAATGCATTTATTCTTAAGGGGGTCAGTAATCTGACACAATAGTGATGTACGAGTGAATGGGGAGAATACATAAATTTCTAACAACGCAGAAAGAAGAATCCCAGAGTTTTGCTATCTGTAAAAACGGAGCATGGGATCTGTCACTTCATGTCACAACAGCCAAATTAAACAAATGCAAGCTGACAGGAAGAAAAGAAACGAAGGATTTCTATCCAATTACTTCCCGAAGAATATTAATTCACGGGGGCACTTTCTTTTGTGTTAGCAAATAAATATTTAAATGCACCCAAAGTTCTTCATATTCTGAAAGTTGGGTTTATCTGCATAGGAGAAATGGATGCTGTGGGCACTTGTTCCTGAAAGGGAAACAGAGGACAGACATCACCTTTGCCAGAGGCTGTAGGTTGGCATGTGTGAGTTCCATGGCCAGGAACTGTGTTTCTACAGCTGTTGAGATGGGTAGGATGGGCAGTGAAAACACCTGGGCATCTAGTTTTGGATGCCTCAATCACCACTACTGAAACAACGACTTGAGGGTATCACAAAAGCGCTTGAGATGAAGAGACCTCTGCAAGCAAAAGGTCAAGCTTTCTTGCTGTAGCAAGGGGCAAAAGAAAGCCAAATTTAAGTTGTCTGGAAGTTTCAGCCTGGTTAGGAGAGGTGAGCATGGACCTGCAACTTCTAGATGATCACAAGATCAGAGTGATCTCTTTGACCAAGATGTACAGGAGGTGGACTATGCAAAGGCTCCTCATCAGAAATGCGGTCAGGAAAGACAAATCCTGGCAAATCTCTGGCTCTGCGCTCAGGCGAGTGCTCAGAGCAGGTTGCAGCAGGGCTGAAATGCGTCACGGTGAAACGGGAATGTGAGTCAAAGACACTTTCCCCTGGGTACACACAAGGAAGAGGAAGGTGAAAGTGCCAGGAAACATCACGATACTCATGAGAGAGAGAAAGCAGACGCCGAAAGACAGCTGCGAGCTTTGACGGGCCGTGACCAGGCACTTTCCCAGGGTGCAGGGAGCTGCCCACTGCCACAGCCTGGGGACCTTCCTGCATAACCCACGAAGGCATCCAAAGGCAGCAGGAGGTGGCTCCAGCCTGGTTTGCATGGGCAAGCCTTGGGAACCCCAGGGTGAAGGTCAGTACTTGGCATTGAGAGAGTCCATGCCAGGATAGGGGTGCGATCCCAGTGCAGAGGGTGCTGAGGAGAGGTGCGTTCCTGAGGGAGCAGGACAACACCGCCACAGCTTTTGGGCCATCTCCCTCTCCCCCAGCAGTGAGCAAGGGAGGCAAAAATGAGAGCTGCGGAAGGTGGAGTGGGTGGATCAAAGTCCCATATCCCACCCACCTCTGAGACATTCTGTTTTGCAAGTGGTGCAGATGTGCTGGTGGGTCCCAGCAAAGGGAACACTCTGTTGGCCTCTGTGGCTGTGTCTCCTGTGCTGGAAATGGGCGGAAGGCCAAGGAGCAGCTCCCACTCTTCCCTGGCAGAGCTGGGAGGGCAGCAGCTCCAGCAGCCATGGGGACCTGCCTGGTAGAGGACGCTGGGGCAGGACACTTGTGTCAGATCTCTGCACAGCAGCAGCCTTGGCAAAATTCTAGGCCTATTTGTAAATTGTTCTGCCATGTTACCTCTGTGGGTCCAAGGCTGGGGGCATCCCTGTTTAAGGAGCACTGCGAAGAGCCTCTTTGGATCCTGTGGTGGCTTGACCAGACCCCTATAATTTTTGAATATTAAGGCAGGGAGGGAGATAAAAAAGGGAAGACCAAATTCCTTTGTCGCATACCCTGCTCTAAATCCAGAGTAATTACATTAAATGTAATGAGCCTCCACACTTCCTTCCCCACTCCCACTTGGGAACAGTCATTTGCTGCTGGCCAATTCCTGCAGCAGACAATGCCTTTACCTACCACATTGGCAGAAATCTCCTGGTCAGGAACCACAGAAAGGAGCAAAAGCTGCTGCCCTGCCCTGCCTTCTCCACCTCCTCTTCTTCTTTGCCCAGGGAGAAAAGAAACACCGCTCTGCTCCTCTACTAAGGCATCTAAAAAGCAAACCTCGATTTTATCTGCACCCAGGCTCTGTGTGCCTCTCACTGGTGCTGCCAGTCCCAGTTCCCACACTAATACACCACTCTGCACTGTTTTCCTCTCCACCTGCTGGAGAGAGGCTCTTACCCAAAGAAACACCATTCAGTAGTTCCTTCAGAGCGACGACAGCAGGTTTTACTGCAGGCTGGTGTTGGCTAGCAGCACTCAGCTCTCCAGAGCCACAAACCGGGGAAATGGGGAAACCAGGGAAAGAGAAGAGATCAGGGAAATAGAGGCTTTGCTTTGGCTAAGAGGAGGTAGTGAAACAGAGGTACAGGAGCAGAGAACAAAACTGCTGATCTCCCCAAGGCCAGGAGTAAATGAACAGTAAATGTCAGGGAACTCTCAGTTCTCTACACCCCAGGCAAAGGCTTTCCTGCCAGTCCAGGTGCCCCCCCCTGCACCCCACACAGTGAGATGCTGGGCACCACAAAACTATCTTGCTAGCCTGGCAGGTCTGCTCCAGGTGCGGGCACGGAAGAACAAGCACAGCAGATAAAGAAATTAATCCTCCCACTTTGTTTCCCATAGGTCTGATCCCTGCAGGGCTGGTCCTCTGCAATCCTCATTGCCCAGGGGGTTCTTGGAGGTGCTCCTCCTAGCCAGGAAGTCTGTTCAGGGAGCCGTGAAGCCATATGGAATAACTGCATATTCTTATTATTAATTTGAGCACCTGGAGGAGGTGACAGCAAAGAGCTTATTGGGCGTGATGAGGAGCTGTATTTAAGCCTATTGGTTTCACCAGAGGAAGTTTTGGGACCTTGGCGTAAAAGCAGAAGTGTTTTCAGCACTTGGGCCTCCTCTCTGCTTTCCTTCCCCATGCAAGGAAATATTTTCAGGAATGTAAATGAATTTTTTTGTGCTCAATCGCACTGCGCATTTAAAGCGCCAAGGCTGGGATGTATCTGTGCTCAGCACAAAACAAGGAGGAGGAAGAGCAGAAATGTGATTCTGCTCCCCCACCCCACAATGGCAGCATTTTGGGAAGAAAATCCTACAGGCAAAAACAGCTCATGCTCTGCTTTCTTCGGATGGTGCAGGCTGATTCTTGCTGTCTGTAATTGTAATCAAAGTTAATTTAATCCCGGTGTGGAGGTTGCTGAGCAACTGAAGACATTTATCCAGAGGAGACAGGGGCTGTAATCACGTCACCTCGAGTAAAGTTGGTAAGGCAGCCACGTAGCACTGCTAATGCCCAGGGTAGAGACCTGTGAGTTCGAGGAAGGCATCAGTATTTGTGGTATGGAAGCCAAGGAGAAATCACTAAGGTTATGCCAACACCGTGCTTTCTTCCACAGTCCAAAAGGGTTGGATCAGGTTTGGAAAAAGGTTCCATATGGGCACCATATATGAAAGCACAACTTCCCAGAGGATGAGCAGCAAGTCCCTGCCTGTCTTACAGCCTGTGGGCAAAAAGGAGGTGCAATGCCAATGGAAACAGTCAGTCAAGTCAGTTTGTGTCCCAGGTGGCTTCTTGATGGCTCCTTTTCTCAGAAATCCCATTCTTTCCCCACTGCCCAAGGAAGCTACAAGTCCTCCCTCTTAAAACCGAGAGCACTGGGCTGTGCCATCAGCACCAGGACTCGGGGATGAGCACCCGGCAGCAAGAGCCTGAGGGAGCTGCCCGGAGCAGCGGCGGAGC
Organism: Pseudotriccus pelzelni; assembly: GCA_035584735.1. NCBI lineage: Eukaryota > Metazoa > Chordata > Aves > Passeriformes > Tyrannidae > Pseudotriccus > Pseudotriccus pelzelni. Next base: position 41,065,693 of record JAWMRA010000078.1, on the reverse strand, counting down.
AGCCTCTCCACTGCCGGCACTGGTGAGGGATGGGAATCTCCAGCACCGCCGGTGAAGCTCCTCTGCGCTTGCTAAGAGCCGGCCTCGCTCGGCACCTGCTGTGCCATCATCAGGGCCATTTGCCGGTGATGAGAAGATTTCACGAGGTCGCCTCGGTGGGCACCTGCTGCTGCCGGGGGGCCGGCCTGATTAAGTGCTTCAGCGGGGAAGGAGGGGTCCTGCCATCAGTGCCTCAGCAATCAAGGAGGAATTTTCCTCCGCTCTTTCTTTTTCTTTTTTTTTTCTTTTTTTTTTTTCTTTCTAATCATTATTTTCTCCAAAAGCAAAGCACTTTCGTGGAATTTAAAGGCGTGCACCAGTGGCAGGAGGAGGGAGGCAGCCTGCCAGGGAAAGGGACCGAAGTGTGGTGGGGTCCCAAGCACGCCAAGCTCCTCACCGTAACTGCTTCCTCCTGTCAGACCCCTTCCAGAAGGGCATTTTGTGGGATAAGTATATGCTGCAGAGTGTCCAGAGTCCAACTCCTGCTGCACTGGTTGGGCTGTCTCTGAAACAGCAGTCGCAGGGAATAAACTGAATTATTTTGCCTTTTTAAACAGGCATGTTGGGTTTCTAGCTGAGAGGAGGAACAGCAGCTTGATGACTTAGGAGGAGATCCTGGCTTTTCAAAACAAAACTTTGGGATTCTCAAGTGACCAAAAAATTGGATGGATGGCAGGAAGAAAAAGGGAGTGCACTGAGCAGTAGCACTGCTGCACATCAGACCTTGTGAATCAGCGAGAGCCCAACCCAGCAGAGGCAGGAGAACTGAGCAAGTGAAGCTTCGTTCCAAGCAGATTTTCCAAACACAGGCTTTTCAGAAACAAAAAAGTCGCAGGAATTTATTTAGCTTTTTACCCTGTGCTGAAAAGTGTGCTGCAGTTTCCATAATTTTGCTCTTTTACATAGAATTGTTTAGGTGGAAAGAGATCTTCAAGACCATTGAGTTCAACTGTTTAACCTGACATGGCCAAGTCTATCACTAACCCATGTTCCTAAGTACCACATCTAAATGTCTTTCAAATACCTCAGGGAGGTGACTCAGGCACTTCCCTGGGTAGCTTATTCCAAAGCATGACAGCTCTTTTGCTGGGTAAATTTTTCCTCATATCCAGTTTAAGCCTCCCTGATGCAACTGGAGAAATGTATCAGCCGTGCTGTGCTGGGCTCAGGGGATGCAAAACTCCTCCCCAGGAAACTGCTGACTGGAGAAAAGGGCAAGGCAGTGCTGGCTAGTGGTTGTCCAAAAAAAAAAAAAAAAAAAAAAAGCGGGGGGAGAAAAACCACAAATGAAATAAAAATTTCCTGAGCAACTTTCTTCTGGGGAAATTAAGGTGCAATGTTGTTTAAATCCCATACCTCTCAGGTTGCACCCCAGTTTTAGTCTGTTTCAGTGACAACGGTTCCAAACACAAGATCTTTCAGAGTGGTTCTTTAAAGGAAGTGGAGGGATGAAGAAATGCGAAGGATTGCATGAAACCCAACCATGGAAGCAAAAATGTCCATTGATGCACAGCCCTGCATAGCGCTACTTTCCCTTTTGTCCACAGGAAAGCCCACCTGAAGCCCCACCACCTTTCTGCAGTGGTTTTTGGCAGCTGGTGGCCATCAAGGGTCCGTTCCTAATCCATTCCTAAGGGTTTGAGAACTTACACAGGCCCTACCTAGACCTCATGGGTGAGATTTCTCTCAGGGGGGCTGAGAATACATGATCTACAGGGATTTCACCCCAGGGAGCAGGTTGGGTATCACAGTCCAGCTGGGCAGCACATCCTAGACCTCTCCAGTGCTGTGTTGCTTAATGGGAAGAGAGGCGAACCTGTCAAAGCCTTCCCCTTCTCACAAGGAGATTCAAAGCCCATTCCTAGGCTTTCAAGTTTACATTTATTCCCATGTTACAGGCTTTCCTTTTCATTCTTTTTTTTTCCTTTTTTTTTTTTTTTTTTTTTTTTTTTTACTGTAAAGGAAATACTAATTTCATGCTTGGCTTGGTTCTCAAGCAGGAGCATTCTCCCTCCTGCATCACGATGTGCACTTTTTTTCTCTGCACTGGGAGCTGCTGAGCCATTACCTGTGTTTTTCTCTCCCTGGGGCTGAGGGGATGGGCTGCAGGCAGTAGGTTTTTATGGCCCCCAAGGGCCTGTTTGGCATCAGCACGGAGGCAGCAACTCACCTCCACCTTCAAACCTGGCCCTGCGTGCTGACTGGTGACATCCCCATGCTGGAACCACACCGCTACAGGCAACATTTGGGAGAAATGCAGCCTGTCTCAGCTTTACTTTAAACCGTGTTTCCTATGATAGAGACCATTGAACATGCTAAAATCTTTTTGCATTATTTGCCCTTTTTTTTCCCTGAACACTGGCCTCAAACAAAATTGTCAAACATCTAATGTACTTGCCGAGCCTCAGACAGTCCATTTGCAAAAATGGATCTATGCTGTTATGCATGCCAAGAAAAATAGAATATTTATCTTTTTCTTAATTTTTCTGAGTGGTATTTGTTCCTAACACCTTTATAGCCTCCCGGTTTTCTGAAATTTAAGTAAGTACAGAGAAAGCAAATGCAGAAGCAGCAGTTTCAGTAGCTGGCGAGGCTACTGAAGGTTTGTGCTGACATATACGCTGTGCCTATGGCTGAATTAATGATGCCACTGAAGCATTTGTGTTTCCTGGGTTTTTTTCACTCTGACTAGAAACAGAAGCACAGACACACCTGCACACAGGGAGTGTGGATGGAATGTATATAGAATTCCTCTGCAATTCTTACTTATTCTCTAAATTAGATCGTTGTTGAGGTTACAGGTCCAGAAATGTCATCCAGCTCCTCTTTGTTTCTCTCTACATAGGTGAGGATTTTTCTGTCTGTGGAACTGGTCTTCACACCAGTTTTAAGCCAAGATACTTTCCTCATCTTCAGTAATGTTTATCTTCATTTGAGTCTGAGAGCAGAATCTAGCTCAGACTGAGTAACTTCCTAGTTTTTCTAAGCAAATGTTTATGATTGCTAGCTATTTTAATAGAAACTAAACTAAAAATCTTTTCTTCTATGAAAAAAAATTAAATTCTTCTTTCACGTCCATAATTCAGTGTGTTTCTGAGCCAGAATTCTGCTTCCCACACAGCAACATGAACCACTTGGAGATGTCAAGCAGTCTATTCATTGCTCAGCTTGTATTTTGATGCTGCTCAGAGTTCTCAGGTAAGAAAATACACTCAATCATTTATAGCTGTGAACCACAGCAAAAGACCAGTGCCTTAAAGGAAAAAGAAGGAAGGAAAGAAGAGATGTAGGTTGTTAAGTGAAGGTGGGGAGCAAAACAGATGAAATTGATAAAGTGGAAAGCTATATTATTCACTCCAAGGCTCCATTTAGTCCCTCTGGCCTGGTAGTTTCAGCAAAGTGAAACTCTTGCTGGAATCAATACTGCTATCATTTCACAAAATTACAGTGGTTTGAACGGAAAACTAGTCATAAATCACCTTCATGCATGGACAGCTGGAGGAAATATTTCTTGCTTTAAAGATTTGGGTGCTTCAGAACTAGTAAAGAGGACCTTGGCTCTCCAAGAATCTACATTTAGTGCGTTTCTTGGAAATAGAAGCTGGTGTTGCATATTCAAACAAGTCAAAATAGCAATGTGAAAAAAAGCAATGTCTCCATTTTAATCAGATGAGGAAAGGGTGTGTTTGATTTCAGTGAAACTTGGGTGTTTTGGAGATGATGTTCCCTAGTCATTCCTTCAGACTAGGCTAAGAATGTGTCCTTGCTGCTTCTTTTTCATAGACCTAGCCTAGATCCCATAGATTTTGAGGGACTTTTGCAGCCCATCGCTTTCAGTTTAGTCAATTAATAGACATATGGATAGAGCCTTTCAAGTCATTGCCACAGGAAGACATCCAGCCCCCAGCTACCAGGGGCTGGACTTGGAGACGGATGTTGTCTTCAGTATTTCTGGAACACATCCTTACAGATCCTTCAAAGGAAAGCATGAAAAGCATAGCTGCTGCCCATCTCAGGAAGGTTTCACTACATTCTTCTGTGTTTTCTTTAATACTTCTGCAGTTCTTTTTTTTCCAGCAAATATGTATCAGTTGACAAAAATTTATCTGTGTGGATGCTGGAAGCTTCAGAGGTGTAATGCACAGCAGAAAAGAAGTAGGGAAGGATAGTATCTCCACATCCAATTCCTTGGTCTGGAGTGAATAAACATCAGTCACAGCTCCCTGACCAGAGTTGGCCGGCCAATGCATTAAGTTTGAGGGACTCTTGGACATCCCCATTACTGCTGGATCTCCTTTCCTCTTTTCCCAAGAGGCAGAAATGGGTGGCATTGGGGCCAAGGCTGCAGGGCAGAGCTGGGAAGGCTGCTGGGATGAGGTAGCCCCGCTTGTAAAACCATTCCCAAAGCCTGAAAACATCCCAGGTTTCTCATACGCAGCTTTTATCACAGCTCTGTCTTGAAGAAACAGACCTTTGGATGTGGTTGTGTTTGCTCAGCCCTGCATGCACTGAAAAGGCGGGTCCACTGCGTCCTAACTGGGTGCTGCCAAACTGAGGAGGTGGAAATTTAGCATCTGCTCATTTGTCATTGTATCTGAGGTAACTCTCTGCTTGTTTTTCCTCTCAGGTGTTTGTGAAACACACACTTGTGCAATATCTAAGCACTGTATAGCTGAAATTATTCATCATGGTTTCCCCTATCTTGTGCATTTAGTGCACTGAAATTTTCTCTTAATTTTGTCAGATATTTCTGGAAATTGCTTAGTTAAATTTGAATTCATTAAAGACAGCAATCATAATTATTTGATAAATAGCATCATTAAATCCATTACACAATAAAATATTGCAAATAAGAGCACAAGTAAATATTTGCAAGAGTATTCACACTGTATTTCCTCTCCTGGCATTTTGAAAAGCTCTTTTATTGTCTCACAGCAGAATTGCCAACTAGCTACAAATGTTCATGCATCATCTGCAAACCAGGGACAAAGAAGGATGCTGCTTAATAAAATTTAATTCACCCAATCAGGGAAAGGAGGGAATAACGTATGATATGAACAGCCAATTGGATGGCATGTGCTCGGATGACTAACACCAGCCAATTTGCTAATGAGACACAAAAAGTAATCCATAATAAATCCATAATAAAAATAATTCAAGTGACTGAGGATAATAGACACATTTACTCAAACTGTGACCTGTTCCTTACTTCGCTGACACGAAAAAAAATGGGTTGAAGGTATTGGGTGAATTACTTGTGAACAGCTCGGTTGGCTCTGTTTCCAGATATTTAGAAATATGGAGAGTGGCAGGAAAGGCTGCGAAGTGCCCCAGGAGAGTTAGGGTGGCTCTGGGTAAAGAGGGGAAGAGCTCCTGCCTTTGAGACATGGGGTCAAGTGGAAAGGACTTCATGGGACCACACTGAGGCTGGTCCTCATCTCCAGAGTGCTCTTCTACTGCCACGTTCTCATTGCACCCTCTGAAAAGCAGGCAGAGAGGACGAGAAGTGCCTGCACCTCCAAAGAGGTTCAAGGGTGGCAGCAGTTTGGTGGGAGCAGCACCTAGCCCCTCGTCCTGCTGCCTGAGTGTCGTGCCCCTTACTCCATGGGGTCTGTTGCTGCTGTCCCAGGTGCAGGGACCCACCAGGAGAAATGTCCAGCTGCCTGCAAAGAGGGGTGGGAAGGCAGAGGCAGATTTTTACAACTTGTTTCAGCCAAACAATCACGCTTTGGAGCTGAAGCATTAGTAACAGTGAGCAGCCAGGACACTTCCCTAATGCTTAACAAGTCAGGCTCCACTGCACTGGAACCAAGTCAAGGAGGCAGGAGCCATTTAATTAGACCAAAGCAACTGACAGCCACTCTGCTATAAATCTTCCCTTGCCGCCTTTGAGGTCTCTGGTCCTCTGTGTCTTAATAGTAAATGATGTCTCAATGATGGGAAAGTAGGGAACAAACATGCCTCTGCCTGTTGCTCTGATGGAGCAGGACAGCAGGACTTGTGAGGGATCAGCTCACAGGCCAGGGTAACAATGGGGGGCTTCTTTCTTCCCAGTACCCAAGTTTCCTGGAGAGCTACAAGACAATGCTTTAACCAAAACAAGCAAACTACAGACTCAGCTCTGGTTTTGTGACTGAGGAGGAGGAAAAACACCTTTGCCCGCATGTTTGCAAAACCTGTCTGCTGACTTGAACCAGTTCTTTCCATAGGCTGCTCCATCAACACCAGTGCTGGTACTGATGCTGAAGGAGAAAAGTTTTGTTTGGGTAATAATATATGGAAGTCCAGAAAACCATTGGTTTCTGGCCTGATAGCAGTGTCGGATTTCCTTACCCAGTCTAGGCAAATCCTGTGTGTCCTCTGTGCCTGCCAAAGAAATTAGGATAGGAATACAAGTATGCTGATGAAATTTGGTCAGCACTGATGTAAGGACTATTCTCCCCTACCATACTCCATCTAAGGTTTACTAAAACAAATGTGTTCACCTAATTGCATAAAAGAGTGAGCAGTGGGCATTAATTACTCACAAATTGTAATAAAATTCCATCTACTGCACATCAGGAGTGGATCAGAGCTAATAACCTCACAGGAGACAGAAAAGATTGACACCTTCAAGTAAACAGATCCCTGACCTGTCTTCTCTTCAGCAGCCAACAGGCACTCATTCCCTCAGATCCCACGTCCTGTCTCCTTGCTAGGAGGCAGAGTAATTGTTAAATATTCACCAATTTACATTGCACACCGAATACTGCACTAAAAAACAGCCTCACGGCTCACTCCTGGCCATTGCTCGGTGGTCTGGCTCCTCTCAGCTCTAGGACAAGCCATGTTTCCCATGCCACTGGCAGCAGCAGGATCCCCTTCGGCGTCACATCCACCCACTCGCTCCATTCCATGCTGTGGAAGGACCACGTGAGCATTAGAGGGATGTGTGCCCAATTTCCTTCCAGATCCTTTCTCTTCCATAAGGGTGCTTTCTTTCATCAGTCCACCTGAGTCCATCTCCCCCCATGGCTGACAGCAGAAGATATCCTCTGGGGCTGGCCCTGTTTGGGTCACCTCCTGGCTGCCTCCCGGCTGCCTCCTTGGGGAAACCTTCAGTGACTGAGCTGGGAAAGGCATCATCTTTACCAATTTTTTGAGGTCAATCAACTTCTCACCTCTGACCTGCTGATAGCCTCCCATCTCCAAGTCGACTTCACCAAAATTCTTATTTCGAGCTCAGGCACTGACCCCACAGGGGTGCATTTCAAGGTCTGGACTTTCTTCCGCCTTCCTTTTTACTCCTGTCTTAGCATGACAGCACCCAGATTATGCCCAGGACACTATGGTTCACAGGGGTCCAACCTTAGGAGAGCACCACCTTGCCCTCCCCAAATCACAGGCGCTGCAAACCACCAGCAAGGCAGCAAGCAGCAATGACGCCATCCCACTGCTCAAGAGATGGTACACTGCGAGACCACAGGCATAACGTGCCTCTGGTGCCCTTATTCCAGTCCTGCTTCTCCTACCATGTGGCACTTCCACTGGTATATTATTTTGGTGCAACAAACCTACAACACTTCTTGTTGGTGGATTTTTTTTCCCTGGGGTCTCCTTCCCCGGGCCAGCACTCCTCCCACACACACTTCATTTTTGCTTTGCTCCTAAAGTCATTCCTCTGAATTTTAGGAGCTCATGAGAGCTTCCACTAACTGAAGACAGGAGGTATTTGCTCATCACCCACTGCCATGGCTGCTGGCACTCACCTACCCCTCAGCTCCCTCCCACAGTATCCTTCCAGCTCACAGAGCTTTCCAAGTGCTTGCTCCTCCCACACTGCTGCCCTCAAAGCTCCCCTCTCCAGCCTTGGCCCCTTCCCTGTCCCTCCCCGCTCTTCTCCATGCTTCTGAGTCACACTCACTCCACTCCGGTGCTGACCCATCCAGCACATCAGGAATTATCTCTTCAAGTCACTGAGTCACTGTTTAAATCTGATATTAAATTTTCCTTTCAACCTTTAGCCTGTGCATTCCTCATCCCATAAAGCATTCAGTCGATACAGTGCATTCAGGCTGATATAAATATATGTATATGAAGGAGGGGTATTTTGTTGCAATGCATAAACCATCATCTCTTGCCATCTCTCACTGCATTTTTTTGCCTGCTTGTTCACCATCAGTCTTGTATAAAATGCTTTGCAATCAGCATGTGGGCTAAAACCATAACTTTTCAAGGCAATCTTGCTGAGCAGGATGCAGAAAGGTGCCTTTTGGAATGCCTGAAGTAATATGTGCCTAATGCCACTATATCCAGCTGTGCAGGGGACATTGCCATGGTACCTGCTGGAGGCACGTGGGGAATTAGGAAAACTTCCTTGGCCACCACTGGAAAAACAGCCTGAGCACTTGCCTCGAGGCTTTGGCCACCCCTAGCTGGCATAGGTTAGCCCAGTCCCCAAGATGCAGTGTCATGAGCAAAATAAAGTGTTGCAAGAAGGCAGGGAGATGGGGTGGAAGCAGCCAGGGGATCTGGCTCAGCGGGCAGGACCACGTCAACCCTGCTGAGCAAGGTGGTAGAGAAGCATCAGTGGGGGCCATAGAACCACGCGAAGGGTAAGGCACAGGGACTCAGGGACCCCTTGTGTTGTGATGCCTGCTGCTCCCCAAAGATTTTTGTCTCATTTCCCTGCCATAAAGCATGGTAAAGCCCTTGAAGCAACTGAACAGACCAGGACAGACTTTCTGAAGTGACAACTGTTCAGTCCAGCCCTACATTAAAATATCGTATGTAAAGCAGTGGTGCTGGTGGCCTGCTGGGAAAATCACAGCCACAGCCACTGCATCAAAATCTTCAGGGGCAAAGCTACTTTTCCGCCATTTTCTACAGCTGCCCTCATACAGATGCTTTTAAAGTGATAAATTGTTTTACCTGCAAATGCCCACAAACAGCCAGGCTTCAGGTGAAGACAGACATCTTGCAGTATTATCCAGAGACAGAGGGAGGCATGGCTCTGCTAGCTCTAACCCAGCAAGGCACTGCCAGGAGGCCACACCACAGCATCTCGGATGGTTTCAACCTCCTCTCAATATCAAAATTTAATAGGGCAATAATCACAGGGGTGCTGGCCAGACCACAGCTCTTGTAAATGGTGTCAGCATTTCCCGGAGGCACAGCAGAAGACAGTCCAAGGAATTTCCCAACAGACACGCCATTTTGAGATGAATTTTGGATGGGACGACCATCATTTCCAGACCTATTTTCTTTCAGGGACGAGGAGGGCATCCTCCAGTTTTTCTCCTGGCTGTCCCCTCCCCACTTAGCCCTCTGAAGCTGCAAGCAGCTGTAGTTACTAGTTTTGCCCTGTGTTAGGGCACAGGGCATCCTTTGCACACAGTCAAAGCATGGCTCCAGCAAGCATTAATTTTTATTTTTGGAGCTTACTCTCCCTGGGAGACCTGCAAGCCTCCCCCACTGTGGTACAGAAGGTGGTAAACAAGCGGGGAAAGCCTAGGCAAGCAGGTGCTCTTCCCTTGTCTGATGATTTGAAACAGTATAGACAGCGCTGGCATGTATCTGAAGCGCAATCATTACATTTCCATAACTTTATCTGCAGAGGACACAGGAGTTACAATGCAATCAGTGCTATACAGTTTAAAGTGTAGCTGAGATGTATTATAAAGTCAGCTGCAGCAAAGAACATATGGTACAGCTTGCCACCCCACTATAGTATTCCTTCAAAAGACATTTCTCTTACAAAAACTAAGACATTATCAGTCAAATTATAAGTAACCCATTTCCATTTATAGCGTACAGTCTACCCTCTGAGTCACACACAAGATCGGCAACAGCAGCTGTGAGACTTCTAAAAGTTCGGTTTTGTTTTTTTTCTTTATTTTATTTTTACACTCTTGATTCTGAAAATGTTTCTGCTTGAGTAGTGAAGTCTTCCCTCATCTCCATTGTGAAAGCTGAGCATCACCGTGGCTATCCCTTACCTTGCTCAGGTGGACACCTTCTTGGTGCTTTTCCAGCCGTGGTGGTGCCTGGGAGAACACATGGGATGTGCCTAAGCTGGGGCACATAACAGATACCTCACTGCCTAGTGCAACACAGGGAGCATTTCTGCTGTGGCTGGGTTGATTTAGGACCCAATCAGAGATTTGGGGGAAATCACCAGAAACCATGTGTTATTTACCACTGTGTCATGGTTTACCCCTGGCCAGCAGCCAAGCACCACACAGCTGTTTTCTCACTCCCCCACCAGCGGGATCAGGGAAAGAATTGGTAAGAAAAGGTAAACCTCGTGGGTAGAGATAAAGACTGTTTAATAGGTAAAGCAAAAGCCACACACCCAAAGAAAGCACCCAAGCAAAGCAAAGCAAGGAATAAGTTCACTGCTTCCCATAGGCGGGCAGGTGTTCAACCATCTCCAGGAAAACAGGTTTCTACAACATCTAATGGTTACTTGGGAAGACAAACGCCATCACACCAAACATCCCCCCCTTCCTCCTTCCCCTCACTTTGTATGCTGAGCACACGGCATGGAATATCCCAGTGGGGGCAGCTGTTCCAACTGTGTCCCCTCCCAGCCTCTTATGGAACTCCAGCCTACTTGTGGGTGTGAGAAGCAGAACAGATCTTGACTCCGTCCAAGCCCTGCTCAGCAGTAACAAAAACATCCCTGAATTACTAACTCTGTGTTCAACCCAAATCCAAAACAGGGCCCCGTACCAGCTGTTGTGAAGAAAATTAACTCTACCCCAGCCAAAACCAGCACAGCCTGTTACTGAACCCTTTCTACTATTACCTACATCACTTAAACGAACAAAGTCTCCCTTTCCCCTCGGGACCAGAAGTGCTCTTTGTGATGCTCAGCAAGACTTTGGCACTTCTTGATGTGGAACTGCTTTCATTTATAACATGTTTGGTGTTTGCTCTTATTCCAATGTGTTTTCGTTTAGAAGCCACTCCTAAGGATTTCCCTGCAAAGAAAAAAGGTCAAGGTTCTTTCCTTGGGGAAGGAGGGCAAGAAGAAGGTCAGAAAAAGATTTAACCAAATAAATAACCAGCTGAATTGTCAGGAAGGTATTGAAGCAGAGCAGATGGATGGTGTTTGCAAGCTCATTTGCATCATGAATACTTTGGCATCTCCCAGATTTTACATAAGCCTTCTCCTTAATATTTTGTTACTTTACAATCGTTTTTGTGCTCCCTTACACACAGACACACTTTTCAAACAGATCAAATTCAGAACTAGTGAAAAATGATGCAACTACAGTAAAGAAGGCCTGTATATTTAAGAGGATGAAATCAATGTCTGTGACTGTCACATATTGCCCTAGAGCCATATCCCACAGGGTGTATTTAATAAGGGAATTTTTATCCAAAGCTTGCTTGTACCTTCAGCAAAACTAGGGTCTGAAGTTTCAGTCCCACATCATTTGAAGAGGGGTCTCTATTGTTTCCACTAAAAAAAAAAAAAACAAACCAACAATATTTCCTGTTTAAGACATTGAAATAAGATTTAGCATAAGGAAAAGTGTTATGGAATCAATGATATCTCATGGTGGAGGTGAAAACTGTGAAGAAGTATCTGAAAGAGGATTTTAAGTGCACACTGCAACATTTTGCTCATTGCATCCTTGTTCTCTTCTCAAGCTGAATCAGCAGAATTAAGTTCCTGAATAATACTGGAGTGGCCAAGCATGTCCATCTAAAGCCTTCCATGCAGCAAAGTTTCCCCTCATAAGTGTGAGGAGTCAAGCTGTGGGGACTGGGTTGAAGCAGAGCCTTTGGGTACAGCACAACAGCTCAAATGACAACCGGAAAAAGAAGCGGGCAAGGAGAGTGAGTGATGGTAAAGAGCTTGGTGTGGTTAGAAGAAGTAAGAGCCCTGCATCATCTAATAACTGTGGGCTTACTGAAGGTGAACACCGACACTTTGGACTTAAATTTTCTTATTACTTCTTCTTAGATTCCACTAGACATCATCGTCAGAGATGAGCTCTTATGAGGAGCTGTACACATTTACCAGCTTATCCACCACTGCCTTGACAAAGCCTGCTTAAAACTAACTGGCCAGAGACGGTAACCTGAGCCACAGCCTTGCAGGGTGCTTGTGATGCCTGTCTGCCGCTGCATAAAGAGAGCAGAGAGGGAAAATCCCACAGCTGCAAGCTGCATGCTATGACTGTGTTCATGCTTTACACTGCTGCAAGGGGTCTGGGCAGGGATCTGTGCCTCTCGCTCCGCTCGAGAGTGATGACTGCAACACACCTTGCTGCAGCCATTCCTTCGTTTTCTGTTAAGAGAGCACTCCACGGCCAGCTTGACTGCTTTTCAGTACAGAAGATTTCATTGTGTGATTCACTGACTCAGTAGGCTCCCAAATAAAATAAGACTCTCTTTCCTGGGAAGAGGGGTGTCTGGTCTTCATCTTGGCCGGCTTTTAACTTCTCTAGAGGAGAAGCTGGGGAATGAAGCTGGGGAATTATTTTTGCACTTGCTTGTGAGAAGAACTGCATTGAGTTTAGGATAATCCCCTCATGTGAGCTACTTTTCCCAAGAAAAAAATGATGCTTAGATGCAAAGTCCCACGTCCCGGGCTTAATAACTCAAGTCTCAAATGAAATCATACTGGTTTTGTACAAGTGAATCAGCATCTGAGTCTGACTCCAAGGGAGAAAAAAACTGCAGAAAGTACCATAACCTGAACTGTGCACACAGACTGGTAGAGAAAATGGAGCATAAACCAAAAGTTTCTCCCTTGCCCCAGTTTGTGAGAGCCTCTAGCAGGGCAGTGACCTGAGGTTTGGGTGCCAAAGCAAAGGTCCAAGACAGTCCTTAGAGATCCACCTACACAGGACAACTTTGTACCAACCCAGCTCAGCATTCTGAGCACTGTAACCTCCCAGAAGGGTGAAGAATTTATCAGGAATGGGCCCAGGGGTGGTCCAGGACACCAGTCCAGTCTTTAACTCCTACACACTTGTTTCCCTTGGGCTGCTTTCCACTCAGGCTGTTTGCTTTGACAGTTCAAGCAGTTGCCTCTTCCCACTGAAAGAGTAATCAGTGTTTTTCTATTTGCAGACTTCTGGATGCAAGTTCTTCACATGGCTGTTCCCAATTAGTTCTCTTGCAAAGGAAGGGAGACAGTATAATGAATAAATCTATTTTGAGGAATGCTGTTTTAATTGAAATAGTTGCTGCTGTTGTCGCCATTGGATTAAGAGAACAGATCTTCGATAGCAAAGAGATTAACTTTGTATCTGCAGAACGGAAGTGAGAGGGGTAATTGGAATCTATAAAGAAAGAAAAAAAGGCATCGCAACTCCAGCACCACGTTGCAAGTTTTGCACTGCTGTTGGCACATGCTATTGTCACACTGAAGTAGGTGCTTGAAATAAAAGCAGCCCTCACTGCAAATACTCCTGTCTTGCACTAAGGCTGGTATGTGCCCATTGTCCTCTGGTCTTCAAACAGAGAAGAGCTACACTTAAAGAAAGTTCCTCTCCATATTGGAAAAATAAATCTGTGCTAAGCCTTTCCAGCTTCCACTAACACAAAACTAAAAACACATACAAAAAAACCCCAACCTGTTATGCCTTCTCCCAAAGTAAAAACTCTATCCTTGCTTCCGTGGCTTGCCAGCTTGTGACTAGTGTATGTTCCTTCAGCTGAATAGACTTTGGGGGATTTACACCACATGAGAACCTGAGCCTGTGAGCTCTCGCTTGGTTGCAGCAATCACTACAGAGAGCCTGACTTGACTGCTATGCAAAGTGTTTTATAACTGGGTATGGTGCAATCATCCAGAGGTTTGGCCGCCGTTGGATAAAGTCAGGCTGTGCTGCCCTTCACGACCTGAAGCCCAAGCTCAGAGGGGTCTGCCTCACTCGTGCAGGAGAAGTCTTCCCTTCTTTTTTCCCTTTGGTCTTTTTTTATTCTTCCCTTTAGCGGACAGAAGACTTCTTCATTTCCCATTCCTGCTTACTGAATTATTCATCAAAAATGTTCCACTGGTATCTTCTTGTCTGCCAGGGAGCTCATCATCCAACAATTCCTCTTGGGTCTTGACTTGTAATCAGAGCAATTAGCAACCCATTAAAGGTCTCAGCATGCCCATGGCTGTGGAGATACAGAGTGCAACTCAGGAGCTGGCCCACTCTGACTCTGAAACTCAGGCAGAATACCCACAGGCTAAAATCTGTTGTGCAGGACAACAAACCTACAGTGAGAGGTGTTCAGGACAGGAATTTTCAGTGGATAATGCAAGATCATGGAAATCAGCACATCGGTTTTGACTGATCTCAGTAGCCAAGGTCGCAGGCACTGCCTGGGAGGTGTGATACGCTGCTCCTGTGGGCGCTCAGCCTGCTCCAAACAAGGTTGCTCAGCTCTCGGGTGTACGGTGCTTTCTTCCCACATGTAACAAACCCTTTCTTGCTGGAAGGAGCCAAACGGGATCAAAAAGGGCTGTCATTGATTCCATCTGATGCTCTGGAAATGATAAATGGTCACCAGACAGCAGTGGAAAGCAGGGTAGTAGGACCAGTCTGTTCATTCCTTTGGTGGGCTGGGTTTGGGGAAGCCCACAGTGCATTTGCAGCCGTCTGACTGTTGCTGCTGTTCAAGACCAACATACTCTGGGGCTTCAACCCCACTCTTTTGCCTCTAGAAAAGCCCTTTACCATGACTCAGATTCCTCCCTGCTCACTGTGAGCTCACCAGCTCCCACGAAAAGGAGGTCCTGAGCCCAGATCTCTCTGTGCACGCCGTCTGCACCAGCGATTCACTAACCAGGATGTACCAAGGAGTGGTGGACAACCTCGTGGAGAAAGAGTCAACATAAACACCATCCTTATAAACATTCCCTTTAGAAAATAGGTACACGGATTTCCTATTCTGTCTTCCAATCTGTGCCAGGGGCTTAGTAGGTCAGGACCAGAGCAATTCATTACCTTTCCTCGCTGTCCTTTACCTTTCTAACATATCAAAGATGCTCTCCTGAACTTCTGGGCTCTGCCTCTGCTAATGTCTCTGGAAAGATAATCCGTTGAGAAAGAATGAGAATTATTAAATCAATAAACACTGCTAACCTTTCAACTGTATCCATCCAAGGAGATCTCACTGCTGCAGCAATCACTTGCTTTAACAGATTGAAAGCAAAGTGCTCTGATTGCAGATGTTCAACCAGACAGGAAAAACCTTGCTCTTTTTCTGTCAGGAATGTGGAAGTGTCCGTGGCAGCTCCCAGCATATTTCTCCTACACCCCAAGTCTGAAAGCCCCAAAACTGTCTTATGTATACCCAGGTGTTTTTACTGAGGGAAAACCATTCACATATAGTCAGGTCAAAATACATAAATAATGCCTCAAATTATTTTAATGACTTTTAGCAGAGTTGAGATTCTTGAGCAGGAACCCTCTTCATTTTTTTTCCAAGTACACTTCTGCAAGTCAAAATGCAAAACTGCAGCATGTGCATCCTGGCAGCCTCAGCCTGCCAGGAGGAGCTGTGAGCTGCTGGGGCATCTTTCAGCTGCTTAACAGTGAGGGGATGACTAAACATTTTGCTGTTCTGATGAAGGCCAAGGTCTCCGATCAGCACACAGCGTCTTGGCTTGTTGTGAATATCAGCAGGAACTGCACGTGCTTATCTCATTATACGGTTTTAGGGAGTTTGTTTCTTTGGTCTGCACAAGAGGTATCTGTTCTCAAAGCCAAATCTGCAATGTGCCTCTGCAGTAATGATTGGAGAGAAGGATTTTGCTCATTCAGGAAATTTCTCCCTCCTCCAAATGTCAACAGGATTCCTCAGCTTCCTGAAAAACACATGAATGAACTGTTAATAGGTTTTGGCTCTTGTGTTAGAAAAACGTGATATAATTTGTATTTGGGGATCATCCCTGTTTATATGCCTGCAGGAACTGAAACTGCTTTCCAGAAACTATTTCCAGATAATACTGGTGTACATTCTCCTGACTGAAAAATAACTAGTTTGCTGTTTAAAGCACAGAGTAAAAATCCTTCTATCAGTAAAAATATTTCTATCAGTAGAAGAGATCCCAGAAACTTTTCTTTTTAGTTGTTGTGAGATCCTCCTAAAGCCTGTTATATTTATGGCTTTTTGCAGTAGAAATGTGACTCCGAACCTCCTTAATTGTGCAGCAGACATGGGCCAAGCTCACGTGTTTTATGTGCGTATGCACTTGTGCTGTGCCACTGAGCTTCCCGGAGACTGCGGGAGAGGGATTTTCAGGAACAATATTATCAAAGTTAATCCTTTAGGGGGAAAGTACACTGAAATCCGCTGCAGCTTTAAATGATATACGTTGTAACAAGAAGTGTTTGGGTTTGTGGGTTTTTTCCCTTTACACATTCTGAGGAGAAAGCAAGGGAAAAAAATCTTCCATGGGGGTTGTGTTTTTTTTTTTTTTTTTTTGTAAGAGTTGGTACCGCAACAGTAACATGCACAACGAACAGCAGGGTAACTCAGGACAAAAGCATTCCCAGGGCATGGGGTCCTTTCTCAGCATCTGTGGCTATGAGCTGCAATGCCCTACACTGACCCACTTGCCCCGGCTTGGCCTGGCTGGAATCACATTGATACGACTTAGCGTGGAAACTCCTCAAGGCATCTTAATACAGAAAGGATGTACCAAGCCCTTAGTCCCATCCTGCACACAACACAGCATCTCAGTTCCACGGGCCGGGCCAAAGAAGCAGTAATTTGTTAAACCGGTGACACATCCAGCGAAACAGATTAGCAGTCCAGCAGTACTGTAAGCCAGCCAGATGTCTCTCAGGCTTGTTAGGGACAAGTTGCTGGGGCAAGCTGCTCTGTGCCTGTGCTCAGCCTCGGTGGCACTTGCCAGGCCCCAAGGACAGCTTCACAAAGTGTCATCCCCTTCATCAAAGGCAAGTGCATTTAGTGATTGCACAATCCCACTGCTGCCATGCGCTCGGGCATCTTCCAAGCAAGCAGCAATTCCCATACACTCTTTTCTCCCTTCCTGAATCTGTAGGAGATACTGCCCAGTGCCTGTGCCCAACTCCTGGTGCAAAGTGAGCCAGCTCAGCCTCTGGTACTGGAGACAGTGACAGTGGGACCCAGGAAAACATCCTCTGTCACCCTCTCCTCTCTCTGCTGGTGTGCTGTCAGAGGACACAGCAGGTTTGGAGGCGATGGAAATCAGTGTCACAGCAGTGTCTGTTGCAGGCACATCAGGGTGGGCTTCTCTGAAGGACCAGGCACATTTGCAGCCATAAGAGTTGTCAGTCGGTCGGTCTGGCAGTGTGGCGTGGGGGCGAGGGGAAGGTGTGCGCTGGCACAGCTAACAAGCTGAAACCTTTCCAAACCTATAGCCAAGCAGCAGCACCTCCAGAGATTCCCCTTCAAACAGGAGATCCACGAGAGCAATGTGCCAAGCTGCAATAAGAAACAGAGGCTGCGAGTTGTGTAATATTTACATTTAATACAATCCACTGACATCTGACATTTTTCTGGTAAATTTTACGTGGGCCATAAACACTTCTGGATCACTGAGTAAATTTTATCTCCTCTGAAGGTCTTCGATGCTGGTGGTATGTGCAATAAAATATTTCACTGCCTTTTCCCACAAAACCTCATCCATCCGCATCTGTCCCAGCATTTGGATCTGTCATGAGACTCCTCATGCATTCTTGGCTTACCAGTGCTTCAGAAGTAGCCCCCTTTTAGTGTTGTTGGCGTAATATTCCCCACTATCGGTTCCCCCCTCGGGTGCAAACAGCAGGCACGTGGCAAGCCTAGCTTTCCTGCACCCTAGCCCTCAGAGCAAGCAGCATCCTCCCTCAGCGGGCTTTGCACAAGCTGTCCCCTCGGTTGCAGCAGAGCTAGGCTTTCTCTTAGCGACTTGTTCACAGCTGCCCTGCAACGAAACGGTGTCACAAAGAGACGCTTTTTTAAAAAGCAATAAAAATTCAAAAAAACGGGGAAAGAAAATTAATAGTTGTGCAGCCAGCCCACCGCTGGTAATGAAACAGAACGCGGAGACACGAGGAAAACCTGAGTCAAATGCAATGGCTCCAGGCTCTGTCTCCAACCCCTTCCCCTCAGCCCTTGGAAGGAGGCCAGCAGAGCATCACGGTATCTGAAACAGTATCCGACTCTGAAGTTCAGATCAATTTGCGCTCTGCAGCCGACGAACTTTTTATTAATCCTCCCCACATTGTTTTACATCTTGCCTTCCATCTCAGAGAAGGAGGGGTCGTGGCAGTGCCGGGGTGACTAATGGCGAGTCCCCCCTCCAAACTGGGAGATGTTCAAGTTACAGCCAGGTGCGGGGCTTAATGGGCTCTGGCGGTGCTGCCAAGATGTAATTGCCATAAATCAGCCTGAGCCTTATGGAGACAGTTCCCTGTGTTTTGAAGTCCATTTGCCCTTATTGCTTGTTCAGCTACTTAATGCATTAATGATAAGATAGAATGGGGAATATGCAGTACAGCCTCTCCCCACCCCCAAAAATCCTGAAGGAATGAATCAATACTGCGCCTATCTGCTCTGACCACAGAGGAGAGGAATGTAGACAGTGCTGGATTCGGGAGAGGTCTCTTTTGCCAAAGGTTTCTTTGCCAAACCCAGGGGAGGGCTGAGCATCTTTAAGGACTGTGGGGTCTGATTTGGAAAAGTATCCCCCAGCTTAGCACATGACTGCGACACTCCTTCCCTTGCTACCTGTCTGCTTGGGTATGTTTTTATTTGTGCCTGTTAATGCTTTTCAAGCACCTTTTTCAACTGAAATCTGCTGCATTAACAAAAAAACCAGGAAGAGTACCACAAGGACTGGAATGGTTTTCTTATGTCGTGCAAGCTTGGTAAATCAGGTGCTGAGCGGTACTTCGTGGCAAATAACCCATCTCTAAATGGGCCCAACTTTTTGACCTTCTAGAATGCAAGAGTGTTGTGTCTCTGAGCTGAGCCCACACTGGCTGAGGACAACCGCAGGCAGTGTCCCTGTGGGTGGCTCGGAAGGCTGTCCTGGCGCTCAGTGAGCACCGTCCGCTGATGCTGTGCCGCCCAAGGGCCATGACATCCCTTTTGAGCCTGGGGCAGCTGTGTGGGGACCAGGGAGGCTGAGCAGCCACGAGCCAGCCAGCGAAGCCGGGGCAGCCGGTGCTGCCTCCTTAATGAGCAGCTCCCGGGAAGTTATCGGGCTTGCCTGCAGATGAAAGAGCCCCAGCGTTATGCACTAGCAGCGGTTCCCTTGGAGCTGGCTGAGTCTTGGCAGGGTTTTCTCCCTTCCACCCCCCTGATTAGTGCATTATAACCGCTTGACAAATCGCTGGTGCTCTATTGACACATTTATGCCGCTGCTTTCTTCCCAGCCATTCAAGAGGAGCCTGGGCTGCTGGTAACGGGTGCTCTTGGGCATTGCAAACGTCAACTGATGCAAGCATCACCCTGCACGGGTGAAAAATGGAGACATCCACACAGAGACTATCATCCTCCTGATGCTGACATCGTTTTCATTCTGCCCCATCTCCTCTTTTTCACATAAAAGATTTAGAAGCAGGCAAACCCAAACAGAAAGGGCAAAGAGGTAAAAATCTCTGCCTGGCTGCTCTTCCTCACCTACAACAGATTAAGGCAATGAACAGTTTCTACCCACAGAATTATGAGAGCAGTGAGCAGCCTCTTCCTGCCTCAGTCTGATGGCACATCTCATTCCTGTCCTTGTCACCAGCACAAAGTAGGGGCTAGCCTGACCCGTACCAGAAAGCACAGCCCCAGCAGGAGAGCTGGGATGGATCTCAGCATGGCCACAGTCTAACATGACCCCTTCCCTAGCACCTGCCTCCAGCTCGTGGCATGTGTGGTAAGCTTGGGAACCAGCTCTCCTCAGGTAACAAGCCATGAAGCTATCTCTATGTGGTCTCAGCTTGCTGGGGAGAAGGATGACCAGACGAGCTCTGCTCCGCTGCCATCAGAAAATCAGATGAATAATGGCACAAAGCCTGGACCCTTCTATTTTTATTCCAGGGCAAAAGGCAGTCCTGCCACCCTTGTTCAGTTTTTATTTTGAAATATTTTTCACCCGTTGCCTCTCGGGAAACTTTATGCCCTGGATCAATTTTTGTTCTGAGTATTACAATGCACCTAAAATGACTCCGCAATTTGGTGTCAGCGGTAATAAAACTTATTTATTCACTCTATTATCCATTACTAAATGGCACACATTAACTCCTCAAGTACTGCGGACCAGCTGACTGGGAGGGTCCTTCCACAGAGGTCCATGTCTTTGGAAGTGAAGGTCAAGAGGTTTGTTCCTGTTGCTGCATATGGCTGTCACCCAGGGCTGGCTCTGCCGGTGTGTGGGCCAGCAGACCGCTACATCTGCTGCTGCTGCCACCAGCAGAACCATGTGAAGGACAAGAGAATCCACACAATCAGCAGGTGGCAGTTCCTCTCGCAGGGTACAAAGCAGGGAAGTCGTCTCATCACGGTGCGGCATCGGATCCCTTCAAGGCGCGACTGAGTTGAGAGAATGTGCTGTATCAGAGCATGGGTGGCAGGCAGAGGCTGTAGAAGAGGGACAAATAGCCCAGCTTTGTTAAAAATAAATAAATAAGTAAATAAAGCCATAGTATATTGAGATACAAAAGAGTTATAGCTTGGTCAGTGGACACCCTGGGGATGCAGATTTATGCCTTTTAGTATTTTCCAGTGTTTTTTCTAGCCTAGTGCTAAATAACCCAAGATTTCACTGGTTTCCTTGGGAAGGGATTTCATAATTCAAGAAATCTCTCCATAAGGAACGGTTTTTCGTGCCTTCACCTGAATTTTCGTTCGTGCCGTTTCACCCATTTTCTCCTGATTATACAGTTCCCAGCCTTGCATGGCCCTGGGGAATCTTCTCATTCCTAGGTGCCCAATCCTTCAAGTCCTTGGAGTTGGCAATTATGTTCCCCCAAGATGTCATTTATCTGAGTGATGTGTGTTTAGTTACTTTAATCTTACCCCATAAATCAGCTTGTTCAACTTTCTCTCTGTTTCTCATTTATGAGTTTTTCCCTCTCTGGCATCTTTCCAAGCGTCTCTAAGTGAATTTACCATCATATTTTCAGCCTTGTGGAGGAGGACCATCATTTTCTTGAACAATGAGATGATATTTACTATAGGATAGGTATTTTCTGAGCTATATGACTCACCAGTACCATACTTCTTTTTATATCCATTATCACAGCTGGGTCTCTCTTTGCAGTACAGATTTCCTATTAATTACCCACCACCAACAACTTCGCTCCTGAAATTGGACAGCGGGTTCTGGAATAGGTACTAGACCACTTTTTTTTTGTGCCCTATACCAGTCTGACTATTAGACAACTACGTGAGCAGAAATAGAAGATTGTTAGACATTTGCTCTTGGTTTTCTTATGCCTTACTTTGAGGCACCTAACGCCAGGCTTGTCTAGTATCCCATCTCCAATGAGGGTGAAAAATTTGGCAGTTCCTGTGATCTTAACTGAGATGACTCTTTTCACAGATAAATCCATACTTTTTTTTTTTTCCAAGCACAGAACTGAGACTGCAAAAAGGTCCATGGGTCACCATTCCCCTCAGCTACAGACTGCTTGTAATAGATGCTTAGTCTGGAAGAGTCCACCAAAATTCTAATATATATTCACACAGGACAAGGCTCACTCCATCACTGTGGCAAGCACAAGACTTGTAGTACAGAAGACCAAAAGCTACACAAATGGCAATATGCTTCAAGTAAAGAGCGATGAAGGACACTACCAATGTCCTAAATCCCCACACAAGGAAGAAATTTGTCAGCTGAAAATGTCCAACTGAAAGATGGATCTACATCCTTACAGTATTTCTAACTGTTCCTCGTTGTGTTTTGCCCAGTTATTTCATAAATCACTGCAGCTCCACTGAAGACAAGCAAGGCACCAAGACATGCCCTTGTTCTGAGATGAGCAATACTGAGTTGTCACTGTTGGTGCAGAGGAAGAAGACTTTTTTGATCCTCCGTTCAAGGTGGGAAGTCTAAACCCACGTACTCAAACCTCTACAAGGGCATCAGAATGAGTGACCGACTCTTACTCTGGTAACCCTCCTATTGCTTTGTAACCCCAATTTTTAATGCCCTTATCTAGCAAAGCACATAAACACCTTATACCTGAGCACAGAGGAGAAGAAGCAGGTTGATAAACACTAATGGTTCAGGGTCTACCTGTCAAAATGTGGTTGTAAATTTGCTGCGCTCTAATGGACTTCATGTCCATATACTTATTTCTTCTGCTCCGAAATTCTATACAGAGGATCACCATTTTTGCTGCAACAAAAAACTTTGAGCCAAGTGCTTTACATTTTATACAGACCAAACAGTTGAAAACAAGTATGATGGAAAACATAGCTTATGAAATTCTTGGGACACCGACAAAAATTTCTGTGGAAAAGTGGAATCATGGTTCACATAGTCATTGTATCATAGTTTAGGTTTCAATAAGCCCAAAGGACATGGAATAACAACTTGTGTCTTCTTTTGCAGAAAGGACTCACTTCTTTCCACAGGAATGCAATCAGTAGAACAATGAAAATAATTCATCAGATTAAAGTACAAATAAATCCTGTCCTGACAATTGGATGTTATCGTGTTCAATTTCGACTTAATTATTTTTGTATTTAATTACAAAATGGTTAATTGCTTCATTTTAATTATGTATCTCTTTTAATTAGATTGAGGCTTAACAACATGATAAGGCTGCTGCCACCCCCCAGCCCTTCCATTCTTCATTTTATCTCTCACTGTACGAGTTCCTTTCCCTTGCTTTGCTGTCAGTTTCCTGTGCCAAGTCTCTCTCAAGTCCCGTGCTTTGTATGTACCTTCGCTTTGGCAAAGCCCTGATGTACAAGCAATGTGGCAAGTGCAGGAGCCTGCCTGCTAGCCACACTGAGATAGCATGCCTATGCTGGCACAGAAGCACGTGCCAGGCACAGGGGCTTTGCCTCTGCTTTCCTCCCACATTTTCTGCCTTTGTTCAAGAAGTTATGGAATGCCTTTTTTTTTTTAAAGTGTTTGTTCTGGTGGCTGGCTGAGAGAAGTGTTGTCCCCCTTTCCCTGACACCCCCTATCAGTTGTGTCGCAGACTGACCATCCCAAGAGGCTGACGTGCCCGAAGGCAAGCACTGGCCTGACCCCCTCTTCCCGCCCCAACCAGTGCCACCTCTGCCTGCCCTGATCCCAGCCCTTGTATTCCCCACACTGGTCAAAGTTAAGTCAGCGGGTCTCTTTGCATCACTAAAATAATTAACAGGCCCTTAAAATCAATGGAAATGTTTAGTATAACAGAAGAACTTGACCTGCCCATGCAGTTCAAGGTGCCATCCACACAGTTCTGGTGGGTACCCGGTGAGTGGGCTGATTTGATGCAATGCAATTTGATGCACTATGTTTGTTTGAGAGGTTTCTTTATCTCAGCCCATCTAATATCAGAAGAATTGCTGAAATATTTATGCTATGCTTTTGAAGATATGCACCTTACACTTAGAACTGGTACAGCTGAGGTTTATTCTGACTGTTTAAAGTCCTGGCTTCTTCTTTGGCTTCCTGCTACAGGAAAGAGTGAGTTTCATAGAGTTTGCAATCTCCCTGGAAAGTCTCCGATGGTGAAGTGTGTAGGTGGATTTGCAACCATCGGTGTCATGTACCCTGTTCCCACCTTTTCCCTATGGTTTGTCCTGTTCTTGACTCCAAGACCAAGCTAAATAGAGGCAGGCCTGGCCTGGCATCCCTGTCCTCAGATCTTTCAGCTCAGCAATTAAATCACTGCTGGTGGCAGTACTGGTGGCAGCTCTGCTACCGGGCTCTGGCAGAGAATCCTTGAGATCCCAGCATACACTAGTGAAGAACAATGAGCACAGAAGCTGGGCTTGAGCTTAACTTGTGTTTTTCTCTGCCAACTCCCCACCATCATGCTGGACTAAGCAGACTGTCTCACTGTCCGTCACCGCTGTTTTGGGCCAGCCCGTCCTGGAGGGGAAGGAAAGAGACAAAGTTCTCAGCTCTTGACAGAAAAGTGCATCAAAATTCCGTATTCAAAGGGCCTTCCCTGGTGAATTGGCCATCCTCTCTTGTGGTATAAACACACAGCTCAGCACAGGGTCAGGAACTGGGAAGCTGGTTTTGGGGATCAGAGGTCAGATTAACCCAGAGGGGCTCCTTTCTGAGCAGCCTGAAACTGCCTATGCACAGACGGGATGGCAACACAAACAGCTGTAATCCAGTTAATTGACATGACATGCGGGGGAAATGGAGAGAAGAGGGGAATATGGTGGTGTCATGAGAGAGTTTGAGTGAAATACTTTTTAGCCACCCCTTCAAAGAGCTCCTATCAAGTGCTTTATTTTTAATGCTTTAATTTGCTTTCCTCTTCTTGATTGTAATACCCTTCTTGAACTTTGCAAATAAAATGTGCTTTCCCTTTTGATTTTTGTCATCATCTCCCTGGCAAATTATCAGACTTTTAATTCTAAGCCTCCCTTCCACCCCCTCTCCACCTAGACTACCAGCAGGGCTGGAAGTTAATAAAGTATTTCTCCTGGATTTCCTGCTCTCCAGTGAATCAGCACTTTGCTTGCAGCCCTGGACAGGGTATGTTAGACCACTTGTACTGCCTCTCCTACTCAGAAGAAGAGAAATCAGATGTTAACCGAGGTCTGGGACTGGATAATTCTCTTACAACCTGGATTATACTAACGTCTCCTCTGTCACAAGTCTTCTCCAGTTGAAGCAAGGTCATAACCCAGTGTCTGCGATGCAAAATGTTCCTTTTCCACAGGTATCTCAAATGACTGGAAGGAGAAGAGGTGCCTTTGGAAGAAAATAGGCAGTGCTGGAAACTAATACACTGTCTTTAATGGCAATCTACAAGGAAGTCCTAAGTGCCTAGGCGCTATCTATATAGAAACCACAACATAAATCAAAACATATTCTGGTCACTAGAAAGAATTACAATAAACAAGATACTCCAGAATAAGAGTGGCCAGCAAAGAAACAGAGGCAAACTGGATGAGGTACAGAGAGGAGAATGGCTCTTCCTCAGGTCTCAGTCACCGTGCCTGCCCTGGGCAGACCCAGCCACCAGTGAGGATCCCTGCCCAAGCAGCCCCATCAAAGGTACTTCTCAGCAAGGTTGTCCCAAGCACTTAACAAGAGTAAAACAGCCACAGGGTACCGGCAGCTGGAAAGGCCACGTCAGAGGTTTAACTCACTCGGCGGTGGTGAAACTCAAACACGATGCTGGGGATGGTACAGGCACTTGGTACCCACAGCTGCTGAGATCAGAGAGAAATGGGAAATGATGAAGCCACCACAGCACGCGTCAGCCGGGACATCAAAGGCAGCAAAGGTGACCCCATCCGCACAGATAGGTTCTATGGGGCCAGGGAAACAAAACTCTTTTCTCAGGAGCGTGGAGATATCTGTGAGGGCAGTTAATTGAACCAGTGTCACTGAAAATGATGTGGGTAATGACAGATGGTGTCAGCTTGTGCTGCTGTTTCAGTTGCTGGAACAAATGAGAAGAGGACAGAAATAGAAACAAATGGAAGAGGAATTTCTAACAAAGGTCAGGAAGACAGTTTTATTTTTATCTCTCCACCTTTCCTCGTTCAGATAATAAGCAGCGTGTACCACCAGAAGGACCCTGTCCAGATACACAGCACTGATACTGGTGCTATGCTGAGGTCCTGGCATGGTGTGTTAAATACCCACCATTGCTTTCCCAGAGCCTTCCTCTTCATCCCATACCTAACTGGGGAACAAGCAGACACTGGGCACAGGCTGCCATGGCAGCACCGAGGGATCCCTCAGAGAAGCAGCACTGAGGACTGCCCTTGGTATACCTGCAAAACACTCACATCTAGTGAAAAAAATGAGGTGACATTTGGTCTCTGCTGCAACCACTGGGTAAATTTCCTCTGACTTCTGAAGGACCAGGGTTTCACCCTGGGAAAATTGCGTTTCCTTGGCTGACACTCCTTCCATATGCGTTCACTTGCCAGTCATTTCCATGTGTTGAGAAGGGATGCTGAAGCCCAGGTGTTACCTTACTTTACCTCCGAATGAAATAGCACAGAGGGATATGAGATAGCACAGAAGTACAAACCCCCAAGGACTCTGTCTTGCTCTCACTTGCTGGCTGTGCCGTCCTGGAAGACAGCTCAAAGGAGACGCAGCAGGATGCTCACAGCGTGCTCCTGAGCTGCCAGAAACCGGCAATGGGCACATGTGCAGGAACAAGGGAAAAGCCAGCTCTGTCCTGGGCTGGCTTTGCTGTACATGGCAGAGAACAGCCAGATGTCCATGATGGAACTCAGGCCACAGCATGGCTTGCCCATGGGACCCTGCCCAGCAGCTACCACTGAGACAGAACAACAGAGTGAAGGACCTCGGTGCTTTCAGTGACGCTGAGGTTAGCCTATTTCTGGCTCATTCTGTGATAATGCAGCTTGTGTTTTGGATGCTTGCTTGCACTTAAGCCTTTTAATCACTTGTTCATTAAGAAAAGGTTTTCAGGACACCTTGCTGAGAGGCAGCATCTCACATACCTCTGAGGAGAAAAAAAAACCCCACTTAGTCAAACACTCAAACCACTCAGATCCTGATGACAGAATAGTAATGAGGTTGAAGGATATTATCAACTTAATGACAAACTAAGAAATTTGGTGCCTGTAATACGAGTTCACTCTTTAAGCCCCGTAGGTGGTTCCTGAAGGATATGTAAGATGCAACTGGTAGGGACCGGAAATAGGGGGTTTTTTTCTTTTGGGAACTAGACCAACTAAATCGCATTTTAAGAATGGTTTAGTGATACACTGGAGGAGTGGTGCAAGATGATAAAAAAACCCCAACAAACCTAGACCTTCCTTGTGGTGATTCATGGAATAACAGAATCAGGAATGGAATTTACAGAAGGAAAAATCCTAATGAGGTGTATATTTTTTCCTATTTACCCCTGCGCACATCAGTCTTGATGTGTAAACTGACATTCTTTAACTCATGCTGGAAGAAATGGTAGTTTCAGTGGACATGGAAGTGAAGTCAGTGATTAACCCCACCTTGTCCACAGTCATCCAGGATTCATACTGTGAGCTGAACCCTTCCTTGGGAAGCCTTCTTTTGCCATTGCTAAACCCCATCACTGGAAAAACTGGCAAAAAAGCTCTCATTTGAGAGTCAGACCACTGCTGTAATTGGAATAGATACCATTTTTTTTCTCTGCAAAACCCTCTGAAATTGAATGTATCAAGTCTTTGCCTGTTCTGCTTCAGGATCCTCACCAGTGAGCAGCCAAGGAGCAAGGTATGGGATTGCCTGTCCTGCACTTACTGCAGCCTTTGCTCTGGTGAAGCAGGGAGAGGTGCCCATGACATCACACCTACATGAAGATTGCATTTGCTGGGAACTGATGCAGCTTTACATACTTATATATATACAAACATATTGATTACTGAAATATAAAGCACAACCTAATGCGATGCCCACTGAAGCAATTTGCCATTGTTTTAAAGGATCCCTTTCCTGACAGAGTGAATCATTTCTAATCCACATAGACATGGGCCATTTAGTGTGGTTCACCTTAAAGAGTGCTCCTTGGCTTCTCCAAGACAAGCCAGCTTTGCTAGAGGCCCAGGGAGTACAGAGACATGTAGCAGCAAATCTTGGCTTCAAAATCTCCATCTCCTCAAATATAATGCTGTTTCTGAGGTGAGCTGATCTCCAGTGCTTGGAAGTCAGGCCCAACCGTTTCTGAGCCATCCAGGCAAATAACATGCTGTGAAATAACACATATGATGAACAGCTGAGACGGAGAAGCCATATGAGGAGTGGCTGAGGTCACTTGGCTTGTTCATCCTGGAGAAGAGAAGACTGAGAGGAGACCTCGTTGCAGTCAAGAGCTTCCTCACAAGGAGAAGAGGAGGGGCAGGCATTGAACTCTTCTCCCTGGTGACCAGTGAGAGGACCCAAGGGAATGGCCTGAAGTTGTGTCATGTGATGTTTAGGTTGGATATTAGGAAACAGTTCTTCACCCAGAGAGTGTTTGGGCGCTGGAATAGGGTCCCCAGGGAAGTGGTCGCTGCACCAAGCCTGACAGAGTTCAAGAAATGTTTGGACCCTCCCAAGCAGGTGATGTGATTCCTGGGACTATCTTGTGCGGGTCCAGGAGTTGGACAAGATGATCCTTGTGGATCCCTTCCAATTTAGGATATTCTATGATTCCATGAAATAAAAGCAAGGCACCTACTGCAGCTTCCTGCATGCACTTGCATGCGTGCATAGGTGGCTGTTGAGGATGTAGAGAGATAGTCAGGAGGGGGCTGGCTCAATTGATTTTGAAACAGATTCCCAGCACGAGTCTAAAATTCTTAGCATAACTCTAAAATGCTCAGAGAACTGCATTTTTTCCAGAGAGGGTGTTTAATTTTTGCTTGTACTGTGTGATTTCAGAGCCAAAATAGACATTATGAAATTTCTCTGATTGGGTAAAAAAAGCTCATTTCAGTCAAACCCAGCCTCCTGCATCTACAGAGATGGGTGGCTTTGGAGAAGCTAATTTAAAGCTGAGGCTTCAACTCCAGGTCCCTGATTTTTAGCCCTAAAGGAGCAGATATGTAAATATACCTCACTGGATTGTACTCAACTGCATTATGGGGCATCAGCAGTGGCTCTCATCAGCCCAGGATGGGTCTGATTGCATGGAGAAATGCTGCTAGCTTGTGGCAAAGCTCCTGTGGGAGCCCCAGGTACCCAAGAGCGTGTCTGGCATCCTCGCTGGGAGGTGCCCTGTGTGGTACCCGTGTTACTGGGGCACTGCTGGCAGCAGGGGCTGAGCACATCAGTAGCTGTCACACCAATACTCATCTCCTGAGACGTCTTCCCAGAAAAACCATTGATGCCCCACAGCATCTGCTCGTCTCTCGTCTGTGATTTACATCTTGCAAACCCCTGACCAGTAGCAGAGGGATGGTGTGTGTGCACACACTGCCAGGTATCACAGGGGGGTTTTCTCCAGGAAGTGAGTGTTTTCTTCTTGAGTGTGCTGTTCACACCAGCTCCCAGCACTACGTTTCCTTCTCTGAGCTCAGGCAGATACAGTGCTACTGCAACACAGTTCTGGGGCACCTCATCACTTGTTTTCAAGGTCTGGAGCAAAATTTGTCAGATGAACACAACATTATTGTCATTAGTAGTAAATACAACAGCCAATAATTTCATTCTTTGAAAATGAAAGGGCACCAGCTTTTACTAAGGTCTTTTTTTCCCCCCTCTCAATGTCTTACACATCTAAATTCAGACCTCTCAAAATCAGCTCTACCTGTTATGTAAATCACTTCAGTAGAAGGGTTAAAAATGCTTCCCACCATCATGATCTATGGGCTAGGGTGCATTTATCTCCTGCACCAATGTTTAGCTTGTGCATACTCTCTGAAGTCCAGAGGTTGGTAACAGGTGTAGGCAACATTTTAAAGACAAATATATGTCAATGAGAAGGGTGGGGTTTTTATCAGTTTCTATCCTATTTGCTCTGCTGTCATTACTGTTATTAAAGATTTTTTAATTGTATGTTGCAGAACTCTTCTTCCTTGTCTGGTGCAGATCTGGCACCCTGAAGGAGCATCAGCCAGCCAAGGCAGTTCCTTCTGTGGTAGTGGGATTGTTATTCCCCGCAGCAACTCTGAATCGGTCGCCTGAACTGACACTACGCTCTTGCTGCTAACCTGACAGCACGTTTTTCAGTTTAAAAATTTGGATTAAAACTTTCAGGTGTCATTACCCAGCCCCTTTGCTGGCAACAGGGTGTGTGCATGAGGGGAAGAGAAGGACAGGGCACACTACAGAAGCGTGGGGAGCTGCTCACACCACCCATTAGAGCAGTCTCCAGCCTCCAAGCCCCCCCCGTCCGAGACCTCCTTCCGAAATCACAGGACATTGAAAACCCACAGTGCAAGTCTGCTTTATGACTGATGCGTTGCTGCTCTTTTCTTTTACAAATAAATCAGTGGAGCAATAATTAATGAGAAGATGGGAAGATGACAAAATCTGGAGTGAAATCCCGGTTTAACTGAAGCCAGTGGGGTTTTTGCTTCCTGTGTAGCAGGAGCCCACATGTCAGCAGGGAAGCAAAATAGAGGATGAGGCAGCAGTTAATTATTCTTGTGTTTTTCACTGTTATCAGTGTGCCGGGGACTCCTCTCCTGGCTTCTTCTTTGCACCCACAGTCCTCCCTTGCTGCTGGAGGCTCATCGTGCTTATCGAAAAACCCCCTAAGACAGGACCCTGCTGTGGGATGCTGCAGCCCAGCTAGGAGTTTCTTTGTGAAGCAGATTGCTCAAACGACAGGAGAATTTTTACCTTCAGAGGCTGCTTTTCCATTTCTGGTCACCAGACACAAGATAACGGGAGAACAAGGGAAGGAAGAACTGCAAGGTAGATGTGCCTGGCACTAGGTACCTCTCTGTGCTCCGAGTGTTGATGCAGCAGGAGATACCCACAGAGAATTTGTTCCCCCATCTGTTCCTCTGTAGATCACTTTAAAAATTAACTTACTCTATTAAAAAGAAAATGTGATTGTTACAGTTAAGTGGCTGCAGCGCTAGAGATAGTTTGTCCTCCCTCCCCCCCCAATCCATCCAAAAATGCACAATTAATAACACATTAACTTAGTCAGAAATGAATGAGAATAAGTTAAGATTTTGTGAAAAATGCATTTTATTTTGTGTAATAAACAGGGTGTTTTTTTCCCTGGCCTATAATGTTGCAGAAGAGATAATTCCTCCCTACAGCACATTTCACAGTTTCCCAGTTTCAGACAGATTAGCACAAATGACATTTCGTGCTCAACTCATCTGATTTCAGAAAGCACTCCTCCATCAAGTTACACTACGTTCGGATAATTATTCTGTAGAAATATGCTTAAACTAATCGTATGAATGGAGGCAAAATACAGCCACATCAGCTGGACACTGTCTCCATGCCTGAAGAAGATGCAGAGGACAGGGAGCTGCCAGGGTCCTTCTACTGGCAGAGGGAGTGGACATCTGACAGGGTCAGTATTTATGTACAGTTCACATGGAATAGAATAATCATTAAAATCGAGATAATACAAATAAAAATAGGTATTAATGTTTCAAAAAGCTCAAAGGAGACTTATAAATCCATTAATTTTTCATCAAGACTGAATCCATCAGAGCCCAGATCCTTCTTTCTAATAAATTCAGTTGTCAGACTCTGAGTCCTTTACTGCAAATGCTGACAGTGCTCTCTCAGTACCCAGACGAGGCTCTGCTTTGGTAGAATTTTCTTTCTTTGTCTTTAAATTGATTGTGTGATAAAGCCTGCTGCTTGAGCAATGGTCTTACACCAATTAAACCACCGAGTTTATCTCTTTTTTTTTATTTCCCAGCAAAAAATAATAAATGGCTACAGGTAACACTTTGCTGTCTTCAGAGCTAATCTGGGATCAGTTCTCTTATGAGAAAAACACTGCCTGAAATGAGATGTGAGTTCTGCCTTGTTACACTGCAGAGCACAGAGCAGCATAGTAGTGCTCCAGAGAGCCATTTTCCAAAACAGTTTCCTTGCAAGTATTACAGCGATATCTCGGGCAAAGCAAAATGCAGAAACATCTTTGTGAAGTTATCAGTAAATCTGACCTTGGAACACTGAGTTCCTGCCTCCATTTCACCTGATATTTTCAACACCTTCGGGTAAGTCGTACAGGAAGACCCCCAGTAATGTTTGTCCTGGCTGATGTTGTATTAAATCCTTCTTTAAAGGTTTTTTTGCAAGATGCCACTGTAGTTCTGTGTTTCTAACTTCTCTGATGGCATCACTTAGATACTGGTGGAAAAGTCACAGACACTAGACCTGTTGGTATCAATCCTTGCCCTTCATTGGGTTTGCAACCTAATTTAGCACAAATTAAAAGAGATCACAGAATCATAGAGTGGTTAGGAGAGACCTTAAGGACCATTTAGTTCCAGCATCCCTGCCACGGGCAGGGACACTTCCTACTATACCAGGTTGCTCAAAGCCCCATCCAACCTGGCCTTGAACACTGCCACGAACAGGGAATGCACAGCTTCTCTTCCCAGGTGGTGTCTCACCACCCTTGGAGCGAAGAGTTTCTTCCCAATATCTAATCTAAACTTACCCTCTGCCAGTTTGAAGCCATTCCCCCTTGTCCTGTCATTACATGCCCTTGTAAGAAGTCCCTCTCCAGGTCTCTTTAGGCCTCTTTAGGTACTGGAACACTGCAATGAGGTCTCCCTGGAGCCTTCTCTCCTGCAGGCTGAACAATACCAGCTCTCTCAGCCTGCCTTCATAGGAGAGGTTGCTTCAGCCCTGATCAGCAGCCATTCGCAGTCAGAACAGCTTTTCGTTCTGCAAGCTGGAAACAGCCGGGAGTTTGTGAGCATTCCTTTTCTGCTTCATGACTGTACCTCTGTGCATGGGCTGCTATGCTTCACTTGATGGTTCATCTTAAATCCAGCCAGGTGTTTAAGATGGTGCAGGACCTGGTGGTAGCGGCCTTTACTGTAAGCGAGTACCACAGAAAGCTGTGCTGGCTCCCTTGTGGCTTCTGGGTGGCTTCTACGGTGAAAAACTTAACTTCAGAATCACCTTGGCACTGATTCAGCCTGGGCAACACCTGAAAGTTCAGCCAGTGAAGATACCCTCCAGCTCACCCAGCGCAAGAGCCAAGCTCAGTTAACTGCCCCAAAGGCACACAGGAGTCCTGCGGTGAGACAGGCTTCGGGCACACCCTCTTAAATTCAGAAAAACGCATCTCCTGGTAGTCTTAATTTGAGTGGTCGTGGTGTCTTTTTGCAAAAAACAGCAGAGGTGTCTTCACAGATCCACCTCCCTCAAATCCACAGCTCAAAGCAGCCCTAGCTGGGGTGACCTGGATGGACAGACAGCCCTGCCCTACCTCTCACCTTCAGCCTCCCTCTGGTGTTTCCCTGTGTTTTCTGGTGGGTCTGTGATGTACATGTATACAGTACATTTGAAGCACAAACTACAGGTATTCTGAAGTGTATGTAAAAATTATTATTATTATTCAGCCTGTTCAGAAAATGTATAGATAATAACTCTAATAAAAGCTATGTCAAATAAAGATGTGAGGGATAAAAATTCCTGTGAATTTTTAATCTGAGAAATAAAGAACATAGTGTTAATATAGCCTAATTGTTTCATTAAATATTTAAAATATACCCTCCATACAAAATATGTATTTTAACAAATATCTATTTCACTTGTAAAGTTGTAACACATTTTATGAATATTACATACAGGCAGGAGAAGCTTCCTCAATAAAAAAGAACTTAATCCTTACATATTCAGTCTCTTAATCAAACATTTCCTTTTATATCAGGATATATTTGGATAATTCATTATAATTTATAAATGTTCTACTTAGAGATAATGCAATTACAAATGTTTCTTGCAAATCTTTCTTACTGCCCTTACATACCATTTCATTTAAATATCATTCTGTTATTTACAACTGCTTCATTTTAATAAGAAAAGATGCTCACAACCAATTATTTAATTGAATGGTGCCTCTCAACGCACTATTCATCTCTCTCAAAACAATTTGCATTTTGTGTATTTGGAGCAGATATCGGAAAACATTATTGTAATTTTCCCAAATAACATTTTTGCAACATGCCACTACTTGGGGCAAGAGCTGATACAACAACAGAAATCAACAGCCTCATGAGCCTTTGCAGGGTAAGGTAAGGCTGATCCTTTATCAGATGGGATAAATACCTTGCTGGACACAGCTTCAGCCAGAAACTACTTTTTGCCCCTGAAAACTGAGCTGACAATATTAATTTGGATGGGTCTTGTACATGTGCCTCATTTTTTCCTGTTCTCGAGAGAGTGGGGAAATCCACCAGAAACTCTTACTGGGATGGAAAGCTTCTCAGTCTCACCATATGTCAGTAAAGACATCCATACAGTGGTCTTTTTTATTCTTTTTCTCTTTGCTATTGATCCTTTTTTTCCTTTTTTTTCATTTATATTTAATGAAAGTCCAAGTTGCTCAAGGAGAAGAAAAGGAACTGAACAATGAATTAAAATTTTCTGTAGGCAAACAGCATCTCTATAGTACAGCAACACCCTTCTGCACAATTTTGGCATGGTCTTTTTTATGGTGTGTTTTAGGGGTTTCCCCATTTCCAAATCATTAAACTATGTATGAAATAGTAGTTGCAGGAGGCCAGCTATATGGGCTGGCAGAGGTGGTATTTGTGCTTTGATGCTCTTTGAAACACAAGTGTCGGGTTGATATAAAATATCAACACTGATGCAATCGTGTTTTCTTAGACCAAGGGGATGTGCTCAGACCTCACTTCTGGAAATACCAAGGCAATTGGTGAAGGGTATTACACAAGATCCCCTAAATGAGTGCTTAATTTTGCATGGTTGTCTGAGCAATTGTTACCGCTTCCTATGGACACGTGGATTATGAAACGTCTTTAATTAACTCACTATACTACCGAGGTTTTTTTCTACTTGACCCCTCCCTCATTAATTGCTCCTCAAAATCCTGCTTGTCCTCATCATCAGTGCGTGACTGTCTTATTTACTGCACGCTGCTCACACCCTGCTCTGAAAGCAGAATTATTCATGCCTTCCTGGGCTTTGCTGCAGCGTGTGGTATCAGCGTTTCACAAACATTTAACTGACTCTCGTGGTGATTCTGGCAAGACGAATTATCACCGGAGATGGTTCTGCACAGACAACCAAGGCACTGAGCAAACAGTCCAAACTACCCGCTAAGTCAGGGTGGAAGGTTTGAAATGCCTAAGGCTTATCATTTCATAGCACATCATATTTTCTACAGCACTTTATAGGCTCAGAAAATAGCTTCTATTGATTTGCAGTGTGACTGTGCATGCAAAGAACTCCTGCAAGCCCAGCCCAAAGACTCCAAGCTGGGTACCCCAACACGCAAACTGCCATCTCCGAAAAGCTTGGTTCTTGTGCCTTTCCACGATCACTAAGTGATTCTGTGGCAGCAAGAAGGCTAGGGTGAGATCCCAGACAGGGATTCGGCTGCACCTGAGCTCAGGCCTTTCCCTGCCCACAGCTCCATGTCCCAGGTGCAACCCATGCTCAGCCTGCGTAAGAAATGAGGTGCAGAGAACTGCTTATCTTGCTTCACAGCTCTGAGCAAGTCCAGAAGCAAACCCATGGTGGGCACAATGCCTAAACATTGTATTCCACAACCCAGTTGTCCTTTAGAGAACACAGTTTGGCCATAAGATACTGTAGATGTATCACACAAATGAGAGTTGTCTGGACTGTCTTAGTTTGGGCAGCTTTCAATGTTTGAGGCATTTCCTTTATTAGCTTTAAGACACTGGCTTTTTCATGCAGTCTTCTGCATTATTTTTCTAAGAAAGATATTAAAAAATTAATCCCACCATTTAGCGTCAGATAGCATCCTTGTGGTCCATTTGCATTGGTGGGAACTTCTACACTGACAACTTAAACCTGCAGCACTGGAACCAGCCAAGTAACTGATAACAGTGACAAGATTTTGTGGACCCAAAGTAGAAAAGGGTGAGACAGGTGAGGTTTACAGACGACGAACACAGCCAGAGAACTGCAGAAGTCAGGCTTTGGGAATACATCGCAAGCTCTGGATGCCTGTGCCTCTTCTTTAGGGGCCAGCCATGGGAGCAAAGCTACTGAGAGCGCTGCAGAAAGACACTTCCCCCTTTTCGGCCCAGGAGATGGGAGGTGGCATTGCAGCATGATGTGTGAGACTGATCCCTGGGGAGATTTTTATCTGTTCAGTGGGACAAGCAGTTAATAAGCAGATGCATCCCACAGTGTAGTGTTTTTTTTTTCTATTCTTGTTCTTTAAACAAGTCTGGAACGGGGGTGGTAAAAAGCATGTCCTCAACGCAAGGTCTTGCCTGCAAAAAAAATGTCAGCTCTCATCTTGAAACTTTCAAATTTCAGCTGAGAGGTAATGTATTTTTTCCCAGCTTCATTCTGAGGGGGGGAAAAAGTGAGCAGTAAACCTACAGCATAGAAAACTTTAATGCAAATACTTAAAAGTTTTCTATGTACAGAAAGGAATGTTTTATCACAGAAAACACCGGGTCTTTTCAGTAAAAGGTAATGACCCCAATGCTGTCTGTAATTAGAATAACTTCTATAGTCCCAAATAGTTATTTTAAATTATAATATTTTCCAAGTAATCTTGATTGATTAAATAATGAGCAACAAGCAGGAATCTAGAAAGATCAATGAATTCGTGGTAAGCTATTTGATATGCAATCCTAAACCTGTGAGCAGGGGAGTGTGGCCCTGTTTGGGAGCATGAGGCCAATGCCATCTAGGAGCATGACGTCCAAGTGAAATCTATCACGGAAATCCTTTTAATCTAATATTTCACCTTATACCTTTCTTTATGGCCACAGTTCTCTGACCAACAGCAGTAAGTCGGATTTCCTGTAGACACACAGCACAGACAGATGCTGGCGTCATTGATATGACCTGTCTTCCCTTCCTGGTCCCCTGGCAGATTTTGCTGGTAAAGGTTCAAAAGTTAAGCAGAGAGGGCAAATTGACCTAAGAAGGTCACACACACTTCTATTAAGGAGATGGAGCTTGGAAGGTGTGTGCATACATGATCATGATGTACAGAAGGGCACTGTACGCAGCACACAGCTGGAACAGCTGGAGCCACGCCGGTTGACACGAGCAGAAGATTTGGCACATAAGTTGTGTGATGTGCGGAGAGCCCAAACGGTTTGCTTTTCTTAAAGCAGTGCAACACTTGAAGTAGATTTCTAGGGCATAATTGCTGTAGCTACTCCATGTATTCATTATCTTTGCACAGTAACTGACTCCAAGACTTAATAGAATGGGATATCATTTCTTGCACAATAGTGATGTCTTGTTAAATTATTCACATTATTTATTTGACAGATACTAATAACCGTTATTTGGTATTCAAGAGAGACAAAATTGGCTATTCGTTACATTCCCCCATTATCTAATATTCATAAAACATATGTGATGTAAAATGTCTTTCTGATGGATGGCAGTCTAGGATGTGTTTACATGTTCTGTTTTATTAACAGAGAAAACAGCTACTGAAACTTATTCACAACTGTCCCCCGGTGCTCAGGCCAGAAAACTTGATTTCTAATCACTGAGCCTTCTTCTTCCACATTCAGAAAATATCCTGATTTGGACCATGCCCTGCTCCCACTGCACTCCTTGGCCTTTCCCTGTGTGGCTGCCAGCCTGATCTCACGTCTGCTAAAATGTGGGCATTGGATTCATGCTGTGACCCCTCCACAGAGGGCTGAGATCCCTCAGGAGGTCTCACTTATCCCAGAGGTAAATTGATGTTGACATTTGCCTTCAGAGATGAAAACCTATTATACGAACATTGGCTGTGTTTTCCACCCCAGCCGATAGCCCACCAAGAAACCGTACCACACATGGGCTCAATTCACATGACAGAATGGGCTGCAGGCAGGATTTATTTTCCCTTTGTCAGTTCCCATTGAGGCAAGGGGTATTTACATGTGTTAATAGACATTAGTCATGTAAATCCCCAGTTCATCAATAGGGAAAAAGGACTCTGGAAATTGTTAAATCTGATTTTCCAGAAGATTAGAAACAAGCCACGCTTAATCGGGTGCTGCTATCACTATTCCTTTTTTTGTTTTTAAGAATGTTATTCTGATTATTCAGCTATAATGACCCAAATATATTCAGTTATGCAGAACAATGAAGGGAAATCAAGTGTCCTTGATTCCCTGACATGCTCCTATGGAAATAAAGTATTAAATCTTTCAAAGCAACATATTTTCTCATCCCCCATTTTAATCATCACATTATATACATTATATATATTCAAAGGTAAAACCAGAAATTTAGTTTTAAATGCACATCCCGCAGCTTCCTAGTTTGATTTAATCTTTTTAACCCTGCAAACAAGTTATCAGCTGATTCTACAACCTTGAGCAATGGGGTCTCACTCTTATTAGCAAACAGTAGCAAACGAATCCTGGAAAAGAAGAACCAGCCCAAGTTTCCTTGCCAGTGCAGTCCATTCAGGGCAAAGCAATCAGGCTGTCAGGTCAAAAATGGGAAATCCTCATATTTTCATTAATAACTTAGATATTTATTTTACTTGCAGATAAGCCCAAACTAAATGGGTTTACAAGTTGGCTGAAGGTTGAGGTTCGAGTTCAAAACTAACTTGGTAACCTTGGGATCTTTTCTCCAGCAGGATACTCAATCCAATAAATTCAAGAACAAGACAGGAATAATGCACTGTACAAGCAAAAGAGTGGTCAGGCAGTAGTACTACAGAGAAGGATGTGGGCTTGAGGGGTTTTTTGACCCAAACATTAGCCCTGATGCTGTGCTCTGTGACAGCCGAGACATGAAACCACCCCTCACAGGAGAATCAAATCCAGTCTTAGATACTGTTTCTAACCTTCTACTGTTTGTTATCTTAAACTACAACATTTACGGGCAAGAACTCACTTTTTTCTTTATTGTTGCCCCCTTATGTCACATAGCACTATGGGGTTTGTGCTAAAGCTAAGGCACTCTGTCAGTGATGAAGATGATGATGTTTATGGGCTCCACATCCCCAGTAGGAGTCCCGGGAGATGGTGAAGTTTGCCCAAGTGGAGCATGTGGGAGCCACAGGGCAGGTGAGCTTCGTCTTCCCCAGCCCCTGCAAAGCTCAGTCCAGCTCACACACAAGGGTGAGAGCATGTCATCAAAACTGCAGCTACAGAGACACATCCCTGTGCTTTCCTGAACACTCAGCAGACAGTTTGGTGAAAGACCTGTCATCACCTTTTGGGGAAGCCAAATACGCTGTGTCCAAAGGGTCATCCTCACCCACAGATGTACCGGCTCTTCTGAAGGACTCTAACAGACCTCTGGTATCAATTCAACCTGTCTGTCTGGTCTTTTTTTCATCACACTGCCTGACAATTTACTTGGAATGGAAGGCAGACAGACAAGATTGTGGTTTCCTAAAGCTCTTTATTTTTAAGAGAGTATCCTATTTACCACCCCCATTTCCTGGCACATGACTGATGGAAGGCAGGGCTTGCACATCGCAGCCGGTAGTTTGGCAGTCTTGTAATTGAGTCTCCTCAGGAGCCCAGGCTGAACCCTGCCTGGACCAGGTGATTTGTTGCCATTCGTTTCATCAACTTGCTCTAAAACCTCTTCTTCTGACAGTTCAATCTGAGGCTGTTTCTTGCTCATTCCCTGTCAAAAGAAAGCTGTGGTGTGGGAGATTTCCTGAGGCTCCTCTCCAGCAAACACCAGCACAGAGGGCTTGTCTGCCTCTGCTCTTATGGCCCTGTCATCTCTAAGTGCTCCCATTACCCCATGGTCAGCTCTTGGCCCTATGTGTTTGCTGGCAAGTGGCCTCTGACTGATGCAGTTGAAAATTGTTTTATTACTGGGCTTTACGCCTTTTAGTAAATTATTTCACAAAAATTCATTTTGGCTGCTTTTACTATAGGTTTGCATCTGTTTGCAGAGCTTATGCTCTTCTATTTTCTCTGGTTTGGACACAACCATCTTTGACAGCCTTCTTTATCCAGCTGTTTCAGTCCCTTTTTTAAAACATTTTCTGATAACTGGAAGTACCTTGACTGTGACCTGGTGGTAAGGTGCCTTTTGAGATAATCTCCTCACCACCCACAAGCATTTTACGCTCTTGGCTGTTGCTTCTAATTTCCTTTTAACAAGGTGCACATCACACTGGTCCCTGTATGAACGGCACACACTGGTTTTCTCTCAAGCACCCAGATGCTCTACAGGCTGCACTGTTGCTGCACCCAGTGGACACCTCCACCAGACATGATAACCCACCTATCTGCTGAACAGCCTGAGGATGGACACCACCACCTTCCCACTGACCTCCCTCCTTCACTCTGCCGTACCCACAGTCCTTGGAGAAGGGTTTGGGGAAGAAGGGAGAAGACTCTGTTCGTTGTTTCCCTTTCCTGCTCCTCCTCAGCTCCATGACACCACAGCCCAACAAAGGAATGAGACGGCAAACTGCACTGCATACAGAAACCAGCCTGCTCCATTGCAAAGTCTGTGGTCACAGCAATTACCTCTTCGCAGCCTCTAATTTTGACTTCTGTAAAGTCTTTTATGATGCTCACTCACCTAATATTAATCTTCAACATGCAATGGCTCATTTCTTACCACGCATGTAACTAGACTCACCCCTGTGTGCAGGAGTGTTCAGTGGCTTCCTGTGCATTTCACAGTGCAATAAAAAAATCTGCTCCCTGCTCTTAATGACTTTGTGATTTATTGATTTGCCTGTCTTTCCTCACTTCAGCTCACTGAGCTTCATTTATTCCTTTTGTACATCAGTTGGGGAAAATAAACAGCACACACCACCTTTGCAAGCAAAAAAATGCATGATGGTGTTATAACAACAAAATCATCATTTAAAAAAGTCCTTCCTTCAAGGTATTCACATTCACTACTTTTTTGGCAGCTTGTATAACCAGGTCTACTAAACACTGAGTAATTAGCCCTGCTTGGGATTTCTCCCTAATGCCATTATCCCTAACAACACTGGCAAAGATTTTGCTTCATTTACAGCCTTCACTGATTGTGTAATCACAAACATATTCATGCAAATTGCCTCCTGGATGCTGGAAGAAATGTCTTGGAGTAAATTACTGGAATTCAGAAAACTTCCAGCACAAAACTTCTCGAAACTCATTCCCTCATTATCTCTTGTGTCTATCCACAAAGAAAACTATTCCTCTTTTCCTAAACAGAGATGCACTTCCCAGCTCTGATTCCAAACTACGCTCCCAATTATTTCCCTGAGATGCAAAGACCTAACCACCTCTGAATCCACAAGTCCCACGAAGTCCCTCTAGATTTCTGGGAAACCATGTTTGTCCAAAAAGTGGGTGATGTGGCCATGGTACGATGCTCTCTGTGCTTGGTTCTGCTCTGGCTATTCATTCATTTCTTGTATGCTAGTTAGTCTCATACAGGAGAAAGGGAATTAAAAAAAGAAAAAAAAAGTGTTAATATATGCCCCCTAGTAACCCTTTGCTTTCACAATATAACAGACACTAAAAAAAAAAAAAAAGACCAACATTAAGTAAGTACCAGCACAACTCACTGAACGGGTCTTGCAGCAAAGACTGGGTGGGCCAGCTCCAAAGTTGGAAGAAGGATCTGTACCCTGAAAAAGATGTGGTGGCTGTGTGGACAAGCATCACAAGGGGAGGTGCAGTGAGATCAGATGGGTGACAGGGCTGATACATCCCCGGGATAAGCACGGGACAGATGAGCGAGGGCTCTCACTGAGGCTTACATGCCCATATCCTGGTTTCAGAGGGTCCAAGTTTGAGCAGAAGGGTCATTCTTATTAAGTGCTCTTTTATCAAAGCCTTGCAGGTCAGCCTCCTAGCTGACCAGGGCAGAGTACTGAGGTAGGCAGCTCAAAGCCAGAAGTAACCTGCAATCACATTAATTCATTCAAGAAATGCCTCTGACTATTTGAAAGATTTTGTCTGTGGAGATACTGACCACGCCTACACTGAATAGAAGCCTCTTGGGATGCTTGGGATCCCTGGATTGTGGGATCAGATAGAGGCACACGTAACCGTTGTGAGCGTCCCTTACCTAAATCCTACACTGAGTGTCTCACCCCAGCCACGCTCCCCCAGCTGCCCTTGTGTACACCACACTTCACCAAGGACACCAAAACTGTCAGGGGGAAAATTAACATGTGGGTACACATGTGTCAGTTCAGATGGCTTGTACTGGAGGGTCCTTTTCAGTAATGTGCAACAAACAGAGAAGAAACAAATGCTGGTTGCTTCTAGAAAGGATGTCTGCAGCCTGGAATGGGTCCTTCAGAGAAATCCAGGGACCCCAGTGGTCAAGGACAAAGGGGCAACTTTATTAAATTTAAAAAGGAAGTAAGTAAGCACATCTGTATACGGAACTGGTGAAACCAAACCGGGAATAGTGAGTGTACTTCTGACACCCACGTGACCAGAAGTGTTTGGAAAGAGTCAGCAAACATGTAAAGAGGAGAGCCCCAAATCAGCTCAACAACTAGAGAGCTATTCTCTGGTGAAAGGCTGTGGGTTCAGTCTGTTTAGCTCATCAGAAAGTTGACTATGGAATGATTTGACAGACAGCAGACAAGCACTCTGAGGGAGGAAAAATACT
This sequence comes from Pseudotriccus pelzelni, assembly GCA_035584735.1. Taxonomy (NCBI): domain Eukaryota; kingdom Metazoa; phylum Chordata; class Aves; order Passeriformes; family Tyrannidae; genus Pseudotriccus; species Pseudotriccus pelzelni. Next base: position 41,023,377 of record JAWMRA010000078.1, on the reverse strand, counting down.
CGGTATATAGGAGCTCTTTTAACCTCATGCAGGAAAGGGGCAGCAAGTATCAAAGACTGGATGGTAAGATCAGACCTGTTTAATAGGGAATATTGCACACATTTTTAGCACTAGGGTTGATGGGCACTGGCAGCAAACTGCCACAGAAAGTTATGGATTTCCTCACCCTTAATTATTACAATGAATTATTAAAGTCTTTCTGAAATATGTGCTTCAGGCAAACATGAACATCCTGTGCTTCATACAGAGATTAAAAGTGTGTTACACTGAGGGGCAGAGGAAGCAAGAAGGAATGAGAGTAGCCTTTTGACCTTGGACAAAACCACTAAGACTTCATGCTCTTAGGGGCCCTGGTTGCCCCCTCAGAGGAGCAAGACAGACTTTTCTGGATGGCAGATGAGACCTGGGGCCTGTTTACATCTTATACAGAAGGGCTTTGATAACTCTGCTCCTGGACTTACTTCTGTGCTTGAAGACCTTTGGCAGCACTGTACAAGGCAGGAGACTCATCTTTTTATTTGCATTCTGAGTATTTGTAGAAATGTCTTTTCAACTAGCACACCCTTCTGTCACACATCCAGTCACCTGTCACTGATTGAAATACTGCCTTGTGGATTTTATTTCCCTTTTTTTCTGTTAAATAATCCACCTTGTGTGTCCGATTCTGTAAAACTAGCATTATATTGTAGGACTTCTGCTGGTGTTTGCTTGACTACCCTTTAAAACTCTCCTAACCACCACCATGTCAAAACTGGTGTTCACAGGCTGCAGGTTTCTGTTGGATGGATACACTTTACCAACACTAGCTGGCAGCACCAGGTTTGCTGCATACATTGGCATATTAAGCCTATAAAGTTACTCATACCAAAGTGCATTTCTGCACTTCTGCTGAAATCCTATCATCTTTACCCTTGCAAGGCTTTTCTTGGCTGAAGATGCAGTTGTTTTTGTCGTTTCCTTGCCAGGCACAACACAAAAGCCTTATTGACTATTCTTGCTGGAGCGAAGAAAGATTCCAAGTAGAGTTTTGCTTACCTTGTAGGCTTCAGTGCATAAAAGACTTGGGCTGATACCATTTTCAGCACAGTGGGAGCCAGGGCCGCTGAGAGCCTGGGTTATTCATATTAATTTTTAATTTTTTATTATTGCACCTACTACAATTAATCCATTGACAAAAATAGTTCTTCGTACACACACTTTCAATCCTGTTATTGTCACCTTTGGGCAGCCAGCGTCCACAGCTCTGGGAACTGGGAACCGCCTCTGGGAAAACAATTTTCCCCTTCCAAAAGGCTAAGAAAGCTCTTTCTCACCATGCTGAGGAGGACCCTGGCAAAAGGTGTACCTGAGCAGGGGACACAAGGCAGCAGATGCCCCACAGATGCTCTTTGGGCTAAAACCCCAGAGAAGACACATCTGTTGCATGGGGAAATATGCTTTGCATATTCTGCAAGCTCAGCTGGGGACCCTTACACTGCCTGGCAGCTGGCATGTGCTGGGGACGACCCCAGCTGCAGATCTGTGCTGCCTCTCAGATGCTGTCCTGTGCAACCTCCTGGTCCATACATAAAATCACTTGGCTGAATCTGGGTGGAATTTCTCAGCCAGGCTAACTGGTCTGGCCAGGGCATTTGCTTCCAGCTAGGCTGGTGAGGAAGCAGGTCACAAGCACCTGCATTGTGCTGGTCCCTCAACACCAGCACAAGGATGACTACGAGTCCTCTTCCTGATGGCAGGAGGGAAAAGGGAAGCTTAACGTGTGGCAGTTGGGTCAGTATATGCTGAGTCCTGACCATTTCTCACCATTTGCTCACTGGGATGTAGCCAAATGAGGATACTCCAACTTGGGACTGGGAACCGCTGCTGTCAGCTGTGAACATGAGGACAGACACAACATGTCAGAGGAAGGTGCACATGGCTAATGGCAGAAGAGCAGGACTTCTCCTTTAGACATTCAACCTCCAGACAGCTCAGAGGGCACCTGAGGCTGAGGTGCTGCCTTCATATTTAACAACCTTTGTGAGGACTTCTTCCCATCAGTCTACCTTGGAATGCATGCAATTTCAGAAGCACCGTGTCCTAATTCTTCTGCTGGAAGAGGCACCACGGACATAATTCTTGCTTTGGAGGCAAACCATACCACCAAGATCGTAAGCCTATAGCAAGCTTTGGCCCTTCCAAGGAACCAGGTGGCAGAGGAAAAGGAAATTGAGACTCATCTCTAACAACCACCTTTATTCCCTTTGCTGAGCCGCCTCCAGCTTTGGCTGACAGTCAAGTTCTGCAGCACAAAAATTCTGAGACCCTGTACATGTAGCTCGTGTGAGCAGCTCTTCCTACAGAAAAAGCCCCTTGCAAGCCAGGGAGCTGGCCCTTGAACAGGTTTTCCTTTCATCGTAAAAGGTTACAGGTTCAGGCTCTAATTTGTTTGATAATTTTTTTATTGTGCTGGCCAACGTGCTAAAAAGAGATTTATTCATGAAAAGGACAACATCAGCATCTATTCCTTGTGCAAACAGATGAGAAAAAAAAATATCTGTAAACAGCAAAAGTAAGACAGAAAGCATGAAGAGCAGCATACTAAATTACCCCCGTCATGTGGGTCACTTTGGAGCATGTTTTTATTTTATTAAACAACTTCTGCACAAAGTGTGTTTTGCTTGACTAAGGCATTGTACATTGAATATTAAAATTATGCTGAGGCTCTTAAGTTCTGGGCTCAGGGGGAGAGTGGATACGCCCCTTTTATTCCTGGAGTTATTGTTTTATAAATAAAACACTGCAGTGGCTTGATAGGGATGATCTGTAGCTGAAAACCCAGTAATGCAGACAGTAGGTGAGGCAAATGTGCTGAAATGTCAGGATGTGGAATGCCAGAAGAACAACCCTTAAAATAGTTGCACCAAAAATAGCCTCTGTGGACAGTAGGAGGGGGGTTTGCCTTCATTTATTTCTATTACCAGTTCCTTGACAGGTCGTCCCTCAAGCGCTTCTGGTCACAGACAGAGTAGGAGGCCGGGCAAAGGGCACTCTTGCATCCCACACAAATGTGCCACTGCTGCAGTTCGTGTAGGGATGTGAGCACCCACTAAAAAGCAAAGCCCCCCACTCCTGGTGTGCTGGGACTGCCACAGCCAGGGGAGGAAACAGTCGCCTCGAGTGTCTGGCAAATATTCCAGGTAAAACTACACCTGACAGAGCCCAGAGGAAATAATTTGATCGGTGCCTGTGAGCTGGCAGGGTCTGCACAAGAGAAGGGGACAAGCAGGGATGGTGCAGCTCTGGGCGGGAAGCAGACTCCCATGCTCCATCATGCTAAGCACACCCCTATCCAATAAGCTGAAAAAATTCACCTCTTCTCAGCTTGTCTTCCCTGTGAAGCAGGACCAGCCATCAGGAACTGCAGGTGGTGCCTTCAAAGCACTTGGTTTTGGAAGATAACCCATCACCTGAGGCTAAATCAGCACACAGCTTCAGGGTGACTCCAGAGGCGCTGAATGGCACCAGTGCGACCAGTGCTTAAAGGAAAGGACCCAGCACTGCTGTTGAACTGCCAGGTACATGTCTCAGCCACGTCTTACAAAAGAATGAAACCTAGAGTTCAGCTAGATTTCCTCGCCCACCTTTGGATTCTGCAGGAAAAAAAAAGTCCAAAATCCAGGCGTGTAGGTAAGAACCAAGTCACCACGTGTCTCTGAGCATGATGGTATGAGGACTAGTTATGCCACTCTTAGCTCTTGGTGCACATTACAGGCATGACCCAAGGCAGGGAGGGAAGACTCCAAGGAAAAGGAAACCGTAGGAGAAACTCACATCTTGGCATGTGGTGAAATACAGCTATGTCAGCAAAACTCCATTTCCAATACATGCAGAGAACATAGGTAGGAATTCAGTGCCTGGATTTGCAGCTGGCAGCTCGCAATTCAGTGTGATGACTCAGGGCTTTCAGTTGCTGTGCAGGCAAAGGCTGCTCAGACCTTACTCAGGCAGAATTTCCATTTTTCATTACAAGAGGCCATGTCTTGCTCTCCTAGTTCTTTTCTTGATAAAGCTAATATTGCTAAATCACAGCATTTCAGAGATTTTGTACGCAGCCATCATAGCCCTGAAGAGCTGCAACCATCACTGGCTTTATAGTCACCTTTTTCATGCTTAGAAGTGATTTTGTCACACTCTTTCTGAAACCAACTGATCTGACACTCTATCTGCCAGATCTCTCTGTGATCAGGACGTGAAATAGTCATTCCTGCATTCCTCTCCCGCCGGATCAAGTGTTAAAGGTGCCTCTTACTCCTGATCTCAATTTTGTGATGTGGCCGTGGTGTATTTCCATGTACCCTCTGTGCAGGATCACCCTATGCAAGTCCAAAGGGTTCAACCCCTCCTTGAGGCAGAGGACATCCAGCACCTCCAGTGTTTTGCTTATTTCTTTCTAGGTGACGGTGAAGAGAGGAGTAAGATTTATGCCTAGATCAGAGGTAATTAAATAACACAGGATTTGGAATAAATGAAGCATAAACCATTCAGGTGTTGGTAAGGATGATGTGGAAGTAAATCTGAGTGAAGCTTTGACTCTGTATGGAGTTGAGTGAACACAGACATTGCAGCACTTGGGAAGGTATAAGAAGGAGGCAGACTGTAGCCTTCAGGAGCATAAATCATAGGCCATATCCATCTTCTCCAGGCATTAGGAAAAAAGAATGAATGACACAAAAAGAGAAAGGAGAGAAGGTCAACAGAGAAGGGTTAAAGGTTAATTTCCAGATTGCTAGGATATGAAAGGTAATGGCCCCAGATGCCTGTGAATTTCCTTTCAATAGAGGCATCATCATTTAATGCTCTCTTTTATTGCCCCTTTCACACCAGCTTCCTCATGTTCCAAACCAGTCTTTCCTTCTGCTATTAAGCATAACATTTCACATACTGTGGTCTTCTGATGGGGCTTGACGGTTTTGACATGTTAGGTAAGGTCAGTAAATCTACTAGAAGCATAACCTGCTCCTGCTGAAGGCAATGGGAACTTTGCCACTGATGTCTGTGGCGATGCAGAAGGTCCAGTTCTGATGACTAATGGCATTAGTCACATTTTTACCGGAACCTCTTGTTTATGAACAATTCCAAAACGTGTGTTCAAAGAGCTCAATTTAAATGCAAACATTACAGCTTTTCTTCCATTTTATGATATCATGAGCTCCTGAGCTCTGGTTTGTGTCACCCGTAGTCTGGGGGCAGGTAGCATACAAAGAACTCTTTCTTACAAACACTGGACAGTATGGGAAAGCCCAAGAAGCAGTCTATGCCTTAAACCAAAGGTTTCATGGTCAGAAGGTTAGAAGCTGATGGCGGGAGTTCTGGTCACTCCCTGGTCATTTTCTACTGCTAAAAGAATGGGCAGACTCATTGGTAATGACGAGTATCAACTCCTTAGATTCAGTCAATTCATCCCAAACACCCTATAGGAATAATAAATTAATTTTTTTTACCCCCTTTGCTATGGGCAATGGCCCCAGCTCCATCGTTCCCTGATGGAGGGTTAAGGACATGACAGAGGATGTCCCCTGGGCCACCCTGCAGCCACATGTGGAAACCTCTCCTAGGGTTTCCCGTGTCCTGCCCCATAGAGGGTTGCTGGACCCACATCTGCTGCATGAGTGTCCAAAAAGGGTCCTTTCTGGAGGGAAGTAGAAGTAGAATGAGGGAGTAGAAGGAGAGAAGCAGAGGGCTGTCTCCACCCCAGGCTCCACGGGCAACTAGCAAGCCCATGAAGGTCTGAGCTGCAGTCTGCCGCTTTTAGCACTGCTCTTACTTCAAGCATGAGGCCCCACGTGGATATTAGACTGGCAAATCATTTGTGCCATGCCCTGACATCTCAGCTAAGCTCAGGGCCCCATTTTGTATGTGATTAGTTTATGGTCACAAGTGTCTAGGACCTAAACAGACATGGCAGACCAAGGCAATATTACCTCTCTATGGCAGGGGAAAAGGACTGGTGGAGGACAGGAGAGCAAGGCAATGGTACCCATAGCTCAGGACTAGCTACAAAGCTACAAAATCTTGCCTCCAACACAACCACAGACTTACCCTTCCTCTTTTTAAGGCTTTACAAGTCAAGCTCTGTTGCTCAGAGACAGGAGTCCTCAGGACTATAATGGGTAAATGGGGTTTACCAGCTTCTAACTGGAGTAATACAGCACTTACCCTCTTCTCATGTACAGCAGATAAATCAGAGTTCACCTGCTGCATTTTGGAGAGGAGCTTGAAGATCTGGTTAATCAGAAGGCAGCTCTGAACATGTTGTGAGGGTTGCCTGATGGCTGAACTACCACATTTACCTGCCTGCTCCCAAAGGATGTTAAAAGCAGATCCAGTGCATGCAACTTACTTTTGTATCCTCCAGCTATGCCAAAGCACTATTTTACACTTCAGCAGAGAGTTAGTCTCTTCCTAAATAGGCCACTAAACAGAGTTATGTGGTATTGGCATTTCTCAGAATATCAGACACGGATATTGCCATTTTTTGGGATGTGGGATGTAAAATGAACAGATTTCATACCATGACTTCCAAGCCTCCATACTGGGACTTCTGATCAACTGCCCTATTCACCATAGTTATGGGAGTTATTTATGTTAAATAGATTAAAGGCTGAGCAACTTAGATTTTCTCTGAGTGATGTGTTGTTTCAGCTTCTTTTATGTTAACATCTGTTTGCATTAGTGCGGAAATACCGTACTCGCCTTCCCTTGAGATAGAAATTTGCTCATGGATTCAAGTTTATCTATTTCTTGTTAGAGTAGCAATGTCTTCTGATGAGGGGCCAAATGTGCTGGTTCCTTGTGGATACTACTTATCAAGATACTTAATTCTTTACACACCTCGTAAGGAGATCTCTATGGCAGCAGCAGTGAGAAAGACTCCATCATCTTCCATAAAAATAATTCTAACACATTTTCAGCCCAACTCTTTTCCCACTGAAGTCACCGGCCTAATTCCTAGAAATGTACCTTAATGGCAACTTTATGTGCTGTAAGTTGCAATACTCCAAAGTAACCAACTCTTCCTGTTATTTACAGCTTTGCTAGTCATTGGGATTAAAGTCTGACTCTTTAGAAACACTTTATAGCACTGTTCAATTTTCTGGCTTTCAGTTTTCTGTTTTATGTAATGTAACCACTCGGTAGCTTTTGTTCAAAAATAACTCTGCAAGTATGCTTCTACCATGAGTATAATGGGATGATTTCATTACTACAGAAATTCTGGAAATTTATACAAATATGATGACAAATTTTCCTCTGTTTGACTCAGGCTGCTTTCTCTCTCTCTCTGCCTGCCCCGCCTCTTGATCTGTGCTAGTGATGTATTAGTAGATTTGTTTTTATTTTAGAACAATTGCCAAAATTTCTGCAGTCCCTCTTGTAAAAATCCCTGAGGCAAGGGGGGAGAAGCTAAAGGTGTGTCATACTCAAGCAGCCCTTGTTCTTCAGGGCCTTTGCCAGGCTATGAAGCACTGTGTCCCCACGTTTAATTCTGCCAGAGATAGAGCCTGGCTGGGACCACCTGGCCATGGGATGGGGAGAAGAGGTGGCAGACGGGTGTTTCAGGTGAAGGTGAGCCAGAGGCTTTACCTGAGTACTGCCAGAAGCAAAGGAGAGCAGAGGTTTACATTAGACTTTGTAACCTGCTCCTCCTGAGCTTTGCTGCTTCTTAGTAGCGCTAGGGGCTTAGAGTATCTGTGCACCAGAAAGCTTTTCTAAATCAATAGTCTCCTGTAGCTACATAAATAGCTAACTGGAGCAAAGATGTTTATTTTTGAAGTGGGAGATGTTGCTCCTGTGACAATGTTTTATTATAATGATTTTGATCCTCAACCTGCAATCTTTACACCGAGACAAGGCTCCCCTTGATTTCAGTGCAAGCTTTGTCTGACTAAGGATTTCAGAATTAGCTCTCTGCTTTTATTTTTATTGAAAAACAAGGCTTCACCTGACAAGGAAAAACAGTAAGTGGATCATGTCAGGGAGACAAGTTAATATGAGAAATTTCTAGCAGGAAAAACACAGCTTTACGATTACATGGCAGTAAGCTGCAAGGTTAAAGCTTTAAGAGTTTCTGAGGAGAAAAAGATGGTAATGCACTAATGTGAAGGGTACCTATTCTATCAGGGAAAAAAGGTGCAACCCAGCACATGCCTCTGGTACCTCCCTGTCAGAGATTACACAAATGAGTAAAGGTTGCAGCACTGAAATGAATAAAACATAAATATTAAGAAAACATTTCCATGAAAATTCAAAACATCCATGGAAATAAACACATTTTGATCTAAGGATTTCGTCTGAACATTACACATCAGTCTAGATATATTTTATGCCACCGAAAGGGCCCTAATCCCAAGGGGGCTATAAGCCTGCTCAGGAGTGGCAGCTCTGCACCAGCACGCTTCCCTTCATGAGAACTACCTAAAAACATGCCATTTGCAGGGAGGAGCCACATGGAAACCAAACCCTGCAAAGATGAGGAGCACATAAAGCTCTACAGCTAATAGTAATTGCAAAAACTCAGAAATGGCAGCAGAGGGGCTGAGGTGGGCCTGCCCAGGGTGGGTGGCTGTGCCCTGCAGACAGACAAGAGGTACCGTGGCAGAGGAACAGGGGCAGGACATCAGGGACACTGGGAACGGGACAGGCAAATGCAGAGTTGGGGCTTCACTCGCCCCCTGCCCCGCTGCCCCCTGGCATAGCTGGACCCAAAAAAAGCCTAGGACAAAATGCCAGCAGGATAGAGTCATCTACTGGCTGATTTGGCAAACAGGAGCAAATGGAGTGTTTGGATGGGGTTAGGTTTTGGGGGTTTGGATTGCAGGGGTTTTTTTTTCGGGGGGAGGGAAGGTGACAGGGGAGGTGCAATTTTGGAGTCATGGGTTTTTTTCTGCTTTAAACCAAAAATTCTCACTGGGAACAGAGGGTTGTGAGTGCATCGCTCAGTCCACAGCTGTTTGCTGAGCCCTGGTATGTGCTTCAGTGCCTTGCTAATGCAGGTGGGTGCTCCCAGAAGTTCATCCCAGCCCTCGTTTGGCCAAAATCAGGGGATTGGTGTTGCTGCAGGCACAGACACAGCAAGGTGGAATGCGGAGGTGCATTTTCCGGGTGGGTGGGGGTGCTGAGATGCTAACATTAAAGAGCAACAACGCCGTTGCCCGAAAGAGGGGAACGGGGGCCTGAATTAAGTAACCCAGTGTTCTCAGGCACTAGATTTCAAAGGTGGAAAGCACGGTGGCCACGTGTCAGCCAAGCCTGCTGCTCTTCCAGCACTAAGCGTGTCCAGCGGGCAGGAGACAAGGACCCTGGCAGGGCGGGTGTCCCCCCTGCAGGAGGCTGCACCAAATACCGATCCTCAGAAGCAGAGGTGCACCAGCATCTCCCTGTAAAAGCGAGCTGTCAGCTCACCCTTACCGCAGGCTGACAGTCCCTTTCAATGAGACTGTGAAGCCACGCTGATCCTGCCTTTTAAACAGAGAGAGCCCCGGGGTCAGTGTGTTTAATGAAACTCATCGCACCATAGGCGTGGACCGCAGGCACTGTCCCCTGGCCAGCAGAGCACGCGGTGCGGGGGCACAGGCGGCTCCTCCCGCCGCGCCCCCCGCACACCCTCAGGACCTCTCTGCCCACTTCGGAACGGCCTGGACACGCCGGTTTTTATTCTCCCCCCCAGCTCTCCCGAGCTGCGGGTACCTCCAGCCACCGTGGCTGTCACTGCGGCGGCGCTACCAAGAGATCGGTACCGACCCCCCTGGGGGAGGCAGGGCCAGGCGGGGTCCCCGCGGGAGCGGCACCTCCGACGGTGCGGCCCGGAGGATGCTGCAGGGGGTACCCCCGCCGGCCGGGCGCGCGTGGGGATGGACGGGGGCGGGGTGGATCAGGGACCCGGCGCTACACAACGGAGCGGCTCCCGGTCCCACCCCCGCTTCCCGCGGCATTCCCGAGCCCCGCACGTCCCGCTCGCGGAGTGGCGTGGCGTGGCGCGGTGCTCCCCCCGCCCGCCCCCCGCGGCCGCCGCCCGGCGGGTCCCGCCCGGCTCCGCAGTGTCGGGGGCTGCCCCGTCACCTGATCGTCGCCGTCGCCGCGCACGCACCGCACCGCACCGCCCCCCCCCCCCCCGCGAACGGGGGGGGGGGTGCCCGGTATATACGGCCCCGCCGCCCCCGCCCCAGCC
>JAWMRA010000078.1:40896017-41013070 GCA_035584735.1 Pseudotriccus pelzelni | reverse complement strand
CCTTCTCCTCCTGGACTGATACAAAGGGGGGAGGGATGTTTCTGTAAATACATAGTGCTTTTGCTTAATTAGAATTGCTGTAGATGTAGTTGCTTAGTTTTATATGTGCTAGTAATAAATCCTAATAGTATTTTCTCACCAATCAGATCTCTTTGTCTGCATAAAGCTTCTCTCACCTTACAGCAATTTGTGGGGGGTGTGGTAAAAAAATTGTCCCCTAGGCAAACCCATGACAAATGTTACTGGGTAATAGTATAAAATCAAAGGCCGAGAAGGAGTGAAATGTATGTGTTTGGGATCTTAGTAGATCATGCCTGATGTAACCTTGATACAATATTTTCAATACACCTCAACACACAAATACAATAAATCTTTCTTGCTCTAAAATGATTTTCACTATTTTTTTCACTATTTTTTGAATCAAAGAGCCTCCGTGCACAACATACCTGCTTTGGGAGTGAGTCACTGAAAAGCTGACATTCAGCCCGCCTTTGAGCATAGACCCACTTGACCAGATTCCAGGCCTGCATCTACAGAAGGGCCCAAGCTCTGACCAACAATATTCGGTAGGTCTGACAATGAATATGACAAACACACCACCTGCTTTGCACACACATACTAGTTGTGATGCAATGGAATTACTGCATTGGGAACAACCATGCTTAGTGTTTCTAGAAGCACGCAGGCAGCCCAGCCAGCTGTGAGATAAATTTGCCAGTGTCAGAGAGTCTGACACAATGTAAAGCACCTAAGTTTTGTCTTGTCCTTAGTGTAGTTTAACTAGGTGACCAAATAGCATCTATGACACTCTTCCATCTAGAACTGGTAACAACTACAGATAAAACAGCAGACTTGGAAACAGCCTCCGAGTCCTGGCTCCTTGTGCATACCTTGAAACTATACTGAATTGCACCAGTTCAGTGCACCAGTTCGTTGATCCTTAGTGACCTGCTTTCATGGACAGGAAACATGAAAAGATCTGTGTCTGGGGCTTACACATTGCCAGAATGGTTTATTCTGGGCGAGACTTCAGACGCAGGATACAGCCAGCTTAGAGTTGTGGGGATGCAAAGAAGTTCTCTCCAGCACACTTTCACAAAAACTTCCTTGAACACATATAGAGGGCTTGCTGAATAATTGCAACACAACTGTTAAGACTTTTCACGTTTCAGCTGCTAACTGATGATACAGCTCACCATCCAATAAACAAAACAGAAAAAGTAAAGTGTAAAAGAATGATTGTGAGGGATAACCTTCAAATTTTTTTTTTGAAAGGTCACTCTGAAAGACAAAAAAGTTGCTGAGGTTATTTCCTACTTTATTTATTTCTAAATATCAGGATGTTCTGCTTACAAAATACATACCACACCTGCTCCTACCTTTTGTCATCATGATTTACTGTACCAGATTCTAAACACCTGTGATTGCTCTATCAAAGGCATTTCTGAATATAGAGGACATTTTGCTAGAACAGATTCAATGACGTCGATATGATGATGTGACAGGGGATAAGTATCATCAGACCAGATGCCCTCACAAGGTCCCTTCCAAGTTAAATTATTGTGTAAGCATGTATCTGCTTACCTACTGATACTTCTGATGTTCAGAGCAGCCCAAACTCATCAAAGAGAAGGCTACAACTAAACGAAGAATTATAACAAGGCTTATCATGAATTGCACTGGTCCTCTCCAGTGATCTGAATATACGGCAGGAATCTGTACACAGATTGTACCTCAGACACAGGGGAGAAAAAAAACCTAAGAAAAAAAATTTCACTTGCTTTTCTGTTAACTACATACATCCTACTATGAAATTCTCTCTTGTTCTGACTGTGCTCAAGCCAAATACTGTTAATGTGGTTAAACAAGCAGGAACTCTAGTAAGGAATTATTTTCCCCTCAAAGCTGGGATTGCTGTCTATCAGGGTTGATAATGCACTCAAATACATGCAATATACACAAACACAGATGGTGCAGGAGAAATAAACTGACTATTCCTTTTAGCACCTATGTCAGTATGACTACCCTGGAATCCCTTGTTCCTCAAATATTACAATCTATATAAAATAATTTGATTATGGTTGCATTCTGCACTGCATCACTGTAAGTAATGTCACCAAATCGGTAGAGTGTCAGAAGAGCCCTATTTCCACAAAATAAATATTTTAAATAAAGTATCCAAAGGTTCTGCCACCCATGGACTGGAGATACACACTGACTGTCATCAGATCGAAGAGGCTGCAGCAGTCCTTTGTCTTGCCTATGCCATTTTCAGACTGAGTGGGCAAGAAACAATTCCTCTGATGCAATCATAGCAAATAAACAAAGCCTAATAAATAATCACTGCTACTTTAGACAAGTCAAGGTGTTCCTGTTCATAAAGCAGTTTGTGTGTATTTCTTCCATCATATTATGCCCTTGTAGTTCATAATAGAACAGACGGAAAGCATCCTGTTCTTTGCTTTGTTACCTGCTAATAGGACAGGTGTTGACTGTGGCATTACATAAGTTTACGAAACATCATAAATTGATTTATTTTGGAGTTTTCTTCTTTTTGCTATGTATTTGCTAACATTCAACCCCACAATAAAACACCGCATTAAAAATTCAGTTTGGCTGAAATAAAATTTATGAACACGTTTGAGATAGAAACATCATTTGTGCAACTGGTCTTCAAAAAATTAACTGTTTTCCAAACAACAGAAATTATAATCTCTGTGAAAACACAATGCAGCCTTATCATATCACCAAATGTTGTGAATGTCTGCAAAGTAAAGCGAGGTGTTTAGCAAACAAAAAGAAGGAAGACTGAGGACTAAGTCTTGCTGAAAGATGAGGTACAGTCATCTGATTTTAGAGCTAGCCTTTTAACTGCCAACTGTATCATGAGAGTAAATATCAAGTGAACATGAATTCACTGACAGTTATTGAGAGCAAAACAGTTGTCAAATCAGTCTGGTACTACAGAACTGACATGGTAGGCTGCTTTTCTTAATAACTTGTGCTAGCTGGATTGAGCTTTTCTGCAATTTAACATGTCTCATCAGAAAGACGGTCTGTTTCTTTCCTAAAAGTAACCTATTGAAGAGCTCGCTGAATGAGAAATTGGTTTGCAGTTAGGATTTGTTTATCTTAGATCTGTTTGGCATAATTGCATATGGGAGAGTAATCATTTGATGCCTGAAACAGCACTGCATTTATTTGGAGCAAAATACAGTATGGTCATAAATGAGGTACAGTATTGACAGTCAAGAGTTCTCTTTCCTTGGAGTCAACGGTTTTATATTTGGATGAAGATTAGGCCTCCAATATACGAACTGCACCATGTGCAAGCCACACATACATGAAAAAAGAACAGCCGATGGCTGAGGGACACTTTTGGCACAAATTTTTTTTTTTTATGTGAAAAGTAGACTGAGATAGAGAAGCTTTGCTCCTAATGTTCTTTGTGAAACATCGCTCTTTTAAAAATCTTTAATGGAGTTTGTTCCAGAAATGCACCCTTCTGTACTGCTACATCAACTCGACCTCTGGAAGCTTAGTCATCTATCACACTTTTAACCATATGATCACGTGTAACTAAGTAATGATAAGAAAAATGCACTTTCTGAAAATTAACAACATCTTCAACTCCAGGACCACTGAAAGGACTCAAGTAGAGGGCTCTTTGCTTTTCTTACAGCTGTGGTGTTATTTACTTGGGAACTACTCATCCTTCTTGCTCCTTTTTAAGTCATTTTACACCTGAAAATGCCAGAAGAATGTGATTTTTTTTTTTACCATTATTTTTCCATGTCAACGTGAAAATGCCACTTTCTTTAACATTCTACATGTTGCCCAGAAAGAAAAAAGATTTAGAGGCCTGGTTCAGTATAGAGTATCAGTATTCACATGCACATTTCTGGCAGAATTTGCTTCAAAATTATGGGTTGGTCTAATGCTATGGAATAGAAAAATGGCAGCTGCTGCTGCTACAATAAAGGGTAGCAAAAATTCCAGCTGTGGATATGCAATCCCTCTTTCAGTGTAATACAAAAAGTGGTATTTCCTATGACTAAATGCAATGTGCAACTTTGGCTTGTTTCTCTCTAATCTCATGTTTTCAGCTACTTAACTTTCTTCGGGATTGAAAAAAACAGATGCTCAATGCACCACTCCCACAAACAAAAGTATCCATGGAATAATTAATGAAAGCCGTGTAATTTCTTTTTTCTATTTGTGAATCAACCCATAATTTCAATCTCTTCTGATTTCTGTATAAACATTTATTTTTAGCTTCAGAGATGAAAAGCTGACAGGCTTGGTAAAGAGACATTCAAAAGAAATAAGGCATAGGAAAATTTTAATAGCTATTAGATATAAGCATAAAAATGCCATCTGTATATAAACTCCAAGAAGCATATAGGAAGAAAAAAAATGCAGCTGACATTTTTAAATGTGTATATTTCACTGGTAAATTAAGCTCCTGCAGGAAATTTTTCAGTATTCGTAATAAAAGATGTAGTACTGTCTTGTAGTGGAGCTGGCTAGATAGATGGTGGAGAAAACATAACACTGTCCCGCTCCCTTAGGTTTGCAGTGGCAGAATTTAATAACAGAATGTCTTGTTACATTCTGCTACAGACTAAACCACTGAGAGCTGATATTTCAAATTTGGGCCATTCTCAAGCTTCTCTGAAGCTCTGCTACCCCTTTCTTCAAAGCTTTTTATGTCATATGGAGTTAGTTACAGTACCACAGCAAGCCGCAACAAGTGACAGGTCTCAAGGTCCTGCTGTACCTATCTCAACTTCAGCAACACTTGAAGGGTGAGTGCCTGGCACAATGTTGTGACAAGGTATGTGGGTCAAAGAGAAGGATCACTTCTTCTCCCAAAAGAATACCTTTGCTATCATATCACCAAGAATTACATCCAAGTGGTACCAACTAATTATTTCTCTGGTTGAATGGTTACATGTGCATGTTATGCTCTAAGAAATTTGTCAGCATCTGAGGCACTGTCAGCTGAAGATTTTCAATGCTTTTCCTTTTACTGAAAGTGCTACTGCAGTCTCACAGGTATTTTCTTTCTCTGGTTGCCTCCTGGAACATTTCTTCTCCTTACCTGTGTTTTTTTTGGGTCACTTTTGTTCCTTGACAAAGCATAGAGCTGTGTCACAGCTTATGGCTAAACTGAGGAAACCAGGACTGCTCATTAGTTCCAGCAGCCTGGTGCATGCCCTGACTTCATCCTGGCTCTCAGGTGAAACTGAGGATGATCATACCAAAATCCAGGCTGTTTGGTTTCCTGGCAGATCCAAGTTAACCAACACCTCAAGAAACTAACATGTACAATGGTGTCCACCTGTCTTGCAATGGAGTTCCTGAAGGAAGGACTTAGTGGCTGAGGATGCACTGGCCTTTCAGGAAAGTCATCAGCGGGATGACAGGGCCCACTGGCTGTTACCGGTTCACAGTCTTTTGTCTCACATCTTACTATCTGATACCTATGGGCTGCTTCAGTTGTCTCTTGCGCTGAAGATGTGAAGCTGTAATTGCCTTACGTCTTGAGACTTTTAAAAAGCACAGTTAAATACCCTGAGGCACTGTAGCACAGCCTTCCAAATTTTCTTCTCAAAAAGTTTTGTTGAGTTACAAGAAAGCAATGGCTTGCTTTTTAAAGACCATCTATGCACACACTGACTGATCTTTTAGAAAAGGAGCGTTAAGAGAACGAAAGTGGAAAGCTTGTTCGAAGATGAGGTCATAGCAGGCCATGTGCTCTTCTGCAGTGAAGTTTTATAGCTTGTTGCATCATCTTAAGCCCACAAAAAGCCCATTTCAGGATACGAGTGAACATAACCCATACTGCACTACTTCTCCAACAGCCTGCAATAATGACATTACTACAGAAAGCCACAGTACCACATTAGTCCCTTTAATTTTGAAAACTGGTGTGCATGGATTATCATCAAAATGTTGGCAACTAGATGTTAATAAGATTTCATCCAAAGAAGTCAAAGTCTCGCCTTCAAAGCTTGATAAAAAGTCATAGCTCAAAATCAACCAATGGAAAAAACTCAAAGCAGGGATTTATTTACTAGTTATTGGGACAAACACCTGAGAAGGTTTACTGTGCAGAGCACATGTACACGCACACTTAGAGAGCTCCAAATAACAGCCTGCATAGAGAAACAGAGGTATGAAAATACCTGAAGTTAGTACTCTGGCACATCATTTCCTTCACTTCAGATACATCCTCAAATGATACAAAAATAGACTAGCATTACTTTCTGACATGACTAAGGATCTTCAGTTTTGATCTACATACAACTACATTAATAATAGATTAAGGGTTGCTATCAAAGCATGATCACATGCTCCAGAAGGAAGAAACTACAAAGTATAGCTGTCAAATCATTCTCACTAGCTAAAGCAAGGGCAAACTAACCGTATCTGAACTTCTAGGACATTTGCTGGTCTATTCAACCTCTCTTTAAGATTTCATTCCTGAGCAATGACTTGCATGCACATGACACAAACATTCTCCTTCTCCTACTTACTACCACTGGACAGATAATGAAAGAAAATATTTTTTTCTGTAAAGATGGCAGTATCATCATAGTACTTCATGCAATAAAACAAGAGTCTGCAGAGAGCAGGAGGAACCACGGCATAAGTATTTTGTTAGTTGATACCAAGAAATAGCATGTGACATAAGTTTACTTAGTATCTCAATTGACATTCTTACTCAATATTGAGTGGATGATGTCACCTCAAAATGCCAAAACTATGAGTAACCATTTAACTACTTCTTGTTTCCTATGCCACTCTCTTAAATATGCAAACTAATCTGTTTGGCCTGTATGTGTTTTAAAAATAGCTGTTTTGATTTACTTTCTGATAAGCATCCAACAGCAAAACAAGCAACAAAAAAAGACAGCCCTTCACTGTCTGTTCTCTGAAAGGCAAAGCCATTCTGCCAAGGTCCACTGCAAAATCTGCAAAGTGGACATTTCTCAACACCAAAGAGAAACGAAGCACACAGAACTTGCTAAAATGACAACAAATGGCTGATCCCTTTTGACACAAACAGACAAGATCTTCACAAATATTTACAGAGAATCACAGAACTGCTGAAGTTGGAAAAGACCTCTTGGATCATTAAGTCCAACAGTACCTCGACTACAGGTACTCTGGAGGTTAATGAGATATGGGGAAGACAAAGACAGGCCAATTTAGCGATGAACTTCTGGTGACAAATCAGCATTCACGAACCAGGACGGTGACCTTTCTTGCTGAGTTTTCATTCCTGGTTAGTCACTCCAATTTATACGCTTTTCTTGGCTCTCAAATACTGCAAAATGGAGAAGTTTTTTTCATTCACAGCGAATTCACAAGTACCAAAATAACATCAAGTGACTTTTTATAGGGTTTGATAACTTTTTTGACCACTGAACTTTCTCACCCACATTACAAAACTTCAGGAAAGAGAACTGATTTTAGTATAAAAGTCTAGGGTCTCCACTATTAGTCAGATGTAAGAAATATATTACAAAAATCCTATGCTACAAATTTAGCCTAGATTTTCAATAGACACTGGCAGATCACTCGGAAAAACTAGGCTACCAAGAATGTCCACAAAAGGAAAATAAACCTAACATTAAAAAGGGAGAAATATGTGATAAAAATGCTAACCTGTTGTCAGTATTTTTAACCCACCAGGCAATAACTTAGTGATTGGAAACAAAAGATATTAAGTGATGTGGAAAACAGCACTGCTTAAACGAACCTGTTTACAACAAAATACAAAATAGAACACTAAATTTGATAGAATATTAATGGGATGAGCACTATGACCACGCTTCTTGTGTTACTAAAAAACTGTGTGAGACAAAAAAAAAAGGGAAAGTAAGTTTTAGTATTTGGATCCTGTACTAAGGATGTACATTCCTCTGTAAATAATCAGAATGGCAGTTATACTCAGAGTTCATAGCTGAAAGTGAAAGATGTGATTAACCAACAGAAGCATATCTTGGAGTGCACGTAGTAGACGGTAACCTTTCATTTATCATTGAGGTTAATTTCCATTTCTGAGGGTCACTAACTTGATCATATTTACTTGAGTTACTGTTGATCTTCTTTAATCATAGCAAAAAACCTTTGTAAGTAATGCCTGTCTGAATGCAGCTAATTTAAACATGTGACCTTTTCCATCTGATTTTCACCCTATGGCTGTATGACTTCTAATCAGACAGAAAATTATTAGACTGTAAGTGGCACAGTATGCTCAGTTATTTATGCATTTCTGAAAATTACGAGATGCTAAATTATTATATTACGCTGCTTTACTGTTTTCATACCTTTACTGAAAGGAACTTACTATTGCAGTATCTGGGCTTTAAATAATGATTCATTTTATTTTGTCAAAAGAGTAACCCACGTGCACAAGAGTTCAAGCAGTAAAGCTTGGACGCTGATTATTCCTACTGTGGGAAAAGAGGCAGCGCTGCAGTCACTGAAGTGTCAAAGCAGGTAGTGTCA
This sequence comes from Pseudotriccus pelzelni, assembly GCA_035584735.1. NCBI lineage: Eukaryota > Metazoa > Chordata > Aves > Passeriformes > Tyrannidae > Pseudotriccus > Pseudotriccus pelzelni. The sequence goes on along the minus strand of JAWMRA010000078.1, from coordinate 41,004,547 downwards.
GAGAAAACACTTTACACCTCCCCTGGTACTTTTGCAAGGGCTACTCATAAAAGAACATGTGTTTCTGCAAGTATATGTGGCTAACCCTGACTTAGCTGGTGATGTCTCCATCACTGACTTTCAGGTACTAATATTCCAACAACATACATTCTTTAGAAACACAAAGAACAAATTTTCTCAAATCCAGCTGACAGTAAAGGAAGCATGAAGTATTCTGACTCCCTGACTACTGGATCTCTGATAGCTCTGATAGCACTGCTTTGCAGCAGTTAATAGGAATCAAAATTTAATTAATGTGGAGAATACAGCACCCAAAGGCTTAAGAACTTCCACCAGCAAGTTGGTGGCAGAAACTAGACCCTTTGATTTCCACGCTCTTTCCACACACTTTCCATAATCTACTTGGAAGCTTTTTTTAAAAATCAATTGCTATTATTAGATTTTTATGCCACGAAGAAGGCTACGGGAAAGAAGTGAACACCAGAATTTTTGAAGGGATGACTTCAAAGGACTGCAAACCTATGGACCATACCGGTATGAAACGTTCTGCCAAAGAATTAAAATTACAAACTGTGGGGAAATTGCAGCCCTACAAAGACAAACTTCCACTGAACAGCCAAGTTTTTTCTCTGCCACCACAGCTCCATCACTCATCAGTTAATTTCTTTTATATTGCATGGCAGCAGTCATGGCAATATTTAAAAACCATCAAAACCTGCTTTAATCAGCTAGTATTTGGATCTGAGAGATGGCAATAATGTTCATGGTGGCTCTACTGTCTCACCAAAACTACATCTCTCTTTGTTTTTAATAGAAAATGTACAACTGGACCACAGATAATTTTCAGAAGTCAGTATGTAGAACAAAAAAAAAAGTCCCTTATGAAATCAAATCTACATTCTACCGATGTATGCCTTACAGCATCACGTATTAACCAGCTAATTCATTACAGAACACAAGACAGTGATTTATTAGTCGTTTGTCGTGCTGTGAGAAAATCTGGAGTCTCTCGAACTTTAGTCTCATGTAGTTAGGTTTTGCAACACCCTAGCAATTCCATGCAGTTCAGTGTAGCATCTGACTCCATGCAGAACACAATCCTCTAGTCATCAGGCCCAGAAAAGATGGATACCTATTCTTTAACCTTTAATTAGTACTTAGCTACAGTACGCATGCTGAGGGGAAGATCAGCCATAAATGCTTCTAGGGGCACTGTACACTTACTAGTAACCTCTGCACGTAGAACATGTGTATTTCACTCAGAACCAGCAAGTGGAAAAATATGTAGCACAGAGGGTTGGACAGCATATAATTAAACTCGCTTTGCATATCAGGTGAGCGACTAAAGCAGAAACCATTACTCTCTGTCTGAGAAGCAACTCCCAAGGTTGTTGCAGGCAGAACCACAGAGCCTTGCAAATACCAGGTGTGCTCTGCATGTGACCAGTGAAAAATAGGCTTTTTGTTACGGCAGGGCTGAGACATCCAAATACAAGACCAGATTCTGTATAGCGCCGAAGTCAACGGGAATTGAGGGCATTCGGTACTTAAATGAATTCACACAGCAGGATATCAGAATGGACCTTGTTTTAGATATTTTAGGCAATCAAATTTAAGTGGTTATGCTGAGTTTGTTTTATTCATTTGATGTTGGCTTTATCATTCCAAGATTTTAATTCAGTGAAACTTTCCACTGTCTAGTCAAATTACCAGATGTAATATATGACATTTTTCTTTAAGGATTTGATTTTAGGGAGCATGCTGATTTCATTACATTATACAGTGGGGGAAAAAAATATTTATAATCTTAAAAATCTCATCTAATACAAAGCAATCACCCCCCAAACAACTAAAGCAATATGTTCTATTGAATCTTTCAGTGTTTTGTTTCATGGGTATGTCAGCACTTTGTAAATCTGAATACATCATAATGGACTCACACTAACCTAAGTTATGAACATTTTTTGTGAACAATACTTTCTACTTCTAGACTCCGTGTCATTGAAAAGTCAACTAATAACAATGTTTAGAAATTAATTCATTTGTGGTATGCTGTAACAATCATAATCAGCCATAAATCCTTTTGCCCTGTTTGCATTTACTGAATTTGCTGCAATTATATTGCTGCCTAATTATGAAGCTCAGTCTAGAGGGGAACTCGCAAGAAGCAATGATGTAGAAAGCAGAGGACAGTTTATTCCACTTCATGGATTTACAACTTTCTACTACCGCAAACCATTTGGAACAGACTCTATTTGTGAGGTCATTAACATGTAAACAGTGTCACACGGAAGATGCATGGCAATGACCTACCATGCTAATGAAAAGTGATATTGAGTTTGCTAATTCAGATAAGGGTACACAGATTGCCTTTTCTCTAACGTGCAAGGGCCTGTCACAGAAATAAATGCATGGTCCTTGTTGCAATTAATTTGATTCCTGTTCTTTTAAAGCTTTACTTGTAGATTTAATTAAAGCTTTCATGCAGCACACACTTTCAGGAAGTATCTATGTTTAATGGCTCTTTCTCCTAAATTAGAGAAACGAGTGAAGGTTAAGATTCAAAGAAGAACACGAGATCATAAAATGAAAAGCTATGCTTAATACAGCAGGCATTACCTTGTTTTGACATAAGTAAATGCAGTATTTATACACACTTCTTAAAATTAATGTTATACTGCAGCTTCTGTTGTGAAATCATTTTCCATTGCTTAAGATAATTTTTTTGTTTTTGAACATAAAATCTTGCATGCAAGGTTTCAACCTGGAGGTGAGTATTTTAAAAGCCTTAGCAAAACCAATTTTTAGATAAGAAAAAAATAAGCAAATAAACCCAGCATATTGTTTCCCCAGGAAATCAAAGAAACAAACACCAGTGCAAAAAAACTGTAGACATGTAAATCAGTATTTCCTTAATTTTAATGTGTGAATTGCTCCCACAGAGTCAGACTATCTAAGCAATAATCTTTCGGTAAATATCAAGAATAAAAAGAATTAAAAAGGATATTCTTATGTTCTCTCCCTTTCTACAGATTCTGAGGAGAGAGCTGGTAGGACTCCCGTAAGGCCTTTGACTTGGTCCTACCCAACATCCTTATTTTCAAATTGGAATGACCTGTATTGGAAGCGGGTACTATTTTGTGGATAAGAAATTGGCTGAGTGGATGCAGCCAGAGAGTTGTGGCAAGACAGACATGGATGTACTGGAAAGAGTCCAGAGAAGGCCACAAAGATGATCAGAGGGCTGGAGCATCTCTCCTATGAGGAAAGGCTGAGAGAGGTGGGGTTGTTGAGACTGAAGAAGAGAAGGGTCCAGGGAGACATCATTTTGCCCTTCCAGTACTTAAAAGGGGGCTTATATAAAAGGGGGAGAGTAACTTCCTAAACAAGCAGACAGTGAAAGGAAAAGGGCTTTAAACTAAAAGATGAGATTTAGATTAGATGTTGGGAAGAAATTCTATACTGTAAGGGTGGTGAGAAAATGAAACAAGTTGCCCAGAGAAACTGTGAATGCCCCATCCCTGGAATTGTTCCAGGACAGGTTGGATGGAGCTTTTCTCTAATCTAGTGAATCCCCCATGGCAGGGGGTTTGGACAAAGGTAATCTTTAAGGTCCCTTCTCACACAAACCATTCTGTGGTTCTATGATTCTGTGACACGGAGCAAGAACAAACGACTATGCAGTCTGAATTAAGTACCAGGAGATAAAGCAGAGCATAGAGAATGAATATAAGGCAATCATAAGGAAATATTTTCCAGGACATGACAGACAATATAGTATCTGGGGGGGACAAAGGCAAAGGGGATAAAGAAAGGGAGGAGTAAGTATAAAGAGAAGCAGAGGAAGAAGAGAAATAACAGAAAAAGTAAATGATAAGAGGGAGTCAGGCTTAAGAGCTGGGCACATACATTAGTGTTGAAAGAGAAAAAGTAGTTGGAAAGAAGACAACAACAGATCTAAGGAGTAAAATCCTTTCTTGGACAGAGAACTGGACAAAGACACTTCTATGAATGCTCAGTACTCCTGCCTCAAAATAGTGAAATAGTTTACGGGGCTTTGGATTCCAACAAAAGGCAGCTGAAACTGCATTAATCTATCCATAAACACCGCCTCCCCCGTTCTTGCTGGGAGCTTGTATTAGGACCAAGGCATCCTGTTCTCCATTTTATTTTTTTTTTTAAAGCATATTGTAGGTAATTAGTTTAGTAATACCCTTATGTGCTTCTCTTCTTTTGTGAGTTTAAAATAGTTAATATAATCTTAATATAATAGTTAATATAATCTTAATCATATTAAAGTGCAGACATGACTCCTCCCTACTCAGTAAGCAGAAAGGAAAGTTCTATTTCCAGTAACTGTAGCTGTATTTCCAGTAATGTTACAGCTAAGGATCAGAGCTCTGTTCTATGAGGCATCGTAAACGCGACAATCTTATCTGAAAAATGCCAGTAAATACAAAGCATTCAGTATTTCATCTGCTTTTGAAAATACACTGTAAACCATGAACTTAGTTGATATGAAATGACCTTTCCATTGACAATTTCCAAATAGGACCATAAGTGGCAAAATACATGCCATTATGCCTAAAGCATAACTAAACACTACCTACCCTACCCAAAACTGTTATTTGCTGCAAAAAATGTCACATATTGCATTATTATACTCAGTATGAACATGGTGGTGAAATCCATACAGGAAGATTTTATTTTTGGCTACTGATGTCACCACATGGGAGGAAAGAACACTATCACTTTGCAGTAGGGGATGTTGAGTGGCATAATCACTCTGAAATAGCTGATTCTCTCATTCCTCTATGATTGTATGAAATGCACAGGTTGGCATTTCACAAAGGGAATGCTTTGCTTTCCCTTTTCTTCAGACAAGACAGATGCCTCTGGTAGCTCTAACTTGTGTCTTCACGATCAGAGGAATCAGGGAATTGGAAAGAGGGAAAGAGGCTACCTCCCTCCACAGGTGAACTGAGTATAATCGAGATAGCCCTGGATGTTTGGTTCAATATCTCACTGAGGGATCTCAGATCAAATGCAGAAGCACTCCTGAGCTTCAGCCACTAAAAATAAAAATAAACGTGCTTCTTTATGTTCACCAGCTCAGGACTCATGGGAGCAGATAGTTCACTGCACAAGCCCTACAAAACTCTGCTCTGCTCCAACTACTACTTCTTTTTATTTGGATCACTGCTGCTGTCTGGTTGGCACAGGAAATGATGCAATTATGCAAGACTTTCCTGACAGTCCTACAGATTTCTCTCTATAGCATACACTAAATGTTACAGTCTAATAATAATAATAGCAGTAATAACAAACCCTTTTTTGCACACTAGTAAATGAAACGAAGTCATGATTCCAATATACTACGACAAGTCTCATAAAAGATATTCTTTTGCAACCGGTTATCTAGGGCTGAAGAAATACCCTCGTATTTCATATATATGCTTTGCTGGATATGTAAGCACTCAGCACAGTTGTTCTTCTGGTTCCTTGCTTGATTAGTTTTTGTTATGCTCAGTTTCAAACCTGGTGCAATCTTCCCAGGTACAATTTGCCCAGAAATTAGGAAGGACCCTGGTCAGATAGAATCCTTGCCCACATTCTCACAAAGGGAAACAGAAGGTCAGAGTGATCAGGACTGGCAGAAGAAAGCAAGCGATATTTTATTCTCTCATATCAGAAATAGGTCATTTATTGCAGGAAAACAACAACCAAGAAAAATTACTGAACGAAAATTTGGAAACGAATGATGATTTTGGTCAGCTAGCCATTCCAGAAAGCAAGTGGTCACTATTGTTCCCTCCAGGGATCTGTGAGGCTACACTTTCGGGAAGCTCAAGGTATACTGTAAATAACAAAGGAAACGTAAAGGTGAAGTAGGAAAAGAAGCCAAGATTAGAACATTTTCTTTGTGAAATTAAGAGTGAACAGTGACAGATGCTACCTTGAGGTGGATTATCATTCACCTGCCCAAAACCCTGCAGACAGTACAAGAAAGATGTTTCAGGTGAAGCATCTCCCCGGGGATTCAGTGGTCAGAGAACAGATTTCAGACAACAAGTTCAACAAAAACAAACATCCTCCCAAAATCATTCAACAGAAGATATCCTACAAGAGCATATGGAATCCACAATTTCTAAAAGCAATCTCAGTAATCAATTCAAATCCTATATATTAGTTTAGAAAAAAACACAAATCTTTTATTAAAAAAAAAATGGAAAAAAACCAAGATGCCTCCAAGATGTATAAGTATTTTTTTCTACAGACACATTGGTTCCAAAACTAAATGTCCAGTACCTTCACAAAACAAGCAGTGTCCCCTCTAAGAACAGACAAATCTCTAAACCCCGGTGTTTGACACTAAGGGAGCAGAGGTAGTACTGTGTTGTGGTTTAGGAATGCTATTCTTCAATTCAGTGCTCCCACTGAAAACCTCGCTCCCTCCCTCCTCCCTCTCCCTCTCCTCCTGTGGCAGGACAGAGAGAAGAACTGGAGGCACAAAAAGCAAAGATCACGGGTTGAGAAAAGAACAATTTACTGGAAACAGCAATGAGGTAAAGAAACCAGTAACAGCAACAATACCAATATAAGCAGGAGACAAACGATTCATGTGGAAACCCCCCCAACAACAGATAATACCCAACCGCTCCGTCCGCCATGCTCTGGGACCTGGAACAGAGCCCTTTCCCCTCTCACCAGAAAATGATGTGAGGTGGTATAGAATAACCTCCAACTCCTGGCAATGCTGCCTCCTGGCTACTGCAAAAATTAACCCTGTTCTGGTAGGAACCAGAACAGATTGTGTGACCGACACAGCAATCAATCACTTCTGACACTGCACCTCTCTCTGTCATACCTATTTATTTGAAAAACCCAAACTTGCAGCACTTTACAGACTATGGTCTCTAACTCAGTACATCTGGGATATTGTGGTTTTAAAAAGTCTGGGTAAGTTCTGAAATGACCATGGGTTTCCAGAACAGGTATTGGAAAAGTAACCTGGAGTGAGTATCTAAACATGCCCAGAAAAGATGAGCTAAAGCAGAGCTATTCCTCCACATGAATGATATGATCTCTGCTGCACTTCAAGGAAGCTATTTCATATAGTCAGATCAATGCCCTGAGGGGCTCACACACTTCAGAAAGAGCTGACAAAATTAAAAAAAAACCAACCACAAAAAACCCAAAAAACCAACTTACTGGTGGTCTGTGTGTTAGGCATTATTTGCAATTTTTTCTACAACGGAATGGGAATGTAAACCTTGGCTATAAAGCAGTACAATCAGATCCAGAAGAATCAGAAGATACAAGGAATCAGTACAGGAAATAGCAACTTTAGAAAGGTTTTTTAAAATTATGTAGCATATTTTAATTAAAAATAAAATCCCAATTCTGAGACTGCTCAGTATCTCTGCATGAAAGCTAGATACCTCTGTACACAAAGCATGACACATGGCACACACATGGGTTTTTCTGCAGTGGCGATTTAGTAGAGCACCCTTCTCGCTATTTTGGGACTAAGTATTATCCAATGATTTTAATATGTTGGCACTGTAGAATTTGCAAGATGCAGCAAAACTCATGGGACGTCCCCAAATCATTTAAGTCTAGCTTACAAGACAATTACAGGAATCCATGTTTATTTTTGATTATTATACTATTCTATGATACAAGTCTATGTACCTACGCATATTTAGAGATTCAGAAGAGATCACAGGTCTAACAGATCAAACAGTTCAAACACATTCATGTTTTTCTGTTCAGTATTCTCTCCCATGTACGAGATGCAAACTAATGATCTTATTTTGGTTTCAGGGGTAGTTGCAGTTGAAAATACAGGACTGTTTCTAACCTCTTTCACTATTTTCAAATTACTGCAGAAATTTTAAATGTGATGACTGCATATTCCCTGAAATTATCCAGAAATCACTGTTAAGAGATTTGATACCACTGATTTTTTAAAAATTAGATTATTTCAATTATTAGGGTCACTTTGTAAATCTACTAACCTTGTGCCTTCTGCATAAGTTTAAGGTCACTGGCAATGGGACTACGGAAAGAGCCACAAATTAAGGCTCTGAATAGAGATCCAGAAGCCAGCACTGAGTATCTGCCAGTGAAGCAAGAGACACACACATAACTAATCTGAGAACAGATTCCCAGGCTCCTGAGCTCAAGTCAAATATACAAGAAAAGCATACTTCAACTGTGCCCCAAACTACCAAGTTCTTGTGAAAAGGGCTGACATTCATATGAAAAAGCTCAATGTTTGTGGAATTAATTTTCTTGCAGCAGGAATTCTGTTGTCTGAGTCACACATACCAGGCAACAGAGCCTCTAGTCCTACACAGTCTATGTTTCAATATAGTACTGGGCTTTGGGATTGAGATTTCCATACAGAGGATGTACCTTGATGCATTTCTATTCCAGGTCACCTAACTAAGTTATCAGTGCTGGGACAGACAACAGCAGATTTCACACTATGAAGAACTCAATGATTAGGACTGTATAAGAATACTGGGCAATAATTGTCTCCTATTGAAATGACTTGTGAAAAGGCACAAAAATAGAATAAAATTATGCACCTAACTGCTGTGCAGCCCTGTTATTGCATAAGTAACTAATTTCAATAATAATCACAACTTAAAATTTTTATATCAAGCTTAAACTGAGGAACAGCACCAAAAGCTGCCTTCACAACTCTGTATTTTAATTTGGTGTACGTCCTACTCATAGAAATATAATGAAGTATTTTATTGAAAGCAACTTATCAGAGCTACAGTCTGCAACTATCTGCTCAAGAATTTGGGGTAAACTGAGTTCCCCAAATTCTCTGTCAGGCAACAGTGTCTTGAGTAAACTCCGATGGTCCAAGCATTCACTTTGTCTGATATTTGAATTCGCATGAATCTAGCTGTTAGCTCCTGCCTAATGAAGAATGATCTCCAAGGACAGAATCTTTACAAAAATTAAAATCCTGAATATAAAAGTTAAAGGCCAACAGTCAGCACAGTAGTACTTGTTGTCACCTTAACAACAGGCTTGCCTAGTTCATTTAAGCATAATTACACACACAAAAAAATGAAAGTATTTTTCTTTCTTCAGCCAATGGTGCAGTGGTTTTGCCCATCAGAAAATGTGTCAGGGGTAAGCAGTCATGCCAATGCTACCTGCCATGCTGGGAACACCAGTTGTTCCAAGTGTTAACTAATGACACTATCTCCATTCTTCTTTTTTTCCCACCTGGAATTGACTGCCAAGACAAAAGACCTGCTGCAGAGCTAATGAGCACTATTAAATTTGCTCGAATCTTAAGAACAAAAGAACTACGGCCATTCAAAAAAAAAAAAGATCCACTGCCTGATTGAGGTGAAAGGTAAAAAATGCACCAGTTTTCAGGAACGCAAGAGTGGGAGGAAAGACTGGCAAAGGCCCTTAAGCCCATTAAAAAAGAATTCTCAATAGCAGTACTCAACTTCTTTTCTCTAATGTCTCTTGACTGGCTAACTAGTATACACAAGATAAAATAGAAATAATTCTCAGCCAAATATGCACAGCTGTAGGTCCACCTCTGATGATTCAGCAGCAGCTCCTGGCATCTGCCAATTTTTTCCTTTTTAATTTTAATTTAGGATGGATCTAGAAGTGGCAGAGATTGCCGTCTACCAGGGAAAAGGAGCCCACAGCACACAAGGAAAGCAGCACACAAGACAATAGTAACTATTTCAGTGCATAGATGCTCGCTTGGATGTTACAGCTTGCATTTACAATGACTAATCAGTAAATTTGAATATGATACTCAGTATAGAAATGGTAAATTAGCAATGGCAGAGTACTTGAAATTATGTTTCTCAAAATATAGAACATTTTATAATCCATACCAACTTTCTCAGCTAAAAATAAAACTGTAATGAATTCTGCATTCATCTAAGATTTCCACCAATTTCAGTGAAATTCCGTAGTGTGTAAACAGGTGGAGAATTTGGTCCAAAATACTTCCTCCTACTGACAGACAATCTTGACTGCTCTTTTCAGGCCTCTGACTTCGCTTCCTTTGCCAGACAGGGAACAAAATAATACAAGGTCAAGATCCCACAATTTCTTTTGGACGACTTAATGGACCCAAGCTACAAAGTTACTGAGTTTGTATCACAGTAACAAAAAGTGGCTTTTCCTGAAGCCACTGGGAGAGTATTTCAGATAATCCAGAGACATCCTACTCCATCCACTATTAACAGTCTCTATTATTTCAAAACTGGGGACAAAATCCGTTTCTAAAACTAGAAAACTCATTTCAATTCACATATTTTCCTCTGTCAGTGAAAAAGAGAAAAAAAAATCCAATTTCTCTGAATAATGAAACAGTGTTTCATTTAATGTTCCATTTGTTTCAATTTTGTTTTTGACTTAGCCTTGAGACATGAATCATATTAAAATATTAATTTAAATATATTTACTTATTATGGCAACAACATACTATATGACTTACTGTATTATATTCTTTTGACATTTTAAAGAACTACATTTAAATGATCCCAAACTGAATTTATTTTTTTAATGCTTATGAAAATACGGCCTTTTCATCTCAAGCACAGAAATAAATTCTGAAATACTGTATCTGTGGCAGAGATAATTTTTTCTGACCTTCACATTAATACACTGCTTTAAAGAACAGTTTTAAAAATTGCACTACATGTAGAGTGTCAAATAATGTAATATGAAATCTGAATAACTAAGCAAATGAGCACTTTCAATATATTCAGAAGTCTTAGGGAATTTCAACTAAGAGGTCTAAATTTTAGTTGCTTTCATTCACTTGAAGCATGGTTCTGCTTACCAAGTTTTCAAGCTAAGAAGTATTTACTAATTTTTCCATAAATCCTCTAAATGAATTTTTGATCCTTTTTCAAAATATCAATTGAAAAATGTTTTTAAAATGTCTGAAGATTAACTAGAAAGGAAAATGAGAAACTTTATATTGCTTTTAAATAAAAACATTACTGAAATCTGTTCCTTGCAAGAGCGTGCTACTACCATATGTACTTGAAAACAAGTACTAATATTGGTCTCATGCAAGTAACACCCAAACTTCTCTAACTACAAAAATATCTCATAGGTTCCCATGACTTCTAAATCTGAGGATTAGAGAAAACAGGTATCTACTGGACAGCTGCTTTTTGTTGCTGGCCAACAAGATTAAACAAGATTAAATGAGTCTCATTTTGCAACTAAGCAAGACCTCTAATATTCTGTTAATTCAAAAACTATTACGTACTCCTTGTACCTGGAAAGTAAGTAAAGGTGAATAGCCTCAGAAATGGATTTGCTAAATTCATGGGAAGGACCCTTCTCATTCATCACCTGCTGACAGCAGGCAAGAAAATGAAGGCTTTGGGTAAATAAAGAAGCATATAATGGTATTACTAAGGACTGTATCAAAACAAAAAGTTGTTACTTACTGAAAGTTATGCTTCATCCTGCCCTCATTTTTTAGTGCTCTCTCCTTTGAAATTCACTCCAGAAATGGTAACTCATGATGTTTACACAGTATCATTATTCATGAAAAAGCAGTAATATGTACACAGCAACAAATGGAAATGCTTGTACATGTCTAATCAATGCTATATTTTCAACAGAACAAATGAGAAAGAAACGACTAAATAAATTCTGAAAATAGTTATTCAGGCATGAAAATTTCTCATCAACATGGTAGTGGTATTTATACCTACTACTTTTCAATTAAGAAAATTTGTTACATAATGATATTCAAAGGACTCTAATGCACAGCATGAGGCATAAGAAACTACTATAAAGCTAAAAGCTAAATATTTCATTACATTATTGACCATGTTGTTTTTATCTTGGTAAAACTTTTACAAAGTATGTTTTTATACAGGAGCTTTCAATATTAGCATTCACTACTTAGGCATGGAACAACATGGCAGAAAGTGTGTCTCTGATGACAAAGAAGTTACTTACAGGTAGTAAGTGTAGGAGTGATAGCTTCTTCTGCCATGATGGTGGAAGGATTAGGCAGTGGTGGAAAAGATGAAATGGAAGGAAAGAAAAGTCAAATATTAATGTATGAAAAATCAAGATGAAACCGAGACCTGAACTGGTGACACAAATGAAAGGTAGCAAGAATGCATATCTCGGCATATCATGCAATGTGTCTGGAACAGACAGATGACAAATCCAATCTCCATAAAACTTTGAGCAATACAATATATAATGCATCTCCAACTGTTAAATCAAACCATCTTAAAGTATACCTACTAAATAATGTTAGGTATTTAATGTATATTTATATCTGCATATACTGCACACAAACACTCCCAATTAAAGTGCTAAACCACCTCTGATTACACCTCAAATGCATTAGGAATAAGGATATGGAACTTCTAGCATGGTGTTACAAGGTTAGCAATGCAGAATTTCAGAACATGTGTGATGTAGCTTCTTTTCCTGTCACAGCACTGTAGAATCTTAGCCTATCCTTTTCTTTACTTAAAGAAATCGGTTCTGCCATTGACAGCACTTAAACTTGTTTCCAGAGCAGAAAAATCCATGGCCACGGCTTTTTTAATATCTCAGCTTTTAAACAGCCTTTTAAATTAGAAAGAAAAAGATATTTATTGGCATGCAAATAAAAAGGCTATCTTTTCTGGCCAAAATTATATAGGTGGTATTTCCTCATGCGGCGGAGATAAGAACAAGAACTAATCCTGTGTCCACATTATTTCTGCCCATGTAAATGTCACAAAAAACAACTTTGCAGACCTAGTACCATCAGCTTGAGGAATATGGGCTCTGTCAGTCTTGCATAACCTCTTGCACAGCAAGACCCTCCACCCAGACATATTTTGCGTGAGCACAAAGTATAGAAGCCCTCCAGCTATGCTCTTCTGCTTTACATCTTTCCCTCCTTCAGTTATGAGCCCACTACAAGCAGGATTGCAACTCTCCAAAAGGGGTAAGTTTCAACCTAAATGATTTCCATATATTGACTGCAATTAAAAAAAAGCTGGAGATCTTAAAACATCTCTGAGCATAATGTCAAGTAGCATTCACATGTGGGTAAGATGAAAGACTGAAAGGAACCATGTAGGCATTTGTAATTTTTAGGGCACATGCATACAGCCCTTTGACTACAGAGGAAACATGTAAACAGGCCTTGCAAAGGACTATAACTAATGTTAACTTGCCTCTGGCTACATGCTTCAGGCATCCCTTTGAAAACTAGGCTTTCATCAAATTTTCTCTCTCATCTCCTTTGTGTGAAGATGCCGTTAGAAATATTTCCCAGTTTTTATTCCCGTTTTTCTGATGCAAACAGTATTGTTCAAACACGAGAGGCTACACAGTGAATATTTAATCACATGGCACATCTGGAAAATGCATACCTGTTAAAGTTGAGCTTTAAAAGATACCTAAGAATAGAGTAAGGGGCACGCTGCAGAACAGTTACATGCTTCTTCCACCCGCACGCACCCCATTGCATTCAGTAAGGAGCACAGGATCAGGTCCTATGAAATCAGATGCACTTACCTGTGCTATTAGCAAGGGGCTGTTTTCTGGTTCAGTCTTAATTATATCTCCCCCTGCTTTTCTTTTCAAAATTACTTATTCTCTCACTTTGATTTAGAATCTCATGACACTGCCAACCCTGTTTCTTGCCATATGTTGCCATGAGAGAGATTTAATGTAATTAGTACAAATATTCTCCTACTTCTAAAAGATGTATAATAATTTGAGAAACAACAATAAATACAATTAATCACTGAAGCACTGATGGTTCTTATATGCAGAATTCTGCCAGATATGTAATAGAGATAAATTATTCCTTATGAAAAAAATGCTGAAAATTCAGGAGCTTTAATTGTGTAAATGTTCCATTAAGAATTTGTGTTAGATGAGAAAAACTGGAAGTCTCAAGCTCCAGTTATTTTTATATTGCAACAGTAGTGAGATTTTCCATATAAAAGTCCTTGAAAAAGAGCACTGTGGTTTTTGACTATCAAGAATACAGTACACTGAAAGAAACAGGTAAAAAGAACAAATTAAAATCCTGCAAACCCAGAAAGTTTATACTTGCAAGTCCTCAGGCCACATGCTAAAGCACCATTCGTAAGTGAATGGATTTAGCCCTTTTAATAAATATGGACAAGTTCCATTTTACTTCCTACTTAATGAATACAAACTTAGGTCTTTGTCTATGCATGAGAAGTTTTTCTGTTAAAAAGACTGATGCAAAGATTCTGGCTAACCTAGGCCAAATTTTCTTATGAGCATGGCTCTTCAGTCACTTCCCAGTAGTGATGTTATTTTATATCAATAAACTGCTTCTACATATAGTGACAACCTAAAGCATTTTTATATCCTTTAGGACTTAAGACATAAATAAATTTCATGACTACCACTTGTAGAACAAGGCCCCCCTGTAAAATTTACCAAAACCAGCACTGCTGGCTGCAGGAGGATTGTCCCACTGGAAGAGAAACTTCTGGAACTGTGTCATTACCACAGTGTTTTCTTTCATCATCTCTTCTGTAGTTGTCCTACAGGGAAAAACGAGGTTCAGGGAGAGGAGGCTGGAATTTTCCCTCAGTCTTATTATCTTCAATTTCTATCCTAACTGCTTGAAATTGTTGGCAAAGGTGTATGTATAACTGAACAGCCTGATTTGCTATCAGGGAATGGGAACAATGCATTCCCAGCACAGCTCCACTGAGTGCAAAACCCTTGCTTATCCACTGCCAAGAACCAGGATCTCTGACTTAAACAGATGTCACAATTGCATATATTAGAAACTACTAGAAAGCTCAGGCATAGAGACAGCTGAAAACAGAAATTAAGACAGGCAAAACAAAGTAAACTCTTTATGGAGAAATGTGATGATCAGAAAAACTCCATTCTACAACGGAAGCAGAAGCCGATGTAATAAAATTTAATAATGACTTCTTTACTGCACTCCAACTGCAGCAACAAGATGGCAGCCCCAAAAGAAACAGCTGCCCCAAAGACATATATGCTTTTAAGCACATGTTGGATCAACAACTTATCAACTTATGCACTTTTTTTAAAACTTAACTTATATAGAATATAAAGGAAAAGAAAAAAAAAGAAAGGAGAAAAAGCTGTAAGTGTCTGATTTATGCAAGTCTTGATTTAATTCCTATTGCTTTTCCAAAGCTGTGGGAACAGTACTCTCATTTTCACTGCTCCACTTCAAGTTGATCAAAAGGGGAACTTGCTGCATTCTTTATTTTTTATTTTTCTTTTATAAAAATATGCAGGTATATCAAAGACTGGAAGGAATCAAGGGCCTCAAGTGAAATTTAATATTCAGGATGAGATTCAAAATTTACTTCATTGTGGATCAATACTGTGGAAACACATGTATTGTTCTCATCTGATTTTGTGTTAACTCTGATTTTGTGTTAACTCTTACATGAGAGATACACAGCACAGCCGAGGAAAGAAAGCTTATTGGCATTATTCTGACTTCAGAGAGACGAATCACTGGATTGGTATTACCCTTTCGGTATTAGCAATGGCTTGCAGGTTCCTAGGCTATGTTATGTGACATCTTTATGCAGGAATGCGAATGGATAAAGAAAAGAGAGAACAGAATGGATAAAGAACTCCGAACAACCAAGTGGAGAGAAAACCCGGAAAGCACTAAGTCTTCCCCTGACCCAGGTGACAAGTTTACAGATTTGGTTTACTTCAATCACAGCCTGAATGTCCATACAGAAAATGCGTCTGTGATGTTTCTACTCTCACTAGTGGCTCCATACCACACAGAGAATCACTAGGCCACCTAATCCCTCTGTCACCTGGTTTATAATATAACTACTTCAGAAGACCACTATACAGTGAAATTAATAATGCTGCCTAATGACTACTGATATTTGCAGAACTTCTCTACCTATTGCTTTGATAGTGGCCATCATATCCAAAGCACGTCTGTGTGGCACTGAAAACTGCTTTGAATATTGGTCTTCTCTACTTGGCTACTGAATTAAAAGTTCAAGAGACTAATCTGTAATAATCTGTGCTGCATGGCACCAACCAAGCAAAGAAAGGTTGTTGAGTGAAATGAGGTGGATATTAAAGGAATGTGTTGGACAACGTCATGGTTATCACTTAAGTAAAACTCCTTTCCAAGTCTCTTGACAATGGAAAGAAAGGGTTTGAAATTAAGTTAATTAAGCACTATGAAACCCCAGAGACAGAGTAAGTTTAATCTACTGGTGTGACCTGGAGATAAGTCTACAAGACTTTTCTGTGAAAGAAAGAATAACACAAAGTACAAGCCTTGGGATACGCCTTGGGATAGTGGAAGGTGAATGGGATACTGCTGTAGCCAATTCCAAGCAAGACAAGTTTCAGAACATGAAGGCTCAGTGTGGTGAAACCTGGCATTGTCACCCAGAGAGTCTGCACATAACAGTGCAGAGAACAAAGTGGTTCTCAGAGGAAATGTGACACTGAATTACAAGGTGTTATTTTATTTTTTGCTCAGATCTTTATGCCAGTAAAGCTCCTGATAAAGTAAATGAAATAAAATGATCAAGTGCAGCAGTCAAACGACACAGTAACTTGATAAGATTGTTTCCCGAAGTAGCACCTAAAGTATCATAAAACTGCAAAACTACTACAGTTGTATTAGGCTTGTGGTATGATTTATACATTTTCTTCAAATGCATAATGTATACACAGTAACTGAACCAAGGTGAAACCACAAGGCCTCTCAGCAGCCTAGTGAATTAATGCACCAATAACAATCTACTGAATAATCGGTTCATCTCTTGCTTAAGTCATAAGTGTAATCATATTCAAGATCTTCTATGCTACAGCAGATGCTTTAGAGACCTGGGTCACGATATACCCACCTCCTGAAACTCTCATTTACGCCTGGTCACATCCTGTTACACAAATGAAACATTCTTACTTTTAAATATTCAACTCATTTCAGTTTGTTTTGCTCAAGACTGCAGCATTATTCTGGGACTTGTTTAAGTTACTGGTATCGTTATTTCTGTACTACATAATGAAACTGTATGTATTTGGTAACAGAGTTCCTGGATTTTTACTTTCAACAGTTTCATCTCTATCACAAGCAGATTTATACCAAACCCCAAAGAAGCTCTCACAATACACTTTTCTTCTAGCAACAGAAGTACAGTGAATAGTAATTACTCTGTAGTGGTAGACAGAAGGAATCAAGTATCCTTCTGCATTAATGCAAACACTGAGGATCTGAGACCTCCTGCCTCTAACAATTAGATTATCAAAGAGTTTTTCTCTAGAGAATTAAGCAGGAGCTGGCACAGCATGCATTTAGCCAGAGACCCCACCTTATTCACTTTGAAACTATTTGTATCGTTTTGCAATGCTCTCCCTTCAAAATTAAGAACTTGTCTCCCTTGGGTGAATACATTCTACCTTTGGCAGAAACACTAAGGAGATGCTGAGAATGGGCAGAAAGAGAATGATGAATGCTGGTCAGGAATTGTGTGAAGAAGTATTGCCCAGACAATGCAAGCAGCCTTCCTTCCTGCATGCCAAGTTCTGTGTCCGGCCCTAGGGAGGAGTTTGGGAGTTCAACTGTTAAAACTGAAGGCATGAATGATGCAAGAAATCAGAAGTGGGAAGAAAAAAGTACTGCAAAGTCAGAACAGAACCCTGATACACTTTATTGAGCAGATTTGGTTATTGGGTCAGTTTCACTGCCCCAGTCAGATCTACCCTGGGGCTTAAGTCTCAGGCTCTTCTGTATGGCAGCTTTAGACTGTTCTACCTACCTCTTGTCACGACCTAGCCCCCAGCCCTGGCCACAGCTCATCTTTCTCTTCACAGAGCCCTTCTAACTCATGGCCCTGCTTCTGTCTTCAAGGAGAGTGAAAAGCAGCTACTTCTGTTGCCTGCCCTGAGGCACTGTCAGACAGCTGCCTCCTTTGCTGTGCACCTCCACTGTTCAAATTCTGGAAGAAACTCAGGCAGCTCAGGGGTTTGGACTATCTCAGACCTGCCAAACTAGTTAACATACAATTAAATCACATAGTGTTGGGATGAGTAAAATCAGGCCAGGATTGCTCTCAAAGGAAGAAAAGGGGATAATAGAAAGTGCAAAGCAAGGAGGTCAGGGGTTATGGAACAGGAGACGTGGCAGAAGTGGAAGGAGAATTTGTGACTCAGCCCCTTTATGCAGCACTTGCACACTCCCAACCCCACCTCTAACAGCTGCAAATCTCACATTTCTCAGGATACAACCCAAAACCTTAATCCTATTTGCTAATTAAAGTCTCGCAATCTAGATTTAGCTTCTAAGATCACATGGGGGTCTTTTTCTAATCTATGCCTCCTCCCTAGATATGAGATATTTTTCCCATTACTGTTTTTCCTTTTACGGTGTTGAGAAAAGCAAACAGTTTTAAAAGCCTCACACTTCTAATACTGTAGCAGTTTTCAAACGATATTTGAGACAAAACAATCTCAATGCCTGTGTCGAACCAGCATTTGGAAACATTCAGCATCATTGTAACATTTTTCTTTGTTTTCAGGGAACTAAGTTTATGCAGAACAATATACTCCTCCTTTTTAGCACAAATTACCTTAGCTCTAGTTCCTGTTTGACTAAGAATTTCTTTTACATGAAAGAATGAAACTACATCTAACTTTCAGCTGTTCTGTTGAATAGGGTGGAGACTCACAGGACAGAGATATTCTTCTATTATTAGAGCCCATCATGCAGTACTGATATAAAAAGAGCTAGACTCACTAACCTCAAGTTGGTGTATATATATATATGTATATATATATATATAACAAAGAGAGAAACATTAATTCTCTGTGGACATGAAGGTGGCTGGACACTTCTACCATTATCAAACTGAGAACTGCTGTAGGAGATGCAATATGACTATGCACATGGAAAACACCCACTAATTGCTCACCTTTTCTTCATTACCAGCACGACCCCCAGAAATATAATGACGAACAGCAAGATGCCTGCAATGACTCCAGCAATTTTAACAGTATGGTCCGTCTGTTTCTCAGGCTCTGGGTCTGGTTTTCGAGTGGCAGCCCCTATGGAATCATTAAAAGAGAAAAGAGGAAAAAGAATAAAGGTATTATTCTTTTGATGTTTCTATACTTAACCTACCAGTGTTATTAGTCTTATCCAGGGCCAACAGATATCAATACTTAGACTTTTAAGAAAAAACCCTGCTTTCATATGCATTGTCAGGAATAGAATTCTCTATATTTTTCCAAGACATTTTGCAAGCCCACAACACAGGTGGATACCACTGCCAGACCTAACCCTTTTACAGGAGCCTCTTCACAGATTCACAAATTTCTATATTTTTATTATCTGTGCTGGCTCATTTTCCTTTCTGCCATTTAGAAACTTGCTAACAACACAATAACTATACTAAGCCTTTATCCAAATTTGATTTGCTGGAACATTTTCCTCAATTATTTTTCATAAATGAAGCTGTAATTCCATAACATATTAGCTTAAACACCTGGAGAAGTGAGATAAGCTCATTTACCATGCATTTTACCCGCAATTGTTTTTTACACAATAGACTTTTTTTTTTGCCTTTGGAAATCTAAATCTAGGTCACATCTGGTAGGAAAAAAGACTCCTTCTAAGCAATTTATTCACAAAGTGGGAAGCAGCTGATGATCACACCACTGGCACCTACATTTAATATCTGTTTAAATGAGATAACCACTGCCTTACAGCAGCTACTGTCTTAGCTCTTCCAGCTTCTCCATTTAAAAAAAATAACATCGTTTGTACTGTTTACTGTATAATGTGATGGAACGTCAAATCCATGTCTGATGAAATATCCATTTCCCCTACTAAATGAGTTCAGCATGAAAAACGTTAAGGAAGCAACATTCAATTCACTAAGCTGATTTTATTTTTTTTTATGGACTTCCTTTTTTTTTTTTAATCAAAACATGACAGCATTCATCATTTGAGGCAACATGCCATAAAATGGACACAGGGATTTATGGATCGCTTTCCTGCTGTAGCTTTTTTTTTTGGGAAGGGAGAAGAAGAGTAAAAAGCCTAAGCGAAGTGTAATATTTTAAGACTACATTCTTATCTTGCTGTCTGAGATAAAATCTGCTCTTTCAGAGAGGATTTTGAAAAGCACCAGCTATATTTTACTTGTTTCTTCATTTCCTTATTCTGGAAAGAAAGCAAATTAATGCTTAATTTACATGCAGAGATATTTTCTGAAAAGTACAATGAAAACATTTCCAATGTCTTTTCTCAGTTCTAACCGGGTATTTAAAGATGGAGAGCACTTCTGAGTGCCCACAGTTACACTTTTGGACTACATCTTCAAAACTCCTTGCCAGGAGGAATGCCAGGAAAACTTGCCAGAAAAGTTGTAACCATCAATCAAAATATATCTAAAGCTAACTGCAGGAGCCAGGTTCTTTGGAAAATTCTGGCCACAATACTTAGAATGAGTGCTAAATCAGAGAGGATGATCGGCTCCCTCTCTCTGTGCCCAGTCCCACAAGAGCATTGGTTTAACAGCAATACACACATACTGTTTCGAATTAGCAAAATCCTGACTTTGTACGAATAAAGGTAACAAAATCTGGCTCTGTGTTTTCTTCAGCATAGATGCATAAAATTCCAATATAAATAGTTCTATTTTTACTTTCCTGTATCACACATAAATGATTTTGTTAAACTCTATATTGCTGTAATCTTCACAGCACTCAGAAGTGCAGTAGATGTCTAGATCATTTTCATGCAAAAAAGAGCTGTTGAGGTGAACTTGGCAAACAGTGAATCAAGTATGATGCAAATATTAAGACATAAGAAGGACTCCAAAGTTCCATTTTAAATCTAAAACCCAAGCAAGGAAGAATGTGAAATCAACAACAAGTAGTATCTTTTTAGATGCAACTTCCAGAGTTCCTTCCAGAGCATATTCTTCATTATCTCCTTCAGGCTACCCCACACTACTCGAATACTCATCAGTAATGCCTTCTTAAGAACAATTTCTGCCTTATGGTTTCATTCCTTTTGTTAAGGCTTCCAGTGTTTGTTTTGGGAACATGAGTGCTAAGCAGCTGAAGTAAGTGAAGGCACTCTTGCCGTATTTTTACAGAGAACTCTCAACCATCCTATGTGTTCTATCTCAGTGTCATGTCTCTGACAGCTCACAGTCCTCACTTTAGTGGAACTAGCTAGACTTAAACTATCACACACATTTTCTGCACATGATGGAACAAAACTTTCATGAAATGCCTTCAGTGACACAAAGCATTATCCTCTGGGAGCCGTGGACAAGATGGGGAATTCACCACTATTACAAAATCTCCAAAGCAAGCCTACACAAGAAGAGATACAGAGCCTAACATGAGGACATTCAAACTCCCATGTTGAATCATCTATTAGCCAATTGAAGGATCACCCCAAATTTTCTATAAAAAGATATGTAATGTCACTCCAAATTAAAAACAGCACAGAGCTTCTCACAGTAATGGATTCAGCCTGACTCAGAACGGAGATCGTCTTAAACTGGAAACATGATGTTTTACAACCCTTTTAAAAACTCCTATCACTGATTATTATTGTAAACTCCCCAAATATTTGGATTATCTCAATTCTCCTTTATTCAGCAACTCCCTGACAGAATGCCGCTCCTTTCCTGGTGTCAGTGGTTTCCAAAATTTGCTTGGGTAAACAAACCAAATTTGCCACCTTTCACCTTTCTTGAGCATCCCTTGAGTCTTTTGGTATCAGAAATTGGGATTAATTTTCTTCATTTTATTTAATATTGTTTATTCTTTTAACATACTTCAAACCTACTCTTAAAACCATGCAGAATGCTAAGGGGGATAATTTCAACATCAGATGGATATCGAACACGTCAGCGGTGCATTGTTTACAATGAAACCTGCATCCTTCGATGCAGTGCTCAGTTTCAAACCCTTTAGGAGTCAGAAGTCATTTAAATTTAGCATTTATCAAGACGGCAATTTGAGTTGGTACTACCTCATCATTCAGTTTGCTTTAGTCCTGCTGAAATTCTTCCCAGTCCTGTGTGAATCCTGCTAACACATATCATCTAGCATCATAATCAAGAGCTGCTGCCCCAACAGTGACTCTTACACATATTTAATAAACACACCATACAGCATTTAATATTGAATCCTAAAGTGCATTAGCTACGATAAGCAGTGTCATTTTACTTCTCTCTAGTTTCTGTCTGATAGGCAGATGTTGTTCCAGAGTGATACTTGCCTCTCACCTAGTAATTACTTATTAACTGACTTTTAACCTGTAGCCACCTGGGCAATTGCACTGGCACCACGGAGAGAAAGGTGGGCTGTGCCTAAGGGGATCGAGGCAGCCAGGGGCAGTAGTTCTGAAATTCATTCCACCTCATGATAAACTGCAATGTCAATTTGTGCACTCAGTTTTGTTTGTATGTTTTCAAGAGAGACTGGGAAAAGTACTATTTTTAGTCTAAGAAAAAGATGCTGTGGTTTCTCTTTTATTCTGCTGTACTGACATGCTAAAAAAATCGAGTCAAATGTCTTGTTTCATTAGAGAAACCGTATTACCACCTATGCAGCACTGTATCATGATGCTACTACAGTCTTGGTCGTTTATTTATTGTTTCAACCACTTTTTCTGACACAGTAATTTTTAATTTCCTTGATCACCCTAGAGCTATATCACCATAGCTACAAGACTAATTCTGTATCTCCAGTTAAATATCTGTTTTTAATGACAACAATACATATTAATGCCAACAGCTGAGCTATGCATCTCCCCAACAACACTGGACCTAATTACTTATTTGGATTTCTTTTGTTCATTTTACTTCTAAGGTTTTCATTCTACCCTTGCATATAGAAGACTCACTTTAAACCTTGCAAAATAATCTCACTTCTCTCTTCTTACTGAGACTGTCTGGGCTAGTGAAGCCAGAATAAGGCCAAACTGACACACACACTGTGGTGCACCTCTAGAAAGACAATAGGTCAGTAAAGAGCAGAGCCTGCAGGACAGCTCAAGGGAGCTGCTTAGAAAATGAAAGGACAAGAAAATGTTTCCTGCCAGTTTAAAAAAGATTAAGGTGCTGACTTTGGAAAGTCTTTACCTGATGAAAACAAACTAGAGTGCTTCCTGACAGAAGTGAAAAACAGAGATACACTTACAGATAAACCCTAAGGTGCCACAAAACCCAGCAAAGTATTTCCCCAGGCTTCCTGCACTGAATAAAGTGGAAGACAGTAACATGGTTTAGTTCTACACACTTAGACATTTACTCTTCTAAATAATCTAAGCATTTCTAATTTCCCTTCTGCTTATTTATTTCCTAGTCTTTGTGACTCTCTCTACAGCAGCATTTAAAATGTGAAGTATCTTTTTTTTTCTTCACTTAGGAAGAATGGCATTCAGCTGGCCTGATTTATGACTTTTCCTCGTGGGTCCCATTTTGTTCAGTGCTCCAGTGACAGTACTTCTAAGCAGTACCCATGAAACACCTGAAGACAGTATTTCACTTATTTTTTACTCTCAAGACCTATTCCACTTTTTCTTAATACTGGAATCCCATTCTCTGAAGTTTATTGATTATTCAGCCACTTCATGACATTTTATCTTCTCTTCAGATTGAGAACTGAATTATATTCTAGTTGGTAATATCTGATGTCTGCCATACTTTGAATTCTTAAATTAGTTTGTGCAGTTAAATTTCTATGTCTGCACCAGGAGACTGTGTAAAAAAAAAAAAAAATCAACTCTTTGAAGAATTCCTAGTTCTGCCACTTCATTGGGTGCAAAATTTCCCTTTCCTTTCTCACTCAGAAGGCACAAGTATCACGTTACTGATCAACCTCAAGACTTTATAAAGAATAATCTCTAGTAAGCAGTTTATGGATAAAAAAGTTGGAGAAGAACTATTTCTCATTAAATGGAAACTAAGACTATTTGCTGACTGAACTAGTCAAACAAAATATCATTCTTCTGACTTAGATGCAAGCATTATCTTGTTTTCCAAAACCAGTGAAAATGTTCTTTAGTAAAAGAAATTACCTCTACCAAATTGAATAAAAAGTCTCTCTCCTTTTCTCTTTGTAAATGAACAAAGTTTGGACTTGCTTCTCAGTGTGTTTAAGTCCCTTCCAAAAAAGGTACTTAGAAATGACTTGCTGCTGTATAGAGTAGATTGACTAATAAAATAATCCTGGCTCAAAAGTCTAGGAGCTGCTCGTTATGCTTTTAAACAAAAGAATAAACCTGTTAGTATTAAAAACTAGCGGTAGGTTGCTGTGTCTAAAGCAATACTTTAAAAATCCATGTTTCTTCTCCTATTTGAGTCAACAAATAATCCCTTTCAACTAATTAAGCAGACCATTCTCCTTTTATTTCTCCCACTCAAGGCTGACCCCTTTTATTTCTCCCACTCAACGCTGACCACAGTTGCTGACATTTTTATTCCTTTCTGCAGCTTTAAGCTCTCAAAAGGTACGTGCTTGATAAGTCACTTGCAAGCCTTTCCAACTTCATTTCATCCACAGGTCTTCCAGTGGCTGATGTAATGGCTAACTTTGCAAGGCTTTAAAGTAATAATACAGTTAGTTCAGATTCCCCTGTTTCCAGTCAAACTTGAAACTAACTTTTTGAGTTAGTAACTAGACTGTGATTTTTTTATGCAGCCAGTGCAATTCAAACTATCATGTCTCAGCACCTACTTATGAGTTATTTCACAGAGTGAGTCAAGAAAATGAAACATTATACCCCTGTGTGACAGTTGCACTGTGATTAGGTAGCAGAAATCATGCAAAATGGTACAAGGCAGAAGCAAGGCAGAGAGGTGTGATGCTGCCTTGAAACACCCATCACTAGAATGCTGTTGTCCCTGTCACAAAGTAAGAAGACTGAAAGATCAGAGAACTTGGATTTGCTCACACTCTCCAAGGCCAATGCAAATCACAAAGGCTACTATCATTATTGCTCTCTATTATTTTTATAATAGTAGGATCTAGAAGCTGTAAATCAGACTGGGAGCCCGACTGTGCTAAGAACAGTGTGGGCACAAAGTGAAGCACTCTTTACCACTAAAAGCATACTGCCTAGCTGAGCTGGGCTGTGACAGGCAGGTGTGGCAATCACAGGTGGAAGGGGGAGGCAAAACCCCCTAAGAAAACGCATTCACAACACCCAAATAAATGAACAGTTCTATCCTTCCTGCTCTTCTAGCGAGCTGGTATCACTCAGCATCTCCAGCTGCTACCACAGTAGAAACGGGTCTTCAAGTGGGATTTGAGGAACAGAGTAATGATGTAAGTATGGATGATGTTGGTTGGGGTGTTTCAAGGAAGGAAGCAACATAAAAGTTAATAAACATAAAGGTAGGAAAAGCAGAGGTGCCATAAGTAAAGGGCTGGGATAAAGGCCAGTATGACAAGGTTACTGATATGAAAAGAGGTGCTCCACAGAGGTAGGTAGGTCCTTCTTACAAATATCAAATGACCAACAGCAAACCCAATCCTGTATCACAAACTGCAAAACTGAATGGGCAGTAGTGCAAACTGACTGGTGTCCTCCAGAAATTTCCTTATGATTTCTACCCTCATCTCACCCATGGCTGCAGAAAATGGTACCCTCATTTTTAAATCTGTAGCAGCATTACCAATGTTGTGAAAAGACGAACCCGTCCAACATGCTTTTTATGAGTTTCAAGTTCATTCCAGATGCCAGGATTTGAGACTGTCTTGGAGAAGACCCCAAACACATACAGATTTCTAGATGAAATGAATTACCACCCTGGCTATTCTGTTTATACTGTAAGTGACTGGCATTCAGTCCTCATCTGTTAGCCAGCATGTATTCCGCTTAACAAAGTCTTTATTACTCCTGGTAGAACTCCAGCTAAGGGAGACTTTTCCCTTGCCATTCTCATTGTTAACTTTCCAATCAGTGTTTCTCATTCTTCTTCAAAGCTGCAGGGTTTTTGTCCATATGGTACAAGTTACCAAGTGTTGTTGGGCACGGTATACTTTCTGCCAGAAGGTGGTTTTGATCAGTATTTTTTCAGTTTCCTCTCTCTACTCCATGTCTTGAATATATTAGTTTTGTAAATGTCTCAGAGTAAGTTCTGTATATTTCTCCTTTTACAATACTTTTTCCTTTCTGTTCCTGGTTTCTTTTGGAAATGCTCATGTATTAACTGCTCTTTCTGTATGGCAGAGATTATGTTCTCTTTCTGTTTTGCTAAGCACAGGAGCTGTTTAAGTGTGGAAATCCATGTAGTCTGATCTTCCCTCCTATGACGTGTTAGTGCTCACCAATCTATGTTTTTTAATGTCTGGGAAAAAGGACAAGCAGCACTTACACTTCAGCGGGACAGTATTTTCTTTGTAATTTATGCTTATCAGCACAATACATATGGCTCTTCTTTTCCTAAAACAAGTTTTCTGTACTTCCACAGGACAACCATGTTGATTTGGACATTTTTTATTTGGTATTTTTCAAACGCAGGAAGAAGCAGATTTGTTAGGTCTGTGGCAAGGGACTATCAAAATAAGGCTCCGCTGTGCAACAATAATTATGAATTATTAATTTTGTTTGTGATATGCTTTAAGAAAATGCAAATATAGGTGACAAAGAACTGCATGAATAGGACTCATTTAACTGACTATCAAACTAATTGTATCTCTCACTGTTGGACGATTCATGTTGGTGCACGTGAGTAGAAAGACATTTTTGGTTAAACATCTGTATTTCCGATTGTCAGGAATAATAACATTCTTTACAAAACATGCTTAAAACAAATAAAGTTCCCAGTTTGGCACATATGTCTTGGTCTCATCACAACTTATTTTTAACAGGATTTTAATCCAGACTCTTTAGACTGGATTTTACTGGAGATGGTGTTTTTTAAGGGACTTACAAGCAAGCAAGTCTTGATAAACAGCTCATTTGTTTCTTTGCAACGAAACCACCCTTTCTGCTAGCTCTTCTTTTGTCTTTTCTTTTAATCAAAGAAATTCTGGTAGTTAAAATTCATAAAAATTTTCTTCTCTAGTAGTAGTTCCCTCAGACTTTAATGGCACTGAGATCATTAAGGGACGTTTAAAGATTAATCAACAGCTACAGCACAACCAAAAATTATGAACAAGTCTCAAATATACAGACAGTGTATCTTTTTGGAAACCAATAATGTACTAAGGAAAAAAATATAAAGTCTTTGGAACCTTAAGCTTTCAAATGCCCCTAAAGAGTATTTCCACACACTTTAGACTACTTTTTGAAGAAGAAAGGGTTGTTACATATTTACAAGTACTCACTATGTGTGGACAAAGAAGCGGCCACAGTGGTGCACATCACAGATTTCTATGTCAGCAAAGGGAAAAGTCATGGCAGCATATCACCACTGAAGTGAAAGATAAAATCCTCCTAACTAATAAGGACAGAAGAAAATGGGCCAAACTTTACCAAACTACTCTCTGACTACCCAAACACAACAAAGGTCAATATGATGTCATAAAACACAAATTTCTGACCAAGGCTGACTGAGGAGTAATGACAACATACTTGCATCAAATTAGATGTATACACGTAAGTCTCATTCTGAATAAGGACCAGGAGGTCTGAGAAAGAGGCACCACCAAGGGCTGAAACTTCAGGTGAAATATAGGGCTTCTTACCAGCTGATGCTGTGTGAAAGGGGTCCCACTTTCAGCCACCGGAAGTGCAACTGCATCTTACCAACCTGACTTCCGTGAACCAGAAGTCATAGAGGTATACTATACAATAAGGGGAGCTTTAGACCTAAAGTATTTGATTTTGTGGTTCTCTACAAAATCTCAAACAGTACTCAAGAGTAGAACAGCAACTCTCTCAAATTAGCTCTGAGCAACTGAAAGCAGTCAGTCCAGACTAATCCTGTCCATACACAATGCATTTTCTAAGCAAGTCAGCATCACTTTCAGGCCATCTCTATAGAAGCAGTGGACTATTTATCATCACCCACACCAAGGATATTGGCCCAAGGAGACCTTCTGCTTTTAACACCAGATCTACATGTGAAAGTATATTGAGATGTGTCAAGAAGTATCAGGCATCACTGAGAATTTATTTCAGCTATCTTCTAGAAACTGAAAAGGTGTGGATATGAAGTCTGTCTTCTTAGGGGGGTAAAATGTTTTCTACTACTCAGTTGGCCTTCACCAAGCAGGGAAGACATGAAGTCACGTCACAGTAATGTTTTTGGAGCTGACCTACTCAGGGTGAAACTCAGCTACAGATCGAAATGTTCTTGGCCTGGCCAAACACAGCTGTTTTATTTTCCTTCATGAATACATGGGATCACATCCAACACGGAAATAAAGCAACCTGAAGCTATGGGTAGGAAGTAGTGGAGTGAGGTACCATCTTCTGATCTTGCTGCCAACTGAGAACTTAAGTAGAACACTAATGAACAGTTCCCAATGGAAAGTCAGTGAAGGCATGGTTACTTCGCCATTAGGAGAATGGGGGCAGAAGGACAACGTAGTATAGGAATCTGCAGGGAAGGTATGTACACCCAGGGATTTATTGGCCTGTGCTGCCGTTGGCTCATAGATGAGGCTGACATTCCTGGTGATTTCCTCTGCCACCCTACCTTCACTCTGTAACCCTTATGAAGAGTTCTTCAGAAATCGTTCAAAACCAATCACACTCTAGGAATTTACTTATCATTACTCACTATCTACGTATTTTCTTGGAAGAAAGCATAACACAGTCCATTCTACTAAAAAATAAATGGAATTATACACATAATGACAAATGCAGAAATATAAAAGTATGTTTGCAATAAGTTTGTAAAAAGTAGGAAAAAAGACACAAAACCTTTTTTTTTTAAAAAGCGTTTCAGAGTCAACACTGTTCTCGGTCAGGAAGGTTGGCTAGAGGAATTGGAAAGGAGAATCTGCACAACAAAGGAAAAATAATTCCACAGAATTCTAAATTTGTCTTTGTGCCAATACAGTGTAGCAGTTCTTTTGTTCACATTTCAGAAACATTTACAGTATTGCCAATAAAAAAACCTGTCCAGACTGAAACAATGTTGAATGCACTAATATTCTAGTACTGGGATAAGAATAGACTAGGCCTCCTCTGAATAGTTTTCACTGATTTACATTTCATTTTTCATACATTTCCTGTAGGTGTTAGGGGTTAAAGGAAAACCTCCATCTGTCCTATTTTATTAAGAATGTCTTAAACAGTAATTTTTATCATCAGTTCTTTTCACTTTTAATTATTGACACATTTACCCATAACCAGAAATGGTCTAATTCAATGACAGCACACTGAAAAGTGTAACTATTTTGCTTCAAAAAAGTTTAAAGAATACTTTATTTGCTTCTGAACAGTGACAATTTACCATATTTCCTCTGTTTCCCTTTGTGTTTCTGATATGAACTCAAAAGATGAAAGAGAACCCGATAATACTTATTTCCCCTCTTGAAAGCTTGAAACATTAACTTCTGCTCACTTTTATGCAAAACTCTGACTCAACTTTCATTTGCATGGGTGTTTGCCATGTAAACAAAAACTCCTTAGTGGTCAGCAGTAAAAGAAAATCGGATTAAGAGAAGGAAAGGAAAATTCAGTATTTGGAAAACTAAAGACTTGGAAATGCACATATATACTTGAATGCCTTTCCCAGAGCTCTAAAATCAACAGTTCTTGCAGTCAAGCTCCCATTACTGCAGAAAAGGACATTTTCAGTATATTGTCTGAGGAAGAAGGTCTTTAGAACCCACCAATAACTACAAGTCATGACTTGGACAGTGTTCAGCAGATAGTGCAGCTTAGATATTTATTAAGATTTCAGCTATTTCAAGGAATCTAAATCGAGTGAATTGCTCAAACATTAGTTTGCCAAAGGTAGTATGTTACGTAACTCTTGATTAAAGTTGGCAGCATTACTCTCCTCTTTACTGAGCTACTCAACTGTAACACATTTGAATGTTCATCTATCCATTAACACAGAGGTGATCCATGCAATATTGCATGACACATTTCTTAAAACTCTCCAGAGATAAAAATACCAGATTTGCAGTTTCTAAGCTCTAGAGATTATTTTACCCACAACTCGTCTGACATTTTATTTGGAATTAGAATTCTAATTGTTTAGCATTTTATGAATACAGTCAATAACTACTGATGGGAAACATTCAAATTCACAGGAGTTTTTTAGTTACTTATTATATCACTGAGTTTCTCTCTCTTCCCTTATCTCTCGTTAATTTTTCATTGTGGTACATGCAAAACGTGTTCTGCTTAGAATGTAAAAATCAGAGGCATAGTTCCTTTATTACAGAAATGAAATAACATGGTATATGACAAACAGCCATGCTCCAAATTTACCTCCTGGTATTTTTGCTTTGTTTTCTGTTTTTTGCTTCTCTGTACATACTGGTGTTGAAATATTTTGGATTAGGTGTGATACTGAACACTACCAGTGCTATCCAGATGGCAGAGATTCCTTCAGTTTGTCAAGAATTTATCCTGGTGATTTCACTCATAGTGTTACCCTCATGACTTGGTTTTGTGTTCCTATTCTCTGTAATGAGAATAAGGAAAGCAAACTCTCTCCCCAGTCCAACCTCAAACAGCCTCACAGATATCCTGACATTAAGATTACATATTACTAAGAAAATAGATTATTTTTCAAGCTAGGATGAACCAAATAGACCCATCTTTAGTGGTTTAAGTTAAATTCAGCTCACGCTCTTAATGAAAGAGATATTAGACACTGATACTTGGAATCATATTTTTCTCTCAGCTACTGACTGCAATGCTCAAATTTCCAAATCGGTTTTGGACTTGAGCGACGCAACACAACTGCCGCAATGACTGACTATAACCTCTGTGGCAACCAACTTTTTAACTCATCTGACTAAAAGAAAAACTGTTGCTTCAATGCAAAACACACCTAATTAGGTTACTTGTCCTTCCTAAAGGGTAAGAAAAGAATGATACTTTCTTCTCAGTCATGGGATCTTCTCCAGTTGTTCCTATCCCAGGTCTGTAACACCATTGGCTCTGGTGATAAAGTGCCAGGGTAGCTGGAGAACCCACACCTTCCTGGCCAACCATAAGCACCAATGGCCAGAGCAAAACCATGGATATGACCCATTGCACGTTATCCTCTCTTCTCCCCTACTTACACAAGAGAGTTGCAAAGGTCCCACTGTCGCCAACCCTACCTGTTCAGAGTAAGGGGAGTCTAAGGGGAAGAGGTCCTGAAGCCCTGTTCAGAGCTTCTGGCTTTTCTGTACTTACTTGGAATGCATTCAAAAGTAAGGCTGATAATTCATTTTCAGAAAACCTTAAAGGAATTATTATTAATGTAAAACATGAAGTGGAGTACTTACTATTACTAACAGAATCCCAGTGGTAACTGACTTCTAATCAGCTCAGGTTCTCTACTGTCTGCAGCTGGAAAGGGCTTGTATTTATTTTATAGGTTATTTCACCATTTGTGAATTGTTATCAGCATTATTTTTGGGCACTCTTAGGTCTTATTAACTTAAGCTCTGCTACAGGTGCTCTCTGGAAAATGTACATATGCTTTAAAATTGTAGACGCTCTGGCTGCACTGTCTTACAGGAAACCTGACATTTGACTCGGTAACGTGCTAGGGGGAAAAAAAAAGGAGAAAAGAAACAGCAGCTCCCATGGCACTCCTGTATCCTCTTAACATTTTCTTGTAACTATACTGTTTTATAGATGAAACTGTCACTGCAAAAATGACAAATGTAACACATAAAAGAACAAAAATGGGCAATAAATCACAAGTGACACTCTAGCCCATTGAAATGCATTCAGCTAGTGCTGCAGAAAGTATGAACATTTCCTTGTTTTGCATTCTGCCCAGCTGAGCAAGAGGACCAGAATCCTTGAACAACTGGTACAACAATCGTTGCAGCCATCATATAAAAATAGGCTTCGAATTTCACTTTGGAGAGCGAGATTCATTCTCATTCTGCTTTTCTTGTCACTTGGCCTTGTCACAGCATTGTAATATGGCTTTGACATTACAGCACACAGGTGCTCATTCTCCCCTGGATAATTATCCACAACTCCCACTGATATAAACGTTGTTCAAAAGTATCAAGAGAAGAATAAACTCCTAAAATGGCATATTCAACCTGCAGACTGACACATCTGCACATAGTTTTGTTATTACAGACACCACTGTATTCTCAACTAGGAAACAGTGGGTTCTACATTACCCAAAATAGCACTTCAAGTTTCAGCGTATCAGACTACATCTAAATCAATGTAACATGGTTCAGGGTGAAGAAAAAATGAATGTGAGTATCTGTCCAGCTCATGTTGTTGTACCTCAGATGCACTGCAAAGTACAACAAACCAGGCAAATAGCAAAGCACTCCTTGTCAAATTCATGCTGTTGGGTTTTGTGTCAATAAACAAACTGTGTTTCCAATAATACAGTATAAACCTGGAGTAAATCCCTTGACATAAAAAAATTCCATGAAGTTGTGATTTAATCAATCAGTGATTTCAGTTAATTTTTTTCACTTCTACAGTGGAATGGCTGAGAACAGAATCTGACCCAGAATATAGCAATAACTCTTGCTACATATTGAATACACATCTAAAGAAATCTGTATATTTAACTATGTTGCTAACTTCATAAGGGAGAATAGGTCAACTGGGATTATTTTATGACTGTCTTTAACATGTTCATAAAACATGCTGCTCATTTAGACCTTAAGGTTTGCAGGTTAAAAATCACTTAAGTTTTAAGCTTTTGCCACTATCTGTTTTTGTTGTTTTTTTTTTTAAAAACTTCCTAATTCTTAAGTATCAGTTATTCTACAAAACTTCTGACATATCTGATTTGTGCCAAGAATTTAATCTATGAAGACAGTACAATACAGAACTCTCTCTTCCAGCTGCATGTGTAATTAACAACGGGTAGTAAAAAAGGGCATTCTATAGAAATCAGTCTTAATAATGTCTAGTAGAGTAATGGCTGCTCCACTAAATCACAAATGGAAACACTTTAATTTAAATATAAGTAGCTCAGACATATTTCAACAATTAAGAAAATGTGTGAAAGAATGAACACCCTAATCATAATTCCAAGCATGTTATTTTATCAGAATGCAGACAAAATACATGAGGGCCAAGTGAATACCAAATATGGCCAATTTAAACCTATTACATGAAGTGTCTTTTACAAAACAGTGAAGCAAACTGCAAATGATTTCAGTCTTTCTCAAAAACATGGTTTCGTTACTCAACTTTAATGCTAAAATCACACAGTGATGTACATATGTGATAAGTTTTTTGATAACCTTCTACGTGATTTCAGCTGTACTGTTAAACCGTATTTGTTTATGAAAACATGGAGACAGTATCAAGAGGACTATTATGCTTCATGTATGCAGTGTTTATTCCTGGCTGACAGGTGTTAGACAGTTTGATAATCTCCCCGTCTGTTGGAGGATAGGATCAATTGAGCGGATTTCAAGTTAGTTGCTTTTTTGTAAGGATAACGTTGAAAGCTAAACACTATCCCCAAATATGAATTCCTTAGTTACTAAGTTATTGAATCAGTGATAGTAATGTATTCACTAATACTAACAACACTAATTTCCCTATTTTGGCTTGTAAGAGTAAAAATCACACAGCTGCCTTTGCAGCATGTTATCTTATGCTGTAACTCTGTAGGACGACTACATTGTAGGTATTTAAGTGAAACTGCGAGTTGCAGAGTTCTGTTTTCTACAGTCTGCAAAGGCTGTGGCAATGGGTGGCTGTCAAGGTATTTAGGGCAACTAGCAGGTAATCCTATAAACAGAAGACATATTATTTTTATATGAAAAAGGAAGGAGAAAGGAAGGACAAACAGAAATTAATAATGCATTGTTTATAAACTGCATCCCTAAGAGACAAGTTGATGAGGGTGGAGGAAATGAGCGCAAGTAGAACTGGCTTGAAAGCTGAGCTGTATTATCATGATATTTCTGAAGTGAAAGACCTTTCAAAATTGGTAACGATATTCAGGAATGCAGCCAAGATTTTGAATTTTCATTATGCAAGAAGCATCAACTTCCCACTTAAAAAAACCTGAAAATGCCAACCTTGACCTCCCCACTGCCAGTTATGTACCTCCTCAAATGCTAAAAGACAAAAGTAATTTCTTGATCTCAAATGGTTCTGAGCAAAGAAATGAGGAAAAGGCACTGAACAGAAAATGCTAAGTGATGCTATTTAAAAGTTACAGATGTAGGGCTTGTGGTAACTAGAGTTAGCAACAATACTATCCTTTCCGCATAAAGAAGTTCTTTTACATGTAGATCATTTCCACAGTCTTGGAATTTATGGGAGAAAACCGTGGGGAGAGTGTGTGTTGCTCCCTGCTCCCTCATCTGCAGTCCAGCTTCTGTAAACCTCCTTTTAGGAAACCTTTGGGTTTCTCATGGATACAGCAGATCCCATTACTTCTGTACTGCCTTGAAGTTGAAAAGCCTGCCTTATTGCTGTCATGGGACAGAGCTGTGGGCTGGGTGAGGTTTCTTCAATCCTTATTGCAGTAGTAGCAAAGGAAAAGGAGGAAGATGCTTCTTTCCTTTTGAGCACACAGTCTTTCAAACATGAGAACAGGGTGGGAAATTATGAGGGGATTTTGAAGGCTTTCTAATACATTTCACGGGTAGCCATAAATGCTGCTCACAGGTATCATCTGATACTTTCTTTTTCACTATAAAATTAGATTCTACTAGAATTTGGGGTTTTTCTTATTTAAAAAAAAAAGTAAAGAGAAGTCACAGACCGTCAATGCCACCAGTGACTAAAACAACCAAATAAATACTTTGCCAGCTATTCTATGCTAGCTATATTTCTGTTCTCTCACTGTTAACTACTCTAGCCTTCTTCTTGTGGAACAGGCATATCTCCAGTGTTTCATATGGCTACTCAGTTTTGCACTGAAACAAATAAAACAACAAAACAGAAGAAGAAAAACATATCATTCTCTACATGGTAAAATATATAGGCTCATCTGAACCCTGCGATGAAGAAATCAAAACCTGCTATAGTTCAAGAATATGGAAAAGACCTTGTCTCTTCAATGCTTTGTTCGAGTTGTCAAATAAAAAATTAATTGAGGTACAGAAATGTATGCGGATACAGCTTCTGACAAGCTGCTGTAACAAGAACAAGCTAGTGCTTTCTGTCATCATCCAGATATGTTATTCTGGTTAGTTCATATGTCATTATATAATACAAATATACTTGCAACAATTCTGTCTTGATTGACGAGGCAACTTGGGCATTATGGATCACTCAACTTTGTTATTACAACACATACCCCAGAATTAACAGCTATAGCAGACTTGCCACTAATCCTCTTATCTTAAACTGAATCATTTAACTCTCTGTTATGGTCTACAGCAGTATCCAGGTGCTAGGCATCTGAACTCGTCTTGATCTCCTAGACACCCCGGTAGCAACATACACGTGCTTCACAAGGAACTATGCCAGCATTCTTGGAAGAGGCAATCATTTTATCAGATGCTAAATGCTGATGGACCAGATCTAACTTTCCCCGTTACACATTTCATTACACTCACCTCAGATTCTATAGTTTTTAATGCTTCTGGCTTCTGTTTGAAAATAAAAATATTTTCAAATCCCTGAAAAGTTTTATGTGTGTGTTTATTTTCTGACAAAAGAATATTTTCCCCAAGTTCACAAAGATTTTCTGGTATATTCTGAATCATCCTTCAAGTCACATACAGGCTAATAAGGGTTTCCCTTGTGTACTGAGTTTACTTTGACAATTAGATTTTAAACCCTTAAGTCTTGCTCATTCTCATATGTCACATGCTAGTTTATTTTAATTCTAGAACTCGTGTCTGATATAATTAAAAAGGAATCTATCTTATTTATTTTAATTTCTTCCATATTGAAATGTGGCCAGAAAATATGATCTTCCCAACATTACACAGAAAAAACCCTAATCCACTAACACTAGATCTTTGTCCTAACTTGCACATGCAAGTCTTGAGCCTAAATTATTTACGAATTCTAGTGTCTTGATCTAACAACACAGAAAAAAATAAACAAGTACACAGATATATATATATATCTCTATATTCAAACTGTCATTTCATTTCTGGATGGAGCAAGACTAGATCTCTTTACAACATCAGGCTTAAAGGAACATTCCACAGGTCACACACACAATGGGCACATGCAGCGGAGTTGTACGTACAGGGATGTGTGTGTAAGTCTTGGTGCCAAGCAAACCATTTTATTTAACGGAGCTGAGGAAAACCTTGTAAACGAAAAGAACCTTTCAACATAGAAAACTGTTCATGAGCAGAGAAAGAAAAAACTGTCAGGGAAAGGGAGCCAAAGAAAATGAGACAAAATGCGCATGATGACTTGTCTATACTTGAACATCTGACCTGTTAGTTGGTCGTCGCCTGCAGCAGGGGCGATGCGAATGTATGGTGTTGTAAGCTGAGTCACGATTATCGCAGCTAAGGCAAAGGAAGATTTCCAGGTCAGCATGCATGAGGGAAAAAAAAGCCAGACTGAAGCTATGCCAGCAAGAAGAATCTTGGTCAGTAGTTAATTGTCTGAACTTCTTACAAACAAAACCAAAAAAATTCCCGTAAGTTTTCATCTTCAGTTGTTAGTTTGGTTATTCTGCAAATTAATAAGCTTTTGTATGTGGCTTTCATTCAGGAAGAGGACTCAAAGCATATTATTTACATATAATGCATTTGAGGAAACTGGAGACTCTTTGGGTGTGCTCGTCACAGCACTGGGCTTTCTAAGTAAAAGCTAACTGCTTATTCAGATTACTCTAGCATGAACTTCTCCAAGTAAGTTGAACTGGTTTCACTTATTTTCCTATTTCGTAATACTACATTTTTCCTACACTTCTTTCAAGGTAATGTTTATGTAAAGTATTTTTGAGCTAGTTAAGATTAATTTTTCTTATACCCCTTGGGTTGTTGTTCGGAAAGTGCACACACTGCACATATACTTAACATTCCACACACTGAGAATGACCACTTAGAAGTGACAAGCTTTTAATTAGGTGTGTATGTAACTGTCTGAGGTCTGAGTTTTACCACTAAGACAAGAAAAAGCTGAAAACCCTGAACTGTTTATGTGCATGAAGTATTCAGACTTTTCTATAGAGCTGTAACAATCACTGTCTGCTATAGGTAACTATTACCACGGCTCACATTAATAAAGTCTGTTATTTGTTCATTTTCCAGCAGTTCTATGATTGCCTCTAAATGGTTAAGCACACTTTGATACATATATATTAAGGAATATAAAAAAAATTAAAAGGTCAGATCCAACATGATGCAGCTGGAGAATGATGCAAAGAAAAAATATTGGAAAATTAAGGACAAAATTATATGAAAGATCACTCATTTACATAGAACAGCCTGGGTGCTATTAGAAATGTGGCAACGAGTGAGGAAAATAGATCATCTACCATCTGCAGACAATTAAACTCAAAACTGCTGCTGCATAATATTTTGAAATATCCCTCTGCAACACTGAAATGTAGTGTTGATAGTAGCTTCTAGAGTACTGTTGCTATTGGATTTCAAATATTGTAATACCCTTTTCTCTCTCATAATTAATGAAAGGCTTCCAATATCGCAAAATTAGAACAATGATGTCTCCCTCTTGAGAACTGTATTCCTAGGAGATAATTAAGAAGTTTCTATCCAGACAGTGTTGTAAGTCATATCAGGAAATATAGCCTTAATATAAATCAAAAACCACCCCAAAGTTGATAGTAATAAACTTGGAGGAGTTTTGGAATGTTTTCAACTTCATCTGCTGAGATTTTACAGTCATTCAGCTTGAAAAAACAGTAGGTATATGAAAGTCATATTTCAAGCAATATATGACAACCCTTATTACCACTGGTACAAAAAGTTCTTCCTGATTTTTGTTTGTTTGTTTGTTTAATTATCTTGTCAAAAATAATGGGAGTGGAAACTCTGCAGTCTCCACATTTGTATATACACCAAATAGTCTCAGAGGTCCTAGAAGCCTTTCTCTATAGAAAACTAAGATCAGGAGACTCCACATCACAAGAATACGCTGTCTGATCCTTCTCCTAACGAAGTCAGTGGCAAAGGCTTCCTTTGACTTCAGTGGAAGCAGAAGGAGAACTCTCAAATCTACAAAACCCAGTATTCTCATCCTACATTACACTTGCAGTCATTGCAATTAGGATTTTTATATGATCTCTAAAAGAACAGATTTAACAGAGGTTTCATTTGCAAAGATGTAATGGTCATAAAACAAGAGCATTTTTTACAAGGGTACAAATTGAGATTGCTTAAAATATACTTGATGGAATGACAAAGAATTATCTAGCTACTGACCCTAGACATGCATTTGATCCAGTAGAATTAAGCTGTACTTTTTTAGAGATGGGCTGTACTCTTCTAGGAAGCCTGTCAACACGATAATTGATGTTTGGTGCACTTTGTCTCTGATACAGCAATATGGTTTAGTGTCACCAGTTAAGCATGTGCTTCACAGTAAAGCACACACATTATTTCTGTTGACATCAACTTAAGGGGAAAGGGTACTCAAGGTACAGGACAGTTCTGCAGGATCTGGGGCAAAATCACTCTATATCTCTATACCACACTTACTTATTTTTATTTTAACAAAAAAACCCCGTGTGTAGTGGGCCACAGAATGAACACTGCATGACTCAGTGATAAAACTGAATCTCAATGATCTTATGAAGGTCTTAAAGGGCACCAACAACTTGGTTATCTGGAGGTGAGATAATTAAAGCTAGCAAGTGATACAGCTATGCTCATGACATGTTCTGAACTGCCATATTGGTC
Source organism: Pseudotriccus pelzelni (assembly GCA_035584735.1). NCBI lineage: Eukaryota > Metazoa > Chordata > Aves > Passeriformes > Tyrannidae > Pseudotriccus > Pseudotriccus pelzelni. The sequence continues at coordinate 40,965,595 of JAWMRA010000078.1, read as the reverse complement.
CTGAGGGCAGACTTCAAACAGGCTAACCTCTGTCCTTAGTACAGACAACGAGGTGGCTTGGCCAATCTCAGCTGGTTCAGTGGAGCAGCTCTGAGGTTGTCTTAGGTGACCTTGATCCCAGGAATGGCTGCCAATGCGCTTGGTGCAATCATCAAATTCCATAGGAATGGAATTGCAGAAAATTTCAAGAAAAAAGCAGACAGTTAGCTACACTGCCATGTTTATTTTGCAGCTCATATTTTATGGCAAAGGCCTTTATCCAGTAAAATACTGGATATGTCTACTTACATGTCTACTTTAGGACAGAACAGCTGCAATGTAGTCAGTAAGATTATTCTTTGTGCTCCAAATTAGGTACGTAACTGACTTGATTGAGGCCTAAAAGCGTAAGATTTCCAACATTCTTATTAAATTCTAGAGCACGCTTACTAATTCCAATGGCCTACACAAGGCTGTAGATAATTTCAGGATCAGACCTTCATTTAAAAGAAGATTTCACCAGTTTTATACATGAATGGCCTAAAGCACTTCCTCTAGCTTTAAAAACCATCAAACTTGAACTTCTGAAGATAAGAGAAGCCCAAAACATAAACATTTCAGAAATGCTACTAATATATGAAAACCAGATGTTGTACTGGAGAGTGTTCACAATCTTATTTGTAAAAAGCACTACAGTGCATAAATAGGGGGACATAACAAGCACATAGAGCCTAAGTAGCTTACTGTCTACTAGCTACACTGTAGTCACAAAGCTCGGTGGAAAATGGTGCAAGCCTGTAAGAAATCTGACACCGAAAGCCATCAGAGCAGCCTTTGCTTCCTGGCTAACAGACAATATGAATGCTGCACTTAGCTGTTTGGGGGCGTGGGGGTAGAGAGAAAGAGAGCTGAATGGGAGAAGACAGTTTTCTGTCTTGTCTCAATGCAGGTGTGGTGACTTCAGACCTAGAGACATAAAGCATTTTCTCTATCTTTTTCTAGTCCAAATGTGGGAAGTCCAAAAAGGGCGCAGAATTCTGCTTTTCTCTTAAGTATCTCTGTTAGATCTGAAGGGAAAACATCTGTCCACACAGGTGTTATTATTAACATATTAAAATATGTCATGGTCTCCATTTAATTTTTTTGATAAATACAGATTAAAAATATAATATAAACATTCAGTTGATAAGCAGGGAAATCAGTGCTTTACAGAAGCCCCCCAAGAAAGTTTTGCACCAGGGACCCAGTTTCAAAGTCCTCACAACAACCTCTCCCATTATTTTACAGGCTTCACAAAGGTATTATGAAAGATTATGAAACATGCTTTCAAAACAGAAAGGTAGGGAGATCTGTTTAAAATAAAAGCTGCATTTCTCACATCTCCATTGCCAAATGGGTTAGCTCAAAGTAGCTTGTTGCTATGGGAGCTATTCCAATCCACAAAGTTACCCTTGCTTCTCAAATGAGAGAGTAAGAATTTTCAGTCAGTCAAGTAATTTGAATAGTTGAACATCCATTAGTGCTTATGAATACAAATCTTCAAATAATTTAAAATCCATTCCTCTAATCACCTATTATGATTTCTGAGGCAACATAGTCCACTCCTGGTATCTCTGAAACTACTCAAATATAACAACATAGGATTTCACTTGAATCTGGAATTAATCTCTCATCTACATTATATTGGGTTTTAGTTCAGGTATTTTCTATGTTTTAGTAAGCAGTCAGTTAGTAAATTAAAATTACAACTACTTCCTTTGGCTTGGAAAAAAGACAGGAATCAGTTCAAAGAGGCATAAAAATGTATCTGTCATATCAGCGAGGATCAAGCCTTTCAACAGGAGCAACTTCATGCTAACATTTCTGATACTTTTAACTAATGAGAGTCTCATCTATCCCATTTAGACTTAGTGGTGGCGGTGGAATTGTTGGAGTCTGTATGTAAAGGAAATCATAGTGGGATCAGTTGCATTAGGGATAGTCCCTGAAACAAGCATGATCTCCTGCAAGATACAGTGGTATGATACAGTGCTAGAGGGAGGAAGCATTTTTTGTTTCATACTCCTGGCCAGGTGCCCAAACTGCAAGGTGGTATTACCTGTTCCTACTCACAGCAGAACTTTCTTCCCTTTTCCTCTATTACAATCTCCAAAAAACTGCACTATGCCATCACGTATTTTACAGATTCTGAAGTTGCCACCAGCTAGAAGTACTAAAAAGCTGAGACTACAAAGATAATCACAGACAGATCTAGACCCCATGGATAAACAGGTCAGCACTATGTTTTTCTTTCCTTGTTTGGGGATAAAAATGATAACTATTACTGTCTCAGTTATACAAACTTATTTCACAAATGGCAGTATCATGTGCTGACAGTCAAATAAATATAGATGATCTGTACCATGAAAATGAAGAACATGTATTCTCTGCTTTTCTTTTATAAAGCAATTAAGATAACACAATTGCTTATGAGTAAGGCATAATTTTTCACTATGGATAGATAAGCAGCTAGTATGCCCTCTGCAATTGGCAACTTTAAAACTCTACTATATATATAAAAGTCAAAAATATTTATTGTGAGATCATATAAAAACCCACAGAATATATTTTTAAAACTCTGTGTTCAAAAATAAGTAACACATTTATTATTAAAACAAACAAACAAACAAATTTCCTAAACCTAAGCTAGAAACGCAAATGATTCTATGAAAATTCTGTAATAGGTTTGAAATAGTGGTGGCTTTGAGCAACATAATCTCTTCTGGAAGGTTGCAAGGGCCATGTGAGGAGAAGGTCAGCAGGCTGAAGTACAGAATACATCACATAATAGGAACATACCTTTTGTGGCTACCCTGACGCAGTCGATTTTGGTTTCCTGTGTCAAATAAAAAGGAAAAAGGTCACACCTTGTGTTTCTAAGCAGAGAAAATCATCCACGATTCTATTCTTAAAAGTACTGATAAAATGTCAGAGAAGAATGTGCCTCATTACATATTTAACTGCTTATTAGGTAACTCCAAAGCGTGTTCATAATATGGACAAACACTGCTTGGGTATGGTACATAAATGTTTCACTTAAGATTCTTCTATAAGCAGAAAATATGTGGAAGATACTCACAAGAGCACAGGCAAGTGCTCAGCTTTTTAACTTTGGTAACATAACGACTTTCGGAGATTTTTCTTTTCTTACAGATAGTATAGTTTGAGGCATCACGGGAGACAGTTTTGGAAAGAAAAAAATAATCAATGGTGTTTCACATTTCTGCACCGTCACTGCACTGTGAAAGAGGGACCATTATGGTTTCTGGCAGAAAACATTTCCAGGCTGTCAGCACAGACAGCCAAAGCTTATCAAGAATTGAAGGCCTCTGTGTAGGTCTGTCCAGGAAATGAAAAACAATTCCAGGAAGAATTAGTCTGATGAAACATGATCTGTGAAGATCTTTTTACACACTTTTCATTTCAGTTCCATCTATCTCTTTTTCTTTCACTGTTTGGAGAAAGGAACCAAAAAAAGTGGTTTCTAATTCAATCAGGGCAACCAAATGAGAAAATGAGAGTTCAAGGCATTAGAAACTAAGGTAATAGGACTGGACATGTCAAGACAGATGTGCTAAAACCCACAATCAAGTTTGGCTTAAACGTAACCAAAAAAATCACAACGCTCTCCTGTTCAAAGCAAAAAACCAAAAACAAACAAAAAAAGAAGAAAAAAAGCCAGTCAAACGTGGTCACTGGACAGCTTTTAGATAATACGACAGAATGTTAACATACTACTTTGCCTGTTCACTACTGACAAAATGTGCTGTTTTCCCCTCCTCTTTCCTGTAACCTTTAATCATTAGGCAATATTGTGTTAGGAAAACTGTTACTTTTTTAAACTCAGTGTGTTAAATTTCACCGTTGCCTCATTTTCTCATTAGCAACGGAACTGGGCATCCTGCTAGTTGGTGCCAATCATTTATTTACACACAAATACTGTATAAAATCACGCCTGTCACAAGACTTACCCCATTGGCTCTGCTAGCAGCTTGAAAATAAATGCTGTAGCTCTTATGAGGAAGAAGAGGAGTGTTCCAGAAACCACTGTAGGTTTTGTTATCGCCAATAGTAAAAGGTTGAGCAGCTTGTAAACCATTGGCTGGAAACTCTGCAGCAAAGTAGTACTGGGAATTCAAGAGCGAGGCATTCTGGAAATGAATGGGCACTGGGTAGCACTTCAGGATTTCAGTTGTCTTTTTGGTCCTCCGTGGGCGTTCCTCTTCAACAACTATTTGATAGACACTAAGAATGCAGAGAGGAAAGAACAAGAGAAACGCACTGGTTATCTTAAGACATGGGCAGTCACCTCATTCTGAAACCACAATACAATATTTATGGGAAAAAAAGAACTGTTAAAAGCAAGGAACACAAGAAGAAAGTGTCATTTTGATATTGAGGTGTATACATTTCTGGAATAGATATATACTTTAAACAAATTCAGTTTGTTTTGGAAAAACAAAATTAGCCATACACACCACATCTTTTCATACAACAGATGACAGAACATTTTCTTGTTCAAACTCCTGTACAGAAAAAGTGTGCTTAATTAGTGCTAAAATGTGGAATTAAGTATTATTTTGTTCACCAAAGTAAGTATAAAGCTATAGGTTCCATTCTCTATCCTGTTTATCCTATCGAAATGAAATGAAATTAGTACTAAGTAAAAATGAATAAATAAATTACAAAGAGACAGGGAACAGCATTTGCTTAACTGTTGACATTAAAACTATTTATAAAAGCACACACAGAGTAAAGTTTCAGTAGCATGTTGACTATTGCTGAGGGAGAATAAAACATTTTTTTACACAGTTCTACAGATAACCATATTTTTAAGTGTTTCTGTATTCTGCAAAGCAATTCAGCTTGCGCTTGGCAGTCTTTGCTGCACTGGGACCCACAGAGAATGGTCCATCTCTCTCCACTGTAAAGGTGCTATGGACATTCAAGCAGGAACAAAGAAATTGCAATTTCTGCTGTATATGCAAACTGTAATCATTATACCCTTGCAGTTGTTGAAAAAGACTGAGTCAGTGCTTTTAAATTTGTGAAGTGGGAAGTCCATGTCTCTAAAGAGGACTGGTTTGTAAGTTTATTGCTTCACTAGGGACCAGTGATTCTTAATCAGTATTTGCCTCCTGGAATCTTGAATCCCAATAAGCAAGTTAGTCTAGATAATGGATGCTAAAGTGGAAATGTGTCCACATTTTTGCACATCATCCAAATCCAATAACAATTTATGATCTTTGAAGTTGATAGTTCAGAAAAAGCTGCAATCTCTGGGTAGGTTAAGTTTCTTAAAGACGAAACATCTTCTGACATGTTCCCATTTCATCATCTATAGGTAGAGGATTATGTTTACAGAATCACAGACTCAATTAGGTTGGAAAAGACTTCTGAGATCATCAAGTCCAACCTACGACTGAACATCACCATATCAACTAGACCATGGCACTGAGTGTCACGTCCAGCCTTTTCCTAAACAGTCCAGCCTTTCCTTAAACACATCCAGAGATGGTGACTCCATCACCTCCCTGGGCAGCCCATTCCAATATCTGATCACCCCTTCTGTGAAGAATTTCTTCCTATGTCCAACCTAAACCACCCGTGGTGCAGCTTGAGGCAGAAGACTCTGCCCAAAGTATAGCGACACTTGGGCTGAGACTCTATATGTCTGTCTGTGTCTTGTCCCAACAGGGCTGATTGGCTTGGACATATCACTGCACAGCTATGGCTATTCCCCCTCTGAAGGCAAATCTGGTTTAGAAATAGAGATGACTTCGTGCAGTCATCAACCCAGCTCACAATCAGCGAGCTCCGGCACCTGCTGGGGCTGTGCTAGGCTCAAGCTCCTTTGGGTGCTGGCATAGAGCTCTCCAGCCCTTGCACTCTCTTGAGCCTTACCCACTCAGCATCCAAACAGACTGCTCCTACACCAGAGCTGCCTTTGCATGTTTAGATAATGCTGTGTGCCTGAATGATGTCCCATCAACGGGACTTTAAGTACTGTGGTCTCGTGGAAGGTGTCCCTGCCCACATCAGGGGGTCAGACTAGAAGATTTTTAAAGGTCCCTTCCAATGCAAACCATTCTATGATTCTCTGACACCACAATGCTGGGTTTGCAGAGTCTTCACCGTTAAATATCACCAACAGGCAGAAAATCGCTCCATCTCATTGTCTTTTTACCAGACTTACTGACCCTGTGCCACCGACTCTGTTACCTATGATTTTAAGATCTAGCATCTCCACTAGGAGATGCTGCCTTCTATGCTGACAAAAAATGCCCAGAAAGTTGACACTAAGAATGCTTAAGCACCTCTTCTTCCGTCTGATGTAGACTTTCACCACAGGGGAGCTTTAGCTTAATGTTAACATACTCAAATCTAACTGTCTTCACGAAGATACCTACGCATATACAGATCAACATATCCTAAAGAACTGAGCAGGCAGAAGGTGTCTACTTTTAAGTCAACTGAATTGCTCCCCAGGCTCCACTGACTATAAAAACTAAATGCTCAGCTCACATGTAGACATCTGTAAGTGGACACCTAAACTTAAATGTTTAAATCTGATACTGAATCCCATGCAGAAATTTAACAATGGATAAATTTATTACAGCCAGAGTAGCGTACACAGAGAAATGTCTTGAGGACACTTGAAGGCCACTGTCTGTACATTTTGCAGCTCTGTGCAATGAACTCTTCATATCAAGCAGAAAGATTTTCATTAGTTGATTAATTCCATGCTGAGTAGTAAATGAAGGTCAACACACAGCAATCTTTCTTTGATCCTGTGAGAACTGATTTGTAAAAAAACCTAGGCATGAAATATCTATATTACAATCTTGTTTTTCTCTTCCAAATCAATTTTTGACATGATTTTAGAAATTAATTTTCTAGAACAAAACAGTTGCTTAGAACAAGGATTCCAAACTACTTTGAAGACAGCATGTTACCTCCTCTAACTACTAATTTACAGTGAACCTACAATAAATACCAGTTGAGAATTTAAATGGAGAATTGGGGAAAAAGAAGTAGAAGGTGATGTAAACATCTATTCTTGCAAGTCAGTGAAGTTGGATACACTTGCCTAATACTGCAGCAAATATAAGAATCCCTCAGTTTCACTAAAGCATGATGGATAGTAAGATAAGTTACCTGGCTGCCACCTTGGGAGAATACTGTTACCTTTCTTATTGCAGCAGAATTGAATATAAGAGGAACCTCAGACCAGATGAGGCAATATGACCTGTTTCAGTACCGGTTGCAATGAGGATTCTATTAATTTTTCACTCAGTGAATAAAGCTAAAGATTGTAGATACTTTAGAAACAAATATGTCATTAAAATGCTCCTTTTTCCCGGGGGAAATCTGTTTTTAGTTATACTACATGCACTACTCTGTATACATTTTAAATGCCTGCCATCTATTCATTCGCAGATACTTTAAAGAACGAAGTAAGTCGAATGGAGCAATTTCAAACTCAAAATGTCTTTTAATCCTTACTCCACAGACAAATTAGATTTGCAAGCATCTAGACCTCAAATCTATTTGCTCTTTAATAATTTAAGCACTGAAAGGTCAAACAGCTCTTTTCTGTTCCCCTTCATCAAAGTCCAACTGCTAATGAAAAATAACTAAATCCTATCTGCTGGCCAATTTCCACACACTGCTGTTTCTCTCATGTAAATTAACACATTATGAGCACCTGGGTCAATGGAAACCTGACAGAATTTTATGAGTGATACTTTTTATATTTGTAAAAATGAGATCATCTTGCTAATGAATTTTTAAAAATTGCCCCAATTACAATTCAAAAGCTTTTTATAATTCTTACTATTAACACTGCTTTCTTTAACATGTAGCAGTTGAACTGCCTACTCTGAAAAGGGTTCAAACTTAGTGAATTGAGCTAGCACTGCACCAAGATTCTATTATTCCTCTTGGGTATTAGTCAGATTTGCCTGCTTGTTTGAAGTTGCATTATTCCTTTTCCACACCTCTGCAATTCAGAGAATAACGTTTTCCTATCTGTAATCCAAAAAATAAATTCCACACTGTAGTGAAAGGTGCCAAAAGCATATCGGCTATTGGTGGAATTTAGACTGATCTTTCTTAAGGATAGAAATGCAATTTAAGTATAATTCACGTTATGCAGTTCTCCTATAGAATTTCCATGCCTTGGAAATTAAATACAATTTCTATTTTTATATAGACTGAAATTTACTGTTGCTTTCAGAAAGGAACATATGGGAATTATTTTTAACCTAGGATTCAAATAACTCAAATTTGAGGATTAAAAAAGGTTTATGGGAAAAGGAAAAAAAAAAAAAGTAATATTTAAGCTACTTTTTATTTTAACAATTCCAAAACAGTTCCAAATGTAAATGATTATGCAGAGATACAGATCTGACGATAATAGCTTTAAGTTTTGTTAGAAATTAGACATAGCAGGCTTCTAAGATACTTCTCAAAATTGGATTGCCTAAACTGAAATGGTATTGCCAAGGTCTCTTAAACATACTAATTTTTTTCAGAGTCAAAGAAGTGACATGAAAGAAGAAAGAAAACATGTTAACACAGTAATAAAAGATGCTCAGAATATTTAGTCAAATGAACCACACCATTCAATAAATTTAAAAGAAGATTTAAGCATACATCTATTCTGAAGTACATGAAAGGATGGATTTCAGTAACTTTCTGAATTAGTTACCAGAATGCATTAATCAAATTTTAATTAATCAAAGTCTCATTCAAAGTTACAAAATAACTTTCCAAGTGTCATGGGTTTGCCTAGGGGACAATTTTTGCCACACCCCCCACAAATTGCTCTAAGGTGAGAGAAGGTTTATGCAGACAAAGAGATCTGACTGGGGAGAAAATAGTATCAGGATTTATTACTAGCAAAAATAAAAATTAAGCAACTACATCTACAACAATTCTAATTAAGCAGAAGCACTATGTATTTACAGAAACATCCCTCCCCCCTTTGTATCAGTCTAGGAGGAGAAGTAGTTTCTTTTCCACTTTCAAAGCTACAGGTCTTCCACACAATTCTGCAGTATTTGAGAGTTCCTCTCTGTTATCTCTTGGACGACAACTCCGACGCGTTGCAGCTGGAACTGTCTCGAGGCTTGAACTGGTCAGAACCCTGATGAGGAAATTCCCAGGGAAATATCTCTAAACAAAGAATTCCGTTAAGCTGTTTGGAGCTTGTTGACCAGCAGCCCTCCCACATTATGATCATCTCGAGTCTTGAGAGGCAACTCATCTTGTATTTGCAGCTACACATATCTTCTCATCCATTTGGCGTGGCATGCAGATACTCTGCTGCTTCTCAGGTGCACATGGGCAACTGAAAGACAGAAACCCTGCAGCTGTTTTACCCACTATGGCACAGGGAGTCCAAGCTAAAGCAAATACCAAACCCAGGTCCTGGGGTCTCAGCTCACCACTTCAGCCAAAGCCTCCTTTTCTTCCCAAGGAAGAAGTTTCCAAAGTCTGAGTGTTCTTTCCATCTGTACTTGCTTTCCTGCGGCGTGTCCATCCTCTCTCCCTGCCGATCCCTGCCTGCACTGCCGTGACCATCTTCCCTCCCCAGCGAGCGCTGACTCAGTCGCTGTGGGTGCGATACCTAATGCCTCCAACACCTGTTATGTTTACTACATGCTGTTTTAGCAGCATGGACAGTCATGGTAGGCTGACTCTCTGCCTTTCCATTTCAGCTGCTTTAACACATATTCAGGCTCTGGAGAAGCAATGGAGCACTTTCCAGACCACAGGCACAAAAATACGCAGAACTACTGCAGCAACTGCAGACCCAGCTACTCCCTGTTGACTGAAAAGTGATTCTCATCTCAGTAAGAAATCAGAACAAAAGTTGTCTTTCAAAGACTTTCTGACTACAAAAACATGGGAAGCAAATACAAGTCAAATCCCCAGACTGAGATAACATAGTCAATACAAGGCAGGATATGGCTTTTGGTCTGAACTGGATGCCATCTTATTAAATGCTGATAGGTGCTCATGAATATGAGTTAGCAGTTTACTTTTATCTAATGTTTTTGTTTTCCTCAGAAATGACAGGCTCCTGTTTTATTATATAAATGTGGTCTTGATGTATTGATGTAACCAAGAACTTATCAGTCACAGGGAAAACAAGACAAACAATCATAATATTGGGGGTTTTGTAACACAATTGTTGAGTTTACATGATATAAGCACCACAGTAAAATGATTAACTACATAGAGGAGTGCGCATCCAGCTTGCTTTTGAAAAATCCCATTCCAAACATACACACACATACATTTCTATAACAGCCATATAAATAGACACAGTCATATCCTAACTTACAAAACATACACTACTGGCAATCAGAATGATAAACCCTTTGTCTAACACTGGACAGCTTTGTCTCTTCCCTCACTACAATTCTCCACCATGTTGAAAACAATTTTGCATGTACTGCTGAATTCAGGCTCTGAAATCTGAAGACTGTTAGATCACCGTGCTCTACTCTCTACAATCACTGAATGCCAGATTAAAATGTACACAGGCACTATATTACTCCATTATCAGGAGACCACAAATACATCTTCTTTCACTTATTATTTAGACAGTTTTAAGAAGCTGAATTTCTTTCTGGAAAAAACTGTTTAAGAATTTCCATCTTTATAAAATAGCAGTGTTATAGGTATCTAAAGGAAAAAATCCTACAGATGCAGCAATTTGTTTTATACACACTTTTTATATAATTATTAGCTTGTTAAAAATTAGGACTAAGTTACACCCGTCACAGAAGTGAACAATTTGTAAAATAACAGTGCTCTTCTTGTTGTCACAAAAGATGAAATTTAATTTAAATTTAACATTACTGCTGAAATACATTTACTGTAAATACAACAACAAAAATGCCCCTAGGAATGTTAATAGATGGCTTACTCTAGCAGCCATCAGTAACTGATCCTTACAGTGACTTCACGTGGCACAGAAAGCTGCAGCATCCCCAGAAGTCTGCATGCAGGGAAATCTTAAAAAGCAGTCACACAGAGAGAGACAAACCAGGACCAGAACAAAACTAACCCCAGTAGTTTCATTTCTTTCTGAGCCCTAGAGGCATGCCAGTCCTCTCATCTGCAGCATCAACGTTTCTGTGCTCAGCCATGTCAGTGAGAGCCCGGCAGCTCAGGGAGCCGATGCTCCAGGGGCTCGGCATGTGTCAGGAAATTCCTCCTCTTTTCCGCTGGCTGGGCTGCACTGGCAGCACTGGCAGTGGGAGAAGCTCAGGGAGCAGAGGAGGGAGATGTGCTGCAGGGACCTGGGGAGGTGGGAAGCACCTGGGAATAACCCCAAGCCACGCTGGCTTTCTGCCTTACAGTGTTTGCAGGAGTTTCTGTGGGGAAAACCAGACCTACAGACAAGCCAGGGAGTGGTTGTTTTCTATAATGTGCAAAATCAGGCTACATGGCCTACATGTAAAATGAAACCTGCCTACTCACGATGGAATTGCAGTCTCAATTCAGCTGCATCACTTTCCATTGCTGCTGTATGAAAAACAGCATTTAAAACCTGACATAAGCCCTTTTAGTCATACAGGGCTTCCCCAGATAGATGACTAAACAACTGCCCAGGTAAGAGGTTTAATGAGTACTTTGAAGGCTATCTTTGTCTAGAAAAGACCCCTCTGCATATATATGGGCTGTGGCCAGAAATTTAAGTGATTCTTAAAAGGCTAGTTGTTAGTAATCTAAAACTTTTCACACAGGGTCTTCCTCTCCAGTGCAAAACCCAGAGACATTTATGAATTAAGTATTTTTTTAAAGGTTGTGAACTGTGGAATTGGCATCCCTGAGACGCGCTAACAAACAGCAGGGGAGGTCAGTGTCATTAGCCACAGACTGGCTGCACCCACTGCTTTTTCCATCCCGACCAGAGGACAAGCGGGAGGCTTCCCTAAGGCACTAGCTCATGGAGACACCAGCAGGTGCAACGAACAGAAGAAGAACAAAGCCAGAATTTGGGCTCATTTTGACTAAAATTTACCTGCACAGTGTACGTTCAGACACGAAGAGACCCCAAACCCCCAACCCCGAGCCCAGCGGCTGTGTGTCCCTGACACAGAGCAGACACAAACGATGTTTGAGCCACAGCCAACAGTCTGTAAAAGCCCATCACAAGGAACAGCAAGCCCACCTGGAAACTTCTCCCAGGATAAAACTGAGTGTCCTCCGTTTTGGTTTGCTACTTTTCCTCAATGCTTTTTGGGTTTGTGCACACTGATATTTCCCAGTTCTGTGTGAAACTGGACATGAATGCTAGGTCTCTTTCACAGAAGCAGGAAAACACGGGCTGCTCACACCACTCATGACCAAATCTGCAGACTCATTCCTTTCCCAAAGCATCTAGAATACTGGGTTGCTAATTCCAATCTACCCAGCAAATCCTCCATCCAGCCTTTCCTGGAAATGACCAAGCCATTTAGGATACCCAGCAACCCTCTTTTCTGGGAGGTTCAAAAGCTAGGAAAAATACATGGGTCAAAAGAGGATTTTGAAGGAGTAATCAAGGTACCAGGAAACATGAGCCAAAAATGGAGGCTGTACCCACTATCCTCTAATATTTTCTACTACCTATTATCAAAAGATCAAGTTCTCAAGCCTGCTGAACTCCGATGGCTAGGAACACCTGAGCTCAAACAGAAGCTGCTAATGAGAGGCATTTCCTAAAGCTGCTTTAGCAGGTGTTTCCTGCTGAAATGGGGAGGGTCACGAATGTAAATCTCATTTGGAAAGTTTCTAACCCCGGGGATAATATTCAGTGGTGCTGCCACTCTCACTGCCATCTGCACTAGAAAGTGGTTCAGACTGAACTAGATAGCACTTGATCCCACTGAGTGAGCCCAATTGTTTGCATTCTTGCACAAATGTGTGAATGGCAGCCTTCCGGCGAAGCAAATGCTGGGTCTGCTCCCTTCAAAGGCTTTGCCAGTGATCCTTGCCCTGCTGGCTTCATCCTTAATTGGCCTACACGGTGGGGAGCAATTAAAAATAAATGGCAGCTTGCTGCGCTGCTGTAAGGGGAAGTTTTGAGACTCCAGGCATGAGCGCAGCTACCTTAGTTCATGGCGTATGCCATGCACAGGGAATGGCACGAGGGAAAGCTCTTCTGAGTGTGTGCCAGCGGGGAAAAAAAATCACACTGAAGTCTGCAACAAATCACCATTAGCCTTACAATTAAAGTTTTGATTGTCTGGGTCAGGACCACGCTTTCCCTGCTGTTTTTGTGGAGTGGGAATGGCATTTCCTATTATGCCAGTAGTCCAGAAATGGGATTTTTCATACCATCCTCACAAGACAGTATGCCTTCCTTCCAGACAGTCTCAATCAAGAGAGCAGAATGGCTCTTATCTGCTTTGAAAAAATGAGGTTTCTTCAAATGAAACATCCAATAAAAGAAGCTGTAAAACTAGTCTTTAATGAAAGACAACTGATCTCAAAGAAAAGCGGTGTCCCATAACTGTGTCATCAGGCTCTCTGAAACTTTAATCATAGGAGGGGAATTTTGAACTGGCAATTAGCTTGCCATAATCATCTGTATCAAGTAATTAAGTTTCTCAGATAATTTCCTACTATTTGTTAATAAATGTCTGCTATAAGGACGAACTGATCATGATCATTTATGGAATTAAAACTTGAATTAAAAATACAGACTTGCTACACAGCAACCCATATTTCCATACCATTCAGAAATGGATTAAAGCACAAAAAAAGGAGGAGCTGAGAGTCACTTGATTTTCCTTTATTACCTGAAGATATTTGACACTGAAGGTGGTCGGCTTCACCCAGGGACTGGAACTAACCAGGGAACTCATGTCAGCAACAGCCACTCTATAAACATGATATGTATGCCGTTTCATGATGACAGGGTTGCACATCATTTTTTGCATCTTGCTGCTTTATACAAAGCATCTCAGCGCTTCCTATATCAGAAATGTGTGGTACCTTCAGGGTTGTCTCTTCATTTCATGGTGGAATAAAAAGGGATGAAGCCTGCACTAGGAAAATCTCCAGGACATCTTTTTCTCTTGTCTCTCTTTGTTGATGCTAAATTGAGGCTAACAAAAGGCTTTACTCAGCTGACATCCTGAACAATCTGTGATGCAGTTTTTAAGAGCTTAGAATCTCTGTAAAAAGCTACCGTTCTTTTCAAGCAGGTTCCGTGAGCATGGAATAGAGCTAGTGCAGGACACACACTTCCTGTTCCACTCATTTTTATGCCCAGTGTTTAGAAAGGAAATCTAGACATACCTCTAAAAATCATTTCTTCCATAGCTAAGATGTCTCCAACACAGATGTTGGACTGGGACAGAAAGGTTTATTGATTATGGCAGGAAGAGCTGGGACTAGATGATCTTTAAGGCCCATTCCAACACCTTAACGCTCTAAATTCTACGATTCTATGTTCCAGTCCAGTTTAACCTCTGTCATTATAGAGAACTCCCTTCTCCCAGGAAGTGACCTACAAGAAGCGGTACAGACACATTTTTTTGCAGTAGATTTCATCTTCGGGGGAAACAGGTTATATAAATTGAATCTCTGCATAGAAATATCTTGTGCTGCAATGTAACAAACCATCTGAATTGCACTGACAACATATGATTTACTCAACTGCTGAACTAGGACACTTACATGCAAGCCTACACATATGGTACATTGTTTGTAGGCACCCTCAAAATCCACCTTCTCCAAACCTACAAAATTTCAACAGCAGTAGGATGCTGCGGGGGCGGCAGAGGCACTTTTCATGTTCTCTCCATAGAGGGCTAGAGAAGATAATGTAATTTCTAATTCTTCAGCAAAGAAATGTCACTCATCCAAGGCACTTTCCTTTTAGTCCATTAATTCATGATACAGTTTCTAAAAGAGAAAAATTTGAAATGATACAAATCTCTCTAAACCAGTTCTGAGCACAGCAACAGCTAGGGGCCAGTTGCTTAGTGATAATCACAAAGGCAAGAAAGAAAATACTGCAAGCTCTGCTATATCTGTGCAGTTAACATGATGAAAAGGCCATGGCCTTGCAAGGGAAACAACACTGAGTTGCTTTATTTTGTTGCTTGTGAAGATTTCTTATGTGCTCATTCTACTTGATTACATTCAACATTGATGACCAGGTCTTTTGACTCTGGGGTTAAAAAATTACTACTAAATAACACTAAGGGTTCTAATATATTGTTACTATGATCTTTATAATAAGGTCTTTAAAAATCAGGTGGTATTTCAAAGCACAGCGTAATCCACAGCATTTTGCATAAACTTTTTGTTCCTCCTATGCACTTACAGCACATCATTTAAACACTACGAAACATGTTTAGATTTCACAGAATATTCTAAGTTGGAAGGGACTTACAAGAATCATCGAGTCGAGGCACAAAAGATGCCAATGATATGAAAGCTGACCTAAAAAGTTAGTCTGCTCAGACTATTAGACAAATTCTGTGACAAGAATTTAATATTAAAAGGTTACTATTTCTAGGGCTGGTCTTGTCAGCCATGAGGTCACTTATGGGGTCCCTTCCTCATTGCACAGGGACTTTGGCCCCCTGTTAGTCACTATATTGGTCACAG
Organism: Pseudotriccus pelzelni; assembly: GCA_035584735.1. Lineage (NCBI taxonomy): Eukaryota > Metazoa > Chordata > Aves > Passeriformes > Tyrannidae > Pseudotriccus > Pseudotriccus pelzelni. The sequence goes on along the minus strand of JAWMRA010000078.1, from coordinate 40,949,950 downwards.
GCAAGTGGTCATATTGCAGGAGGACATCAAAATAATTTCTGACTGTTGCCATTGTCTTCCTGTTCAAAAAAGACACGCCAGAGCTTAGTGAAAACCGACATTTTTTAGTGTTAATTTCTGAGTACAGTGCTAGTACGTGATTTTTATAAAACAAATATGAAAATTGCAGTTTTGCTTACTTCACTGCTAAGTGCTTTTCACATCTACAAATCACTCCAAAATGGCAGAATATGAAGTGAGCTGAAGATTTTTTTTTCTTTCTTTACCAAAAGGCTTTCTAATTCTTTAATTAAAAATTAAATAGGAGCGCTGCCCTGGCACACCTAAGAGGACTAACAAAATGAGAGAGCTCATCCTTTCTAGCCCCAGAAGTACGCTGTATATTTATACAAATTATGCAAACTTTGAGGGAATACAATACAAAGCCCATAGTGCAAATGAACTAAAAGACTAACACAAATACAACAAAACACCACAAGGGGAAATTCAGATTGTGCAGCACCTATGCACATGTGTAAACAGGCCACTTCCACAATATATGATGGCAGTTTCCAGTATCCTCAGGATCCCCTTCCCTCAATAAATGTTGCACCTCAAGTTGCATCTCAGAGAGTGCTGGAGAAGGGCTGGTACCCGGACGAGGAGCTGTCAGTCCTGGACACATCCCTCGCTCATGGCCACCAGCGCAGCACCATCTGCTGGGAACACACGCACTTTGGACAAATCTTTCCAGCACCAGCGTTTGTCACCACCTGTCCTCCTAAACACGTGACACCCAGAAAATTTCCAGCCCTTTGCTTTTACGCCCTTTTTTCCAGCAAAGATGACATGATTAATCACAAGCTAATCAGACTGCTAACTGAGCAATTGGCAGCTCGGAGGACTCGGCAGAAAGCACAATACAGCACACGGGAAGTTTGCATTTTAAGGTCCTATTCAAGAAGTCATTTCAACACAGTGGTCTCTCACGTGCACAGGTTAACTTCATGGGCAGACATTTTCAAGAGATTGGTATAGGTCATTGATGCTAAAATGAAGCCAGGAACCTGACGCAGGGCTCCTTGGACCAAGCAATGTTTTAGGGTGTTCAACCCTTCCAAGGAGACCAGTTTCAGACATCAAAAAGTAAAACAGAAAAGACAAGGGTTAATTCAGCAGAAGGTGCTGCTAGGTGAGAGATCTAAGCTAGTGAGAATAGCACTAGCTGTGTTACTGTGTCAGTGTCAAATCTGTGGAAGAATTAGTCACATTTCCAAAGTCAAAACTAAACTCCATTATAAAGAAGCACATCGACATCTTTATTAGCTGTGAAAAACACCATGCACCCTCCCCACGTTAGCAACAAGAGCCAGCTGGAAAATTTTGGCAGGCTTTTTTTTATTATTATTTTTCTCTCAGAATCTTTTTTTCTGCTCAGGAAAACATCCATTGGAGGGAGCTGAACCCTTGGTGGAAATCAGAAAGATTCTACCCCGAAAGGGTACTCCAGGACACAATTTCTGCAGCCTCAGAAGGGCTGCTTAGGCATTTGGGCAACACACTGAGACAACTATACTTCTGCTGCTGCAGGAAATACCTCAATTTGTACTTCCTCTGGGATCTTCTCACCCCATTCCATTATGTGGCACAGACAGGACCAGAAAGACATTAATGAAAAATGTCCAAACTTGTTGCTTACAGAAAGAAATACTCTATTCAGTGAGGGTTTCATGGTTTTGGGGTGAGGCATTTTTGGCAAAACCTAAATTCTTGTATCTCCTTCAGAAGGAAGACAAAACCTTTGAAAACTAAGGATCTCTTAGAGTGAGTGAAACTACATCATATTATCTTAAGGTATAAACTTTACACTGAGTAAAAGATATAGCAAAAATGCCCAGGAATTCCCAATGGGGGGGTAGGCATTATTTGGTATCAGCTAGTCAGTTATACATGCTGTAAAGTGATTCAAGATGACAAAATATATCACAGTTTGAGACAAGATGCACTTATAAGAGCCAGTTGGAGAGCAAATTCATAATTTCTTAACGAAACTCTTCCACTCCTATTGTACAGACAAGTCTGCTTGTGTGTTCAGACTTTCAGCAAGAACTAACTTTCTATTCCCTAAGAATATCACCGTAGATTAACAATCAAGAAAGGGCCATCCATTATGTTTTTCAGAGAAATGCTTCCTGTTTATCCATGTATCAAAGTATTACTAGGTTTTCATCACTACCTGGCTACAGCTTTGCAAATTCACTACACTGACGTGTCATTGGCTCCATGATGGAATTTGCAAGCAAGGCAGCCATTCACTCCTGAAAAATCCAATCTACTACCCACAACCTATATTTCTCCTAAAACATTTTATGGTTCTGGAAAAACAACTCCTATCATGAGAATTTCATAAAATAGCAAGGAACACTGAGCATATAAATCTGTATAAATACCCAGCTGTAACAACCTCTGGCATTTTAATTCAACATAGCTTAGTTTCCTTCTCATAAAAACGGTTTTATTTCACAAAAGGTACATTTTAACACAGGGATTACTATTATTTGAATATTCTGAATGACAGTCCTGATGAATTCTTTTTTCCAACTACTTTTAGCAACAAAAAATGAACAGGAGGGAAGGTCACTGAGACCAGCAGTGTTCCTGAATCCAGCTGGAGACTGCTAGCAGCAGCTATTTACAGTTGGAGTAGACAAATCCACAAGCCCCAAATATTTTTCAAGCGCTAAATCAATTAGTCAATATTTAAAGGCCACGTATGATAAAATTCTTTGTTCAGTTGCCCCTGCAAATGTTACTGCTGTTATCTCACGTGTACAGGGCACGGTGGCAACTTCCAGGCTCCGTCAGCTGGTGTCTCACTCTGGGAACCAAAGACAACGAAAATAATGGTCCCTGACCCAAAACCCTGCCATTTAAACGGTGAGTCTTCCTGAAAGGATGATATGAGAGGTTATCTGGGAGGGGACAATAAAAATGTTTAGGTTGTGCGTTCTAGTGAGTACTACTGCAGTGTATGTAATTCCTTTTCAGAACAGTATCTCTCAATCTCCGCTCGACTAATGAGGCGTGCTGGTTTAGTTTGGTTTTTATAGCAAAAATAGGCTATATACTACAGCCTTTTTATAGGCTATGTACTAATTCATATTATATATCTCGAAGCCTTCATGCATGGCAGAGCAGCAAGCAGAAGGAACAGAAATGGCAGTCTCCTCACAAAGCATACCAGGATTTCTCTTTCCACAGTCGCCTGCTTCTCCCGTTTCTTTTCCTTCTCCCAAAATGCAGAGGCTTGTATATGTGTGAAGTCTGGTTGTGCTGGCAGAGCACAAAATCCAGCTCGTGGGGCCAGCACGTGCTGGTCAGGGAGGTTTGCTGTCACCCTGAAAGAGAATAACAGATACAAAATCCGAGGTGAGGGTTCCAGCATATTGGTCCTGGCAAGGAGGGATTTGTTGTTCTCTTTCACATTGGGGTATGCCCTTAACATCCACTCACACATAAAAGACATAGGTGTCAGGGAAATGGTGTCTGGCCATTGATTTCCAACAGCTTTCAGGCCATCTTTCAGTCCTTACATCATTCAAACCCATTCAAAATGAAGGGTTGGGTAAAACATCACCTAAGGCTTCAAAGCCCTAGGCAAGTGGGAGCAGAGCTTCCTAGGAAGCCCCCAACCCAGTACTGGAGGGCTGTGCCTGCCAGAACCAGGTGCCAAAGGGTCCTGCAAAATTTTTATATTTTAGCAACACTTGTGCTGGTTTTTGTCCTACTAATAACATCCAGCTGGATCCAACCAAAGTGGACAGTCGCTGCCTAACATTCCCTGCTCAAGACTGCTGGGGACAAAAGGGGTTCCACTGGGGGGCAAGGGTGTTTTACTAAGAGATCAGGCAGTGACTTGTACAGGACCATTTCATTGCTTGTTCTCTGCAGCTAAGCTACAACAAGAAAACCCATTGCAGAGCTGTACGCAGCTCCACGTGTAGCCTCCCAGCAGTGCAGTACGTCCAGTGCCCCAACAAACTCCAAAGTGAATGTAAGGACTCAGTGGAGCCTCTGAACTGCTCATAATAACCTTCCCATCCCCCTCCACACAAAAAATTTATTTGGGGAAAGAGAATAGGAGGATGAGGGTATCGGAAAACAGGTCTCCGAAAAAGCAGCATCAAAATTAAATGCTGCAAATAGTTCCTGACTTTTTTAATGAGGCAGCAATGTGTTTATTTATCTTTCTGTTTTAACAGATACAGCCTATAGAGTAAAGGAACATATTTTATTCACAGAAGCCTGTAACTACACCAAAGATGTTAGTTAAAAATATCCAAACAGATTCCCGATTAGAAATAATTATTTGTCTTTGGTTATAACTTTTAATTTCCTCAGTAGCCAGGAACAAAAAGCTAACAGCCCTCAGGAAGACCACAATGCAGATTTATGTGACAAACATAAATGTGTAAATGTTATGGGACGGTGGAGAAAAGACAAGGCACCAAGTGTATCCTACGGCACAGAAAGAGGTTTCAGTTCAGCATGTGCCTAGCCCCAATCACCCTGAATCCCTGAAGGCATCACTCTTAGCCCACATAAGGTAACTGACTGATTTCACTTGTCTCTTCTCAGACTGTTGAGCATACAAAACGAATACAAATTATTACCTGTCTGGTTTCAAGGTTCGAAACAGAATAGGAAATTCAAACACAAGCTGCAAAGATAAGTAACTATTTGCATATATACAAGAGCAACTTACATACTTTTAATGTAAATATATTGTTTACATTTATTTATAATTTCTCTACACAGCACAAACTATACATAAAAATGATTTTTCTGTAAATTCACATGGACCAAGGAAGAGGCTCATTAATTGGAACACTCCTGAAAAATCATTCAGATGTACCATGTACGGAAACATATTATTCCACAGAGGGATTAATACTGCTTTACTGGTGCTAGCTTGTGTACCCCAACTTTTGGAAACCCTCAGGAACATTTAGGCAATTCCGGTCTTAAAGCTCTGTCAGCAAGTGTAAGCTCTCTCCCCTCCATCAGGTCTTCTCCTAAGCAAGATGTCCCCTGACACCCAGTCCTGCCTGGGACTCTGTTCAAGATCTTTTAATCAGAAGCTCTGTAAGCAGTAGGACAAGACCAGATATCTGACATCTCTCTTTTCTGTGCATTCTCTCATGTTTAACAAAGGGCAAACCTTTCTTTCCATGGATGATCTCCCATCTATATGGATGTCCATCTTCATGAACTATGCAGGAACTTAACAGCTCTGCGGTCTCTGTCCCACCACAGTCAAATTTAGACAAATTGCCCAATGCTTACTCAGAGGCCAGGAAGGAATGACTGACATATATAGGCAGGCACACAAAAAGTGAATGCAACACAACCACTGCAGCCAAAAACAAAACAGATTGCCTTGAGGTTCTGTCTGTGAACCAGTGACAATATTGCTAATTATTGCTATTAACAATAACAATATTGCTATTAACTGAGAATTATCACTTATTGCCAGCCTTATTACAGGTGAGTAAGCATTTGAAAGAGACTTTCCTGAGCTGCAAGGAATGTACTTCTTCACAGATATTGTAACATCAGAGAAGACCTACTCTTTACTTCTGTACCCTGTGCTATGTGAATACATAACCTCACTTCTCACCTGATCCTCACAACGTGATTAATGCAAAGCACACCAATTCTCATGTCGAGCAACATGCCAAATAAGAACTGAAAGTACAGTTTCAATTATCATCACGAATAAAAGTCTTTAAATCATCCATGTACAGTCTCTGCTCAGAGTGTGTTCATGTCTTCATGCCTTCACCATGCCATCTCATCTTCTTGAGGTGGCTCATTCAGTTGTTGTCAGCTGACTGACCCAGGGATTAGGAATATAACTACTCACTTTAGAATTCTACCAACATAATAGTAATAGTAATATTATGAAAAAACCCTACAGTAGAATCATGACTCATAGTGAGGTTTCAGAGCTGTTGTGTCACATAATTAAAGGATGTTTTCCCTATATGGTGTCAATGGAATCGTTCTAGAAAGTGACAAGGCTGAAGGGCAGTCCAGCAAATAATTCCTCCCTTAACAGTAAAACATCTAATTTCTTCAGTAATTACATATTTGTCTACACCAACAGGTAGCAAGACATTCTGCATTCTGATCAGCTCTCCGCAGTCACAGAGTTGTTGTTTGTGAGAAAATTACTCCAGAAATAACACTTTCCATAATTACTTACATGCTCAGTCTGACCCACCAAACGACAGCCAGGCCGAAGAGCGGATACTCTTGCAGATAACACAGTATGGAAACCATGGCATCACAAACACATCAACAATCCTCAAGCTGATTAGAGAAATATTTATCCAGGTGAAGAGATGAAAAAGAAATTATCTGTTCCCAAATGCTGGCTAAGCAGCAGGACATACAGACAGGGAGTTCTTAGATTTTAAATGGACCTGTCTCCTCATACACAGAATGCAAAAAGCTAAGATACCATTTGGAGGTTATGACCTAGACCCTTAGGCCATCAAAGTATGAAGATATGCAAGTGATGTTAATATTAACCAAATAATGTATGCTGAATGCAACTCCCTGCTAAATGGACGCCTTGCTTTGACCCAGCATCAATGAATTTTACCTCCAACCCTCACCAAAGCACCTAGTATGTGCCTGATTTATCTGAATATTCTGCTGTTTTCAAATAGCACGACTAATTACAAATGAAAAAGTAAGAAGATGAATGCAACAGTAAATAAATCTCTGCTCTCCTCTCCTCTTTCCTTCACAGCAAGCTGTTGCACACATGAACAAAAAATGTCAGCTTTCATGAAACTCTTCCCATAGATTATCCTGGATATGCTGGTGGGAAAATGTTCAGTGGTAGAGACAGTAAATATTTTAAAAGGGTTGTGTGCTGCTTTGGTTAGGGGAAGCTTCATAGTCAGTGCATTGTGCAATACAGTCAGCATGGCTGAAACAAGTACGTTTTATTAACTGTAAAAGGTACTTTCATTGCTAAAGAGTAACACGGCCTCAAAAAAAATAGGTAAGCACCAGGTATTTCCTAGAGATCTGCAGCTCTGAAAAACATAAAGTAACTGTAGATACACTCCTCAGGTTCAAAACTACATATAAAAACTATCTAACATATGAGGGGATGTGATCTGATGCTTATGGATGAATCATTCAAGGAAGAAAAGACGCAGCAAGTTATTCTGAGGCTCCACACTTGTCAGCCACCCTGACGCTATTAAGCAGACAGAGATGGAAGGCCTTAATGGATGACCATAGCACAAGAAATTGAACCTAGGAGCCAGTCACTGTTCAATGCCCAACAGCAAGATTAATTAGGACTTAGATTTGGGTTCCAGTTTGCGATTGATCACTGTCACCGTTCAAAGTTCAGGCTCTCTTTACTTTTCCTAGGAGCGCTGCTGAACATGATCCCCCACTGTTTCTTCAGTCAGTCTGAATCACAGAAAAGTTTCCTATTACTGTGTTTAGTCTTCACCACTCCTTTATTTTTTTAAGAGTGATTTTCTGAAGCAATTTGCCATTTTTTTTGTTCTGTTTTCTAGCACTCTTTTCAATTATTACCTACTGGTTTATTGCATTCTATCTACACCTTACTGCACCCCTACCATTACTAACTCTACGTCTTTTCTAGCTCTGATTAACTCAACTTTCATTTCCTTTTTCCCTTTCTTTTTTAACTTTCTGATCTAGAAATCACGCTTCATAATCTTTTTTGGCAGGAGCATGGATGTGTCATGTATGTGCTGATGTGCAGATGCTTTCCTCCTCAATCTCACATCTTTTTCATCCAGCCACCAAAAGGAGTTGATTCTAAAGGCAGATTTAGTGGTAGGTACATGGTTATTTATTATCTAATTAAAGTAAACTATGTTTTATTTAGAGAATTTTAAAATAAATTCAGACTGAAAATGTAGTCCTTTATTTGACTAGTTAATCCTCTACTGCATCTCTCCTGCATTTGTATTTTTGAATCTCTAATTCCAGCTAGCTAGTTAGTTTATTTCTTAAACTTCTAGCAGTGGAAGTTTTAAAAAGAACCATGAATGAAAAGAAATAAAGTAGAACACAAACCTCACACAGGAGTTCCCTTGTGGAACCTTAAAACTGATTAGTGCCACTTTCTGTAAGGTTCAGATCAGATGTGATTATCTGGAAAGTCAGTCTTCCAGAATAAATGTCAAGCAGCATGATTACCAAAAAAAAAGGCGAGTGGTATAGATGACTTTCAAGCCTTGCAAAGCTCAGTGTGAGAGGTCCTTATCCCTCCTATGACTATCTTTTGACAGAAACCAAAGGAGCACAAAAATTGCCAGTGGAAATTGATTCCATACAATCAATAATTTTGATTCTCATGCTGCCACAATTCAGTAGTAAATTAGGAATCAGAGGATCTATCAAGAAATGCCAGATGGTTCATTACAAAATACAGCAGCTGTCCTTTTTCCTCCACTGACTCATTTTAAACTGGTGGAAAATGAAGTTACTTTAATCTCCCCTGTACAGCTCTATAATAAAAACAGACACCAAAACAAAGGTTGAGATACCCAGCCACTCACTGGATTCAGGTGAATCCAGCCTACCATCATGATGCCACGCAGTGCAATCACTCAGCTGTTTCACAAAACAGATCACGCGTTCCCACCGTGGTATCTCTGCTCTCGGCATCGTACTGGCCCTCGTCCAGCAGAGCTCATGGTGTCAGGGCAGACAAAGAGACAGCTGTCAGTATGAACCGCATCAACACCTATACAGGTGAGCTGTCGAGGACATGAATCAAACACGTACATTGCACCTCAAGCCCAACGCGGGTGGTTTGCACGATTCTCATTAGATGCCATGTCAAAGGCGGCCCCTCCCTTAAGTCCTGGGAGTGAAAACCCAAGGCACTTTTAGAAGGATGTACGTGAATGGCTTGAGAAAAAAAGAAAAAACCCTTCTTACTTTAACAGATTAGCAAAACACTTACTTCCAAAACACCCAAGTATTTGAACATTGGGTTAATTTGGTGTGTTTTAAGAATGTAACAGATCAGGAGTATTCTTCAGAGCTCAGCCTCAGTTATTACAGCACAGCCAAACTCTTTTCACTAAGGTTTGCTAGAGATAACAAATCTATCCCTCAGCCAAGCATGAAGATGCAAGCAGTATAAAGAGAAGTGGTCCGGGGGGACGTTTTTCACATTGCCTCACAAAGAAAGCCCAGTTCATTTTCAAGTTAATTCTTTCTAGTTTCCCAGCTGAGAAAGACAACTTAATTCCTGTTGCTAGGTGAGTTTATTAGCAAAGTCTAAAATGTAGCCTAACAAAAAAATTATATGATTTGCTCACCTATGTAGCTGGATTGTATGTTTATAAATTTCAATCTTCTGAAAACTTTTGGAAGATTAGTCAAATGTATCATAGTTAGATCTGCAGCCACAATTTCTCCACACTAGCAATGTAAATCATACTGGTTCAGGAGTTAAGTGCACACACTCCTCTGAGAAAAACATAAAGAAGAATTCCATGGACTTTATATAAATGTAGTCACCCAAGTTCCTTTTTCCTGTTTGGAAACTGCCAGGCACTTCTGAGTGTACTGGTTATTCTGACAAAAAGTGTTTTTAGGCACCCGTATTTCCTTTTGACTTTCAGACACTCAGTACCTCATCTTTCTGTCTTTAAGTATCCATGATGAATAAGAAATCAGTGAAACTAAGCAATAGATCAGCAAAAGTGGAATCAGTTCTAAAATTTAGAAATGGCATTTGGATATTGACATACAGGACTACAAAACTCAAGAGAAACAAGCCTTTATTTCTAAACAATATATAATTTAAAAATAAAGTTTAAACATTTCCTTGTAGCATTATTAATTCAAATGTTGTTGGAATGTGAAAATAACTCATTTTTCCTCCTTAAGCTGTTTATTTCTTGAAGTTATTTCCACTTTAATAACCTACAGTTTTAACAAACACTTGACACAGAATTTCTTTAAATGTCTACATATTAAAAATCTCTCTTCTTTCAAGTATTTTTAAAAGATGGTTAAATTGATCCACTTTGCAAGACAATGTTTATACTACCTCTTTTTAGCTGTATTGTAAACTGAATGCAATCTGTTCTTTAACATAATCCACAGCTGCTTCAAAGTGTCCTTTCTGAAGCTCTAGCCCTTTTTTCAAAGGATTTTAATGAAGAATGTCTTTAATTAGTATTCACTTCAAGTACATTTTTATTCATTTTATAAAAATCTGGTTTGAGTAGAGTTCTCATCATTGTAAATAACTGAATAAATATTAAACTCTTAAAAATTATACTGGAGAGCAGCAAGATAATTTATACGCCATTCTTCCAGATTTCCTTTACTGCTTTTCAGCATATCTTTTTCTTCCTCATCTCGCTATCGAGCCTAAAAGACTCTGTTACACACTGGAGAAGGTTAATGGTTAAATTTTGTCAAAGCTGAATGTTATATGTAACACTGGCCTTGCAGAACACTGACAGTGACAAATGCTGTTAACTCCCTTTTATTGGGTCCCTTCTGTCCCAAGGACCAGAAGCATGACACAGAGCCAGTGGAGAAACTAAGAAATCTGTATTTTCTCCGTTGATTAGCTTTAGTTAACCACTCACTGACTTATTTGTTGTGCTTAAGTATGTACATGCAGCCTAAGAAGATGGTAAGCAAACGAAAGTTAAGTTTCCCAGCCTGCCTGTTCTTTCTTCATCTATGAAGAGCTTTTACCAAAAATCCATGCTCTTTGTCTTTATTTGGACTGAGATGTATTACCTCTACCTCTAGATGGAGAAACAGAGATAAAGTTACATGGGCTGAAGTCACACAGCACAATTAGTAAAATATTCCTTTTCAACTACTGTTTTACATTAATAACTTGTGATTTTCATAGCACCTGCCACTTAGATTGAGCCTTTGTACAACACTGGTTTTGTAAGTTAACTTCTACATGTTCACATTATCACCCAGTGGATGGCCCTGAAGTTTTACTGTTCTCCACCTGTGTTGAAACACTCACCCCACTCAAAGCCCAAACACCAACTTTTACTGTTTTTCTGACTATATAATCTATTTGAGTGATGTTTTCTGTAGTACTGGCCCTGAGAATCTGCGTTATTTGAAATACAAAGTTGATGTCTTCAGTATAAGAGACACATGGAGCTCCTGAAGCAGGTCCAGCAGAGCACGATTCAGGGAGCACAGCATCTGTCCTAGGGGAAAAGGCTGAGGGAGCTGCGCCTCTTCAGCCTTAGGACAGTGGACTTCATCAATGTTTGGAAGTATCTAAAGAAGGGATGCCAAGAAGGTGGAGCCAAGCTCTTCTTAGTGCTGCCAAGCAATAGGACAAGAGGCACCTGGCAGAAACTAACGCACAGAAGTTCCACTCGAACATGAGGAAGAATTTCTTTACTGTGCGGGTGCACTGAAAAGAGATGGTCCAGAGAACAATCCCACTGGAGATACTCAGGAACACAACGCTCCTTGAGCAGGCAGGTTACACCAGATGACCCACTGTGGTCCCTTCCAACACGACCGTGCCGTGATTCCGTGGGACGAGCCCGTGGCCCCTCAGTGTCGGCGAGTCGGAGGGCTCCCGGAGCGCTGCGCACGACAGAGGCAATGCCGCTCCGCCGAGGTGCGAGGAGCGCCCCAAGGAACGGGCGAGGCTGGCTATTTTCCTGCGCGGCCCTCCCCTCGGGCCGAGCCGGGCGTTTGGTCGCACGGCCCGGCAGTTCCACACGGAGCCTCGTTACCCGGGGCGCCCCCACGACCCGCGGCTGCAGGCCCGGGCCCGGCAGCTCCGCACGGCGGCTCCGGGCGACACGGCGGCGCCCACACACCCAGGCACCGCCGCTCCGGCCACCCCTTCGCTGAGCCCCGCCCTGGCGCTGGGGTTAGGCCGGTGGGCGGCACCGCAGGGCAGGCGGGAGGCCGAGCCCAGCGCGCCGGGGGCGGCCGTCGGGTTCTCGAGGGCCCGGCGCCTCGCCTCGCCCTCACGCCGCTGCCGCCATTACCCGGCGCGGCGGCAGCTCGGCCGGCCGTGCGGGCAGGCAGGCGGCGCTTGGAGGAGGCGTCGAGAAACGGATCGGTGGAGGAGGGTAGAGGGTGAGAGGGTGCCGCGGGTGGCTGCGGTCAGCGGCCGCCGTGGCGCTGGGGAGGCGCGGAGCTTCTTCCTCCACCGCCCTGCTCTGCGCGGGGTTGTTGCGGGCTGGGGGAAGGGGCTGTCGGGAGGGGCTCGCCTGTTGCCGTGGGGTTTCCCTGAGCGGCCTGGGTTTGCTGTCAGCCATGCTTCCCCACCGCGGGTGACCCGCGAGGCCTGAGAGGGCTTGTGCCCCGCTGCGGGTTGGGCCTGGGCCCGCCGCGGCAGCCGGGCTTTCGCTGGGGTGCACCGGCGAAGGGAGAGGGGTGTTTGTGCGTCCTGCTGCTGCCCCGCGCCCCGAGATGCCGCGGTTGAGGTCGGGGAAAATAGTCTCAGCCGGCGAGGTGGGGCCGGTTGGCTCGGAGGGCGCGGGTGGAAGGTGTGAGCCGGGGGGAGAGGCGGTAACGAAGCGGAGTCCTCGCCCGGCGCGGAAGAGAAAAGTGGAGCAGCCCTTCTTACCCGCCGTCGTGCAGCCCGCCGGGCTCGCCGGCGCTGCTTCTGGGCGGTCTGCTCCTCTCGAGCCCCTGCAGAAGGAGCAAGGTGAGAACAGCCAGGAGTTCCCAGGTAAAAAGAACAAGGGCGTACAGCACAGGAGGGCTGCCAGGAGCAGTAACGGTGTGGCTCCGCCGGTTTCAGACCCAGCCGAGTGTGAAGGTCGGCAGGCAGCAGGTACGGGTGCGGCAGGCGGCTGTGAAGGCACTGTAAGGAGTGGGACAGGGCAACGTCAACAGCTAGTTTTCTCAGGAACTACTTTGCAGAGTAAGTTCTCAGCAGGGATTGAGAGGAAAGAGCATGGCTCGGACCACCTGGACCTCTCCGTTTTCCAAGAGGATTCAAGGAGCTCGGAAAAAGACGACAAATACTGCTGTATGGAAATAAAATTACAAATTCCATCCTCAGAGAAGGAAATTGAGAGTGCAGAGAGACATGGCATTTCCTGTCTTCCAGAACCAGAAGGGCTGCAACCCAGAGAGGTCACCTGGAGTACTGAAATGAAATGCACTGACTCAGTAATGATGCAGAATATGCAAATCCCAGATCTCAGGGAGAATTTGGGGGGTCAGGAAGCCATGGCTGAAACAAAACGTCAGGAAAAGATTGATACACCAGAGAAGCTGAATGAGTGTCCTGTAGTTGGATCAAGACAGCAAGGGACACAGGAGAAAGAAAAGGCATGCCTAAGCAAGAAAGGTGGTATATCATTGATAAAACCAAAACTATACAGTCCCAGAAAGAAAGGTAGTTCTGCTTTGCTAGAACTGCCTGCCCAGTGCCCAGAGTTCAGGAAAGGTGGTGTGAATAGGAGCAAAAGGGATAGAAATGCATTGGTACAGAGTGTAGATGGACAAGAACAACCACCAACCAGAGGAAAGACGTACAAGCGTTCCATGAAAGAAGAGCGGCAGAGCTCAGTCCCTCAGGAAGCGCCAGGCAGCCCGGCGGAAAATGGTAAGCACTTGGAGAGCCCCATTGTAGAAGTACAGGTGCAGAATTTGGGCTCCCAGGACAAGGGACTGGTGCTGCAGTTATGACCCCTTTGAAAACTGGCTGCTAACTTAGTTCAAGAAGTGTAGAGGTAAGAGCTGGGGTGTGCTTTACAGTACTGTGAATAGAAGTCTTGGGAGAAAACAGATTTTTAGGAAGAAGAAAGGGTTTTCTTGAAAGAGAAGCAGCCTTTAACACAAAGGAGAGGAGACCAGTTACCTTTTCGGGGGGGGGGTATCAGGAGGGAGGAAGGAAAGGGGTATTGGCAGCAGCAGGCACGGGGTAAGAAGAACTGGAATTTGCTGCTCTCAAAAGAAATCTGCCCATTTTTTCACAGAAGGTCAGGCACAAGCAGGAAAGGAGGCAGTAGTTTCAGCAAAGCCAAAATAAGAGTCAGTTCTTCGTTCATCTGTGTATTGTCCGTTTATTTTTAAATATGTGTCATGCTGTCTTGTTTCAGTGCCTGCCTTTACAGGATGCTGCGTTTTGTTTCCAAAACTTTTTGCTTTTTAATTGCTATTTTCTAAAATCCTAAAAGATGTAGAAACAACTATTGTATTTTCGTGTTTTAAGTGACTCTTGTATCAAACTGGAACAATTTTGAAGGGGGGGTTTAAAAGTCTCTTTATTTTTTCACAATGAATGTCTAAAAAACATGCTTCTTATTTTCAATGTGGGTACATTCAAATGACAAATATTTACTGTAGATTAGTAATAAATGTTTTATCTAGAAACCATATGCTGAAAAACTGAGATCAAAATTGTATCTTTGAAACTTAAGATCTAAAAAAACCCTGCATTCTACTAGCACGTTCTTGAGTACATTCTGTAGTCTAAATTTTCAGATGTACTGTTTTTTACGTAATCTGCATTTGCTTTTAAATAAAAAGTAGGCTCTCCTTGTTCAGTCTAATGCATTTGGTTGGACTGTGTATCTGAAATAAATTTTTCTGAATAGGCTTTCCTATTACAGAGAATCTACTGGGAAAGCAAAAGATTTTAAGGCCAAGTATGTGAACAGCATCTGCATTTTCTTGCCAGACTTGCTTTAATTTCATTTCCACCTCTGTGGAATGTATAACTTCCAATGTCCTTATGATGCCTTAAGGTTTTGTTAATCTTTGCATTTGTTTCTGAAGAGAGTACATTCTTCTTTAAGTCTGCTAATAGTGTTCATTTTCAAAAAAAAAAATGGTGAAACTTTACAGAAATATTTTAGCCTTATCCAGTGTCACGTTCTTTAGTAGCCTTGAATACTGGGGTTTGGTTTTCTTGTTCTCTTCATAAAGTATTACAATAGGGTGGTCTTTTAAAGTTTTCTTAAATGAGGCTTCTGTGCTTTTTTAATCAGCAGAGGAACAATTGAAAGCAGTTGAGCAAGACTCTGGTACTTCACAGGCTGTGAAGAAGGTAAAGACAGAGCAAAACAGATCAGAAGGTTCTAAGGAAAAGGAAGCTCACTACTGTAAATCTCCTATGGTTGCTGCTTTAGGTGGGACTCCAAGCAAAAGCTTTCTATGCCATGCTGTAACAAAAGAGTCTGGTGTGCAGTGTAAAGAAAGGAAACCTAAGAAAAGAAAACCCAGAAATGGTCAAATCAAGGACTCGGAAAGTTTGACTGCAGCTGAAAAAGTGATGAATGCATCCGTAAAATGTGATGCTGAACGTGTCAGAAATGCCCTTAGACATTGTAGTGGCTTGCTCTGTGCAACAGGAAAGAATCCATCAGTGAGATTAGAGAACTGTAGTTACATCAATACATTAGTGAAGCTTTCAACTAGTGGAACTGCCAGCAGTTATAAATTAAATGGATTCTTCCGTGTAGCCCATGGTACTGTAAAAGAGAGTGATACAATTTGCAGCAATAGTAGAATGCCAAATGAGCGATCACCCAAAAAACATGGTTTATCATCTAATAAAGGAAAAACTGAAAATGGAGAAGACTCTCTTTCATGCTGTCTGAGTGAAAGCAATAAGCGTTTAAGGGGAAAAAAGCGGAACATTGGTAGGAAGCCTAGAAAAAAGATGAAAATCACTGAAAAATCAGCACTGCCGAATACTTCCACAGATGTGGCTAATGAATGCAGTGAGTGTGACTTACAAGCAGAAGCAGCAGTTGCAATGTCAAGCTCCTTTGCAGTTTCAGGAGTAAATCATACTCTGTCAGATTCATGTGATCATGGATTAAATCCTCATACAGGAAAAATTACTCACAAAGCACAAAATATATCAGCCTGGAGAACGAAGAGTACCAAATTACCTGCATTTGAAAATGGTTTTAAGAAGACATCTGAGCTCTCTGTAATAGCAAAAGGAGAAAATTCAAGCAGCGTGGCACATCAGTCAGCTGCCTCAGGTAGCCTGAGAGCGCCAGCTCAGGTCCATGATACTTGTGATGGTCACGAAAGCAAGACAGGGGGAAAATTGAACAATGTTAATAAGAAATTTCAGCAGCTTACCTGTCAAAGAACAGTACCCATGACTGGTAAAAAAGTTTGGCCTGTTGAGTCTTGTGCCAGGACCTCTGAGTGGGTTTATAAAAATCATGGCTCCATCTCAGGAGGAAAAAGACTTTTAAAAGCTGCCTTTGACTATTCCTCTGATAAAAGCAGTGTTAAAGCTGTAGGAGATAGTGGTGTGACTGGGAGTTTGAGACAGTTGGATTTGCACATGTCATCGGCAGAAACTACAAAAGAATCTTCACGTAACAGAATTGATCCAAATACTGAATGTCAGAGTTTACTTGAAACACCAGAATCCTCTTCTGTAGGTATTTACAAGACTTTGAGAATGAGTAATGAAAATGGGGAGTCATCAGTTAATGCAGATAGAAATGGTGTGGCTTTTAACCATGATGATGTGCAAGAAGTTAAAGGAACCTTGAATTATACAACCAAACAAAAAGATAAAAGTGACAGAGATGTAACAAACAGAAACTTGTCTGTGACAGTCCAGAAGGGTACAAAATCCAAAAAAAATAAAAGTGAAGGCAATGTAACAACTGAAAACCTGTCTGTGACGGTCCAGAAAGGTACATCTGCAGGTGACACTAACAGAATAAACTTCAGCTCTAATGTGTCAGTAGTGAACCAGGCATTTTCTGATTTAAATCTAATTAAAGCATTAAACCCTGGAAACCTGACAAAATTCAAAATTCCTTTGTGCAGAAACAAACGTGAATCCAGGAAATTGGAATCTGTCCATTCATTTGGAAGGAAAACCTGTAGTCCACTAGAGCTTGAAAGCACGGGTATTTCAAGAAGACAGAAGACAGGTGAAGAGACTGCCTTGGTAAATTCTGAGCACCCTTTTCCTGTCATGAGTGATGCCACATCTACAGCTTCCATGAAGAAAAAAGCGTATGAGATCGACAGTAAGGACTTTCAGCACAATGACTCTGAAAACCTCTCAAATGGGATGTCCGTGCCCCTCAAAAATTTTTCTGCATATCCTCTTCTTGATGGACAACCAGAGTCGTCATCTGTGCCTGATTTCTCTGGTTCTGAATGTGTGCCAAAACCTAGTTTTCCTGGTCATTCTTGGAATTCAGTTGACCACCACCTTGTTGGATTACAAATAAATGATGATAGCAAATCAAAAGGGAATCTTTCACAACACAAAAGTCAAAGTTCACCAGATATTCTTGAAGCTTACAAGCAAGATATTCTTGTCATTGATGTGATTCAGGATGACCCTGATCTTTTTGGGACCGGTAATGAAGAGGAACTAGCCCTTGCATGTGAAAATTGCCCAGTTTTGAAAGTGTCCTCTGCTAACATCTGCATTACAGACACAAAGCAGGATATTAAGGCCGAGTCTCCCATTACCTCAGAAAAGAGATACTCAGTTGAGAGTAGTTCTGGGTATGCATATAATTCTTTTCTTCATAACAATACTCCTAAGTACTTTGTTCTTATATCAATATACTTTGGTTGTAGTAGTCAGGCTTCTTTAAAGAATAATTTCTGGGTGGATTCTCAGTGTCAAATTTGATTAAGCTTTGACAGTATTCTGAATGCCAATAAATTAATTTGTTCTTCATAAGAGCTTGGATAAATTGGATTGAAGGAAAACATAGTCCTAAAGGACTGGTTTAGACCAAGTGAAGTGAAATATGAGAGTGTAAACAAAGATAATTGAAAGTAATATTCTTAATATGACCTGATTTGAAATAGCAGAATTTTTGGAGGCGGTTTTCTTATTTGTAAAGTGGTATAATACTTAGAAATGTTATGACTTTCTGGATAGCTTGTTCTTTTGCTGGATCTGTAGGAGTAAACGGTTGTCTCTGCAGTAGTATTCCATTCTACCGTTCTCCTTCCCTGTTTTGCCCCTGTCCCCAGACGTGTGAACAGTTTCCAAATGTGTAACTTGGCTAAAGTGTTACAGATGTTTATGATGGTGCATCTCCATTCACCAAGTTCCTGGGGTAAATCATTAGGTGTTAATGTTTTTCTGGGTTTTGAGATGATAGTAAAAGTCACTGAAAGAGGAAGAGAAGTTTAAAGTAGAAGCAAACTTTCATAAACAAGGTGGTAGTTCTTCAAGGAGTAGATGAACTCATCAATTGTCTAGTCTGTTTTCTCTCTAAGCTTTGATACTTATTTTCAGTGAGAGAGTTTTATGAATTTTTCATCTTACAAAGGAAAACATAAAGTCTAGGTAAAAAATAATATGAGATTTTCCTCTGAAGATTAGTTTTCTTATTGGGATGGCTGTTTTAATTTTCTTTGTGTGCTCCTTATGGGTGGTTTTATGTCATCCGTATTTTGTGTGATGTTTTAATTATTTTCAGTGTTGTGCCAAACACTGTATAATTGCATTCATTTATTTTTTTTTTTTTTTACTTTTTGCTTTCTCTATCCTTTCCCTTTCATTAGACCCATGTGCAAAAGAGGAAAGGAATCTTTTTTGTGGTGATGAACAGTGTTTTAGACATGAGAATATAAAACTTTCAGATGTTAAAAGAATAAAAATTCTGCCAAAACAAGCCTCTGGAGAACAGGGCAAGTCTGTAGTAGAAACGTCCAACTTCTTGAGAAGCAACTGGGCTGTCATAGTAAATTTATTAGAAAGAGTATTCGTTTTGGGTACAGTGTGTATGATACCTTTGTATCTCAGAATTAGTATTTGGTGTATTTGTACATTTTGCATTATTACCCAGGGTAATAATGGTCGTCCAGAGGTGGGTTCCACAGTTGTTGCACAGAATGGAGGACCAGAACTTCTGAGCCCTTTATATTCATGTATTGTTTATGGTAATAAGGTTTGCAATTTATTGTTATGCAAGTGATCTTGAATGTAAATTTACTTTGGTCTCAAATATAAAAATGCTATACATCTCATTTTGCAGAAACTCATAAATTGGCTCATTAGCACAGTATTTCCATAATTTGTGATACAGAGAAAGTTTCCTAATTTTATTAATTGAGATATTGAGCTTTTACCGAAAATTTGGGGATTTGAAATGTGTTGGTTTTACTTAACATGTTTAGGCATATACCTGTAGGGATGAACATAAGAAAGCCAAAAGTTAAGAACACTCTTACTTTGTATTTTATGTACTTCGTGTGTTGTATGTAAGGATTCTGTCCATAGCTAAACTATTACTGAGAACTTTAATGTAAGTGGTACATTAATTTTGGTTTTGCGCAAGATGGAAATCTTAAATACTCATTTTGTTCAAAACAGGTGCATGCAAGAATCTGGAATGTCAAATGATACTGAAAATTCCTGTAATTTGGTGCTAAAAGGTGAGAATCACTGGAAATTTTTTCATACGTAATCAGAACATGAAAGTAACCACAAAGATGATCTGTGGCAAAACCTAGGCTTTCTGCTTCGTGCAAGAAAGAGGAACTTGTCAGTTCCTGCAGTATCTTTTTATTGTAACAGCAGTTTGTTTCCTAATGGGTCTAAAATTGATGTCTCTTGAAATGGTACAAACCTGAGTAATACAGGGATCTACTTCTCCATAATACTGGTCTGTTGGTACCACTGGGGGTTTTTTGTTTGTTTGTTTGTTTGTTTTTGTTAGTGGGGTTTTTTTTACTTATCTCTGATACTTTAGGCAAGGAATTCTGATAGCTGAGGTCGTAGTAGGACACTGATTACTGTGATACTGCTTTGGAGTCTGGCTGACATTTATAGTTGGCAGTTCTCTTGTGTTCATCAGCACACAGAAGTTTGTAATTCTTTTTTTTTTTTCCAGGTTGTCCTTTTGGTCTTTTTGTGGATGCTATGCCCATTCCTATGAGACACTGTTTTGTTTTTAAAAGATGCTCTTTTTTTCATAAGAGAAGGTTACTTCTGACTTAAAGTGGTTTTTTCTTATTATTTAAAGCAGAACAGTCCAGCTAGGCAGCATAGGAATCTGATTTGTTTTGTTTTCTGCAGCTTACATACCAGACCTACTTTTCAGGTATATCTGATGTGGAAGTTTCTGTTAGATAGGCTGGAGGAACAAGATTTTGACTTTGAACAGAAGCACCTTATTGACATAGTAGAGAACACACAGAGTGCTGAGACTGGCTTTGAAGGTTCACGGTGATTCCCTTTCTGGTATCAGTTTGTCAGTTTGCTATTAATCTGACATTCTGACATTACGTGTTGATTTCGCTGCAGGCTTGCAAGATGTTTGTGACAGCACCTCTTGTGCTAGTTTTCCACATTAATGATTTATGTTCATCTAGAAAGAGTGGTTTGGGCAGGTGTAATCTCTTGGAGAGAAAGGAGGGACTAGTGACTGTTTGGGGCAGAGAAGGTTTCAGGCTTCAGGGATTAGAAGGCGAAATAAAAGGTAATGAGGTTTTAAGAGCTCAGATACTAAGAAACAGACACAAATTCCCTGAGGAGGGAGGAAGTGCACAGTTAGGCCTCTGGTGATGTAAACAGCCAGAAGGCCCTGTTCCATGCATCCGCAGTACTGAGGTGATAGAAATCAAACCTTGGAGCAAGTCCTGTACTCTTCAGTAACTTCTGCATTTTCTTTGTTGTTTTACTTCATGTTCTAGTGAAGTTTGAGGCTTAAAGTCTTTGGTTCTTTTTGTGGTGCTTAAAATAAAGGTTTCGGTAAGTCCTGTTCCCAGATATGAGAAACTTAGGATCACCTCACACTCCTAGATGCATATGCACATGGTAACTTATGTGTAATATGTTACTTTAAAAAAAGGCCTTCACAGAACAAAAGAAAGTGCCTGGGTTTGGTAATTACTGACTATGCATTATTTAGCATCATTTTATTTAGTAAATAAAATGATGCACTGCTTTGTAAATAAAATAAATTATTGTTTTGGTGTCATGTCTTACATAGTGAGGTCATGGCTGTTTGCCTCAATGGCTTCACCTTCTAAGCAGGGGAGAAAGTACTGCCATTAAAGTATTCTGGATGACATCAATCCTCTTTACTTTTTAAGTGGAAATCTTACATACATTGTCTTTTGCCAGATGTGTCTTGTGCTGGTGATCATACAGAGATCAGTCACTGTAAGACAAATGCCTTTCCAGTATTAATCTGATTCTTTCTTCCTGCATCTGGACAACGCAGTGCAGTTGAACTTTAATTCATGTGAAATTCTTTGTTACGCAGAACTTTTCTGTTGTACATCAGCAGCTGCTTCAGAAGGTTGCAATCAGGTGTTTTATTAATTTCCTGTGGCACCTGCAAAAGGTGCTGAAATTTCCTGACACTGAATTCTTACTGAGTTTACCGTATTCCAGGAATTCGAAGTTTCTCAGAGCATGTCATTGCAGTTAACTTATGCCCTTTTCTAGCAAAGGCTAAGTCTTTTTGCTTAGCAAATTACCACACATATATATCTTTGGCTGGGTTTTAATAAAAAAGCTTAACTGAATTTATTTCTAAAATACTGAATTCAGTATTCTATAAATACAGCCGTTGTACTGTTCTACAGGGACCATTACAGTACATACAGCCTGGATAGAATTTTAATTGCAGATTCAGCTTAATATTTATTTGAAATGGTTCCTGCCTTAAAAGTGAAGTATTTTTCCTTATAAATTTCACACTTAGGAAGTCCTAGGAGTTCTTAAATGTCATTAATATTAAGACGCTGTAATATTTAGCATGGGAAACACATAAAGGAATGTGTTTATACATTTTCAGCTGAAGATATTAAAACCCACAGCTCCTCCAGAGGAAGCAGTCCTTTGGGAGACGTTACTGAGGACTTTAAAGATGGGCAACGAAGTGAACTGGATGAACTTCTGAGGAGTTTTGATGTGAATGAAAAGGTACTGAGAAATAATGCTTTCTCTCCTTAAATAGTTTAAGAAATTATAGTCCACATATTTGGATAATTTCAATTACTAATGCTGTTTTATCAACAAAATTTTTAATTTCCTGTAATAAAAAGAATATTAGCATTTCATAGATTTCTGTGCAATTGACAATGTAATTTTCACCTAACTTGATTTTTTTTGTTGTCGTTACTAATAATTCATCTTCACATTTGAAATGAAACAGGATATTGTTGTATCAGTTGTTAATTCTGTACCACCAACGGTATGAAAGTTACTGCTCCAGTGAACACCTTAGAGTACTACTGGGCACGTGACATTTTTACACAACATACCTAGTATTAAAAGTTGCTGTTAAATGCTTCTCCCCACGCAGTCTCTGGAAAATGGCGTGGCATTGGAAAGCTGGGGAGCTGCACGGCCATCCTGATTGCAAGGGGGATCCTTCTGTGCCTCATTACGTGGGCAGAAGGGCCATTACATTAACAGACTGACTTCCTGGCAGTTCAGCGGGAATGTTAAGCCATTTTCATGCTCACTGACTTCATCTGACCTTTCTACTCTCTCTGTCTGCCTTCTTCTAAATAACAAGTCTAGGTCTTTTAATACTTGCTGAAGTTTTATGGTGTTTACTTCTTTAATAAGGGATTGGAATTTACATCTCTCTGCTGCTCAGACATAGCTGCTGATAGCATTTACTGTTTTCCACTGCTTCAAGAGTGGATAATGGTTTTAACTGGGTAAGTTCAACTTAAAAATCACACGGTTAAAAATTGGTAAGTAATTAAGAAGTTAATCAAACAGCAGAGAATCGTTCTCCTTTTCAAAATCATTATTTAGAAGAATAGAAGCATTTCCTTCAGCAAATGGAATTTGGGCTGCTGACATCTGATTCATAAAGTTAACATTGCCACTTTATTTCCTGACCTCTTAGAGAGACTAAAAGGGTCCGTCAAATAGTACAGTTTGCTGAAGGTGTAGTACTTGTTGCAATATTGCCAGGTCAGTCCCAGCTGGGCTGCTTCATAGTGTTGTCTTTATAAAACCAGTGTCCTACTGTTTGCCTTTCTGTGCTGTGTTGGACACAATTATTATGTGCAAATAATCTCAGCCAAACCTCTGACTTAACCAGACTTAAGCCCCAGAATACGTGCTAAGCCCTAAACCTGTTCTGCATGTGGACAGAAAACGAGCTGTGCTGACTTGGGCAGGGAATGCAATGGCAGAACACTTGTTGCAAGTACTCTGCTGTTTGAGATGATTTTTGTGGTTTGCTTTTTTGATGCCTTTTCCAATCGGTAATCCTGTGAGAAGGACAAAAACTCACCATGCAGAAAGCGCTATAAACATTTGGGGAACTGCTAAAATGAAGTTTGGAAATCTGATGAGAGCACATCTATCTCTAATTCTTTGGCTATCATAAATTTGTGATAGAATGGGAAGTTCCAGTTACTTCCATGAATAATGAACAAAACAAAGTCAGGATTCCATGACTTTGTTTTGTATGAGTCCTTTCAGATTCTTACCCCCAAATATATTTGGCACTATTTTCTCCATACCCTTGGGGATTTTTTAACTGTACAACGTGGTATACAGCTGAGCAAAAGCCTTAAATTCCTCCCTGGTACAGCTTTGAATTTCATCAGACTTGATGGAATGTCTTTTTTGGGTTTCTACACATCTGTCAGGCGCAGTTAAAATTGGGCAGTAAGCCTAAAAATTTCCGGGATTATCAATGGGAGCAGAGAAGTCAAGATGGTCACATCGCGCTTTTTTCCAGTTAACAATCACTGTTGTAAAGATCAAGAGCATAATGGCAATATGTCCCTTTTAAAACATGTTGTAAGAGTAACCCTACAAATTACAGTTTCTACAATCAAGGCTATATTATCACATCGTTCAACCACCACTAACAGTTTGAAGTCTGTAGAGTAAAGCATAACAGGCTTAGTAGTGCTTGGCTGTACCTGAAAATAACTTTAAGATATCTTCACAGGTCAAGTTTGCAGATGGAGTGCCTGATATTAAACAAGAAAAAAAGAGTGAGGCTGAAAAAAGGTATATATAATGTGTCCTTCATGTAACCTGTGTGTTCCCCAGTTACTGTACAAACAAAACATGATGTTTTTACCAAAACACCAGTATTTAATTCAGTTTTTTCTACTGCAAAAGTTAACCCTGTCCTGACCAGAACCAGGACACAGAGTACTTTTCAAAATAATGGAGAAACCTTAGGTAACACAGAAGAGTACTGAGTTTTTTCCAACACCAGTCACAACCTGTGAGAGGTGTGAGGTGTGCCAGAAGTCTGTTAATGGAGAATACTGTGTGTTTTCATTAATCCACTAGAGAGCTCCAAACTCCTCCTCCTGGTAAAATAGTGTTTAAATTTACCTTCTTTATGCTATAAAATAAGTAGATTATGCTGATTAAAATATGTTTGTGCAAGTGATTCTACATTGCTTCACTACTTTAGTTGAAATGCGGCACTGTGTGGGGTTGAAGAAGAGGCCTTCATTTGGAGTCAAACTATTTTCTCTAGTTTCACTCAAAAATGTTACCATTGCAAAGTTTCATGTAGAAGAAAACAGAGTTGCTGTTCTTATTTAGCAAACTCCACTTCTAGTGATGCTGTTAATTAAAAAAATAAATTGACTGCAGAGCTATATAGTTGACAGTCCCTGGCAAAATTGTGTCTAGTTTCATGTCTAGATTAAAAAGAGATCCGAGATTGTTATCTTGAAGGTAAGTTACTATGAAAATCCTGTTATCAGATCTGAGGCTGGCTCACAGGGAAATGTAAAAAAAAAATTTACATGGTAACTTGAAATTTCTGAGTAACTAAATCTGCAGATCTTTTTTCCCTCTGGAAACCAACCCAATGCATTTAAAAATAAAGATCCATCTTGAAGAATTTGGGTTTATTAGATAGAATTTCTTCTTCTCAGCACTTTCATTTCAAATTGTATTGACAACAGCCTGCACTTTAGGAACAGTTTGAATTATCCTGGCTGTGAGAAGTATTAAATAGCTAGAATGTGCCCCTCGTACGGGATAGCAACGCTGCTTCTGTCTCCAGAGGGGCAAGCAGGTTGAATTGTCCTTTGTACTGGACCAGGACTCTTAACTGAAAGGAGGAGGGGAGGAAGATCTCATGAAAGGGGATGATTTTTTTTTTTCCCGTGGCTTTGTTTCCAAATAAGAAAGAGAATACCAAGTATTTGGCTAACAATGTTTTTAGATTATTTTTGAAAACATCACAGTTTAGTAGCTTAATGATCTCAAATGAACATATTTGGGATAGTTAAAGGCAGAACAGTCCTGAACTGGAGTTCCCTTTGAAATCATGTAAATCTTCTGCCCAGCAGAATCGGGTTTTAGAAAAGAAAACAGCTGGCTCTTCAAAGGTAATCTGAAAAGCTTTGTGGTTTACTTCTTTGGCAGATATTACATAAGAGACTATGGTAAAGTAGATGCTTCTTCAGAGATGACAGAAATCATCTCAGTCTTCCTATCAGCATAGTGGAAAAAACCCCCAAAACTCGAAAGTGGTTCACAGGTGCCTTTTCTACTTATTTATTGAATTTCATGTGGTTATGCTTTAAGACAGAACAATCTGAGCTAAGATGATAATCAGATTGGGCCAGGCAATGTAAGTAATGAAAGTCAAGTTGCTGGGACTGCTAGCTATTTAAATTTACAGCAGGTTTTGAAGTGTTGTGTAAATTGTGGAAGAAATTCTCATGTTTTATACACTTAATCCCTCTTTTTAGGCATACAGTACATGAGAGAAGCACCTGTTTACTTAGTTAAAGAATTTTTAATTTTTTTTTAATACTCAACAGTGACTGTAAACACAAAGATCTTGTGAACTGTGAATTGCTATCAGGATCACCAGTGAATGACCCTAAAGTAAATATCTTCAGTGAAGCTACGGTGATGAAATCCTGGACAAATGGTATTGTATGCTGTATGGGTGAACCCTCCAGAATTTATTTTTTCATGTGCTTTATTTACCTATAAAATCTTATGGATAGTCTTCATTTCCTGAAGGTGTTGCCTGGAATTTCAGTTTGCATATATAAAAGCAGAACTGCAGGCTCTCATATGATAGGTTGGTGAGGGGTTTTGGTTTGGTTTTTAGCAGAATTCTATTTGGTAGGGTCAAATAGCAGTCATTCTATCTTGCCATTCATGGTTCTCAGATACTTTAATGGTACAGCAGTGGCTGCATTTTTAGTAGTTTGACACATTATGTTTGAGCCATGTCATCAGCAAATAACTTGTTTTTCTCTGTGGTCAGAGGACATGACTGCAGATCTTCTTGGTTGGTTGTTGTTAACATAACTTGCTAAAGTGATTTACCTGCTTTGCTGAAGGTCAGAACTATGTTGTTTGTGTTGTTTATGTTATGTTTGTGAGGCATTTGCTAGGCTGGATCAAGGAAATCATGTAGATATAATAAATAGCACTTCATGTTCAGTATGTTTCACACCTGGGACAGATACCTCTTCAGTGTCTCTGCCACCAGGGAAATCGTAACGTAATGGAACTGTTGTCACTGCACATAACAAGTCTGACATTTAGTCTTACATAAAGGCATGGTTTATTTGGCATACAAGATGGAGAAAACCAGGAATTGATTACTTATGGATAGGGACTGTATTCTGTTTCTTTGCAGCAGCTGCTTTGGGAATTTATGGTTTTAGAATTATTGATTAATACAGATATTTATAAACATGGATTTCGTGAATTAAGATCAGTGACAGAGATTCTTGCTTAGTTTCAAATTCTACTGCCAGTCTGAGCTTGTAGAATGATTTTATCATCATGTCCTTTAACAATATATTCAGGAAGTGCAAGAAACAGATGCTATAAAAAGCAACTGTGAAATACTTCTTCAGATTCAGTTGTTTGAAACTGCTCGTGTCTTTGATCTTAAAAATGTATACATCTTCTGAAGAGTTCTTCTAAATCTTCTTTCTTAAAATCATTCAAAACAGTTGCCAAAGCAAGAGTTTCTGTGCTAGGACAGGGCAAAACAGCCATTTATTCCCAGAACTGTGCAGGCAGAATTGACTATTTCACTTTAGTACCTGCTTCCCTACAAGTTTGACCTACAGTCAGCAGGGAGAGTACAAACTCTAGAGGGGACCTGGTCAGAAACTCTATGCTTTGGGGATGACAAGAATCTGTAGGAAAGACTTCCGAGATCAAGTTCCAAGTGGTGTTTTTCTGCAGCTAGTGCTTGGCTGTTTTCTCGGTCTGTCTTGTCACTAAATGTATCCAAACCTGAATTTTATCAAATTGCCCACCATCACTGCACAAAGTTTTGCAACTGTGACAGTATGTAACGGTAAATATTTAGGTTTTCTCTAGGTTTCTCCTTCTTATCCTGGGATAGCCCTGTCTGTTTAGAAAGACATGGAGAATAAGAACCATGTACCTAGTGCAAGTCTCTAGTAGAACATTCATTATTTCGTGCTCTTTTGTAACTATAGCTTATCAGAAAGGGCTCAGCACCCTGTCTTTTGAACACCCAGGCCTTTGGAGGGGCCGGATGGGAACCCTAGAAAGCAAGGCTTTCAGAAGCTCTTATTTCTCTTTAGATATGGAGTTGAAAGTTTGAACTTTTATCTTCCATTAACGTTATTCATTTTTCAAAGAAAGAAATCTGTTATTCAATAATAATAATTAAAGTTACAAAACCAAGTTTCATGGTCAAGAAACCAGTAATTTATATTGGGCTTAGGCTTGCTACTGCTCTGCTTAAGACATAAGAATATGAAAGGTTTTCTTTCAATTCTGAAAAAAAACCAGTTTGAATTTATGGTTAGTGATGTTGGAACACAAAGATTACTCATAAAGTGGGTGGGTTATTTTTCCTTTTGAAATTTAAACTTCTGGATATTTTTATTCCGTTTCTTTTCTTATCTCTGTAAGTTAGAGACTGAGAACCTTGGATAAGTTTTTAAATTAAATGTGCTTACTCTTGAAGTGTGTGTAAAGTCTCACTTTTAGGATAATTAAGAAAACTGTAACTTAAATTACTGGCTTTAGACTGTATTAATCAAATTTCCATTAATCATTGCTGTGACTTGAAGGAACTAACTATATAAATCTAAAGGAAAATATGATAAAATTGGAGTGGTTTTGGTATGATTCGTTTTTCTTATGTGATCCATTTATTGCCCTCATCCTAATTTTTAGGTTACAAACCCTCAGAAAAAAGCCCTTTACAGCCATTGAAGAATTACGGAGATTTTGAGCCATGGAGGATGGAAAAAAATGCACCTGTGAGTTATTAAATCTTTGATTTTTGATCTTTTGGCACTAAATTTCTTATGAATATTCAGACAGTTCTCCATATATCGAGTCAGAAATTATGAATCCATGTAAGTTTGTTTCTACACCTTTAAAGATATTGTCACTGAGTAAATACAGTTTCTGAGAACAAAATCAGTGATGATGGGACAGCTTTTCACTTTCTTGATTTTTGCTTTCAGCTTAAGCAAAATTTAAAAATGCTTATTGCTTTGTTGTTTTTTGTAGAACTGAAAAACAGACAAGGTTTCACATGTTTAAGGCAGCCTGCTTTATCCATCATGCTGGGCACTGAGAAAGGGTAAAGGAAATTGATGCCCCAGAATTCTCAGACCACTACTCAGGGCTGTGCAGGAGTTCATCACCTTTCTCTTTCTTCCTCCCCTCTACTCACTGTCCATCTCGTTTAGCAGTTCTTGCATTCTCCTTGTCTGTGGTCTTCAAGCAGGCTTTTGTTGTGTTAGACACTAACACGACATGACAAGAGATTGATCTTTGTCCCCTTTGAAATGCTGCAAGGACAATATAGAGATGAGGATTGTTTCAGAGGTTTAATCATAGATCCCATATTTTTTGCTTTTCTTTATAATTTGTAGTCAAATTGAAATTCTCAAAAAAAAAAAGAGCGTGCTTGCTTTCAAAAAGTACTACTTGTTTGGTCTCTTCAGCTTGTTGCAATTTTATTTTATTTCAGGCTTCTCATTCGGTCCAGCAGATCCTCGATGCACTTGACTTGCCCCGTAAATACTGCAGATACTATTTCATGACTTCACGTGGGTGTACAAGAGCAAAGTGTCGGTTCTGTCATGTTCCTGAACAAGGGGATGAAAAGGTAACAAGGTTTATTGAAGTTAGGAGCAGGTTGTAAGTGTGAACACTTTAAATGCAAAACATCATCTCTTTTGTTTATTTACATGTGGAAAGGAAGTGAACATCAGAGATTGATGGATGAAAAAAATGTCCAGAAAATCTTTCTCTCAAGGTCTCTTAGGCTGTTTTTTTAAAGCATGGTACAGTTTTGAACTAGCAGACTTTTTAGAACAGGCATCAGCAAAAGAGCAAGAATTAGGCTGTGCAAATATATAGTAGAATGCACAGATTCTGAGACATTTCTATCCTGAGCATCAGAGACTTTGTATGTCTTGTTAAAGTCAAAAGCTGTCTATGGTATGTGACTTCCTGCATGTTTTGTGCAGTATGGGCAGGTTTGTTTAAAGATGCTGTAATCTCCTTAAATGGAGCGGCAATTCACATAATATTTGCAAGCAAAAATAGTTTTCCAGTGATGGGCAAAGTAGATGTGTTTTCAAACCATTTAACAGAGACAATGTGAGTCTAATACTTCCAAGAACTGTGCAAGGCAAGCTAATTGTGCAGTCATGTCATAAGATTTTCGAATTGGCTGTATGAAACCAAGATTCAGATGGTTTTGTAAGTCACTTGGAAGCAAACAAAAATGTCAAAACAAATAAACAAAGAAAAATGCCTAAACTTGTCCTCATCAGATCTTACAAGATATATTTCTTATCTACCATCTTGGTATGAGTGCAGTTTTATCATTAGTGTCAGTAAGACATTTCAGAATCAAAATGTAAAAAATAATTTGTAGTGAACCTGTTAGACGTAATTTCTAAAAAAAAAAAGTAACGTGTCAGAATTTTTAAAATACATCAGTGTAATTCAGTTTTATTTTTCTTGATGTTTTCTGTATTCCTTTCTATATCTGGAAGAAAGCCGCTTTACTTTTTTTTGCTAGTGCTTTGTAAACCCTTTGAAAATTTATATTGCATCTTAAAAATAGTAAGATAATTTGAGAGTAATTTTGTATGAGACAGCTTCCCTTTTCCTCAGTTGTGAAGTATCTTTGGCAGGCTGTAGTAAATATTAGTAATTTTCAGCTAGTTTATATGAATTATTGTGGTCTGTAATGCTTCATTATATACAAGCACCTTAAAGAATTATTTGCCTGAAACTATTAAAAATTTGATTTTACTGGTGATGCAGCAGTCCAGCACACTTGTACTGTTTTGCCCACCAAACCCTGCCAGACTTTATTGGTAGTTTGAAAGTATACTCTGAGGTTTGTTTGTTTGTTTGTTTGCATATTTATTTATAAATGTAGACCTATCCATTTCAAAATGGTAATAGGCCAAGCACCTCATGGTGGCACCAAAGTACATCAATGGAAAACAGGTAAAGAAATAACAAAGTCATCAAGTCATATACGGGAGAAATACCTCTCTCCAGGAACTGCTATGCAGACTGGTAGTCCACTTGCTTATTGCTTTGTTTCCAGTGATGATTTTTGCTGGAATTTTTGAAGAGAAGTACCTTTCTCCATAATGGATATTCTTTCCTTTTCATTAGGTAAATGGCTGATGCTTTAAGGCATAACTTCCTAGTATTTAACACTTTGTGATTGATCACACAGCACAGCAGTGATTTAATTTATAAAAACATCATACATTTTGAAAATCAGCATACTCTTGCTCAGCAAGTTGTACAAGTTACTGTTTTTGGATTTGGGTTTTTTTTAACATGCCTTTAATTTCAGACAGTGAAATCTGTTTTGTACTAGGCAAAGTAAACAAAACTATTAAGACTGTTTTAAATACTCCCTGAAGTATTTAAAGGGAGGGCACATCTTAACAGCACGTATCAGTGTCTGATGGAGAGAGAGTAAAGAAGATGAAGCTGGACTCTTCTCAGTGGTGCACAGTGAAAGGGCAAGAGACAGTGGGCATAATACAGTAAATTGTTTTGCTCAAATGGCACTTCAGAGTGTAGCACAGATAATATTTGCACAGTTAAATAAGTGGTTTGAAAACATGTCTTTATGCAAGCTGCAGTTCTCTGATTTTGTTTTAGCTTTGTGCACCTTACTCATTTATTTTGACTTTATTTAGTATCCACTAAGGAAATTATTACTTTTTATGGCTTCATACCTTCTTTTTCTTTGATCATATGAACCTCTAACCAGAAGCAAACAGAATATAGAATAGCAAGGTTTCTGTCTTCATTAGTTCTGTCTTGCAACTTCAGGGCCTTGAGTACATACTTCCATTGTGGTGGGGGTTCGGTTTTGGCTTTTTAATCTGGATTCCTAAAGAAATTAGACTTTACAGTGTCCTGTTACTGTCTCAAACAGCCTTTAAATGACTTTCGAACTTGTTGGTCAGTCTCAGCCACATTTAATAGGAGCGTGCATCTGCAAGATTACACAGGGTTCATACACAGAATTGCCTGTAAAAGGATCTTGGGTTTGATCTCACTGAGCAAAAGGCTGCAGCACGAGGTTGTCTCCCTTATTAAACGTCATAGTGTACACTGGCTGGAAGATGGTGAAGGAGTTTGTAAATTCCTGTGCTTTGCTGGACAACTGGTTTCTTGTGTAAGATATGCAATCCCTTATTATGGTTTTTTATTAAATTGTCATGTTGAACAAGTCATGGAATCAACTGATAGATGACAGAAGAGTGGGATTTATACTACCTTTTGAAAATAGGAAGAGAATAGGAATACCTTCATTCAAAATCTATTACAGTTAACTCAAAATTTAGAGATTCTCAGATTTTTACATGGTCTATAGGTGCAATTATGTCTTTTAAAACTGAAACAGCTAAATCAACTGAAGCCTTCTAGAAGCTGTAAAGGAATAGCACATTTAGTTTCTTTTACTAATGTGATACAATATGTCCCATGATTAAATACTACTGCAAGTGGATTTTCCAGTCAGTCCAAGGAAGAAGAAAAGCAGATTCCAAAAGAAAGCAAACTAATTTCTGTACTATAAGCATGTGTGAAAGTTTGTTTTGGAAATGCCCTCAGCCACCTGGGATTTTAGATTTGGATTAAATAAGTTAACCATTGTCAGGTCACACTTCACAGATATTAATGATCAAAAATTTGACATGATTTTCTGAAAGTATCTTGGACTATAGTTCAATAACATTATGATACTGTTTCAGAGTAAAAACAGTAATATTTATATTTAACATACTTAGATATAGAGGTTTCGTGTTCTTGGGCTTGATGATCTGAACAGGTTAATGGTTTTGGATAAAGAAAGATGTCTTGGCCACAAGCCGGTATTTTTAGCTTCGATGATAATTCATTTGCTGTGTGACAAACTCCATGAGCAGATCCTGTGTAATTTTTAAATTGCATGTAAAAACAAACCTGACTCAATTTTCTAATAACATGACTACTAATTTAGGGCATTCTCTGTCTTTTGATTTTTAATTATTTCACAAAATAGTATTACATATGGCCTATTTACATTGTTGTGCAGAAAGACTGTAATGTTCCAGAAGTGACAAAGGATATCTGAAAGGGAGGGTGGCTTTTTTCCCTAACTTGGAATTCTGAGATTTAAACACAGTAGTCTTTTTTTCTTCATCTGCAGAGATAGAGCAAAGTGTGTAAGTATCACAAAACTGGCAGATTAAGATGTTAAGACAAGAATGTTCCAATACCAAATAACACATGTGGAGGTTTGGGGTTTTTTTATTAAGTGGGTG
Organism: Pseudotriccus pelzelni; assembly: GCA_035584735.1. NCBI lineage: Eukaryota > Metazoa > Chordata > Aves > Passeriformes > Tyrannidae > Pseudotriccus > Pseudotriccus pelzelni. The sequence goes on along the minus strand of JAWMRA010000078.1, from coordinate 40,917,178 downwards.
TGGGGTGAAATAGTTCATTAAATGAAGTTAGTGAGCTTTTGTTCTATGTCCTTATAAGTTATTTTTTGTGATAATGAGTGTTATCGTCTTCATATCTGGATGATTTTTTGGCTCCTTAGTTGGTATGTTCCATGTAATTTTTTCTTACCACATTTCTCTTTAACCGTTTTGCTTCCCTTTCTCTGTTTACAGTCTGCCACATTAATACTAATCTTGAAGTAACTGCATTTTCAGTGTAAAGCTCATTTCTTAATAGAAGTCGTGTTTGTGGGTAGTTCTTTTTTTTGGCGTAAATTGAGGTAACATTTCACTATAGGTTTCTTTTGCCTTTTTTTTTTTTTTTCTTGGTGTTCCTAGATTTGCATGGCAATTCTTAGGACATACATTAATATCAACGAACCAGGCCTCCTAAAACGTGCAGGTATGGTATAGTAGTAGCTGTTGGTATATCTTTGATACTTAGCTTATTTAAAGCAGATAAAATAGGTTGTCAAGAGAGAAATGGTTACCACTTCGACAGTGAATAAGAAGTTCCTATTTTAAATGAATATGTTCAACCCATGCATTTTCATGTTTAAATTTCCCAGTGAGGCTAGGAATTTCAATACAGTTATCTCTGTTAGCAACTTACTTCCACAGAAAATGATCTTAGCCTGACTATAACTCGATTTGAGAGTAGAAATGTATAACTGGGGCAGGAGGGAGGTTTAACAGAACCCAAATTTTGTTAAGGTGCTTTTGAACACCCTGGCCAAACATCACAAACTGAAAAACTTTAGAATGAAGCTCTTGAAATGAAGTGTTGCTATTGCATCCAAACAGCTTTAGTTTAGTCCTTACATATTACCATATATGCAAGCAATTATGATTAACTCATTTTCCATCTGAGCTTTTGAGTTCAGTCAGAAAGGGCTTTGTTTTGGTTTGGGTTTTGTTCACTCTGGACAGTGATTCTTGAGCAGTCTTAAGTTTTTGAGAGCTTCTCAGAGTGTGGCAGAATGTGAACAGAGGACTCAGTTGCACTCTGTGCTGTATTGTTCCCGGGTTAAAATACTGGGTGTTTCCGCGTGGGCAACACTGTACTAGCAAGCTATGGTACGTGTCTGTCAAGGAAAGCTAGCTATGCAACAGGTTATGAAACCATCCACCATAACACTGCACTTCACTTTCTAGAGCTTCATGTCTGGAAAGGCCTTACTACCTTGATGCACATACTAAATCTGACCTGCTTTTTTGCATTTTTCTTGTGCTGCATCAAATCAGCTAAGCATTCTTGAAATCTACCGGGCTTACAGTGCTCAGCTCAATGATATCAGGTATTTCAGAATAGTCTGGGTCTACTCAGGTTAACACTGTATTCAAACTGGATCCTTTCACACATTTTTCTCTATATCCCTGTCCCATAATATCTTGGATAATTAAGGGGTGTTACACTGTATTTAAAATGTAAAATGCTTAAATAGTTAGCATCAGTTACCCCAAAGTGAAATTAATTTAATTGCTTTTTCAGTTCAGATATTTGCGCGGTATTACAGAGCAGTTCTTCCTGGTGTGGATTTTGCTTCTCCAGTGTTGAATGATCTTCTTATTTCTCTGCTCAAGAACTGTTTGTTGCAGGAAGTATTTTGGATATTGAATGTAACTGTAGAAATAAAGACACTGGTAGGTGACTTTGGAATATTTTTAAATCTTTGTTCCATAGTTTCTCCAAACTCCAAGTTTGAGTATTATGCCAGTTTTATTAATAAGTTTGGGTTTACTCTGGTACTCCAGTCTTGGGTGAGGGGAGCAATTCAAAAGTTCTCATTATAAAATCTCTCAGCTTTGTTACTGAACAGCAAAACTGATTGTGCCTTTTTTTTTCTTGTCTAAATTAGCCAACTAAAGATATTCTTCTGAAAGTTTTTGAGCAAGTGGCTTCTTTGAATTTAAGAGATGCTGTGCCTGCATTAATCCGTACCTTTTGTAAGGTATGAGTTTGTGCTACTGCTGCTTGTTGGAATTTCTGAAATACTTTCCCTGTTTTAAAACTCAAACATATTACTTTAAAAAAATAGTACTGAAATAATATTAAAAGTGTTATTGTGAGTAGCTGAATTTGTTGTACAGGTTTTTATTTAATCCATTTTTTTTTGACTAAGATTCACTGTGACATGTTTTTCCCAATGTCTGAAAATATGTTAAGTGATCACAATTTTTGTATGCTTACTTTTCTTACTCTTTTTGATATTACAGCTCACTGATGCTGGTATGTGCCTTGAGTTAGACCATTTTGACTATATTATTAAGTTACTTCACCAATTGCAAGTTTCCAGTTGGGAAATAAGTGTTGTTTTGAACATAAAATCCAGGTATGTCTTGAAGGAACCGTTTTTCTAATTATCTCCGTCTAGTTCCTTCTTCAGATTCTATTTTTATGAATTTATGTAAAATCTTTAAAAGATGTTTTGAATTAAAATACTGTCGTATCATGCGTAATTGTATTTAAAGTGATGGCAGTCTACTGTGCTTCAAAGATCAAGGATTGTTAAGTCAAAACTTAGATTCTGACCACAGTTATTAGTTTTTTCCATATCAACCATCAGTGTACTGCTCCCTACTGTGCTACAGGTGTATATAACTAGTCAAATTCGAAACGTCATGGTTTAAATATATCATTTATGCCCACATAACCAAACAGTGCTTAAAAAATAACTCTTCTAGACAATACGAGGATTAGTTACAATCTGAAGTAGTTTTCTAGTTTTCTTTATGGTGTGACTAGATAAACGCTTGTGCCAACACTGCTAGGGAGGAGGATCATTTTTAAGTACTGCTGGATTATGCTGGGCAAAATGTCAAATCTGTTCCAAAACTGTTGATACCTCCCCATCACTTGAACAAGATTGTGGTCCTTTTTCTTTTTTGTATCATCTGCATCATACACTCACACGGAAGCTGAGAAACTAAATTTGTGATTCATAAACATACCTTTGATTCTTAGAGGAAACCAAATATGCAGCATCTGCCGTCTGAAAACAAGCCACCACTGTTCCAGCTGAAATTATTTGCTGCTTTTGCGTACTTTTCCCATTGAGTACTTTCAGACATGGATCTCTGTGTTTTACCTATGCAATTTACCACAAATGCTGAAGGTGACTTTAATCACTTTTTGTATCGGGAATATGATCCACAAAGTAATGACTTCTTCCAGGTTGCCTCAGCATGTGTGTGAGTTCAGCTGAGGGTGAGAAATGGTCTGTATCCATGAAGACTGAGCACCTGTGCTGCTTCAGTTACATGTGTTAGCACATTCTGGTGTAGGTTACGCATCTCTGTGTGGTGGCATCGCACGGGGTAGATGTGTCCATCGTTTCAGTGGCAGCATCAGAATAAAGCGTTGTGCCCCTAGGTATTTGGAGGTGTCATTGCACTTGTCATTTTATGTCAGGAATACATACAATACAGTTCTGTGTTTACTTATTGGATTTGCAAGTCTCATTTGTACCTTTTCAGTTACATTTCAACTGAGACAAGGGAATATATTCTGTGAAACTAGCTCTGCTCAGTTATTTGTTTAATACATTTACTGACTTCCCTTGGCAAGATTGTGAGTGTTTTCAGTGTACAGTTTGCATAATGTGAAGTAAATAGAATCAAAAATCAGATCAGTTTGTTGTTCATATATTGTCTTTCGTTGTTTACCTTCTTCTAGTGCATAGTTTAGTTCAATAGGGTGTGTTAAAATTAAGTATTAATATTTTTTTCACATGGAAGATTTAAGGAAAGATGCAATTTTGAAAAGAACTGGCTTTTTGACTTCAACTTGGCAGCGGATGAAATTCAGGTACAGTATGTGCATTCTTCAAACCTGTTAGAATACTTAAACTATGCCTTCTTTTAAACTTACAAGAAATAGCAATTTCTACACCTTTCCAAATTAGTGGGCTTTATTATTGAGTATATTGAGCTTATGATCAAATGCTTTTATGCAAAGCCATGATGGGAAGGCTTAACGTGCAAGGGAAAATTGTCTTTGGCTTTTCTGTGATGTCAGTATTTTAATTGACATACCTGTAGTTTGTATCTTGGTTTTGCATCTAGTTCAAAGATTTTATAACTTTAAGCAATTTCCTGTGCCTTACATTTGTTGTGCTCGTAGTTGGTAGTGGTACATCATTCCTCACCAAAAATTTGTTTATATTATTTAGCAGATAGAATTCACATCTAACATAAAAAGACAGAATTGTAAAAGGCTGCAATTGACAACACTAAGCAGAAATTTTAAAGAATAAGAAAATATTATAAAACATTCTTTAGTTGGACACTTGGGTTTTTCATATTCAAGGTCAGATTACTCATTATGCTCAATTATAGTTTACATCAGACATAGTGCTCAGATCCAGACACTGAAATATGAGGAGGGAAGAACTTTTTTTTACTCCTTTAACACCAAAGTTACCAAGTGATCTGGCAAGCAAACGACTTACTCATACAGCAAATAACCATAAATCCGGTGTGCATCATGTAAGAAAAAAAAGGATAGTAAATACTGGATGAGTGCCGGTTCTTAAATAGGATGCATAAGTTATGAACTTCCCCAGTTGGGGTCATGACATGAAAAAAGGAAATTATATTTCCTGAGGGACAGAAGTAATTAGCAGTCCATGCAAGTTAGGCAACATATAACTGTGCCATATGAACACAAAGGTTCTTTGCAGTAGCATTTCATCTCCATCTTTTTTCTACTTTAAGTCTATCCCAGGTGTATCTCTCAAATTTCGATATATTTTCTGTTTGGTGTTCTGGAAGCAGGTTTGCTTATCTTTATCCCTTGCCCTCTTCACAGCATTGCAAGGAAAAAAGGGATTGGACCAAGCTGGGAACTTTGTATCTTAATGCAAAAACTGGATGTGAATGTTTTGAGGATTTTCAGAAATTATTTTTATCTATTGCTGAAATACTAACCAAAGATTCTGAGTCAGACAGACCAGAAGTTCCTTTCTGTGATTTTGCTGATGCAGGTAAAATTAAGATACAATAAATGCTTTTTGTTTATCCCTATTCTTTGTGGAGTTTTAAAAGAGATACAAAATTATTTTGTACAGTTTTATGATTATTAGTTAATTTTATGTTACAGTGTTCAGAATTTCTTGAGTTGCAAATGCAATCAGCTGTAATGTTCAATAGAAGCCATTTTCTACTACAAATAAAATCCGTAATGTTTACACTTAAAAGAAAATTCTGAAGGAGGAACACTTGAGCTTTGTGAAATCGAGAACCCAAAATTTGTGGTCTTTTAATAAGAATGACCTATACTCGTGACAAAGGCAAATGTATCTAAGTATTGTCATGAATAAACTTTGGAGTTGTCAGTATATATATAGTCATGTATTTTAAAACACCTTGAACAGGGTTGCATCATATACATAATTTATACTGGTTTTTTCCTTAGTAATTTGGATTTTTAGAATTATTCTCTAAAGAACCAAGAGCTTCTCCAAGGGCTGGGTCCGCAAAACACCTTCTAGTTGCTCCTTTCTTCCCTATGCCCCTTCACTTGCATATCTGTGTCATTCTTCCTGATAAGCTCCCAAATCACTGAGGCTCAGTGAAGCGTCAGTGGGATATTTAAGCATTTTATAAGGGATGACTCAGATACTTTTCACCCTGTATTAACTACTAAAACAGGATGAATATTTATTCCAGAGATGTGACATGACCTTTCTGACCATAGACTTTTATGTTACTAAACAGCAATCGCAGCGTCCCGTTGTGACAGAGAGAGAATATTTTGGTAGCGCTTGGAACTCAGTCTGTCTTCCCTAGAGCAGTGGTCTCCAAACTGATAGGCACCTCCATCAGTAAAAGATTTTTGAACACTCGCCCCCAATTTTTTTATTTATAAATTATATACGTGTACTACTGCACTGATATATTAAATGCATTAGAAAGCATACACAAAAATAGAAATTGCAAATACAAGACAAATATTAAATAAACACTACATTTTAAAATATTTTTATTTTCTAATGGTACAAAAAATATTCCCACAGCTGAATGAGTTGACACCAAAGAGGTTGTACAATATGTTTGGAAAAACTTGAAATTACTCAGTTCTGCAATTACCAAAATTTCTTCATGTAAAGCTTCCTTTACAAATAATGATGTTACTAAATTATGCCATTATATGTCCAAGCATTTTATAGATTACTTAAACTGCTATGAAATACTGTCTGAATAAACTATAGTTACTTACTCTACTTCCAATGTTAAGACTTAAGAAGTTACTGCTTTTAATGGCAAATATTTCAGAAAATGGATTTGATTTTTTCACAATGACTGTGTTTTTCAAGCGTTTAATTTCTTTTAAACTGCATTTATATGTAAAATACCAAAAAAAAATGCTTTTTGTTTTCTTCCCAGTAATGAAAAATTCACAGTCTAATGAAGAAGACAGACTTTTCATTGGGAAGACTGGAATAAGCGTAATGTATTCTTATCACAGAGTAATGCAGTGGACAAAGGTATACTTGGACTTTGGGAACCTGACTTGAAGGAAAAAAGTAGTAATTTCTCTTCTAGATGTTAAACTGTGTTTCTCTAGTTGAATGGCTCCACCTGCCTCCTCCCCTTCTTAGTGCTTCTTAATTGTCCAGCTGGATTAAAGCATCTTGTGAGCAGTGAGCTTCTGTGGAGCCCATCGTAACTTTGTCTTGCAGCCTAGGAATTTGATTTTTCAGGTTCAGCTTGTGCTTTTTCTGAGCTGAAGTTGAATCTGAATTAGGACACCAGTCTTCCTGATGTTCTAGGGTGAGATGCTGATGGGATTGTTTCCCAGAAATGTCTGTTTCTTCTATCTGGCAATAATGCTGCATTTTGAGACCTCCCAACTCAAGTGATATTTAGAGAAGTTTTGGCAGTTTCCTGCACTGCTGCTTCTGCATCTGACCTCAAATAGAATTGGTAAGGCCAGAAAGAGAAAAGCAGCACAGCAAGACTGCTGCTGCTCTTGGTGAACTGCTTGTTCCTCAGAACACCACTGGAAGTGCTTTTCTTTGATGGAATCTAAGTTTCTAAATTCTTCAAATCTTGCAAAACTTGGACATCACGAAGAAATACCCTTTGCAATGCTTTCTTTGATGTCAGATATTATAAAGGGCCAGGGCTGAGAGACCAGACTTTCGACTGGCTGTTTTACACTCCTTAGGCCTCATGCAGTATTGGTCATAATTTCACTGTAGCAAGATCTGCTTCAATGTTAAATTCATCTTTTTCTTCCTGAAAGGAAGCAGTGTATACCAGACTGGATTTCCTATACAATGTAACATGACAAGTGGCAGCGTAAGAAATAATATAAACCACCAGTGATTTTGGAGTGTATTTTGTTCAATGATCAAATTCTGAACTTGGGCCTGATCCGTTCACATAGTTATGCTGTACTGGGATGTTCCTCATCCCATACAAGATGATTTCTAGCATGAATTATTATGAACAAAAGGAAGTGCTCTCGTTGTCTTCTTCCTCTTGTCTCTTGACGTTTTGGGTTGGGTTTTTTGGTGAATTACCATCAAGGAACCCGTTTTGCTTTGCCTCAAGGAATTGAATTGTCTTTTATGCTATTGGTCAAGCCAAGTCCCAGGAGGCATTTGATAGAGGTGCTTAGTCTAGAAGCATTACACATGTTCTGATGAATCATTAATTTTGCAGCATCAGCTTGTAGAGTTGAATTTAACAGGTCCCTGTCAAGCTACAGCACAGTGTGGTACTGTGTAAGAGTAAAGGGAAGGAGAGAGGGTCTTTTACATTAGCACTTATGTAATACTGCGCTAGAACTTTTTTAGGTAATTTTGTTCCACAAAACTTAGCAGTTGGTTAAGATAGTCCTAACCATAGAAGCGGTGATCTAAATTTTTGGCATTGAAGAGTGGTAGTGCTCGCATACCCATTGAAGAATTTAGTTGGGCTTGAGTTTTGGCTGTCTTCTTCAGCATATAGTGTTTGTATGCCTTTGCACATTTTAGCTGTTTTCCAGATCCTTCTTAAGGGTGATCCTGATACTTGGATTGCATAACCCCTAATATTCCAAGGAGATTCATCTTCCTGTCCTAATTTCAGAGGTGCAAGTTGTCAGAAGTATGTGTAGTGTTTTTCTTGTACAACATGAGTTACCAAAAGTACATGCTTCTTTCAATACTATGACTTTTTTCATGTCTAGAGCCAAAGATCATTATTTCTTTGAGAATGTTGTGTTAGGTATCAAACCCACTTTTCAGCAGACTGCTGACCAAGATCCTCAAATAGCCTTATAGACAACCTGTGCTGACCATATAGGAATGTGAATGAGGCTCTGCTCTGAATGATTTTTATTAGAACTGGCAGGTTGCAAACTGATCTCTACTTTGGGGATCTATCGTTTCTGCCTCTCTCCAACCAGTTTTACTCCCTTATATATATATCAGATAAATCTCTAATCCTGTGGTTAGGGGCTAGTATCTGCTTGGTACTGTGCCTTTTGTCCAAAACATGGTCCAGAAACTCAAATAGTGATGGATTTGCTCTTCCTGCTCTGCCTGCACTAATGTTGGCTTTAGGACATGCCTTATGTCATTTTATGAATATACTGGACTGTCTGAAACTCTAGATATGCTTTTCAGATGACTTTTCTTTCGTGAACATCAAACCCCTTTATTGCATAGCTTTGATGATTGGTGGCTGTCAGGGGGGCAATATGTACGCTCCTTGGTCCTGAAGAGAATATTCTTTGTAGGAGGTAAGGAAAGTTCATAAAACAGATGTACTTCAAAAAAACGTGCAGATTTGAAACATGAGTATGTCTTCATGGAGGTAGCTCTTAAGCAACACTAGACTGCTTTCTGGATATATACTTGTAGAGAATCATGTAACATTAATGCTCCTTTGGCAGTTACTTCACCCACTTCTTATTTCATCTATTTCCTATCTTGCAGGACTTTGCTATCGTTTAGTTTTTTCCAGCTTTTTAATATTGCAGAGGCTTGGTCAGAGTTCTAGTCCAATTAAGGTTCTCGTTCCACAACCGGATTTTGAGTGCTCTTACTTTATAGATAATTTCTCTGCTTATAGCTGCATGCTTTCCATCTTTCTATAAAGAAGACTTCTCAGTGGCCCCTCCTTTTGCCAGAAGGGTGGAATAGATGCAGTTCCTGCTATATTTTGTCTCTGATTTGCACTTAGATTTTCAAGTTTCTATTTTGCTTTCATGTGAGTCTTTCTGGTGTGTAAGTTTCCCCTTCAGCTGCATACATGTACAGTTGAATGGGTTCTTCACACTTTAAATGCTAACTGCAGTGATACTTTAGTACTCTTTATGGGTTATGCTGAGATAAACAACTGCAGGTACCTGTAGGGCTTCAAAAGTCTCCAGTTTTGAGCACATGCCGGTCTACAGCATGTATGTACATATGCATAAAGCATTTTCAAATCGTGAGCTTCTTAAAAAGTGTGTTTCATTTTCTGTCAGCTTCTCTGTTCTCCTGCACTTCCCTTTCCCTCCACCTCCATGACCCTTACTCTGCCACCACAATGCATGCTCACACAAAACCGCAGTTTTTAATAAGCTGCTTCCTCATTGATGCACCCACTAAACAAGAGCTGACACGCATCTAGTTTGGAGCTTGATCCATGTTGTTTGACTAACAAGGTGCGGCCAGACAGGACAAATACTGAATTCTGCTTGGCCTTGCCTTGCTGGCAACATTATTTTGGTATTCCACCTTGACTTAATCATCATCTATTTTAGATTGGTCAATTGTTAATTATCTTTGAGACTGCTACCTTTCTTCCGGTTTTGACTGAAAAGGACAACCAAAAAGTTAAGATGAAGCTTCTCCAGGAAACTAGTCTAAATACCAGCCTGGAATCTTGGCAATCAGCCAAGTTGTTGGTTGTTACACCGTTGGCCAGATAGGCCCAACTTTTTCCAGTTATTGTCCTGCTGCATACAATTATCAGTGTTTGCTTTGGCTTATGCTTGAGTAATTATTTCAATTTAACAATTACAGCTCTACTGCAAAAAGAAAACTCTCTGTATGATCTTTTTAGAATTTTGCAGATTGCGAAGTGCTGAAGTAAAAATATTAGTTAACTAAGCAAGTACAAATTAATTACAAAGTATATTAAAAATACTGTGTAGGGACATGATATAATAGAAATAACATTATGGGGAATAGTGTGCTGGGAACTCTTCAACGAGGGGTTAGTCAAGATTTTTTGCCTACATAGTAAAAAAACCAAATCCCTTCTTTAGAAGTTTGGCTAGACTTCCCCCCTGACTCAGTTTGGGTAACTGAACTGATGCCTATAAACCTATACCACTAAATTAAATCTGCTGTATTGTGTGTAAATACACTTCTTTTTCACTGACAACACCGCTGCCTTCTCTGACCTTCCCCCTTTCCCTTCTCCCTCTTACACTAGGGAAGGAGGGTTTTGGATAAACTGCATGAGCTACAGATACATTTTACATTCTTGAAAGGACTTATAGGTGCAGGGAGGTCAGCATCAAGATGTCAGATTGTTAATAAAGCTGCAGAAATCTTTCTTAATTGTGGAAGTTTGGATGGAGCAACAAGGGTACTGAGAGGTAAGCTTTTGACTTAAATTTGAAATGTTCCCTTCTATGACAAATTTCAGAGAAAAGATACAAGCTGGTCTGTGTTACTAAAGTTAATAATACTGGGACAACAAAAGCAAATGTGATCCATCTTACTGGTTAGTAGTATTCTTTGTATGTATAAGAAATAATATAATACATAATATTTTTCAGAAAAGTTTTCGCAGTAGTCCGGTATCAACACCGTTCTACTCAGAAGTCTGCTCTAATGAGGGAGGAGTGTAGCTTGGAAAATGACCCTGTCCCACATAGACATTCAGTGTCAAAAAATTTCAGGCTTGGGTCAATACAGTGTTTCTTTATGCCTATCAGTATCTCCATTTAATATAGTTGCTTTAGAATAGTAGTGTATTTCTGCAGTTAAATCATATATTATTTCTGCCTTTTTGGAATTCTGCTGAAAGGAGAAGAAACTCAGAAGTATAAAGAATAGAATGTGCTCTGTAAATTAACATTAGGATCTAAAATTTGCTCCTCAGTTTTATAGATGTTCATAGATATTTACATATTTATATATGCCACTGACAGTCCATTTTACTTCTGTGATATTTAACAATATTTTACAATATAAAGGTTCAGAGAATCCATCAGAGGAGCATTTGTCGTAAGGAATGAATCGTTAATAACTAGAACTGCATTTTCTGTGCAGATCTGAAGTGTGTGTTGTGCTGCCGTTGACAGTATATTCTTAATGGCCAAGAATCTCAGCACCCGGCAGTCTCAGTTCATAGAAATAACACTGCGCTGTTGTTTGCCACAGAGTCAGAGTGGACCACAAATACACCGTTGTGGCCTTGTGATGAAATGGACATCCTCAATCGACACAATCTGTTACATACCCTAGTGCACAAATACTTGAGTAAGAGTTTGTACAGGCAGGCATTTGAAGTTCTGCAGAACTTCCCAGGTTTGCAAAAACATTCTGGTAAGTAAAGAAAAAGGTACTGTGTTAAGACTTAAAAATTTAACAGGTGATTCTGTGCTGTTCTTTCTCTGTTTTCCAGCTAAAATTTATTGAAGAAGATGGTTTTAGACAAGCCTCGGTTTTTTTCCGAAGTGATGTGTCAGTTTAAATTCGTGTTATACTCTGCAGCTCTTGCCACACACTCTGACGAACACACACAGTGTTTATACACCTGTCCTCTTTTTCCAATTGACTCAATTAGACAGGGCAACAGGAAAGACCCGTTAAATTTTTAAGGATCGTATCGAGTCTATACAATTAAATCAAATAGAAATATAATTGGCATGATTAATTTTATCTTAGTTTCAGATTAATGCCTTAGGGGGTTTTTTTCTGTAACTGAGCCAGCTAACTTAGACATCTTTTACATACCATGCTACGAACTAAGTGCTCTTTTGGGCTCCGTTTATCTTGCAAATGTTGGACATGTACTTCAAAATGAGATGTGTAGTTACTTAAGCTCCACCGAGGAAGCCTCAGCTGATTCCTCTGTGTAGGTCTCAGTCTATTGCCAGTGTGTGCTTTTAGGAATGTTAGGAGAGGTTGGTTGGAAGACCATCTACGTAGAGAATGCTGAAAGGATCTAGTTCTTTGAGGCATGAGGTAGAGACAAGGCTGCTCAGTCGTGCCAAGAAAGGGATAGTTCAGAGTAGAAGCAGAACTGGAAGCACTAAGGTGATTTTTATTGGTGGAAATTTTAAGTCTGAGAGATCAGGTGAAGATTATATTTATAGGCTTGAGCAAGTGAATGTATTCTTATCTGATCCAATTGGTTTTAGCAGCAAATTATTACTTGGACCTTAACATTTCTCTTTCACAATGTGAGTGAACTAGTGTATGAAAAGATTTTGATGAATAAAGCATTCATGTTATCCCAACCTTGTTCCATTTTTCTGATAGAGGCAAGACTCCTCATTTAGGTACTGATTGGGAAGAGATTCTTCAATTAGATTTGCATTTGACTTCGGTAGTTAACATTCTTCATTTCATTTCAGATATTGTAGATGTTTCTCAGTACAGCTGCCTTTTTAACAAGCTGATAAATGCCTGTTTTGAGAACAAGAGCCTTGGGGTCTCATCTTCTGCAGTAGACTTCATGCTTTCAAAAAAAATCACTATTGATTTTATTTTACTTAGAAGATTAATCACAGCTTTGGGAAGAAGTTCTTTGTGGTCTAAAGCTAGGACATATTACAAAAGTAAGTGGCTCCTTAAACAATGTTCTCCCGTTACAGTCTTTGGATAACATGCTCATAACATCTCAGTGTGTTGGGGAGAAATGGGTAAGGAGATAAACAGTACTTTCTGTGTCACTATCAGGAATTTATTTGTAACCAGAGTATTTATTAGGAAATAGTTGAAAATAAGAGTCATCGCATACTACCTGGCATGAAATAAATGTAATTCTGATAACACTAATTTTTTATATTCAGTTTCAGATTTTCAGAAATGTGAACCCTTGAAGTGGTTGAAAATTGCATCATCTTCACTTTTTCATCTAGGCAAATTGTATTTCCTTATACATCTGTTTAGAGCTGTGGTACTAAAATCATTAATATGTAAGATACGAGAAGTCTGGCTAAGAAGTTTATCCTAACTATAAGAAAATTCCTTTCAGCTAAAAGCTAATAGTCAGTAATTGTTTTCAACTCCCCATTTCTGAGCTAATACAGTATTGGGTGTGCCACTCTGCTAGGGTCCACCAAGAGCTGTCTCTCCACATTGTCATATTATTTACTGTTTGATTCTGTCTTGGAATTGTGGTGGCTAGCAGTCTACTTAGAGTCCATCCTTCCTGTTCTTTTTAACGTTGAAATTATGGTTTTTTCTCATCTCTTTTTCTTTATTTTTTACCCCTAAAATGCTGTGTATATATAGGTTGGGTTGCTGGGATCACTTGACAGAAGTTAGAGGAACAAAGCAGGAGATGCTGTTCAAATGTTCTCTCACTTTGATCATGATTAACAGAGCCTCTGTCTGACCTACCCTGAGTTGTATTTGTGTTATTACACACTTTATTACCAGAATTTATTACTTTATTTATTACTTTATTACTGTTATTACCAGAATTCTGTCAGAGCTTTTTAATCACAGCTGATAATACTCATGGGAAAAAAAAAAAATAAAAATTTTACAACAGTGAATACTACATGTGAATACTGTTTGCTAAGTTCTCAAATCAGGACAGTTCATTGGTGAAATAGTAAAATCTATTAAGGGTTTGGGTTTTTCCACATTTAGTCACACACAGAAGAAAACAGATCTATGTTCAGTTTTGGTGGTCCTAATTCCTCGTGTTTTTGCATTTATTCTCAGATGCTTTATCATTGGGTTGCTACCCACAGCTGCAGGGAAATTTATACCACAGACTTTTGAAGATTCCATCTTACCTGTCTGAAGTTGAGATGCTGTTGGCCATTGAAATATTTCTTGTTTCAAATGCCAGTTATATTCAAAGTCCAATGACTGCTAGTCAGACTCTTCAAATAATACTGAAAAGGTTTGCTGTCATATATGTACCATTTTGATTGTTCATGTGATGAGGTAATTAACAAGAGATCCTATTTTCCACTGTCTAGGAAGGAGGATGCTTGGTTTTAAACTTGGTTTTGATCTTTGTTTCTGAACAGGGTTTTTTTAATCATTATTTTATCATTATTATTTCTACATGTAGAAAACTGTAGTAGAAATGTAGTTGTTCGAGACTGATACTGGCTTGTGTTTCCTAACTGAATGTGTCTACAGCACTAAGAATATACTGTATTTTCAAAAACAGGATGACTTGATACCTTACTATTGTGTTGTGGTTAAGTACTGGAACAGAAGGGCACAGTCAAAATGTTAATTCTTTCAAAAAAACAACTCTTTAACATTTCTTGGCTGTTTTTTGGAAAGTGCGTGAAGCCATTTTATTTAATTTTCTGTATGAGGGATAGCTCAATATTAAATTTATTAGTGTTTTCTTTTTCCCCTTTCCACGAGTCTTAATACCTCCAGATTAAAAATGTGCTTTGTTGCTTTTTTCCTTTTGTCTGTAAACCACTAACCATTGTCTCTAGGTTATACCTGTAATTTTATTTCTCAAGACCTGCTTTTCTCTGAGATGACTGGCTCAGCATCAAAATGTAAAACCGCATAGAAGAGCTACATTTGTTAAGAACTATCAACACATGCATCTCCAAAACTTCAGTAGTTTGTCTTCCTTCTTCTCTATCCCTCCCCAGGAATATACCTCTTAATTTTGTTCCTTTGATAAATGAGTCTTTTCTCTCTTGTTTTCATATGTATGCTATTTTACCTCTGCTGCTTTTCTTAAAGAGTAAGTTCTGCTCTTGTAAAAAATATAGGCATGGCACTTAGGCACAGCCTTGTTCCAAAATACTACATGCCAAAAACGATTAAACCTATCAGATTCAGGCATGTATGTGAATTCTTGCTATGTCCAGTTCATTAAATAGTTTGCATTCCTTTACTGAATTTTCCAGCTCAGAGACAAACATTTTTTCATGAAGTGTGAATATTGCAGAGCTACTTTGCACTGACATTAAAGCCTATTACATTTCATTACTGTAAAATGTTAAAAATATACTTTTTCTGACTTTTTAATTCTTCAGAATAATAATCTAAAATCTGTCTAGAAATTAACATAATGTATTATCAGTGAAGTGAATACATGGATTTATTTTAATACTTCTGTACTCTTGCTGCCAGTAGAGTGTCAGGCAAGCAGCACAAGGCCAGTATGGTACCTAATTTTGTGTTTGTGAAAATTCTCTTACAGGTGTGAAGATCAGACAGTTCAGAATAACGGTGCCTATCAAGTGGCAGTGGAGAGACTGATTCTAGCAGCTCGTTTATCTGATCCAAAGCTTTTTCTTAAGCATATGACAATGAATGTTAATATGGAAGAAGTTTACAGCCTGGAGCTTTCATCTGCTCTAAAATGGCTTCAGGAGAATATGAAATGGGCTGAGGAGGTCTGGCTCAGTAGTCATTAAATAGTTAAGACTTTTGGTTTTTAATGGTTTAAGCAATCATTCTTTAATACAGAGTAATAAAGGCAGTTTCCACTGTGTTCAAACCGTGCCTTACAGATTAACAGCAATGTTTCAAACTCAAGTTGTGGTTTTAAATACTTTATATTGATGATAATGCAGATAGGAGCACAAGAAGAGTAACTTTTTTCCCTAAGTATATAAATGTCACGCTGACTTCTATAGATGTTCTGTAATGGCATCATTAGATATTGAGGAAGCTGCAGTCTCAGAACCTACATTCTCCTTTTTTACAGAGAATCTAGTACTAATTTGTTTCTCCCAGCAGGTGATAGTGTAAGTGTAGCATAAGTATAGATAAGTGCACTGATCAAGTGTATCTGCTGTTCTTGAGTGAGGCATTTTTCCACATTGCTTCATAGTCTGTACCAGTAATACATGTTTCCTTTTGTCATCTTCACTGTAACTTGTGAGGAGGTTGACCCGTCTGTGTGCACCTTAGATGTTAATTTCCTTACTTCAACAGCCCAATAAAAAGCACTGAGACTAAAATAACTTCAAAATCACTTGAGATATGCCTGACTTAGTATACCTTTCTTCACAGGCACACGTTGCTCACAGATAAAGGGTTAGTTGTATCTTGATAATAGCTTGTGTGTAGCTTCGCATTTGTATATATGGGTACTTCCACTGAAAAGGAAAACTTGTTTTCTCTCTTTGTTATGCTGTTAGAGGGAGGTGGGTTTGCCCATTTTTTATTTTCTGCCAACTGCACAATGAGATGGAGGCTTCTAGCAAGCTTATTCTTGGTTTTTAGGGATTTCTTCTTTTTTCCCGCCTGCAAATTCTGAATCAGATTCGGAGCATGAATTTCTCAAGTTACACTTCATCTACTGATCTGCAGCCTGAGTAAGAAGAGACATTTCATATCAGAAAAACTCTAGACTTGGGGCAAATCAGTGGGACCTCTCTAAAAGCTGGTAGTTGCTTGAGCTCCCCACTTTGTGTAGCGTTAGGACCGACCTTCACAAACATGCCAGTAGTACAGCCCTTTTGGTCCTGCTCTCCATCCGTTTCAAAGCTTTTTGTTCTGAACAGTTCTGCTCGTTTGGGTGTAGAAATTCATGTGTTTTTAAGGCTATTCCATCATAAGGGAGATCAAGATGGTGGCATAAGACCGCAATGTTTGAAAAATCTTTCCCTCCTTTGGGGCAGCATAAGCCTCTTCCCAATTCCAGGAGCATTACTGCAGATGTCCTTTGTGCCTCTGAATTATAGGAGCCACCATGATCTTAGTACTGGATAGTTGTGGAGGGTTTTGAAGGAGTGTCGGTGGTTCTTCTCTTTAGGGGAGGTTGCCACTAATCTTGAGGTTCATGCCATTCATCTGATGTCATGAATCTGATTATCAGTTCTTAGATTCCTGACCACCTTCAGGGCCAGGCTCAATACCAGTGCTCATCCAGTCTGTCTCGGAGTTGCTACTGGAAGAGAGAAGATTCGATGCAATGACAGTCAGGATCACTACTTTCCTGCTCTGCCTCCTGTACAGAAAAAACTGCAAAGATAGAGGCTTTTGTGTTTTCATTCTTTTGTGAGGATTTCATCTGCCTTCCCTCTAAAAAATGGTGGATTCAGTAATAACAATCAGATGGCATTTCTTTCAAAGCCCCTTACCTCAAAATTTCTTGAAGTACAGTTGGCACTAGTTCAAACAAACTGTGGGTTCCACCCCTTGGTGTTCACCAAGATGGCTCTGCCATTTGTAAGGGCATCCACCTGGTCAAATCCAATCGCATTTGCTTCCCAGGAAAGACTGGGTAAGAAGTGATCAGGCCACTCCAGCATTAGTGACAGAGCAATTTTGGAAGGTTTCAATGAACTAAAACTGGTAGTGAGAAATTAAGTAATTTTTGCTAATTACTTTTTGTAAGATCCTTTGTAGCTTAATTTCCCTTGGAATCAGAGCCTTTCTGACCCTCAGCTAAATCCCACATTTCTGTAAGCAGTACCAGCTGTGGCTAATACTGTGTTTGAGAGACACAGAAGGACAAAATTCTCTTTGTGATCTTTGTATGGCTTCAAATCTTGGGGTGTTCTAGAGACAGCAGAATTTTTTCCACTATAAAGCAACTTTGAACTTTCACTTAGATCATCCCCAGAAAAAAAAAAATCCAAAATACATGAGAAATATAATACATATACATGACAAATATATATACATGACAAATCAGTAGACAATTTTAAAAACTTTGCTGTTAAGTCCTGTATTTCACGTTTTTGTACTGTCTGGGTCTTCATGAAATACAATTCTGGTCATTTTGATGTGTATCAAAAGGCCAGCAAGGTTTCTTGAGTAACATTCTTGGTATTTTGGTAACAGAAATTCCGTGTGCCAAACAAGACAAAACTCCAGTGTGGAATGGAAACAAGCCTGGAAAGATGGAAAAATGCTCTGAAGAGTATAAAGTTAAGTACAATAGAGACAATGCAGTTTTGCAGAGCCAGCCACTCAATATATTGATAGTATCCATATTTTTGCTTTTTCCCAGGTGTAAGTTAAGCTGAAAGAACATCTGTGGTTGATACTAAGCAACTAATTTGATAAAATTTTTCATACAGGAAATAAAATGTACGTGTACCTTTTTGCAGAGAGAGACAGAAAAATGTGCAAATAAAAACTTTCCTATGCTGTGCTCAGTAGCTTGGTGTAGACAACGCTGTGCTCCTTAGGATTGAGAAATTCCCTCTGTGAAAATCTTTTTTCAGTTTTCACTGATTACATGGTATGCTCTTGGGAAAGATTACTTTTGTTAGGTATGGAGAGTTTCTTGTAACTAAAACAGACTAATGGGGTTTTATTTCAAAGCATTGGTAGTTTTGAGAGTTTCTGAACCCACATGGGGGACAGACGTAAAAAGCTGGAAATAGGAGCTTGATACTGTGTTTTATAAAGAGCAATTGGGGGGGGGGTCCCTTTGGAGAAGTTGTTAAGATGTTAATAAATGGTTTTTTATTCTTTATATAAAATATTCAAGATATCCAAGAGTCTCTATTGTCATTAAATTATTTAATTCTATTCAGGTCCCTGTAATTAACATTCTTAGGTGTGCGGGAGGATAGGGAAACAGCAAAGTAGATGTGGACAGTTTAATATCTTGTAGCTACTACAAGAATCTGGAGTACAATACACTGCATGAGGAGGTTAAGAAAGTGTGAAATCAGTCAGACTATGCAGTTTATAACCACACCAGAGCATATAGTGTAGCAAATGCTCATGAATAAATTGGGCTGAAACTCCCAGCTGTGGAGGTGGCCAGCTTCCAGTTTTAGCTGTAGACTTGAGGCTACAGCCAGGGTTACAGGCTCTGCTCAGTTTACTGAAGAATTCAAGCGAATGTTAGTGAGAGTTTCACTTGAGGAAAAATAATAAAATGTCCCTGGTATACTAATGGAACTTTAATTACAAAAATCTTAATGCCATACTCCTCAGATTAGTAAAATACAGCCACATTAAAAGCAATTACTGCATCTCTTGTCCTTGCACGTTCTCCAGATGCATCTTGTATCGTTGTGGGTTTGGGTTTTTTGGGGAATTTTTGGGGCAAATCGCAGGTCTGCATTTTTCAGTCTTAACTCTTTCTGCATAACTTTTTCTAAAATTGCTAGAATAACAAGTACTATCAAAAATTAATGCTGACATGATTGGTCTCAGAGTTCTGTACCATTGCCAGTGATGGGACTGTTGCTCCAAGAAACTGATGCTACTTTTTGACCTGCAGCTCCAGGACCGGAACAGAAACAAAGGAGCAAGGAGAAAACAGCTCCATTGACACTTGTAGCAACTTAGAATTAAGCAACAAGAATGCTTAAAATTCTCCTCCTTTTAGGGGACAAATGGTCAAAATACAAACCTTTTCAGACAACAGTTTTATCTGGTATAAAACAAACTTTCAGTTTGGAAATCTGTGCTGCTCTTGGTGAGCCAGTGGGATGTGTCCTGAGTACAAACAGGGAATAACACAATCAGGTAAAGCCACAGCACTACTCCCATCAGCGCGGTAAGTGCTGAGACTTAACTAAAAAGCAAGAATTAAATTCCTGTGATGGGGCAGGGGGAGAAGGGGCCTCCCTTTGGGAATATGTACCCTATGCAATGGAGCTGGTATCTGGCAGGACCACTTGCTCATGACCTCTCCCAATTTATTTTATTTCTCAGCAAATTAAAAGAAATCTCAGGTGAAATGAACAGCACGCTTTTCTGTTGAATCAATTAAATTTATTTTTTCATCTGCATAATTATGCAACCAATTTGCTTACATAACTGATTGGCTTCTGTTGGGAAGCAAAAAACATGCTGCACATTATGGAAATGAAGAAAATCCCTGAAGGGCTGTGAGAGTGTTAACTTGATTAAAAGCTTCACTGAACTACAGTTAGTTCCTAAACCTTGTCAGTCCTCTTTTTAACCTTTTCTGCCTAGAAATGCAATAGATTGCATGCAAATAACTCCAATCCCTAGCAGTTAATATTCCTTTGTTTTCAAACTCTCTCAGCAACAGGCGTTTTTTCTCTGAGGTTCCATGTCCCTGTATCAGCTGCATTTTGACAGCAACTGTCTTGGAAGAAAAATAGATACGTACATCAAGCATCACTAACATAGACATAGTCTTAAGCTGCGCCAGGGGAGGTTTAGGTTGGACATTAGGAAGAATTTCTTAACAGAAGCTGTGATCAGATATGGGGATGGGCTGCCCAGAGAGGTGGTGGAATCCCCGTCCCTGGAGGTGTTCAGGGAGAGACTGGACACAGCCATGGTCTAGTTGACATGGCAGGTCGTAGCTTGGACTCGATGACTTCAGAGGTCTTTTCCAACCCGATTCTGTGTAACTGCCGGAAAAACGCTGCTGCGTTCCCATCGGGACCGCAGAGCTCGCGGCTGGTTCTTCGCCCGCTCGGTGTTCTCCCTCTGCAGAACAAAGGCAGCTTGCGGCGTGCGCAGGCACTTGGACAAACCGCTCCCGTGCCCTCTGCCGCACGGCTGGCATTTCTCGTGCCGAGGGTTTTCCCTCCCGCGTCCCCGACGAAGCCCCGCAGGAACATCCCCGCATCCCGAGCCCGCACCCTTTGGAATGCCGCGGGGCCGCCTCCCCCGCCCGGCCCGAGGGGCGGGGCCTGCGGCTGCGCTTGCGCGAGCGGGGCTCGGGAGGCGAAGCACCGCCCGCCCCGGGGCGGCCCCGCCCACCGCTCGTGGCCCCGCCCACCGCTCGTGGCCCCGCCCCCGGCGGGAATCCCCGGCCCCGCCCCCTGCGGGGCCGTCGGCGGGGACGATGGGCCCGAGCCCCGGCGGGCGCCGTCCGGCCGCGGCGGTAAGCGGGGCCGGGCCGGGGGGTCTCGCTGCGCCTCCCCTCCCCTCGAGGGGAGGCCAGGGGAGCAGGGGATCGGGGAAGGCAGCGCGACCTCACCGCCCTCCTGCTCGGGGGGCTTGCTCTGGACAGCGTCGACCGGCGGCCGGAGGATGGTGCGAGGCCGAGCCCGGGCGGGGGGAGGGGTGTGGGGGGGGGGGGGT
>JAWMRA010000078.1:40818685-40895917 GCA_035584735.1 Pseudotriccus pelzelni | reverse complement strand
GGCCGGGCTCCGTGGCCCTGTCCCCGCCGGCCGGGGCCGGAGCGTGCCCGTGCGCCGGCCCGCGCGGGCCGTACGTGCGTGTGGGCAGCGCGGGCCCGGCCGGCGGCACCGCGGGGTCGGGTCGGGCCGGGCCGGGCCGGGTCGGGTCGGGCTCGGCTCGGCTCGGCTCTCCGCGCTCCAGCTCGCTTTGGCCGCACTCGGCTCCGTTCTGCTCCGCCCGCCGCTCGGGCTCGGATCGGGATCGATGGCCTCGTTGCTGCGGGTGCGAAAGGCCCGCGGGCCGGGGACTGTCAGTTCTGCCGCCTTCTGGGAGCACCTTCTCTTTAGTGAATCTTAGGGTGAATTCTACCAGGGCTCTGTTTTCAGTAGTTAGAACTGTCTCTGTGGTCGGGCCACTCTGTTCCCTTCCAAGCAGCGAGCCAGGTTGGGCCGAGCTTGTTTTCTGAGCCGCTATCACCTTGTTTATTTTCAGTCTTTTTCCTCAGTGCCGCCTCGGGTATAGGTGAGCACCCGAGATAGACGCCCTCGGCCTGAGGTGATGAGATAGCAGCGATGTGCAACGCCGTGTTGCCAAAGGTTTTGGCGAAGCGATTGCAACGTAATTAATAGTTTGTTCTGTGTTAGCACGTGTCAGTGACTTTGAGGTGGGGTGGAGGCGAAACTTGGTCAAGAACAGGAGATTTTGGTTTTCTAACTAAGCGGTGTACCAATTTCTAAAGCGGTTCATAGAGCATTTGAAGCAAGAAACAATTATGCTTTTGTCTGATTATATAAAACGTCACCGCGGATTAAGTGAGATTGTTGGGTTTTTTCCATCCTCTGCCCAAATGCCTGAAGCTACAATTACAGAGAGAGAAAACTTTTATTACCAGAGAGCTTGTTAATGTATTTAACTTAGTTTATGATTAGGACTGTTGTTACAGACACTAAAAATGACATTATTACTGTCTTGCCCCCCTAGCTGAAAATTAGAAGACAAAAATTATTGAGTATTCTGGGGTTATTTTAGCCCACCATATTTTTTCTCCCACTCTCTGTTTCTAGTAAAACAACCTCTTGGTTAGGTATATTTTTATTAGTAAGTTGTAAAACTTCAAATGTTTTGCAAGGGAGTCATAGGAACTGTCATGCTGTATTGGAACATGGATGGTGTTTGTCTGATAACTGTTCACCTCAGCTTTAAAACATCATACTTAGCAGGCATGTTATTTTGAAAAGTGCAAAGAAAAGTATGGTTTTTTTAGAAGAGTGCGTGAAAACATAGAAAAAAACGCTGCCAATAGGGAGCTTCCCTCATAATCCCTAATGATTAGGTGCATGTTTGCTCTCTGACCTGCCCGGTGTTTTGTCAACTGTTGGAAAACTCTCAGCTACAGTTGCATAGTGTAGAGGTTAGTGGTAAAAATTGCTAATTCATTTTTATGAATGCCAGCCAACTTTTGATAAACGATTTCCAGGCACTGTTGTAAGACAGTGTCTGTCCCTTTGTTTTTATGTTATGCTTCCATAAAGTAGTTGGCATGTACATTTTGAAGCATTACGATTTGTTTGAGAGTTTCAAACTTAGTAAAAATTCACATGGAATTCTGTCAGCTGGTATGTGTTAGTGCTTAAAGAAAGCTTCTATTATTTTGCTTTTATTCAAAACAAAACTTGAACATCAGGAAGAGCGGGAAACATTGTCCACAGATAATTTTTAGGGTGTTTTTTTTTCCTAACTGGAATGCCTTTAAATATTCATCCTCAAAGCAAAATACGGTAACAACTTAATGTTGACAGGACTCACTGTTAGTAGAGGATACTGAAAACATTCTTATACAAACCTTTAGATTTTATGTGTGGTTGCTCTGTTTTGTTTTGCTGTGGTGACTTTGAAAGTTACCACTTAAGATTTAGAGAACGCACTGATAAGTAGCAGGGGAAAATATCCCTGTTCATTACTAAACAAGATTTTTTTTTCCTTTTTTTTAAAGTGAGTTAGTGGATGGCTGAAATTTGGCTTGACTATTGAGCTGCTGAAATGTTTTGCTGCTTGAGAACCGTGAGAAGGTATGGCATGTTGCTGACTTAATTTATCTTTAGCAAATGTATATGTATGTGTGTATGTTTTTGTATATGACTTGCATATATGTGAAACTGGTTTGGCATTTTTGTTTAGTGCTCATTTCTTTGATGTTCTCATTTTTGCAGCTTGAAGCTTTCAGCAGAGCATCCACAGTTGAAAATTCCCAAAAGCCATTTGCCTGTCCTCCAGTGAGACCCTGAAAAGGCTCTCAACAAAACAAGGGTTTTAGAATAGCTTAATTATGAGAAGGGTAGTCCAAATATGAATATGATGTCCAATATATTACTGCACTACTGAGTTATTAAAGCTCAGTGTTTCAAAATGTGTGAATATTTCTATAACTGTGAGCTTAATTTAGCCAAGCTTTTCAGTGCCAAAACTATAAGCCAAAAAGTTAAGCTTCAGAGAGATGTGAAGAAAAAGAAAGCTGGAGGAAATTATTTAATCTATAAATTAAATCAGCCCTAGAGTGTGATTGCATAATGTGTTGTAGTAGAGATTGTGTTTAATGTCTTTCATGAAGTGGAGACACTGTCCTCAAAGTGGTTTTGACCTTGATTTTAATACGAAGCCTTTCTCTGCTCTTCAGACCTAAATGAACCTCTTGGAACAGTCCTCGTTCCTTATGAGTGGAGCCATAAACGTCTTTCTTGCATTTTATCTCTCTAAATCCATTATAATTCACTTATTTTGTCACTTCAGTTGAAAGATGCCTCAGAGTTCTGTCTTTCACCTTCCCTGAATGAATTCTTCCTTCTGTCACGCAGACTAATTTTGGCCTTTGAGCATTTCTCTTTTAAGCAAGTTCAAAATAGACTTCTGGCTGGAATCCTGAGCCTTCCTACTAGCATGACAGTGTCGTTTAGATACAAAACAAGGGAACTGAAGTTAGCCATACTTGGCCATTTTTCTTTTAGAATAGCAGATGGAACTTTCTGATTATTAAACTTGGAAATATGATTAATAGTTTCCAGGTGTGTTCAAACTTTTTTCCTGAACTACTGAAAACAACATGCAGTGTAGCTTGAGAGTGGATGTGGAAATGGTGTATAAATAAGATGAACAGTGAACTGAGGTCTTCTTCCTCCTGGCAAGGTCTAGGAGGATGTGATTTTTTTTTGCATAGCTGTTACTCTAAACTGTTTTCAGATAACTGGTTAATTTACTATTTTTCCTTTGCTGGCAAGAAATTTTTTTCCTTTTACTGTTCTGTGTCCATTTGCTAAAAAAAAATTCTGCTTTTTTTTTTTTCTCATCAAGGCCATTATTTTGGCCTTTTCACACCTAGAACATAGGACCAAGTGGACATGTACCCAGTCTGCTTTGCTTCCTTTCTTCCCAGGTCTAGTAGAAATGTTTTTCCTACATGACTGAGCACTTAATATTTGGTCCAGGATGTTGAACAAATAGCTGTGAAACAGTCCTGCTAAGTATTATGAATAAAGTTAATAGTTTTATGTGAATTGAAAGCAGCTTTGTCTCTAGTCTGCCACATATTTAGGGTTTGCAGTTTGAATAATACTTTGAGGAGTGAAACGACATTCACTTAACAGAGCAGAGTCCATGCCCTTCTGAGCTGCAAACTAAAATAAATGTTAATCGCAGAAAATGGCCTGTTGAATGTGTTAGCTTGTGAAATCAGCTGAAGGAGAAACCCGTTATTGAATAAGTTACCAATTCACACTTTCTTGTGTTCTTTTATGTAGACTGTCTCTTGGTAATTAGTTTGCTAAACCTGAATATCACCTTTGAGCTGTGGCAGGAAATTTTGGTGGTCTTTAGTGCAGAACTTTTTTTTCTTTCCATTTCAGTCCTCTGTTACACAAGTGTGCTTGTTGTAGAACAGTTGTTTAATTTCTGCATAATTGCAGGTATTGAATAATTTGTGCTTTCTGAGCTTCGTAGGACTTCTTCAACTTAATTTTTCCTTCTAATCTTAGGTGAAGCAATCTTCATTTCCTGCCACTGACATTTCTTTAGTCCTTGTTTCTTCTAATTCAGTGAAGATTAAAGGGCAAATAAGTATTGTCTTTTTACTTGATGTTTGATGTTGTGTGTAAAAGGATGTTTAAGAAAGTAGATTTTTTTTTTGTAATGAACACAAATATGGGAAACTCAGAAACTAATCTAGAACTTTTTTTGACTGAATTGTGATTATTGTTCCTGGGTAAAATCTAATATCCTCTTGGCACTGCTTGAAAAATACTAGGTTTGGCTTTTAACGTGGAGGTTCAAAAATATGTAAGGACTGGCTTTTAAGAGCAGCATCAGCAATACCTACAAAAAATACCACTAAAGCCAGTATTTGTAATTTGAACTTCTTGACTGGCCAATTTTTCTCTGAGAAAGTAAGGGGAAAAGTTACTGTACTTATTTACATGTCTTTAAGCAGCTGTTAGCATCCACCATCTCTAGAACCTGTTGGATTGGGTCTGTCGAAATACAGCTTTGTGAATCCTAAGGGGAAAAGTCCAGAACTCAGACTTCTGATACCAGCCTGAAATGATACTTGCAGTTGTGAACATTTACTCAATTCTGTCATATGCTAATGTAATTTGGTTGCATCATACATAAATATTTTATTACTTTATTAGGTTATGTCTGGACAAGATATTGCTACAGTGTGTTCTTCAGGCAAGAACTTTGTCAGGAGCTGATGCCATCAATGCTCTCAGACCTTTCTATTTTGCTGTACATCCAGATTTCTTTGGCCAGCATCCCAAAGAGAGGGTAAAAATCTTTTAGTATGCTTTCTTTGTAAATATTTCATATATCAAGAATGGAAATTTTCTAGTTTTCCTGCTCTCAGAGAGACAACCATTTAATATGGTTGTTACCACAGAGCAAAAAGATGTACTTCCTTTATTTTTAGCAAGGATAGGGCCCTTAAACATCCATTATTTTTTACTCATATTTTCTAGTTGTTCTAAATAAAATACTGAATCCTACTAATTTATAACACATACTACGCTTTTACTTTGAAATGCTGTGCATTATATTTGAATCAGTGGATTTCTTTAAGCTTGAAAGCCTTAAAAGCGGGTTTTGGAATGTACAGGTATGTACATCATACAGATTTACTCATGCAAGAGATTATTAATGCTAAGAATATGAACTTGATAACTGCTTGCTAAGAGCAACTGGCATTTTGTAAAAACTAATTCTGCATGTAAGATTAAAAAGGTTTAAATGAAAAATTACCAAATTCATCATCTATAATGGTTTTCTGTTTGTTTTTGTTTTTAAATAGGAAGTAAATGAAAACTCTCTGAAGAGGTTAAATGGCTACTTGGAGAACCTACAGAAACCAGGATTTCGTTCCTTGAAGCCAACTCAGCTTACTTTTTATGTAAGAGAAACAGAACCAAACTCTTCTAATGTTCAAGAATCCTTCAGTGCTTCAGGTGCTTTTATATCGTGCAGAATGTATCTTCCTGTATTTAAATTCTTTCCGACCATTACTTAGCCTTGTGCAGTCATAAAGACTTCTCAACTGAACAAAATCCTGTCAAACTGTGAAAATATGTATTAGATCAGGCAGCTGGGACCATCCCAAGTAATTAAACATCTTAAGCTTTAAAAAGCATTGAAAGAATGAGACATTACAGTGTTGGGGTCAAGTTACAGTATGAGCAAGTAAAAAACATAGGTGGATGTAAATGATAATTTTTCTGCTTTTAATACCATTGTCATGTTTAAGTGGAACAACAGTTGGGTCTTTGTCCTCATTGCAATTAACATGTAATATACAATGTCAGGATACTTGCAGGATCAGTAGGAACTTATCATGTAAAGCAGAAGCTTCAATTTACCCACGTTGTCTCTTATCTTTGAGACTACAAAAAATATTGCCAAATTTGGAGTATTGCTTATGATTAATTTTATTCTACATGTTTGTCTCTGGTGTACCAATATGCCTTACGTTAGGTAGGTGAGTTTTACATTCTGTATCCTGACAGTTAAAGCGCTTGAGCAAATTGTGAGGGACCCCAGTGCTAGGTCCTAGAAAATAAAATCATACTGTTTTTCAAGAAAATGGTAGTGTTATGTTCAGTCTGCTTAATGTAACATTTGAAGTGGAAGCTGTCTTCTGCTCTTGAGTCAAAAGCTTGCTTTTTAACAGGGCAGTTTGGCCCAATGGCTGTGATGAGATGTAGTTAAACTGCACGTAAATTTTGCAGTGAGTACTGAAATAGCAGTATCATAATAATTTCCAACTATCTGTGCCTTGTTTGGTTTCTCATGTAAGAGGAGAGGAATGTGAATGCATTTTAAATCATTTTAATTAAATAATACTTGTATTTTACAGGGTTTCGAGCAGTCAGTTTTACGTTACGTACTAGGGATCTCCTGAGCACAGTATTAGATATTCTCAACTCCTGCAGTTTATCTACAGAGCATATTCAAAATCTGAATGTGAATTCTCAGCCACACAAGGAAGCAAAAAGCACAGTGAACAGACCTATCAAATGGGATAAGACCTATTATTCGTTTACTGGATTCAAGGATCCTGAGGAGGAACTAGAACAAGCCCAGAGAGTGGAAACAACTTTAATGTATGTAATGATTTCATTGAACAGAAATTTTGTTACCTAAATTCGTCTTATTCTAATGCCAAGTTCTTTAAAGACAAGCAATAAGCATTCTGAACAGTACAAAACTTTATTGTCCAACGTGTAATTTTATCATGCTTTTTATAATTAAAGAGAGTTCTAATGAGCTCCTGGGATAACTGCAATGCCAGCTAAGCTGAGGCATTCTTGTGTCTTTGCCCAGCAGTCATGTTTGGTCAATCCAGTTTTGGTTGATTTAGTTTTTCAGATTTGTGGAATATTGGTGGCAATTCAGAAGGAGACAGAGGGTCCACTTGCTCCAAATAGCTCCTTACCTCTTACAGTACTTCTGTAACACAAAACTATATGGCTCCTAACTTTATTGTTACTCTTTCATTATCATGTTCTGGTGGGGGTGAGAGATAATGCATGAAAACTAAGGTTAAAATATTTTAATTTGCCAGTTATTTTAGTGTTGTGCTCCTCATTTGTTGTTCAGCATGCCAACCTTAATATTTAAATCGATGCAGTTATAAATACTGAACTGGCATTAAATGTAGCATTTTGTGTGTTGGAAGTTGGTGCTCATTTTGGGACACACACGTTTTGTGGCCTTGAAAACCTTTTTGTAACTTTGTGCCATTTGAAATGAATGCAGGACTGTGCTGGAAGGATCTTCAGAGCAAAGCATACCCCTCATCCTGCATACCACCTCACAAATAAAGCTGCTGTAACACATGAAATTGTGAAACACTTAACTGAGATTTATCATACTAGAGAATATTTTTACTTAGTTTTACACATATACAAGAAGTGCCACAAACAGTTACATATTAACAGTCTCCTTTTAATACCTATCCGTTTTTACTTGAGTTTGAGTTTTTTTGCTTAGAATACAGTATGAGAATGGAAGTATTTGTAAAAATAAGAGTATGAATATAAGTTTAGGCTATGAACAAAGGCTAAATCTCTTAAAGACTAACGTTTCCCTATAAATAGAACTGTCCGTTTATTGAAATTTTAGATGTACTCAATGAGTCATGTTTGTCTGGTTGTAATTATTGGCCAAAAAAAATATAAAACTTTGACCTGTTTAATCTATGTCCGTGTCAGCTCTGTAAAAGTTACCCAACCTAGCCATCTAGTACCACCTCTTGTATTTGGTAATCTGCTGTGATCACTTTGGCTGGGTTTTCCGTCGGGCTTTGTTGTGGCTTTTTTTTTAAAGGCAAATGCCTGGAAGCTTTTTTAATTAAAGCACAAAGTTCTGAAGCTGCCCCCTGAAGTCACACTGATCTGCTGCTCTACCCCTTTCATACCTCTAGGTCTTACACTTTACGCTGTCAGTGTCCTTTGGTTCAGTTTGATTCCCTAGTCCCCTTCAAAGACATTAAGTGACAGGTTTTCCTTTTTAGATATCTTCAGGTGAAACATTCAACAATTTCAGTTTCTATCTTCTATTTAAAAAAAAATCCGTTTATCTGGTAGTTTGAAATAAAACCTTTACGTTAGCAGTAAGAATTCAGTTTCCTGTACTGTTTGCATGAAAGGTAATGCAGCAGCACGCTTCCACTGTTGAGCATTTTTCCTCCTCTTTCAGATCCTGGCTAGATGATAATGGAGCAAGTGCAGTAAAAAAGCTGAAAAAGAGTTTGCCGCTTAGGAAAGAACTAGAACGTTTAAAATTTGAACTTTCTCATGAACTCCAGCTCTCAGATATCAGGTAATGAATTAGATCAGTTGGACTTGAATTAAGACAATCAAAGCAAGGAAGTGTTGCCTAATTCTACGCCATGAGCTTTTAAGACCTGTTTCAGCAAAAAAGCTGTATTTGATATATGAAAAAGTGTTGTTGCATTGAATATTTTTGTTCAATTCTTTTGGGACAAAAGTTTCAGGTTACAGTCTGCTCCGAGAGATCTCGTATTTGTAAGTAAAAATGTAGGCTCCAGTTGAGGGTAACACAGAAATAGAACCTGTGCGTATGTGTTAGTTTGGGTGGTGGTTTGCTGGTTAAAATTGCTTTTCCTTGATTCAAGTTGATATGTACAAAGATGACTGGCAGTGAAATGCAACTTTGCACATTGTACATATTGTGTGAATGCTTAATAAAAATGTTCCTTCTAGTGCTTTGTTTCCCGCTCTCCAGAGTAGGGGGAGATTTGTTTCCTTGGAAGGGCTGAATACAGTTGGAGATCTCAATTCTTCAGAATATTTTCCAGAAAATAATTTGCAATCTCTTTTTAAATGTTGTGCCTCTGACTGAGGATGTTCTGAAGTGAGATATTCAGGGTGGGAAAATGGCAGTGAATTAACTTTGGGGGATAATTTCAAGGGCTAGTGTGTTATGTTCTGTGTTTAAAACAAGGAAAGAGAGAGTTGGAGCCTCTGAAATCACGCTTTTGTCCTTTCACCCTGTAAAAGGCCTTGGCTTCCTTTTAAGCTGAAGCCAGTTTTTTTGAACACAATTTCTAATCCTCTGCAACTGTGCTGTGGTGAGGGTTTTTAAGATTCTGAAACAGTCTTCAGTATTAAGCGCGTGTGTTTGATTTTATTCATTCTTTATATCTGATTTTCGTATAATTTGTGCTTTTAAAATTCACTAAAACTATTGTGTTCCATGCAGAGTTATTAACCTTCCATGAGTTATATTGTTATAATTCAGAAAAGAATGTGCATGTTGGAAATCTGACAAACCAGTATCTTAACAGGAAACTATTACTTGTGATCCTGCAGCCTAATGCTGATGTTCACAGAGGTCTGAAAAATAACTGGGTCTTTGGCTTTATTCCATGTATAAGTTTAGGACAGCTGAAGAGATGCCACCTTTTTACATTCCTGTCTGGTGCTACTGAAAGCAAAGTGATATTGCTAGGTAACAGTAAGTGGTTATTTGAATTACTTGGATTAGAGTAAATTGCCTCACAAGTGCTGTGGCGTAGTGCCATTTCCCGCATCCCAAAGAGTGAGGTTCTGCCAGTTAAGTTTCCCCAAATGAGATGATGTGGGTTGACCCCAGCCAGCAGTTAAGTCCCCACACAGCCACTTGGTACACCCCAAGCGGGATGGGAGAAAGAGAAAAGGAAGAGCAAACCCAAGAAAATTTGTGGATTAAGTTAGAAGTTTTAATAGGAAAGCAAAGCTGTGAGTTCAAGCAAAGCAAAAGGAGGAGTTAATGAACTGTTCCCCTGTGGGAGGTCAGTGTTTAACTCATTGTGGAAGGCAGGGCCTGAGTATGTGTAATGCTTGCTTGGGAAGACAAACACCGTAATCGTGAGGATCCCCCCTTCCTTCTCTGTCCCAGCGCATTTATTGCTGAACACAACATACGGTCTGGAATAACCTTTTGGTTAGTTGGAGTCACCTGTTGTGATTTTTGTCCCCTCTCAGCATCTTGCCCACCCCAACCTACTTGCTGATGCTGGGGGGCAGAGCTGGAAGAAAAAGTGAAGACTTGGACACTGAGCCAGCACTTCACAAAATATCGGTGTGTTATGATCACTGTTTTAGTAAAAAATGCAAAAGATGTGTGCTGTGAGGAAAATGAAGTCAATTCCAGACAGACCCAATACAACAAGGGAATAGTAATTCCTACTTTGATACAGTTTCATATCAGCTCTGTCAAAGGGTGTATTTTGTCAATACACTGGGACAGATTCACAATTTAAATCTTTTTGGAATTTAGTTAGAAATCTGATCTGTCTGTTATGGAAAAGATGTCACAACTGCATATATTAAAGTCACCAAGGTAACACCTGGCTCCTGTATGGTTTAACAAAAATTACTCCACTGTAAAATATAAATAATTTATAGCAACTTTCCACTGGAATCCTAGTAACGTTTTGGGCTAGGAACTCAAACCCCAAACCACCTTAGATGCTGTATTTGCTCCTCTGGACAAACATTACACAGTGTGCAAACAAACTGCGTGCTCCATGACCGAGCCAAATACTGAGTTGTCTGTCACTGTTTTCTTACTAACCCCCTCCTAGTTGGGGGAGAGATTTGCAGGTTTTGTTCTGTCGGCCAGATTTTGTATTTGTTCTTCTTATATCTGTCGTTGATTTTCTTTGGTTTTTTAAGAAATACTGTGAAATTTTATTTAGGCTTTTTATCTGTTCAAATAGCATACGACATGGGCAGCTTTTTGGTAGCACTTGCTTTGAATACTGTTGAAGTGCTATTTTATTTGTGTTATAAGGCTTTGACCCACATCTCAACTTCAGTGGTTTGGTTTTTTTTAATGATATTGAGAATTAAATGCTTTCAATTATATTTTTATTTAGGTGGCAGAGAAGCTGGGGTATTGCTCACCGCTGTAGCCAACTACACAGTCTAGCTCGCTTAGTCCAACAGCGACCTGAAGTATTAAAGAATGTTAAAGGTATTTCTGTTGTTTCATATATCCAAATATAGAATTCATTTAGAGATGAGCATGGGTCTTCTGTGACAGCAGAGCTCCAGTTCTTGTCATAAATGCCTTTCGTAACTGCAAAAACAAACTTGCCAGGCTTACTGAAAAGCTGGTGAGAACTTTTAAGCTACTGGGTATTTTTTAATGTGGCCTTGCCACACTTCGCTACACCCAGCTTATAGTTTAATAAATGCAAACAGAGTTGAAGGCCCCAGACTTATATATTACAATGAAGGTAAAAAATTTAGTCTGAACCTCTGAAAGGGTGGAGACTATTAACCATGGTAGATTCAAGACAAAAATGTGAGGAGCTCGCTAAAGAGTCAATATAAGGAGGACTTATAAGAATACTTTTAAAAATTGTATATGCTTTCTCTTCTTGCTGTGTTCCATAAAATAACTATATTAAATTCTGTGTTTTCTCAAGAAAAACTAAAATATTCTGTAAACCTGACCTGTCATTCCTCTCATACAGCTGTTTGACCTGTGGCAGTAGCTGTTTTCCTCTAACTGTAATTCCACATTTTATGCCTGTCTGCAAATAGTCAGTTTTGAGATGCTTTCATTTGAGGGTTCACCTAATCCTTTGTCAAAAGACAGAGGGTAGAACAATAAGTAGTAGTTTTAAATTGTATCAGGTTTCAAACTAGTTTCTTTTCCTAAGCATGCTAAGGATTTAAAGTGCTAGAGAAGCCTGTCTTGTGAACCAGTTGTAGTCTCCATCTTTGAAGATCTTTAATAATACGCTGAACAAATACCTGTCAGTAATTTTACAGATACAGTTCATCTTGCCTTAGGGTACAAGAATGGACTAGATGCCTTAAAGCCAGTGTTGCTCTTTCTTTGGGATTTTGGAAAACTGATTTCTGAGACCAAAAGCTTCTCTTTAAGCCTTGTCTTGTAGATTAATACATCACACTGAAGACTTTTTTGGAAGCTTATTTTGATAAATAGTTGCCTGTGCTCTTACCCTAAAGAATTCTTGAGGATCTTTGTACTTCACTTAAAAAACCATACTCAGGACTCAAACCTGATTTATCACCCTAAAAATACACCCAGAATTATCCTTTTATGTTGTCTCTATTTTTTCTTTTAAAAAAAGAGTGAAAACCTAATGTGAAATGAAAATTCTTACAGCTTGCATATTGCAGAGAGATCTGTGAAAGTAGTGTTGAATGGCTGTGCTAATAGTTCTTTGACCAACTTTTAACTTACTTATGTACACTTTAGGCATATAACATTTCCTGTTGTATATGTTATTTGTACAGATTCTTTGAATATGCTGTCTGCTGAGATTTTCTCTTATTTTAAAAGTAGTCATAAGAAAAAAATCCAAGTATCTAAAAAACTATCAAGTTCAAACTGGGAGAAGGCAAATGCTAAGTCAGGTTTGTATGAAAAAAATTTCTTAAGCTAGACTGTTCAAGAATCTCTTTCAAACTTTGCGAATAACAAAAGCATCTACTCCTGTGCATTTGTGCTGCAGAAATACATGGTGGGAATTACTGCAGTAATCCAAATTAGTAAAGAGCTTTGTTCAATCTCTAGGGCGCACAGTGGTATTTACAGACCGCTCAGGTATGAGTGCAGCAGGTCACATAATGCTGGGGACCATGGATGTTCACCATCACTGGACCAAAGTAAGAGGATTTCAAAGTAAATGATAATGCCTTTTGTTGTGACATCCTTTTTTAGACTATAACAAAAATACTAATAGGTGCAGATTACTGATGAGTAATTTAAAGCAAACACTTAGCTATTATGTTTAGCATCACTACATTCTAAATTTAATCCTGTGTATGCTGTTACTAACAACAGTCTTTGTCAGATCTTTACTGCTGCTTTCATTAACAAGTCAGTACTACTCCTGATTAGATACAAAGAAAACTAATTTGTTATGCACCATTCCAATCTATGCAGCAAGCACTGGCAGGATATTTGTGATCCATAAAGAGCTCATTTCCATGAAGAGCTAATGAATTTTATTCTGATTTTTCGTAAATATGAGATTTAAAGGAATTGTTAACTGATGATTTCAGTCAATGAAACCAACCCTGTCTCTCCATTTTGTTCTTTTAGGCAGCTAATGTGGATGTTGCAGAAATTTATCTTTAGTGACTATGCCAGTTCTGCTGCTGATTGTGTAAAGTTCAGTTGATAAGCTTTCTGGCATTCTAAATGATAAAGTATTATATGCAAAGAACCAACAATTAAATTTGTAGTGATATCAACATGTCACTTAAGTAATTTTTCATTAATCTTGGTTGCTGAAATATTATTGATAGTTCTATTAAAAAATACTTTTTTGTAAAGGAGATAATTGGTGAAATTTCATGGTAGGAAATTTCACCCTGCTAGAATATGAGACTATTCTATTTCTGTCGTCCAGTCAGTGAATAATACAAAAACTTGACAGTCAGTCTTCTTTCTCTGGTGGTTGCATTTTTGCCTATATATGTGTCACTGAGGGAGAGAACAAACCATGGTTTGTTAGTGTGAATGATTTACCAAGACGTTACACTGAGAAACTAGAATTTAATAAAAAACTTTCTAGTCTGAGTTTTGAGAGCATTGCTAGTCATTGGAATAAAAGTGTCCTGATGAATTCTAAAATAAACTCTTATCTTCCTTGAAAAGATAAATACTCTGTCTTTCTAACTTTGCCAAGGGTTTTTCAGAGGAGGTCATATATCTGCACAAAATGGCATGCAGATGGGACAATGTGTGTAGTCAGTTGTGGTGATGGTACGAAAGAGAGGTATAAATTTGAACCTAAAATCAAAGGCTTTTTATTTTAAAATGCACTGAAGATCGTGTGAAATGTTACATAGAAAAAGTCAGTGAAAATCTTGATGAGGTTGATTTGGTTTTTAGAGGGCATAATTGTCCAATTCTGCCCCATTTTAGAAAACAGTCCTGGCTGCTATTACTTTTTGTTACTAATTATTAGGAGAAGGAAGCAGTAGGATACAGTCCAAGTCAGTCTCTAGAATGCTTCATCAGAAGCACGACATTTAAAGAATTTTTGCCTTTTTTTCACGGTAATAAATGCAAATGCCGAACCAATAAATTTTATTATGCCAAAAGCTGTTCTGCTTCTGCTACTGTCCTGGGTTTCTAAAGAGATCATTCTGAAATCACTTGACTTGTTCCAGCAGCATTTTTTTTTTGATGGAAAACTGCATTATAGTAATAACAGGGTAGATGGTAAGTAGTGACTATTGTATGAGGAATAGTTCTACCACTATAACTGTGGTGATAAATGTTTTATTTTGGCTTCAGATTATTTTTTTTTTTAATCTGGAACTGTTAATTTCTGTATATATAGAGGACATACATCCATCTTTTTATGGCCTCTTGGTGCCTTTACAGTATAAATATGAAAAATACTTACAATCTTAGTCCCAAAGGTATATATTTGATATTTCTCAATTTTGGTATTGTTTGATTTTATTTTTTCCCCTTAGGTTCTGTATTTGCATTGTTAAGTGTCTCTTTTATAGTTTCTTGTGGTTTTTTTTAATTTATAAAATTAATTTTATGCTGTGTAACACAGGAGATGTTTTTTGTGTGTGTGCACAGATTTTTGAGAGACTGCCCAATTATTATAAGCTTCAAAAAAGGCTGCTGTTCTTGGAAGATCGGATAAGCGAACTTCTGGGAGGCATACAAGTAATATACATTGAAGAACTGCAACCTTTGTTGACTCTGGAGGAGTACTACGAGACTCTGAACTCTTTCTATAATAAATTACGTGACAGTAGACTGCCTTTTCATCCTCGCAGTCTGCGAGGTTTGCAAATGATTCTGGAAAGGTAGGTATTTGCAGGAAAGGTTTATTTCTTTCAGAGCTTTTATTCTTATCTTTTTTTTTGGTACCCTGATTATTGCTCTCACTAAGAAGAAAAGTAATATAATCTCAGATTTTCATTATGTCAAAGTCGTTTTGTTTCTGAAGGTTTTAAGTGCATTTTTGTGGGTTAAGAAGGAATCAGACTGAAGAAAATCCTGCTTAATTTCATTCAAGTTGGAGTCAAAGTTCTCTCTTTATTTTTCAGTGTTGTGCTGGGTTACATCAAAAGTTTCGTGCTGTTGTGCTGGTGTTCATACTTTTTAAGTGTTGTCAGTTGATTTTGAAATGTAATTTTAAAAAATAATTATATATTATGTTTCTGTAGTCTCATGAACCAAACTTGATTCGTTTTTTACCAATTACTCTGATAGTGATTAATTTTTATTCTTTTCAGAATTCATTCTGAAAGTAATTAATGGAAATACTTGCATTAAAAAATTATACTTTGTTCTTTACTTCCATCATGTTTCATAAGTGACAGATATGCACCAAGCTTACACGAATTTGGACACTTTATGATCCCAACGGTCTGCGATCCAGTGGCTCTTCAATGGTTTATTTTTGCCAAAGCACAGGAAGCAAGAGAGAATCTGAAAAGAAAGGAGGAGTAAGTGTTCATGTGACTTGATACATTTAGCTCATTAAAATCTTTGCATGTCATGTTTTTTATTTGGAGGAGGAGGAGAACTTTGAAAAACATATTTGTACTCTTGTGGTAGAAAAAATCTGTTTATAAAATAGAACTTTAGCCATCAGCTTTACTAAGTGAAGAATTACAGCATTCAGTGAACACAAACAGTTGTTAGAAAATACCCTCCTTCATCTTATAGAAACTTCATTCAGATATAAAAGATCTTTGTTTACAAGACAAAAATGCATAATTTTTTTACAATTACTTCTCCAAAGGGGAAGTGTGGTTCGTTTTTTTAAGGACGGCACCTTTTAGTTGGATAAGAAAAGCAACAACTTCTATTAGTGTTAATTACGAAGTGACAAAAAACAGGGAAATCTAAACTAAAAATCTACAGAATCATTACTTTTAGTTGTTTGTCAGTTAGTTTAGAAAAAGGTTAGTTAGCACCTAACAAGGGGTTCTCCCTGTGTGCAGCTAACTTGAGTTCCTTCAAGGGAGCCTGATGTTTCACAGAACAGGACAGCTTGTGCCTCAGTATTAGGGAAGGCGCTCAGGAGGGTGGTGCAGATATGGTCCACAGAGAGGACAGGCTTGCCTTAGGTTAACTCACCATCTCAGTTCATCCCTGACTGCCAGAGGTGGACTGGGCTCTTGTACAGTGATCTGAGTGCCTCAGCAGAGTACAGTGCTGTGCAAATACACTGAGATCTCATGCTGAGCTCTGGAAAGAGTGGTGGCAAGGCCCTACAATAGTATTTTCGTGTGTTTTCAGTAGCTGTATCCATGCTTAGCTTGGGCTGATTCACCTCCCGGCTCCAGTTGTGTTGTAGGGCAGCAGTGGTGCTGTTTCTGCAGCCGGGCTGGCTGGAAAGTACAGCTGTGTTAGTGTGGCAGAGTGCCTGAGCTAGTGAGACTTGCTGAGCCTGAACTGTCTGCTTTAGTTGATCAGTCACAGCTCCAGTGACTTAATTAACTCTACACATTAACTTTATTTCTGAGTAGCTTGAGTTTGCCATGTGGTATCTTATCACTCTGGGGTGAAAGGAAAAAATCATCTGCAAGCTATGAATTCTTAGAATCATCTAGATTGGAAAAGACCTTTAAGATTGTCAGGCCCAACTGGATCCATATAATTCTGCATTTAGGAAGTTACTAACACATCTGATGTGCATCAATTGACTGTACCTATGAACTGTTGTTTTTGATGACATACAGAGTACTGGTGTCATTATGAACATGAGAATAATTATGAACATGATCTTATACTTCAAACTTACGCTTTCATTATTTAAGTACTTGCATTCCTTACATTAAAAATGGAGCTTTATAGGATTTTTATTTTGGTATTTTTCTCTGTTACTTAGTGCGCCAAAAGATGTCATGGTGCAGGCTTTCAAATGTGACTCCCTGGGCATACTTTTGCCCATAGTCATGGAAGAATGTTCAGTCTGACCCCCTGAGTAGACACAGGTATCAACCTGCACAAAAATCGCAGCTGTAGCAACTGTACATGAATTGATACCTTTGTTTACATGCACATAACCTACTTATTTCATTATTTCCTATTTTAATATATATCACTGTATATTGAAATGCTTATTTCAAGGTGGTTTGGTTTTTTGCTTTTTTTGAGATGCTAAGTCCTAACTTTGTCTCTGTGTGTTGCCTTCATTTGCTAGGATGATGATTACAGAAAAAGAGCTAATCAATACTTCCACTGAAAAATTCTCTCTGGACCGGCTGTACAAGGAGCCGAGCGTTTCCAGTGCACAGATGATAGATTGTTGTAAGCGGCTGCTGGAAGAATCGCTGCCATACCTGCAAGGCATGCACCTTTGCATTTCACACTTCTACTCTGTGCTGCAGGATGGAGACCTGTGTATACCTTGGAACTGGAAAAACTGAGGGACATATCTGATAATCAGATGGATTGTTTATTTTCTGTAAGAGGTTATAAATATGAATGTTTTTAAGAGTAAATTATTTAAATCTGTATTTTGATATCAGTATTCAATATACAAATTTTCTTCCAGCTGCTGCTCGAGAAGGAGTGGAGTCCTAGACAATTTGCACAATGCACAGT
This sequence comes from Pseudotriccus pelzelni, assembly GCA_035584735.1. NCBI lineage: Eukaryota > Metazoa > Chordata > Aves > Passeriformes > Tyrannidae > Pseudotriccus > Pseudotriccus pelzelni. Next base: position 40,878,315 of record JAWMRA010000078.1, on the reverse strand, counting down.
ATTGGTAGTTCTGAAAAAGACATTTGTACGTTATCCATACTACTGTAGCAGTCCCAGTGTACGTTAGCAGTTGTGAAACTGCATTTTTGTAGTGAATTCTGAAAATACATTAAATTGTGAGTCTGCGAAAATGTGCATGTGTATTTTTGATATACATGAATATTGCCAGATAGATCACCTTAAAGAGTGTGCAAACCAGACTTTATGTGTTATCTTAAGGGATTCGTTGAATGCAGAAGTTCAGTACAAAATTAATCTGCTGGCAACGTTGGCATTTCCTACTGCTGCCTGTTACTGAATTCAGAAAAAGAAAAAAAGGCAGGGGAAAACCAACAGAATATTTCTATTTTGCCGAAGGAAGCAGTACATTAACTTGGTCTCTACAGCAGAGTTTCATATGCTGGTCCAACAGTGTTGCCTTAGAATTCCAAAATGCGCCAGTTGTACTGTCTGCAGTTACTTTAAAGCAGATGTCATTCTCTTTTTGTTTTCCAGCATTTGCTCCATAAATACAGACAATCCTCTTTACTTACACTATAACAGATTGCAAATCCCATTCACAACACTTAAAACCTGAGTAGTTTAATGTGACATCTAAGGAAAGGAAGCATTGATTTGTGTAGGATTGTCTGCAAGAGTAAGTATTTCTCAGTAAGAACAAGGAGTTTGCAGTACAGCAAATGGATCTTTACTGGTACTTTATTCCCTGAAAAAAACATGAAATAAAGTGTGAATGTATGTCAACACTTTTTTATTGTAATACATGCCAAGATGCATTTTGATATTTGGATTACTACTTTACAAAATATCTTTTGAGAAACACCAACTGCTTAACATTTCTGCACTTGAATTCATCATAACTGGCAAAAAAAAAAGAGAGGAATTGTCAAATGCTTACTTGCCTTGTCTTTGTATTAGGGAAATTGTTGTGTTTCTCTGTTTTCTCCTGTTAAAGGGCTCAGTGTCACATTGTTGGATATGTTGTCAAACTTAAAAAAAAACCCCTTGCTGTGATCTCCAGCATGTGTTTTAAAACACTGAGGCAGAAGCTGGGACTTTTTCAGGCCTTTAATTCAGGGGTATTGCTGGCAATTCCTTGTGTAGGTTTCGAAGGCCAGTTGATAGTTCCTCCTAAGTAGTTAACTTACATTGCACGTTTCCTCCCTCGCTCCACCTATCACTGATGATCCTGTCCATGTCCCCCCTGTGCTAAGCAAGTCCTGTCAGTTGTAGCCCAGCAATATTCCCTGTAGCAGCTCTTTGAAAGCAGGGTGTAGTTAGCAATAAAAAGTGGATGTAGTGGGGTTTTTTTCTTGCTTGAGCTGAATGACCCCTGCTGTCACAGAAAGCAGTGGCTACCCCTTCTCTTTGCGGCACAGAAAAGATGACTGGAACTGGCTGGAGGAGAGAACATAAGCTGTAAAGAGCCTTAATGAAATAGAGCATGGGATGTTTCCATGTAAGTCACTGGGGCAATGGAGACCCCAACCTGGAACAGCGGTTGGGATAGGCAAGGGTTGACAAGGGCAAAGGGCACTGAGCTGAAGTGTGAAAGCAGTGCAAGTTGCTGTTACACACTTCTAGTCTGGGATACATCTGCAGATTGTCACCATTCCTTGTAAGGGGGAGTAGCCAAAATCGTCTAGCAAAATGTGTCAGCACTCCAAGGATGGTGTGGCAGCTTGCTGTGCTGATGTCCCTTTGGGCTGAGGTCTTGGGTCTTGTACAATAAATCAAATAAACCGGGGCAGTGGTTGGCTCCGGTGCAGTGGGGGTGGGCTTTCACTCTTCTGTTAGGTTCTGTTTTCCTGAGTCCCTAAGGAGATAAATTATAAAATCTCCAAAACTGCTCAGAAGTTGAGCAGTACAAGAATTAAAGTTGAGTATTTAGTCAGTAATTCAGCAGTGCAAGGTCTGCGTCTTAACAGTAGTAAGTTATGTTAGTTGGTTCTGCTGCAGAATGGTTGAGTTCCCTTTACAAGCATATGGGCCTCTCTTTTTAACATACTTAGGAAAAAAAGAGGGAAGAAAGTAAATATAAGGCACATGTTTTAGGTATTTATTTTGGCATGTTTGACTTATTTTGAAGACTGTCGCGAAAGTAACAATTATCCATTTAGGCAAATATATCGGCAAAATCTGTCAACATTCCATTTTGCTTTCTGACATTTTAATATGGCGGGGAAGAAAAAAGAGGTAATAGAACTCTGAAAATCTTTTGTCACTGTGGGGGGGTGGAAATGGATGATGATTTGAAACTGTTGTGTTTTTAAGCAGTGCAGAATGCCTCAAATTCTGTTCAACAGACTTTGCCATCGCCTCATTACAGAAATACATTTGAATGAGTGCTAACATCTACTGCAGGTTTTTTTAGTACAATATTCCTGCTTGCTCTGCAACCAACAACTAAAAACATGCTTGGCATTAAGTTTCAAAAAGTGTCCTCTTTAAAAACAATCCTAATATAATTAGGTAGAATTGATGCCTTGCTGTTTTAATCATTACTGTTTGGCTTAGATTTGAGGTTATTTAGTGTTTAGAAATTTGCAGCAAACATGCCCGGGATTATCTAAGGGGTTAGAGCAGAGTGCTAATGATGCCAGAGTTATGGATTGATCCCCATAGGGGCCGTTCACTTACGAGTTGGGCTTGACGATCCTTGTGGGTCCCTTCCAACTCAGAATGTTCTGTGATTTAAAAAGTCATTCTGTGATTTGAAAGATGAGTAAGAAACTCTGCCAATGATCAAAGACTTGCAATGTTTATTGGTCATCTGTCATGAGTCAATAAACCGTGATGCCCAGATCGTGTCGTTCAGCCCATGAGAGTGGTTTAGGATTTTCATGCAGCTGCCAGAAGGAAATTCAATGCCAGATTCAACGCTACAATAAAAGAGGTGGGGGCTTGAGACAAAATTTATCACCTTAACAAGTTATTTTGGTTCTGTTTAATACTGTGACCTTGAGATGCAGGCACTGACAAACAGCATTTTCCATCTTGTCAGGTGTTGGCATAACATTTTACAGTACCAGTTCTGTATGAATTTCAGTGTTCTGGACTCCTGCCTGGGTTTTAACAGCTGTATATGAAAATTGCATGCAACAAGGCCCATTTTGTCATTGTTCTTCTGGCTATTAACTGCTGTGATACCGTCTCCAGCACTAATTGGCTTGTATTCGTGTTTTCTAAGACATTCGAAATCTTGATAATGAATCCTGAGGAAGACTTAAGAAGGGAAAGTCTTCCGGAAGATTAGAGCTAATTTTTTTTAAGCATATCTAAAATCCATCAGAACTCTTCATGGAGAATGTAAATCTCATCTAGTTTTGTACGTTACAGCTAAAAAAAAATCTTTCTGAGGAAACTGAAATTTTTAAACTTAATAACTTCTGGTTGTCTTTCTGAGAATGTATAGTATTTGTCTGAACAAGGTTATCTCTGTGACTCCTTGGACATATGCATGTGCTATTTGCATGTAGTTCATGTATACAAAGATGAGACTTTCCTAATATTTATAAGCTTAACATTATGCAGATTTGTAATAGAGAAGGGCAGGGTTGTTTGGGAGTTTTTGTTCGATTTCGGTTTTGGTTTGATTGATTGTTTTGTTGTTGTTTTGAGGGGGGGAGAGAGGGTTGGTTGTTTAGGGTTTTTTGTTTGATTGGTTTTTAAAGCCTAACTGAGAAAGAAAAAACATAGTTGTAAATACAGTGAAAATGTTAATTTAAAAAAATTAGGGAGGTCATCCTTTTCACTTGCATGTAAGTACTAGAGTAATTTGACTTAAAAATGCAAGATTAAAAGCTGGGATCTTGACTCTGTGCATGGAAAAAATGTTTAGATATCTCCCTGGAAGGCCCAGATAAAACTACAGGATATACGGAAGTAATGGAAAAATAATCTTGTTTTACAGTTTGTCCTTTTCAGCTACATATTCTTTACATGATTTCTTAAATGCTGAATAATTTAGTACTTCGTTTTGCTAAATCCTCCGATGGGCGCTGTGTCTAAGTAGCCAGACTGATTGATTATGATCTCAGCCATGTCTTTAAACCAAAAAACCTTTAGCAGATATTTTATTTAGTAGAGCTGAAATTTAATATTTTCTTGACAGCTTTTATATTCGAAAAGTGACTTTTCTGTGATCTCCTATTTTCCATAGCCTTTGGCTGTTGTTTTGGCTCTGTATTTTAGCAAGTTTAAATGATTTTTAACCCTTTTACTTTTCCTACCATGTTTACAAAAAAACCCCACAGGTCTAAATTCACCCCATCTATGCTGTGGACTGTGCTAACTACAGACCCTCCCAGCATGCCTGAAATTGAGCTGCTTAACCTCTTTCTAAACTTCTCTTGGATTTTAACAGGGAATAAGATTTGAGAAAAGTGGGAGCGGCCAAGGTTTGTGCCAAATATAAGGGCTGCAATGACAACATGAAATGGTGTTTTAACACTGAGGTTAGATAAAAAGAGCAGGGTTAATTTGCTTCTTATTTAGTACCAACATCCCTACCTAGCTGCGCACCAGAACACAGGGCAATTTACTGTAGCTTAAGACACCAGTCAGCTTTAATTTCTTTTTGATTGTTTCTCTTTCATCATCTGCTTTGTCATTTGATTTTTATATGTTGCAGGGACATAGCTGAGCAGTCAGCTAATGCCTGTGATTGCTGCGTGCACCCTCTCTCTGTAACAGGATATTCTGGGACCATTTACTAAAAGCAGCGATCGGATGAGAACCTGATGTCCTCCCTCCAGACTGCTCTGTGATCTGGCGGCCACAGTTCAAGATCAAGGCATTTCCTTGATAGTGCTCTGTCCAACCCACACGTTATTTTACCCATCCGTTTGTCATGCTCCTGGGAACTTCTCATTCTGGGATTTTTTAATTTTTTTTTTTTAGGGGGATGTTTCAAGTTCATTGAGTCAGTGGGTCGCAGCCATAGACTGAGTTTTTGAATATATTATAATCCAAGGGCATGAGTAACTCCCGTTTTTAGCTTGCATATATTTCAGACAGTCCATGGAGGCTGAGTGGTAACTTCTACACATTGCTAAAAAGAAATATTGAATAAATGCAAATCCCTCAATTTCGCAGCTGATTAAAATTGCTAGAAAGTCCTTAGCAAGGAGCACTGCATCTAACTTCAATTTGCTTTTTCTCACCAATTGGCAGCCAGGGCATTGTTCAGAGACTGTGTGATTTGGGACTCACTCTGCTAGCAGGGACCTGTGAAGGTGATACTGTCTCAGAGAAGCAGAGCTATGGAGAGTGAGTCACTGTTGTCTTCATTAAGGACTGCTTATGAAGCCCCAGGGGAGGACACCTGATCGCAGCAACCTCTCTGGTGGAGTGGCCTGAGGAGCCCTGCTCTCTTAAAAACAAAAACAAATGAATAAAAACCAACCAAACAAGCAAAAAAAAAATAAAGGGGAAAAAAACCCCAAACCGACATACCACAAAATAAACCAAAAAACCTCCACAGAAATAAAAGCGAGGACTGGCCTTTCTAAAACTGCTCCCTGGGTTTGTAGCAGTGCTGACAGAGTTAACAGCTTATGGTCTTTTGAGCCAATTTTCTGCTGCAGTTTTGCAGACTTCAAAGAATATTCTTGGAGGATGATGCTGCTGTCTTCAAAATGGACAGTCCCTCTAACCAGGTGATATTTAAACATAGGGCCGTTAGTGTATTGCATGATCAGATGCACATTCCTCTCTGTTTAATCTTTGAGCTTGCAAGACCTTTCTGTAAAGGTCACAAAGTGTTAATCTAGATGTGACTAACCAGTTCACAAAGGTTTTAGCAACAGGAAATCATGTCCTGGTCGGTATCTGTATGATGCCTGGAATACCTGGGTCTCTTGCACTCTGTATTACCACAAAAAAAAAAAGGAAAATCAAATTAACGAATCAGAATTTAAAAGCCTGTACAGTTGCAAACGTTTTTTCACTGCTCGGATCTTTGTTATCCTGGCACGACAGACTTTGGAGGGAAAATAAGCTATGCTGTAAATTGAGGGATGTATGTGTGTTCTGTTTTTAGCCAGAAATCTCTGCTGGAGCTCAAGATTCCCTGTCTTCCTTTTGAGATGGTGAAAAGGGGGTGGGACAACAGACCCTGAAGGTCTAAACCCCTCCTGCCTGAAGTCAGAACTTGAAAAAAAATAATTACATGTACACACATATATTTATCTTCCTCACTACTGTGTGATTCTTTCCATCTTTACTGGGTATAGAACCTGTAAACTGTAAATCTTCTGTCAAGAGCCACGTTTCATCTACAATTTATGCTCTGGTCTAAAAATGAGGAAAAGGAACAATCAGGTTTAGGATTGCTCCTTTTAGGTTTAGCTTGACAATTAGGGGCTTTGTCCACCTCCTTTCTAATGCAGTTTGTCATGACTGGCACTGAATGGCAGATCTAAAGAGCAGGTGCCAGCTGAGATTTCTAGTTATAATACATCCCTAGCTGGGTAGCAGCCCTTTGAAAGCCATAGAGACCTTACTGCAATTGTGGGTACGTTCAGATGTCTTCAAGAAGTCCTAACAGACCTTCTCAGCTCATGGGTCTCTCTTAGAAGAGAAATTTAATTATGTCTTAATTTGCAAAATCTCCTGAGAAAAAGGGCTCCCTTACCCAAGTAAATCTCTGTAAGTCTGTGTAGTGAGCGTGGTACATCTGTGTATCTGGTTGGCACCAGAAATTTCTTTCAAAGAAGAGGGCTGCTGTTCTGGCTAAGTATGTGTGTCCTTGCATTTTTCTTCATCGAGTTGGGCTTGGTAGGTACAAATCATAGGCAAGTTTAGTCTAAATGTCTGTGTTCGAAAGTGGCGAAGAAGTGAGCGTGGAGGGATGAGTGTTGAGTACACCTGTCTTCCTCCTTCCTCTCCTCTGTCATTTCAAGCACTAGTGACAGTGGGCAAAGGCTTCTCCACCTTAAGTGAGCGTGGACCATTGGCTGCAATGGTGGCACAGTTTGCCAAGGAATTACAAAGCAGGGTTTCCAAAACTGCTTCCTGCTTCTGTCAAAATAAAAGCGTCACTGGTTGCACACAGTCACACTGTGTCTGAAACCCTCATGCTGCACCACAGCATTACAAAATGTGCCCTACCTGCATTCCAGTACGTTCTCATATGCTGCTCATCTCGGTGTTAGACTGTAGAGATTCTACACAAATCCTGAGTCACCCATGGCACAGAATATTTGGTAACTCCTCAGTTCTTTTTCAGTTTAAAGTTTACGCTGATTTTGTCATTCCTTCATTGTTCCCTTCTTTTATTCTGTTCATTTATTCCAAAGATAAACCAGCCTTTCTTGAAGACAGAGTTAATACCAGGTGAAACGCAATTACGTGGTGATTAATGGAAGCCTAGGTGCAGTTAGCAATCACTTAAATGGGCTGGATTTCCTAACGATTCCTCTGTTCTCTACGAATTTCTTTTGCAGGCAACTTATTATGCTGAATTCTTCTTGGATAACCAATTTGTGAAACATTTTCAGCATCACCCTGAGGCATGAGCAGAAATTGCATCCTCACTGGTCACGTCTGATAAATAATTAAAATGGGTAGGATCTTGCCCAGACCCCCCACACTTGAAAGGCCTGCTCAGTTCCTAGATTCTGGTGGGGGGAAAGGGGACCGTGAAAATGGGGAGAACTGCACTGGAGAATTTGAGCGCTGTCATCGTGGTGCTCTGTTACAAGTCACGGAATATGTAGGTAAGAGGCATAAATAGAGGCTATCTGAAAAATAACTTGGAGTAGCTGTAAGCTTTGCTAATGTTTCCCTTTCTGCTTTATTAGTCATTGTGCACCTCCTGCTAGCCAGGTTATAACCTTGGGATTATTCTTTATAGGATGAGTGTATTTAGCGTGAAATTTTGTGTCCTATAACTTTAACCGTAGCATATGTTATTAAAAGTGAATATAATGGTCCTCTAGGATCTAGCTCTGGAGCGAGCAAACAGGCATCTCAGTTATATATTGTCTTCAATTATTCATTAAGAACTATGGGGAGATTTTCTAGAACATATCTCCAGCAAAGCTCAGAGCTGTTCTAATGCCAACAACAAAGCTCTGCTAGTTTAGTTTAGCAAAAATGGGCATGAGTTCCCTGTTGGATTTCCCTGTTTGAACTGTGTGATATTTTATCACATTTAATAAAGTTTATTACAAATGTGACTTGGTACAATAAAAACCTTGTGGTGAGGCTAAAGCAACATTTAATTTTGAATGGACATTTTGCCAACAAGGATTTTAGTATATCACCGTGTGCATGAGCATAATAAATAGTTTAACACACACACAATGTCAGTACGGGTAATTTTCTTGTACACTGGAGCCATTTTCTCAGCAGTTTGCACCCCCAGTTAAGTTTCTTCTGTCGTCAGTGTTATTCTGGTTTGGGCTTTGTAGTTGTTGCTGATTCTTTTTTGTTAAAGCAAAGCTGTTTTCCTCAAATTCTGCCAGTGCTGCATCCTCACTGTGGGAAAGGGTCTCATTCCACCTTGTGCACCAGATGTACAGCTGCATAAATGTACAAGGGTCTATCTGGGAAAATGTCAGAGAGCCAGAGTTGAATTCAAGGTGTTAAAATAGTGTAACCTCTTGTCTTAATATTTGTTCCAGTATTTTGTTTCCTTCTTCGGCGTTCTATTTTCTTCAGCATATACTCTTAGCCATAAATAAACTTTTAAAAGTGTATTAACTGTTGCAGAAGTGCATTTGCAGTGGAGAATTGCACCAGAGTTACTATAAGCTAAGTGTACACTTCTAGTGCTGTCACTTCTGTGAAGACAAGCCCTTGTGTAGCTTTAGTGATTTCACATTTACACCACAGCTGACGTGTTTTAAAATATTTCCCCTTCCCTGAAGGATTGCAACGGAGTTCAATATTTCTGTAATCCCTGTTGGATGCTTTGCATCCAGAAATCACTGTTCAAACCATAGTGCATCAAGTGCCCTGAATTTCTTTGTAGTTTTTTTTTAGTTCCTGCTGTGAACAGATCAAATGCACAGATTTTGTGAAAAGTATTTTTTTCCCCTTAACATCTATTCTTGAAAGGTAGAGCTTGTTTTGGCCTGTAATTTTACTGTCCTAACAGGAGGGCAGAGCACAGGAGAAGGTACGTAGGGAGAAGATAGATTGGTACATTCTTCAGCACAGTTATAACTGAACTTTCAACAAAAGCGACGTGACTTTTCCCTCCCTCTGTAAAAAAGGTCTGAAGAGATTACTGTACCACAAACTTCACACCGGAGAACTCCCTCTGTGAAGGCAGGTGCTGGTGTTGGAAGCCTTGACAGTCACCTGACAGCGCTTTCATAGTGCAGAAATGTGTCTTTCCTGTAGGATTCCTCTTGGAGAAAGGTCCTGGCCACTCGCATTCCCAGTGACATGCTGCTTCCATTAGCTTCAGTTCTACTTAAGTGAACACCTATGCCTGTCCCCACAAATACCCCGCCTATGTTTCATTTCCAGATGTTCTGCTTTTTGAAAAGCTGGATCCTCTGCTAAGTTTCCAGCAAACAAAAGATGAGTGATGGTATTATGTGATAAAGCAGCTCAGAACAATCCCAGAGGCTCTAGCCCGGAGTGAAGGGCTGGGAGCACACAGGCTGTGCTGGGACCATCCGAACGCCCTGTTCTCCTTCCCTGGCGTGAACTCCTCTCGTGCTGTAAGGGGAATGTTCCGATGTCTGGTCCTTATGAGAGGAGACACATGCTGTTGGATTCTCCATCCCCATCATCTGTGCCATCTCCAGAACCAGCACGAACTAGCGTTTGAAGAACTCGCAGATCCGCAAAGCAAGATCAAGAAAGCAAAGGCCTTGCTGGTGGGTTCTGACCATCCTCCATGTCATGAGCTCAGGGATGAAGCAGCACTTGGTCCTGTGACATACCTGCAGAGGAGGGTGGGGAGCACAGCACAGCTGTGGGCAGGAACACTGCAGGTGGCAGCTTTGCACCACGCTGTGTGAGCAGGAGAGGTGGTGAGGCCGGGGGCTGTGGACCAGCACCAGGGATGCCAATCCCTTGCCAGAGTGATCTGATCCAGGACTTGTGGGGTGGCCGGGCTACTCCTGCTCACCTGCTTGTAAAAAACACGTCAGTCTCCTGGAAATGCTTCTTATAATGGAACTGCTTAGATCTGATACAGGATAACTGTGAGAATTGTGGTCACCCTGGTACGGAGGGATCACATCTAAAAGGACCACACCAGCCTGAGGCTGCCCTAAGCTCTCTGGCTGGGGCTGCTCAGGGGGTGGAGGTGAGTGAGCAGGCTTCTCCCCTCTGCTCACTTTTTGTCTCCAAAGGTTTGCCATATCTCCAGGCCTTACAGATTGCTTTTCCTTCCAGAGTAAGGGCAGTAATAGTCAACAAGCAGCACCCCTATGGTGCTGCAGTGGAGAACAAAAGTGTTTCAGAGCAAACGTGCTGTTACAGCAAAGCTGGCCACAGAAATCCCACCGTGCCCTGCCCACTGCCCATCGAGCACCTCTCCGGATGGGCTGAATACCTACCTCTTCACCACGGACACATGCTGCCCTCCTCCAACGGGAGGCAGCAGCTCCTTGGCGCTCGCTAAGGCACAGCACTGTGCTCCCAACCTCTCCGTGCACTGTCACTGCCATCTCCCCCCAGGAGCACAGCCAGGCTCCTCAGCTCCAGCCCCTTGAGTTGCAGTGCAGGATGTGCTGCTTAGGGATCCATTAGCCAGTAAAATTAATTGTATTCTATCATTTTTTTACAGCACATTCAAAGACAGAGATATTCAGGTTATTGTATATCTTCAGGGTTGCATTCAGTCTGTCTGTTGAGGTGAACTCTTTGGGTCTTCTTTTTAATACAAAACGGAAAATTTCTATTTTTAACTTACCTATTTTAAAGATAAGTCTACTGCAAGGTGTGGTCTAATGCAGAATGAATCTCTCAAATGTTTTAACAAAGGAGAGTAGGGCATGTGGGACCTGGAGTTCTGTCCTGCTAGAGAAGCAGCCCCGCCAGCACGATGAAAGATATTCCACTGGGGGATTTCTGACACATGCTGCCCCTACATTTCTGGTATTTATTATAGAGGGAAGGGAAGACAAAAGCTCAAGGGAAAACAAAAATCTAGGTCTGCCTCAGGTTATTATAAACTGAGAATTGATAGGCAGGCTCAATTGCCTGTTGCTAAGCAGCCAAGAGAATTGGTTGACCATACCCTGGGCCTTTTAAAGAAAAAACACAAAGCAGAAAGGGGGGTGTGTGTGTGGTGTACGAAATAATGTGTAAATATCATATTGGCATAGAGACCCCAATATTTTATTTTGTTGCATATGTTTGTGAGATGCTGCTGCATGGGTGATATGAAAGAAGTCAGGCCTTGGGTGGGCAGGATAATTTTTATATTTTAAAATAAAAGAGAGAGAGATGGAGAGAGAAAAAGAGAGTTTCTGACATATCAGCAAGTCCAAGCAGCACTTTCTTGGTGCTTCCCCTTGGAAGAGTCCCTTTAGGGCACGATCTTGCATCCCTCTGAAAAGCTGAATGGTGGCGGTCACAGGAAATAATTCCTAGGGAACCAAGTTCCCCTCTCCCAGCCACTATCACTGAGGTGGCCTTCAGCAATATTTTTTTTCACATGCTGATGTATAAAGCAGAACAAAGTACTGGAAAGCCCCCAGCCCTTATTCTCACCCCAGTTTGCTTTTGGCCAGAGCTGTGCGAAAGGCGGGATGCAAAACTTATACTGGGTGAACTAACACCCACTCACCAGGTCCTGGGGAGGGAAGGGAGAGCCCAGCCCCACCTGGGAGCACCCCTCATGCTCCAGGTTCTGCTCAGCTCCTGGCTTTCCCCCATTGCACTTCTGGAAGTTGGGTAGCTGGAGTGGGAGAAAATCAGCATCTGACTGGCAAAACAGTCTGCCAGAAGGTTATGGGGGTTTTTTTGTTATTTTCTTATTGCTCAGATAACCTAAAATGTTAAAATAAAATAGGCATTATGCTTGGTGAAGGAACTGTTGTATTGGGAGCCATCTTTGCTATCATCACCCATGATTACTTCACCTCCTTTTCCTTGTTTCTTCAAGTGTGATTTTACCTGTCTTAAATAGAAAAATCCAGAGCCTACACTGGATTACAATACTCAGTCTTCTGTGTTCTGCCTCTGACATGCCCAAGTCCCCCTCCACTCCTGCACCTTCCTGGCAGCCCATCACTCACCAACAGCATCCACAGGGTTATCCCAGTTCAGAATGGGCAAGCAGCCACACTCCTCTGCACCAAACCTTGTCTTCCCCTGCCACCCAGAGCGAATGTCCTTTGAAGGTGCTCACTGCCGAGCTTCGCTCCCTGTCTGAACCAGCTCTAGCACACGTTCCTCATCCAGATGGGGCAGACCTCAGTCTGCAGGGGATTTGGGGTGGTGAAAGCACCCTGGTACCAAACGCACCCAGTGACTCTGAGTGTGCTTGGACACATTGGGGCCATTGCTGCAATGTGCAAACAGGGCAGGCACAGAGTAACACAGCAGAGCTGCGCCAATGGGCAGGGTCAAGCCACCCCTGCCCCCCTCCTTGCCCAAGCACGGGCCTAAAAATAGACGTAATCAGGTTTCAAAAACGAAAAGAAATGAAAAGGTCAAGTGTCATGACCTTAGACATGCTCTGAGGCTGCTTTTCTCCTCGCGTAGCTCGCCCTCGCTGGGCCTCACGACGGCGTTTCCGGAGCAGAAGCAGCCGGGGCGCACGCCCTGGGCACGGCCATCAGCTGTGGCCTCTGATCAGGGGGTTCTTCCTTTTTATCCCTCCCTGTCCGCCTTCCTGCCGCCTGCAACCGGCTCCTTCCTTGCCTGCGGGAAAAGCACCGGTGGGCGCCCAGGGCTCCGTTCCTGGCTCCTTGCTGCAGTTGCCTTCAAGCGGACAGCCTGCTCCACTGGCGGTCCTGCCACAGCCACACTGATTTTGGGGTGCTCGAGCCCCGCTCCGTACCAGGTGGGCGCAGGGAGGCACCCAGAGTTTTCCTTTCACGAGCCCACGGGTGTTGATTTTCCGTGGCTGACCCACGCGGCTGCGCCGCTCCGGCTGGTTTTGTTCAAATGGTGATAGAATGATGCAGTGCCTTTCGTGCTGGGAACTCGAGAGCCAGAGCGGGGAAGGCAGAGGATGCCCTCGTGTCTTTGCAGTTATGGTCTCATTTTCCCCAACTGGTGAGAAATCCTTCCATCCTCCTTAGCTTTTCCCCTGCTCAAATAACATCTGAAAATTCTAGGGAATATTTTAGCCTGTATGTGCTCTGTGCAGGTATGATGCTTTGCCTTCTCTTTCCTTTCGGTGCACTGAGGAGCACACAGTCCACCCTCTGGGTCCAGCTGAAGTGCCCAATAGACCATCCTCTGTCTCTGCCAGCCCGCCCTGCCAGTCTGCATTTATGAATGTTGCAGAAGTCACTGTATTTCATCATTCACCGGTGTGTACGGGGCTATCACAGTAACAAAAACCTTTCCTGTGTTCTCCATTTGCAGATTTTCGTGCTTCCTATTGGGAGCATTTTACTCAAAGGTTTGACTTTTAGTGCAGCAGGAAAATGTGACAGTGCAGCAAAACCAATCCTTGTGTGCTCTCAGCTCAGGGCATCCCAGGGGCAGACAAAACCTGCTGCATGTCCTGGCCCGTGCCTGCTGATGCAGGAGCTGGTGAAGTGCAAATGCTGCAAGGAAAGCTCCAATAACACATTTATTCTGCAGAGGGGAGAGGGGGGTATCTGGTGTTTTGGGGATGCCTTGCAGTTGCTCCCTCCTCTCCAGGGCTTGGGGCAAAAGGGCAAAAAAATCACATCTGAAATAAAACCGTGGCATTTCTGAGGTGTGAATGGTTATTCTAATTGCCTGCAATATAGCACTCTGCCTTTAGCATTTTGCCGTGTCCTCACTTTGTCCTTTTCCCTGCTTTTATCCTATAAAGCCCTCACCTTCCTGTTCCCAGTTCTTCCTTCTAGCTTGCCTGTGCCTCAGCCCTCTTCCTGCATTCTGCCTCCCTGGGATCCTTCCTTATAAAGTGCAGTGGAGGATTTCAAAGTCTCTGTACCAATCCACCCCGCCTTGCCCAAAATAACCGTGGCCCAGAGAGAGAGGTGGTGGTGGCCACACAAAGAACGAGTGTTTTCCAGGAGCCACGAGCGGCTCTGTGCACTCCCTTTGCACGAGCTGTCCTGCCATCAGCTAATGTCCTGGATGGATGCATGGGGCTCTTGTCGAATTTCCCCTTTCACTTGCTCCTGCCAGGCCTCAGCCCCCCTTCACAAGCCCCTTTCATCCTCAACAAGACCTTGGCTCCACTTTTGCATCCTACACAACTGTTCCCATCCTGTCCTGACATTGTGCTAAACTGAAGGAAGTGCTGCAAAAGCTGATCATGAAAGTAACTAAATAAAAATTATCTCATACGAGAAGAGGCAGTAGAAAGTAAGAATTAAAAACAGTGCAGAGGCCGACAAGTTAAAATTAAATTTGTAGCTGATGAGCACAGGATTGATTTGTTCCGCTTTTCGACTAAGTGCTTTTATTACATTGATACAATAGATCAATAGATCAATATAAATATAATATTTTATGTATCAACGATATAGTGGATACTTTTTTTAAATCCATAATGTTAATACTAGAAAATCACTCTGAAAGGGCATGTTCAGAATAATACTGCTTTTTCTTTACACCAGAAGAAATAAACAGGCACATTCTCTGCTTAAAATGTTTGTTACTTCTGCATTTTTCTGCTTCTGTACACTGTAAATCTATTCTGGAAACATGGCTTCCTCTGTAATGATGTGTGGAAAACCTGGTGCATGTCATTTTACTGGTTATTTGCTTCATCTGCAATACCAGGATCTGCCATCCAAGGTGGGATTTGCCTCAGGATCCTAAAAAAAAACTTCAGATGAGCAAATAAATCAAAGAGCTGCTCTAAAAAAAAAAAAAAATTAAAATCCAGTCCTTATAGTAGAAAGTTCCCTCATCCCAGATGGGAATCTCAAGCAAACTGATGAAAAAGTTTTTGGCCTCAGCCTGGCCAGTGGTGCCAAATGCCAACACCAGAAGACATCAGGTGTTGCATCAGCTCTTTGAACTGGTTGAGCACAAGGAAATTCACGGCCATTGGTATCTTCAAACCTGTAAGGTGTCTCCAGGCAGCAGATACCCCTGCTCACAGTCTAAAAGGATGTTTGTGGGCCACCATTTCCAAAACAGTGACCCAGTGGAGGGGAGGCAATATTGTGAGATCACAGGTTTAATGCACCTGCATCATCCTGACCCGCATTTTGTAAAATGGTTGATTAGCTGGGCTTACTTCAAAACATTTCCTGTGAAAAACAGTGATTCCTCCTGGCATTTCTGCATGAACTCCTTAAGCTCCACCACCTTCCCAAAGTGTGAGCTTTGCTTCGGCTCTGCTTGAGAAACTTCATACACCAGCAGCCAAGTGGTGCTGCTCGGAGCCTGGTTCTTGCTCTGGCAGATGGAGTTCAATCACTTGATATTTTACAGCCGTGATTTTCAGGCTCCTGCTGCCTCACACTGCGAGCAGGAGGAGGGTCAGCAGCCGTCAGCCTGGGCGCACTTTCCCTGCTGAACTGTTTGCTCTTGTAGAGCAGCAAATGAAAAGCAAATCCCTGGGGCCAGAGGTTTGTGTTCCAAGGTTGTGTCTACAAAGAGCAGTCACCAGTTGGATTCCTCCCGGCTTGTCGATTATGCTGCTAATCCCTCAATGAGAGAACGGCACTGGTTACCTGAGACCAAAAGACACTGGAGGAACCTGCTCTTTTTGAGCCACAATTCCCCATGGCCTGGCACCTCCCCTAGAACTGAGAGAGACAAAGCGGGGTCATCATGCGCTGGCTTTTTGACATGGACACACTTGTAACAAATTATTGCCTCCAAGGTGTGTCCAGTCCAGCAAAACAGATCTGACATAAAATTTTAAGAAAAGCTTTTTAATTACCCTTTGGGAAATACTGTTGAACTACCAGAACAACTCAGCTGGGCATTCTCAGAAAGCAAAGAGCAGCTCCCAAGAAGGGTGGCAGGCAAGCCTGGCTGAGCTGTTCAAAGTCAACTGGGGTTAAAAAACAAACACTACATAGCAGAAAGTAAAAGAATTATGACAGTGGGTCAGATCTGGTGTATATCCTCATCCCAAACCTCCCTCTAGCAACAACGAGTAGCAGATGTTCAAGGAAAGATGAGAAACCGGGTAAACGCAAAGTGATCTCCTTATACATCCTCCCGGTTTTCAGCACACAGTGGTTTTGGCAAATCTCTAAGTCCCAGGGGAAAAGCACACATGAGATCCTTTTTAATTCTTATTTCTGTGTTGCATGACTATGGGGTTTTTGTCCTGAACCCACATGAGCTCATTCAGCCACAGAACTGGCTTTTCAGAAAAATGGCATTATCGCAATAGCCTGATCTTCTCTGCTGCTTTCCACATGACTGCTGTGGAAGGGCAGCCCTCCAGGCTGTCCAAATTCAGCCAGGAAGCTCACCAACTACCACTCAGCAAGTCATGTCAACTCCAGTTTCCCAGTAGCTACATTAATGGTTGCAGCCCTGACCACAGGGGGAACGGTGGTCTCACCCCTGCAGTGCAAGAGCAAGGCCACAGCACTGGGGTTTCTTGGTCCCCCAGAACTTAAGGGCCATTATGGTCTGTCATGATGGTAGCTTGGTGGAATATCCCCAAGGTTTTGTGGAGAAAGGGAATGCCCACATTTTGTCCGTGCAGGGGGCTCTACCCGTGTTCTGGTGTGTGGGTTTTGAATAAGACAGAGAGGAGAGGAGCTCTTTGCAAAATGCTCCATTTTGGCCCCAGGCTTTACACAGCAGAGGACAGGGTGGGTTGTAAGTTGCAACCCAAGCAGCTCCCATCCCTGTGCCCTCAGGGCACCCCAGGACGAAGCAGGGCTGTGGGTCAGGGAGAGGACATGCCACCCTGAGGGGCAGTACCAGGCTGTAACCCACACCGGAGACCACCCGCTTCCATGGGCTGAGCTGGTGGTAGGAGAAAAAGAGAAAACCTGGGGCAGCCTAATCCAACATTAAAGTCCTCACTAATTCTCTCCTTCCTGAGGACACCTGAGCCGCGGGGCTGCTGCGTGGGGGCCAGCGGCTGCTGTCCCAGTTGGCTTGAGCAGCTGCAGCCATCTGCAGTACTTGTCTCTGGCAAGGTACAGTTTCTGCAGGATGGATGCCCCAGGGTTGGATTTCTGCTCCTAGCTGTGGGGAGAGAGGGATGCAACTTTCGGGAAAAAAGGAGAGGGAATACGTTGCATAAATATCCCTGGTGCCAGGTGGGAGATGCTGAACTTCTGTGTCTCTCCAGTAGCGTTGCTTGGGAGGAGGGAGAAGAGGCTGCATGGGGCAGAGTTCTCCCCTTACCCAGGTAGTCCGACCTGCTGGGAGCCAGGAGGAACACGGATGCTGTATTGGAAACTCTGCAAAGGTCAGGCAGGTCCTTTTGTAAGCATCTCACATAGTGATTTTATCCCCAGTTGCTGTACACGACAAAGAAAAATGTTGAGTCTGTGAAAAGGTGAGATGAAAAAACTCGAGGTGGTTCTTAAATGTTTGTTTTATAACGCAGTGATGTTGTGAGAATTGTGGCTTTGCAGCTTTGCAGCTTTACAGTGTAGTGATGCACACACCCAGATCCAAACCAGCAGTCATACAAACTGACCTGACAAAAAATCAGACCAACGCAAAATGTAAAAAGGAGAAAAGATACAAGGACAAGGCATTTCCCTGGCCTCTTGGGTTGTTAGACCCAGTGAGGCTGAAGAAACTTTCAAAATGCACAAAAAAGGGCTAAAAATAACACCAAATTATTAACTCATCCAGCTGTATATTCACAAGTGGTGCTCATTTTTAAAATAAAAGGATCAAGACTAAATTTTTTAAATCCTTGCTGTGTTATTTAAGTACACCATAGACCGTGGTGAGTATACATATCTCTACCCTTCATTGACTTTGCTTTCTACCCCTCACCCTGAATTACTTTCTCCTTATCTTTATTTTCTGCTGCTTGGAGAATGAACTCAGCCCAAAGACCAGAGAAGCTTTCCGTTTCTTCTGTCCTCACTCAAAGGAAGGCTGGGCTGATGTTCACCAGTGCATGAACATCCCTCTAAGGCCCTCTAAGGGCTCTCATCAGCTCAGTGGGCAGGGGGTGAGATCTAGCCTGGAGGATGCTGGTGTAGGGCAAAGAAGGTGAGAAGGGCATGGGAGCGATTCCCACAAGTTACTGGCTCAAGTGCAGGACTGCTGCACCCTCTCAGCAGGGCGTGGTCCCAGGCCAAGCCTTGGACCGCAGTCCCACATCTGTAAAACTGGGATAACGTTTTCAGAGCTTACACGGCATTCAGGAAGGTTCTGACTATGAATGGGCATGAAAAGCTCCACCGTGGTAGAGTTGTGGCCTTTATAAGGGCTGCTGCCTCCCTCTTGAGAGAAAAGGCTCAATTCAAATCAGCTGCCCCCTTTGGTATTAAAAATGTTATCACCTTTTGTCTATTGGCTGCCTTGGTGCAATCGTTGTTCTTTTAGAACTAAAACTGCATTTTAAAGATTTTAAACTGCAAATCAACCTCCACAGCTCAGCCAGATTCCTCGAAAATAGGGGTTGGAACTTGCTTTTGATTTCCTTCTCAACCTCCTGGCCTCGAATGGGCTTGAAACTGTAAATACCAGCCATTAGCATTCAAACAAAAATGACCCCGCAGTCTGAGGAAAAATGGTACCATTATTTGGAATCCATAGCACAAACTGCTGGCCACCCTCCTTCAGAGCGATAAAACACAGATAGTTTCAGTGAAGAAGTAAAATTAGTGCCTGAGTTTCCTACCCCTGACTGCTATTCCAGACTGCAGTTTAATTCAGCTGTTTATGTGAAGATGCCCTACTGGGATAAGGCAGTGAATCTATCCAATGTTGCGGAGATGAATGCCTTTATTCTTCCTGAAATAAAAATGGTGTCACGGGATCTTTCATGCCTCCCCCCGGACACAAGCTTGATTTAAAATGCCGTCTGAGGGATCACATCACTAGAAGCACATATTGCTTCCCAGCTCAGTGCTGGGGTGTTGACGGAAAGCAATAAAGTGTCCTCAGCCATGACGTGCAGTCAGGCGCTGTGTTCCGAAGTGTGGCCCAGCACCCGGGCACCTGCGCCGCCACAAGGGACTACCAGGCTCTTCGGTCCCCGGACCACGATGGCAGATTTGCACCCCTTCACTGGAGACATCTTCCTGTTCGAATCAGTATAGGTATGGCTTTGTAAAGAGCTAATGAACTCGAAACATCCCCGCTGCAGCATTTACTCAGCTCGGCTTTTGGCAGAGTAATTTATTTTTCCCTGTGCGCACCACTATTTTCAGACACGGTTAGTACAAGCATTTCAAGTGTAAAGATCCTTGCTAAGCAGAAACTTACCCATAATTTATCTATTATTTAAACCATCCCTTGAACTGTGTTTGGCTAACGGTGTCAGCAACCTCCAGCTGACATCACTGGACATCATGGACCCCCACGACACCCCTGAGGAGGGCTGGAAACCAGGCCTGCAGGAAGCAAAGGTGGCTGCTCCTGCCATCAACTGGGAAAGATGGAGCAGCGGGTACCATCATAACTTCACCTACCTGCCAGTGCAGGACCATCATTCCAAGCTTCTTGACCCAGTAAAGAGCTACACAATCTCCAGGGGTCGTTTGTTTTTGTCATGGTCCCCACAGAATTTCTCAGTGTGGGGACAGAAGAGAAACATTTTGTGGTTAAGGAGAATGTAACAGGGGGAGCGTGTGGAGGAGCAAGGCTTCACTGGCGGGAGTGGAATTGCCCTGAGGAGAGCAGGTCTGTGATGGGCATCCAGACCATGCCCGAAGGTGGAGAATAATAGCACACATGTGGCCCATATGGAGAAGCACTGTGAGATGAAAAGTGCTCCTTTACAACAAAGGCAAGAAGTAAATAAAATAAGCAAATAGGCATTTACCATGTGAAAGGGTTTGATGGCATGGCATTGGTTCCTCAGCACACAAAACCTGATTTCAGCTCTTGCACTGCTCAAATCCCTGTGTTGGTGGGCACAGGCCTGCATCACTGCTGGCCATTTCTGCAAGTGGAGAAAACTACTGGCCAACAAACTCACGTGCTTGTCTGCAGCCAGGCTGAGGGACACCTTTCGTGCCCCTCCGCAGCATCACTTGGTCCACTAGAGGGAAAGGGCAGCTTTTCCTCCAGGTCTGGTCCCATGGACAGCTTCTGAGCCCAGTCCCAGAAACATCTCTGTGTGGGCCGTGCCAGCAGAGGCCAAGGCAGCAGGGTCCCCTCTTGCTCTCCTACAACTGCTGCTGCTGAAACACGACCCTCGCTTTAAATCAGCTGCGGTGAAACGGAAGGCTTTGAGAAAACAAACTCCCTCCAAACATATCCTTAACTTCATTTCCTCTAGTGGCCCTTCTTCTTTCTGGGCTGGGTTTCACGGGTCACTTTGTATTTTAGGTTTTTTTATTTTTTCTTCTAATTTTAATTCTTGTCCCACCAGGGGTTGTTCTTTCATAGGATCCCAACCACGGATTCTCAGATGTCAATGAGAGC
Organism: Pseudotriccus pelzelni; assembly: GCA_035584735.1. Taxonomy (NCBI): domain Eukaryota; kingdom Metazoa; phylum Chordata; class Aves; order Passeriformes; family Tyrannidae; genus Pseudotriccus; species Pseudotriccus pelzelni. The sequence continues at coordinate 40,857,681 of JAWMRA010000078.1, read as the reverse complement.
TGAGACAGGGAGTTGCCTGTGTTCTGCTTTCTCTTTCCTCTTTTTTCCTAGTTTTTAAGCTGAGCTCTAACATATCCCATATTTTTTTCATTTAGGAGGATTCTTTTACGCCACAAGAAAAGTAGATTGTCTGCCCAGTCTTGCAATCATGCTAAAAAGATTAAAACCAAATAATAAATACAGGGTATTTTTTAGTATTTTGTTTTCCACCAAGCATTACTTGACTGAAGTGCAGCCATTTGAGCACCATTTATTTATCATGTTTCCAAACCCACAGTTGGATCATCCTTGCCAACAGTTTCTTCTTACAAAGACAGCAATGTTCAACACCCTAAACAGGGGTAGAGTTAAGATTCACTTGCCTTAGGAATTCAGCTGGAGCAAAACTTGTCAGAGCCTGGTACTGTTTCTGGATGAGACCCAGAGGAGCAAGGTAAGGGAGGGGTGGCTACTGCTCTTCTCTTTGCTCTGTCCTGGCTGTGCTTGGTGGCCCACGGGTTTCCACGGCTGCAGACACGACCTGTGTTTGCTGTGGCCTTTGGGGCTGGTTCACACAAGCATTCAGACCACACTAGGCACAATGAATGTGATGCTTCTTACTCTAAAGCATTAGATTAAATTATTTTTGTCCCTTTCTCCCCCTGCCCCCAGCACAGCAGCAGCAAGCCCAGACCTTCCCTTTGGCTTCCTCAGGCTTCTGCCACTGCTCCCTGTGTGGTTTTTATTAAAAAAAAACCCAACCAAACAAAACTAAACAAAAGGCCCAAAACCAACCAAACAAATGAAAAAGAAAACAAAACTGTTTTCAGGGCCTTCCCAGGGCTGGGAGTCACAGAATCACAGACTGACAGAAACCTGGTATCACAGAATGGTTTGGGATGGAAAGGACCTTTAGAGCTCATCTAGTTCTGACACCTCCTGCAATGATCAGGGACATCTTCAACTAGATCAGGTTGTTCAGAGCCCTGTCCAACTTGACCCTGAGTGTTTCCAGGGAGGGAGCATCCACGACCACTCTGGGCCACCCGTGCCAGCGTCTCACCACCCGCACCGTAAAAAAAAAAAAAATTCACTTCTTTCCGATATTCAATCTAAATCTGCCCTCTTTCGGTTTAAAACAGTTACCCCTTGTCCTGTTACAACAGGCCCTGCTAAGAAGTTGTGCCCCCCGCTCTCGCAGGCCCCCCCGGTCACGCACAGAGCCCGCTCGGTCCCGCGGCGCTCCCGGCGCTGTCCCGCAGCCCGCGGCGCGGGGCTCTGGATGCCGCTGGGTGCCGCTCTTGGCCCGCGAACCCCGCCGAGCTCCGGGGCCGGGGGATGGATGAACCTCCGGCACCCGCAGCCGGGACCCTCCTCCGGCCCCGCCGCCGCCACCTCGGCCGGCAAAGCCGCCGCGGTGGGGACCAAAAGCGGCCCCTCCGCTCGGGGGGTCGCTGGCGCTGCGGGGAGATGCTCCCGACGAGACCGCCACGCTGCCCGGGAGCATCGCCGGCACCGCACCGTGTGCTCTCGGTGCGCGTCTCTGGTTTCTGCCTCCGGAACGAGCCCGAGCTCTCTCTGCAATCGCTCACCTGCTCCGTGGTGGGGTCCGCGACCCCCAGTCCCACCGCCGGGGAAAGGTAGGGGAAGCTCTGCCCGAAGATCTGGAACCGTGATCCCCGTTTTCCCATCGTTTTTCCGTCGGAAATGTAGTCTACGGCATTAGTCAATGCTGGCCAGGCGTTAGGAGTCAAACTATGTGCCGAAGCTCGTGGGTTACGCACAGCGCAAGGCTGGAGATCCTCAGACCAAACTTTTGTAATACACCTAGGTGCTTTACTCCTGTTGTAATCAACGAGAGTCTGATATTCAAGTAATTTCGTGCATCTGGGTGTTAGACTACACTAATAAAAGGCAAAAGACAAAGAGAAGAAGGCTAATGCAGGTTTTGAAGCTCTTTATTTGGCAGCAACATTTTACAGCGTATTTTCAGTGAGTTCAGTTTGTCCCTCTGGTAAGACAAGCTACTGCGGTTTTTTCATGGTTTTTTATAGATTGAAATGAGCTTTTAGATGGAAAGCACTGAATTGTGTAGCATCAGGATAATATTCTAAATGAACATGTTTTGATTTTATTAGTGGATGTTTATTTTTAAGCTGGCAAAGAGCAGATGGGCGACTATCGACGAACACAGGATAGTGGCAAGAGCAGCTGGACAATGCATTAGCTCATCTCTGTTTAAAAGTACCTAATTGGGAGTTCAATATTGGAAGTCACTTAAAAATGGAAAACAAGTTCTGACTGCAAACATAAAACAAATTTTCCTGTGTTCATCGCTGGTGAAGTTCAGCAACCAGCTGCACTCACAGACTTTTCAGTCTGTTTAGAATATTTATACTGACAGTTTCCAAAGAAAAGAAGAAACAGGACATGGGGAACCATTCAGTAAACACAGACTTCAGATGTAACATCTACTGAAAAATTCATTAAGTACCTACCTATCTGTTTGACCCCAGTCCCATTAATCCCAGAGCGAAGGCTCCAACAACTACTTCTTGGTGTGGGCTTTAGAAGAGGTCTTCCTTCTTGGTGCACATGGTTCCCTCACAAAAGAAGCCCCCATCCTGCATGTGCACAGCTGCTATGTCCCAGTGTGACTTTTATATCCACTGGAGATTGACGGACCTAGATCCACTGACTTGTGGCCATTAAGCCCTGAGATACCTTTCTGTGTGGCTGCCAAATATGCTCAGTCAGAGGAATTCCTCCTGGAAATGTGTGCGTTGAGGGAGTGTGGATTGTATGGGATTTTAGATGCTGTAGGATTAACCTTTACTCAGCCTGTAGGCTGGGGAGGAGGATTTAAGTGATGTGCTGGAAAATGTCCCCTGAAGATACTAATCTTTTCCCCTTCTTTCTTATTTCACTTTAAGACTTCTTCAGGAAATTGCTTGTGGTTTAAAGGTGAGATCTCTGATCTACCAGCAAATACAACTCCCAGGAGCCCAAATCCGCATTTCACACTCAAAAAAACACTTCAGCCAGCCCAGGTGCCTGCCAAAGCACCAGTGTGTAAACTAAGGCAAAGAAGAGATGCAGAGAATGGAGCAACATGCTCCTGGAGCCATGGCAGATGAAAGAGCCCATCTTCGGGACTCAGCAAGAGCTCTGAAAACCAGGATAATGCACAACAGAAATAGTTTGAAAAACCAAAGAAACAGTGATTTACCTCCATGAAAAAATTGTTTTTAAGGTTAGGCATGCCTTTACGTGGGTATGACTTTTCTTGTTATTGTTTGGATGGCTTGGGTTTCTGAAGGGTGGGTTTCCAATTATAGGCCTAGTGAGAGTTTCAGCCATTTATTGTCCCAGGAATATAAGTCAGACCACCGGCTATGCCCAAACTGCACGTTCTTGTAGGGTAATCATGAACGTGAAACGGGTTTATGTGCTTCAAATCTGAGCAGACAGTACTTAGCATGGCAGGCCAGAGAGCATTTATTATCCCAAATCCTGCAACGAGCTGTAAAGATTTCAGTTGTATCCAAAACATATCATTAGGCCTTCTCTTGATTTTTGGTAATTAGAATCTTCCCAAATATCTCTGAGCATTTTCATTACTTCATAAATTTTCCCCAAATAATTTAGACAAATTATTTTCAGCAGATGGCTTGTTATGAATAGCTTGTGAATTTTTCACTTTGACATCTGTACTGTGTTTACTGGGTGGTTTAATCAGTTCCTGGGCTGAATGACTGAAATGTTTGCAAGGGAGGAAAAATGAACACAGGATACTAAATAAGAAACAGTGCATTTCAAGGACAAACATATTCAGCTGACTGTTTTCACAGTTTCACAGATTTCCAGCAATCTCTGGCTACCCTGTGGATCCTGGATGCTGTGATATATCCACGTCTGCAAATCAAACTCATCTCGCTCAGCCCAAAGTCTAATGTCATTTTTTAGCAGCCGTATTATGCGGTCAGAACCCAGTAGTAGAATTTTTGCTTCAACTAGTTGTATTTTAACCACATGCCCAATCCTGACTCTGATGTGGAGGCATTGTTAAGCAGAGCTGCATGTCCAAACTATGCTTATCTCCTTGCTTTGTCTTCCTCAAAATAACACTGGAAGATAAGGTACACTCTTTCTTTGATCACTAACCTCCGGGATTTGTGAATGGTGACCACAGAGGGTAAGTATGCATTGAACAGAAGTCCTAATGATCAGCACATGGTCACAGTTTCAAGAAAAGGAAAAATTAAGACAGAAAGCAAAAAAACATAAACACAAGGGAGGCTGAAAAGGAGGAGGGAAAAAAAGGCCGGTATAAAAAAATTTCAAATATCTTCAACAGAGCGAAACCATAAACAAACATATACACTTGCTGATGAGAATTAGCATATTCTTGCTTTAGTGATGTCCTCTCCTACCTAAAGACAGTTTCACTAATAAGAAAATTGCAGTAATCGTGAGAAAACCACTGGGACAGGGACTGTCCCTGTTTTAAGTTATATGGCACACTGTACAGCACTGCCGTCATGCAAATACGAAATAAAAATAGGACTGGGAGGAGTGGCAGGAGGTTGTGAGACTGCAGCACCAGTGGCAAAGCCATCTGCAGCAGCGCGGGCTGTGGCACGCTCCAGGCTCCAGCCGTGCCTTTTCTCACACCAGATGCTGCTGCGCCCACCACCTCGGCTCACCCCCGAGTCCCCAGCATGTCTGGCACGCTATGTCTGGCCTCAGGATTCTTGAAAGGCTTGTGATTTTCTGCTCCGAGTTGCCATCCAAATGGTAAGTAATAAACACTTTAATAATTCATAACCAGTCAGTAGTATCTTAAATAATTTAACAAACGATTTGTCATCTTTCCTTGTGATAGGAGATGCTGGCTCAAGAAAGGCTGAGCAAGGTTTTGTGTGCACCTTACCCCTCCCTGACTGAGCTCAGCCAGGTGGATGCAGCCTGCAGGGGAGCAATGGGAGCCTACCCCGACCTCAGGGAGCGGTGAGCACCGACCCACTGGTCAGAGGAAGAGTGGGAGCCACATCCAGCAACCTCCTCCTGTAATGGTTGGCTATACTCAGAGCCCTATTTCTGGAAGTTCTCCAACCCACTGCCTTCAGTTCCAAGACACTGAATTCCCATCTCATGTATCCCTGCTTTCAGTTAAGCATCCAGTGTCTCTGCAGAGCAGCACAGACCCTGGAAGCCACAGCTCCTGCTGTGTCAACCAAGCTGTTGAAGGATCACAGCAGGCCTAAGGCAGGCTGGCAAGTCGAATGGCCCTTCATTGCCACACAGTTTAAGCAGCAAGTCCCAACAAGAGGGATGTTATCTTCCAAAAGCATGGAGAAGACCTTGAAGCAATGCTTAGTTCAGAGAATCACCTCAGAAGATAAAACCTCAAGAGAAACAGCAGACAAAACATGCTTGAATCAAAACCAGTAGTTTGACCTGGTGAGACTGTAGCATACACTGCAGCATAACCCTGGCATCAGGTTAAACAGAAGCAGCACCCAGTGAAGCCAGCCAAGCTCTCCAGGTGCTTAAAATTATGCAAGTGCTTAAGATTGTAATTAAGAAGAGCACATAAGGAATACAAGTGGTGTCAGCTTGAACGTAACAAACATATCATAAGTCATAGAGAAGAACACTTTTTACTATGTTATAAAAGAAGTCTGTGCTCTTATTTCCAAGTAGTTCCAATCCTGCTGATGGATGCAATCCCCTGCACACAGGTTTTTTTAGGAGGTGTTGCATTGACTCCAGTGAAGTTACGCTGGCAGAAAATGTGATTCCCTGAAACTTAGCAGCTCCCCACAAGCTAAGGCATTTGCTGTGTCTGAATATATATTTTCATATAAGAGGTGTATTTTTATTTAGTAGTGGCCACCCCACTACTAAAAGCATTTAAGACAACCCCAAACCTTGCTGCAAGCACCCAGCTGGAGCAAACAGGCAGCCAGCCCAGAGGAGCACTGGCAAGTCCTGAGAAGGATGGAAAGGAGAGCAGGACAGAGCATCAAAGGGCCTCACTGCCCAAAAACCACATCAGAAGGAAGTGCAGCCCATTCTGGCCACCACAACATTCATGAGGGTGAGAGCTCAGACGTTTTGCAGAGCTTGCTCCCAGGAAATGGTCTAGCCAAGAAAAGCAGGGAAAACTCCAGGAGCATCCTTCTTACCCTACAAACACATTTGCAGCTAATTGGCATGGCAGGTTTTTGAAAGCACAAAAGCAGGGCCTAGGAGCTTCACCCATCCCCAAACAGGTGTAAACTTCTAAGCAATAAATCACTTCAAAAATTCCCTCTGGGAATGAAAAGTCACTGCTGTTACTCATGAAATGAGGCTGCTGTTTGTGGGACTTTTTAATGGCGACCCCAGGATAAGGGAGAGCAGAGGGAGACAAGCCTTTCCTTGCATGGGAGGGTTCTGGTCCATAAGCTGTAGGGAGTTCTGTCACAAGGAGATGCTTTTGCCATGATCCAGCTGATCCTGGGGACACCGTGGCTCTCTGGGGAGAGCCCCAGCCCAGTGGGAAACAGCTGGAGACGCAGATAGGCTGAAGCAGTACTGGAGATTTCTTTAAACCAAAGGACTTGGACTTTGTCCTGAAATGCCTTTTCTGTAGTGAGTGACATCTAAATTATCTCTCTCAGCAGGTAGTATATGTGTCAGCACAGGCTTGGTGGTGTCATTTGCCAACAAAGAGAGATCCTTTGGGAATTTCTACGCGATTTCACAAATATATGTCCTTACTTACAGGTCTGCTTACCCACAGACACCAACGCAGCACCAATTAACTCCTTGGAAGTTCTCTTCTATCCCTCAGTTTCTGCTGTCTCTCTCCAGCCCTGATGTTTCTTCTTTGATAGATTTTATTGTGCCCAGGAGAATCCCAAGATTGCAGCCACTGTGTGCCCCAAAAGTCACTCCCATTTGATGGTTGCAATAGTTTTTGACTTCTTTTTTAAACAGTCTGTCCTCTGCATTACAGGTTTTCCCCCTCAATAACCCGGGAACATTTTTTTCAAAATATAAAAGCTGACACATTCGGTTGATGCCAGGAAAACTGTCAGTTAACGGAGGGACAAAAATCAGCCTTCTGGGAGATGCAATACATTATTCATCATCTACCGAAGATCACCTAAAGGTCAGGTTATTTTGGCCCCAAGGTGGATAAGATATGCACTCAGGTTTATGGGCTGGCTACGGCTCTCATACCTGGAAGCCTGCGGTATTACGCAAGGCACTTGCATCAGAAACCTGAAAAGCAGAGAGGGCTTCATAGCTTTGCAGATCACTGCTGGCAGGATCAGATAGCTGTTCAAGGTTTTTGGAGACACCCTCGGGTCTACCATGTCCTGAGAGAATCAGCACCTGAGGCTTTGCAAAAAGGGTAGGAGTTTTTGCTCATCTTGCTGATGAGCAGCCACAGCTTTTAGCGGGTTTTTTTGGTAACTTCGGGATCTGCACAGAGAATGAAAGGCTAACAAACCTTCATCTTAAAAGACAAATACGTGCATTCAGTTCAGGGTGGCTACCTGCCAAGGCCAGTGTGGCAAGGTGCCCAAGGGCAGTCAAGGCAGGGTAGATGCTGCCTCAACTCAGCTGCTGCTGTCAGGAATCCTGAGATGCCCGGTTTCCTAGAGGTGCTCTGTGCTCTGGGAGTTTTGTTTTGACAGTCATGTAGCCCATCATCCCCCGGTCGAACTTTTGGTCAATATTCAAAGTATCTTTGGGAGCTGTTTAATACTACAGGAAGTTTAAAACATTACTGTCTTGAAAACACAATATAATTCCCCAGCTAGGTGAAAGTTTTTAGGGTGCTGTATATAGCTGTTTCAAGAAAAGATGCAGAATCAATTGAAAAATATAGGTTTTTTGTGTCTGGGATATAGAAAGACAATGAATGAGAGGCAATCAGTTCCAGAACAGCTATTGCCAAGCAGAAATACTGTTTGCATTCAGGAAATACAAAGAATTCCCTTGTACCTCCAGAAACCACACATTTTCCATCTGCCCTGATACTGCCTTTGTTGAAACAGTCACATCAGAAGAGCTTGAACTGGACCAGTTTCTCATATCCAAATTTGTGCCTCTCATTCACTCTGCAATACACATGCAATTAAAAGGACTAACAAGTACCAGCAGAAATGGAAACACATCAGGGGACTAACTGTACTTCTTCAGCCCGAGGAACCCAATATAGTGATTTTCTCAAGTGTTTGAAAAATAGACTGTAACACCATGGATTATTTACTGGTCAAACTGCAAAAGTTCTGCAATTTTAATTGCAGCCATTAACAGTGACTGGCCCGTGTTGTCCCCCACAGGCAGCATTTGGGTCCTTGCTGGGCCTGTGATGCCATGTGTGGTGGCTTTTACAGTAGCTGTCCTGCTGCACAGGGATCTTCACTTGCTGCTTTTATTGTACTTGAAGGCTGCTTTGTACATCCGTCAGCTTCAACCAGGTCTGTGTTTGATCTGTTGATCGACGCCTGATGTGAGGTCTGCCTTCAAAAAATAAAAAAAAAAGGCAGGGAGGAGAATCCGGAGAAAGACCAGATGGTCAGACTCAACCCAGTGCCTGGGAAAATTATGAAACAAGTCCTGAGGGACTCTATGTCTACCTCAGGGAGGACAGGAGAGTGATTAGGAATAGCCAGCATGGGTTCTCCAAGGGTAAAGTGTGCCTGACAAGCCTGCCTGCGCTCCTGGTGGAATATGTGACCTGCTCTGCAGGAGTGAGGAGGGCAGTGGATGTCACTTTCCTTGGTCTTGGTAAGGCTTTCACCATGTTATCCCATAGCATCCTTGTAGCTGCACCAAGGTGGTATGAGCTCCATGGATGGACTGGAAAGTAGGTGAAAAACTGTCTGGATGCTTAGGCTCTGAAGGAGTGGGCACAGATTCTGAGTCCATCAGGCAGTCCATAATGGGTAGTGAATTTCGGAGTCAATACTAAGGCCAGAATTGGTTTACAGCAATATCACCCACAACCTGCACAACGGGAGATAAACTTCCTCAGCAAGTTCAGAGACAACATCAAAGCAGGAAGAGGACAATCCTAGAGAGCAGGGCTGCTGTTCAGAGGGACCTGGACAAACTAGAGAAACAGGGCAACAGGGACCTCACGAAGTTTAGCATGGACAAATGTAAAGTCCCACACCTCGTCTGGAAAAACTCCCTGCATCAGTGGGGACCTACTGCCTGGGCAGCATCTCTGCCAAAAAGGACCTGAGGGTCCCTGTGAGCAACAGGTTGAACATGAGCCAGCAGCATGAAGGCTAATTTCAGACGGCGTTGTATCAGCAAGTGCAGAACCAGCAGGGGAAAGGCAGTGATCCTTTTCTTGTTTTCAGCAGCAGTGAGACTGCACCTGTGCTACTGTGTCCCGTTTGGGCTTCCTGGTGCAAGAAAGACATGAATATAATGAAGCAGGTGCAGCAGAGGGGCACTGTGATGGTTAGAGGGCCGGAGCACGATGTGTGAAGAAAAGCTAAGAGAACCGGGTTTATTTAGCCTGAGAAGACTGAAAGGACAAGAGCTACAGCCATGGGTTGCAGCAAGGAAAATCCTACCTGGACATAGGAAAAACCTTATCACAGGTGGGTCACAAAGGGGAGCAGGGGCCCACAGAATCTGAGGAACGAAGATTTTCAAAACCACCCTGGTAGCATCTTCTGTGCCTGCTACCAAAACAACAGCCTTTCTCATAGGAACCACAAGAAATAAACAGTTTTAACTGCCTTATTCTTAAATGCCTAGCAGGAGCGAGAGCAACAAGAAGTACCATTTACTGAGTGAAGACTTGAACACCTCTTAGGAACAGAGACACTGTGACTGGCTCATGGGCAGCGTAAGGGCAAAAAGGTGAATGCCTGGGGCTGTGGCAACACTTGGTCTCATCACCTTGGTATGGGACTCCATGAAATGATTGAGAAAGCTGCTGTGGCCACAGTTTAGTTGGAATTTGGCCTGGAGTGAAGTCAACAAAAAAGAAAAAACCTTCTAACATCAAAGCTTTCCTTTCAGGGTCAATTTACACCTTCAAATTGTCTGTTGTCTGAGTCAATCTAACAGGTCACTGCTGAACAGGGAGGGTTTGCTTACCTCCAAGGACCCTGACCCTCTCCTGCTCATCCAGCTCCCTGGTCCCATCACCTCCTCCGTTTGAGCACTCATCAGACCCTGCTGTCAGCTGCCTGGAGTGTCCACAGACAAGCAGCAAGGAGCAGGAGCTGGAGGGAAAGAGCAGGACTTGCCCCTTTCTGAAGTGCTGAGCTGTTCGATTGGCTCAGCTACCTCCTGTCACCCCCAGCCAAGGGGCTGTGTGGGAGGGAGAAGGAGCTGAGGGAGCTGAGGGAGCTGTCTTGCCGCAAAAGAAAATGCTACCGCTGAAAATGCACAAGACCAAATTTCCCTAACCTAATGCTGGCGAGATCACTTGAACAGGCTCAGCAGGGAACCTGGCATGTTGTGGTGGCAGACAGAGCACCGGTCCTCCTCAAATGCCCACCCTCCCACGCCACTGACAATGCCAGGACAGGCACCGGCTGCTCTGTTTGGTCTCTGCACAGGCGATTGCAGGCTGCATTTACCACCCACAGAGGGGAGGGCAATCACAATTGTCCCCTCCATTGCCCACAAGGCCAAGATTGCAGGTGGATGTTTTTCCTTCATCTACCAAAGGCAAAGAAGCTGGATATGCAGCTATCTAATGCTGCCTGACATAGGGACTGCTGAGGGGAAATTACTGACTAACCACTTAGTTTTACATAAAAGAAGCTAGCAACATGCGTGGGCCAGATTGTCTTCCTGCTTGATGCATCACAACATAGAGGACTGCTCCTCTACCTCTGCCGAAAATCAATCCTTCAAAAGTTTCCTGGCTTGGTCTCCAAATCACTTATCTTTGACTATTTCTAGTTCTATCATGTCTTGAGGCCACGGGACAAAAGCCAGGAGTCCTACAGTGCAACTGCTCGCTTAATTCCTTGGGTGTCTTCCCTGCTGATACATAGCAGAGATTGGCAACTAATCTATATATAGTTCAGCACTGCAGCCGAGACACAATGGCTGCATTCAGCGTGCATACATGATGATGTCAGCAATGGCTGTTTAATTGCATCATGGGAAGTGAAGGGAGAAAAGAATTGGAAGAAAAAAAAATAAAAAAATAAGGGGGCCCCTGGCCCCTCCACTTTACATAATTTCCTTCACTGCCAGATGGGAACGCATGGGAATGCCAGCCCTGCATCTCAAGACCTCCCTCCCCAAAGCCTGGCATCGCCACATCTGTTTCCCCGGTTTCCTATGCTTCTGATCTTCTTCACCTGCCCTGCACCCCACCACCTTGGGTGAGCTTCCTGAGATGCCGTTACTGCCATTTGATTTGGCTTCCTGAGGCTCGCTCCCTCCTTCCTATTTTTACTTCTCTAGGCTGCAGTAGCATCCAAAAGCCTGTAGCTGTGAAACACCCTGGAAGGGTAGAGTCTGCATGTGGAGACCACACAAGCCCCTTGGCTGCTTTTACTCAAATAAATGAGCATCTGTACTGCTAGGCAGTGGTTCACGAAAGGGGCTGTCAGGCTCAACACCACGCCACTGCTCTGCAGCAAGCAAACCATGAACTTCCCTTCCCAGCAGCCATCCACCATCATAAATGTACCTGGGTTTTATTTGGAAGGAGAGGCAACGCCCTCCCTGCTTTAGTGAAGCAAAAAAGGGAAGAGATCCTCAGAATGACAGCGTTCCCCTCTCCAAGACCCACAGCATCAGCTTTAAAACTTCCCTGAACACCTGCCTAACCTTTAAAGTTCTCAGTCCTGCAAACAGGATGACCCATGGTATCCTCCATTTTAAGAAAGTTTCCCATTGTCTTATTCCCCAGCCTATTTATAGCTCCTGTGGCAGAGGTATAGTGGGAAGGCTTTACACCAGCAGGCGCAGGACCCTTCTGCACACAGTGAAGAGGCACATCGCAAAGGGACATTTAACAGCCTCCAACAAAGATGTGGCTCCTTGGGGCTCATTTTCTGTAAGAAAACCCAAAGGGTTTCAGCTGCCTGTATTCCCAGTCACATGCAACAGGGCCTTTGGGCTGTGACGTCAGTCATAGGCTGTTCTTGTAGGTCCACTTTTATGAAGGACTGTGGGGATGCCATTGGGGTCTCATGTAGGAGAGGAGGCAGCTGCTTGCTCCTACTGCCAGGGAGAGCTGCCCAGGCCAGGCCTTCTCCCTTTTTGGCTCCCTGGTGAAGCAGCGAGGAGGTGAAAGGCTTCTTCAAGTCTTTGTCACTCCGTGTTCCCAGAGACTTTGCAGAGAAGCCAAGATAGGAGACTCCAACCTCTTGCATATTCTGTGAGTACACAACAGCCTGTAACCTGAGCCTGGAGGAATGGCATCCTACAAGCTAGCAAAAGCTTTCTTTGAGCCCATCTTACAGCTTTCCCTACAGGAAACACAATTATAACCACAATAAATTCTCACATGAGCCAGGAACTTTGATTATCACCCTCTATGGCTGCTTTCTGGTTCATTTGCTCTCATAAAGGACTATGGTACTTTCGTATATACTGTCCCTGACCAGTGTTGGTTTCACCCCAAACATTTCAGGTCCAGATTAGCTCCAAGCATATTTCCTGCTAAGGACAACGCAGGAATAGCTCCACTTTTCTCTCTCGGCATTCAGTTTATACCTCTGAAACTGATCTCTCTTGATCAGAACAGCTGTGGGAGAGAGCAGCACCTGAAGGTGGGTCAGGATTAGCGCTGCATGTAACACAAAATCATCTGGGAAAATGTGCCACTTGCCAAGGGTTACAGTTTTGCCAGTGCTCAGGGAATTACACTGCATGGCCCTGTGGCTCAGTCCAGGCTCCCGAGGGAATGAGGAGGAGAAGGCAGAAGGAGACAGGCAGCACTTGGATGCAGACAACCTTAAGATGTAGAAGATGTAGATGATCTTTGCAACCATCCTAAGAGACAGGAGATACTAGTGTCTCTCTGAACACACTGCACAAACACTTCACCCTTCCCAGCACAAGGTCAGCCACGGTGGTGCTGCAGCCTGTTAGGGTGTTGGAGGTGGACCAGCCAAGTCATACGAGTGGTGGAGAAAACTGAATGAAGACAGTGACTATATAGAACTGTGAGAACAGTTGTCTGCCATGCAAGACAAGAGAGATTACAAAAGACTTTACTCCGAATTCGTGATTCTATCACTTAGCAAAAACATTATTGTTTTAAAGAATAAAAAAAAAATAAGTTTTAGTTGTGTATAATTCCCTACTGTGTACCCCTTTCCCTTATTGGCTCCATGTCAAACCTTTCCCCATTCGTCTACCTTCCATGTTTCATCATCCCTTTGTTATCCAATCCCTTAGTTCCCTTTACCATGACCTCATACCCTGACCCTACAATTGGTTATCCCTTACAAACTCCTCCCTTCTTCTAGTCCCTTCCAAGCTCTACCCTTTATAAGCCGGTGTCTCAGTTCAATAAATGGCCATTTTGTTGTCACACCTGTGACTGTTGTGCAGAGTGGTCCTTCTGGGTCTTAATATCAGGAGAGGTTTTATCCTTCTCCAACATTAGGGGACACTCACATGTCCCATTTGGGGGCTGCACTGGGGGCTGGTAATGAATAGCCGAGGGTGCCAGGCTTCCCAGCTCCTGCTGCCAGATCTGCAGGGGAACAGCTGCCCGTGCCCAAAGTTTACACAGCTGTGGGGAAGCATTAGCAGCTGACAAGCCATTCTCCCTCTTGCTGTTAAAAGCACTCCCCCAGCTGAGTAAAAGGATCTTGCGGATGTGAGCAAGAACGAAGGTAAGGCGAACTTCTGAGTTTGAGCCGAGTTAACTGCGCGGAGAGGATAAATGCAGAGGGAGGTATCAGAGCAGCAGCGGTGTCAGGAAACAGGAGGCTAATAACAAAACATTTGCAATTATTAGCCCATAATGTTGGCACCTGCTTTCTACCTCCAGCTGCTCAGAGCTTGCATTTCTTGACCTGCAGAGCATGTTTACAAGACACGTCGATTCTGCCAAGGTTTTCCTGAAAGAGAAAAGTGATCTGATGGGACATTTCATTGAAGGTGAGTTTGAGAGCCTTTAATATGACTCCAGCATCAGTCTTCACATAAGTTCAGCACCTAGCCAGTGAAGTCACTTCTTGTGATTTAGACCTGGATTTAGACCATTCTTAATGGTAGGCATCGCATTTGAAAGCTGTTCAGAGAGAAATCAGGGTGAGAAGAACAGACATTGGCATCTTCTGGCCTTGAGCCCATCCTTGGGGGGCAATAGTTGAGCTGTCATCATCAAAGATTAAAGCCAACACAGGTACTTAGTCTAACAAGAAATCTGATTGAACAGATGGTGAATAGAGAGAGATCTGAGGAGTCTGGAAGAGGAAACTGGTTTTAGAGATGCAGCCATTGGGAGATAAAGTTGCTAAAAGTCCTTGTCATACTAAATCCCACTATGTGGTTAGAAAGGGATGATTATCATCCAGAATTTCTGAAAAGAAGAAGGAATGAATCAGAATGCACAGGGGGGAAAAAATAGGAAAAGAAAGGTCATTTAGTTTCCTCTCAGATGCATATCAAGCAGTAGAAGAGCCTGAGTAAGGCTTAAGCATAAAGGTGCTCTGAGAGGCTCTATCAATAGAAGTGGAAAAATCCTCCCAACTTCCTTTAGCACATCAAAAAATTACATCTTTGCATCAGTTGCCTGCAGAGCTCAGTGCTGTAAGCAAGACAGTAGGGGTTTTCTTCTTTCTGGGAATAGGGGATTGATGCCCAAACTTGGCAGTGTCTCTGGGGTTAAAAGAGTCTGAGTGCAAGGTCCTTGCTTACCAAAGCCAGACCTTGAAGGTTGTAGAGATGAAAAGGTGCACCAACAAAACATTTAGATTTCACTTGCACGTGGGTACAGAGGAGGCTCTCTCTGTTCCTCTCTGGATCCCATCACATCCTAACAAGCACATCTTTAAACTCAAGGTGACCCTGCTGTAGGGGAGATGGATGGGTGGAGGAGGGGGTGTCAAAAGCTTGAATTAATATGCTGAGCAAGCCAGTTCCCAATGATTTATACCATGGGGACAACACATACCGCTTCTTTGCTCCCCAACCCTCCACCCTGCTCAAGATCCAGCATACCATACAGGAAGCTCAGCAACACATGCAGAAAGTTGAGCTTACTACTGTACTTACTAATGGATCCAATGACAGATATACGGTTGAGCGAAAGTCAGTGTGCAAGAGCAGGCATGGCGAATTTGGAATCTGAGGCAAATTTAGAAGTTTGTGCTCGCAAGAGTAAAAATGAGGATAGGAGAAAAAACCAGCACAAATCAGGGCTAAAGTGGCTGAACTCAAGTGGCACAGTTGTCCATGGGGTACAGTTGCAGTGAAAGCCAAAAAAAAAAAAGATGGATATTCCTCTGAGTGTAATGAATAAGTCCCTAACAGCAAGCTAAAGGCCATCAGCAAAACCTTCCTCTTTCATTTATCTGGCACTATTTGACTAATGCAGAATCTCCAAAGGCTACACCAGCACCAAGGTCTTGCTGAAGCCTTTCCTTGTCAGAAGACCTGTTGGAAGCGCTGCTTCCATACACTGATTTACTAGCTGGATTCTTAAGCATGGGAAGTAAAGATCCAAGCAGGTTGCAGTGCTGTGGCTCTTGTCTCTTTGTTAATAGATAAAGAAGGAAGGGGATTCAGGGAGAGTTTTAGTCTTGTAATCCCTAGAAAAGACTGTGCAGCACGTTAAGTGATGAACCACTGTCTCGGCTTTTTATGTCTGCAGCGTAGCAATACTGGAGTTGCAAATGTTTTCTGGGTCCTCAGGTGTAAAACAGCAACAATGACAAGAGAAGTTCAGAGCTCTATGTTTATTACCCGTGCATGTTCAGGACTGGCACCATCTCCTCAGCAACTCCTGCTAAGAAGCCCTGCCAAGCTCTCAGCTTGCACAGTGCCTTCGTGCTCAGCACACAGGAGGGCAAACCATCAGGATGCTGGACCACTTCACGCAGGTGGTATGGGGGAAAGCTCTTTATCTGAGCGTTTGCCTCTAAAATTACAGTAAAATATCCCTGAACCCACAATTACTGTACCTGGTTCTATTTAACAAACCTTTTAACCTACAGACCCCTGGCTTTTCCAGCTGTATTGCTTTCAGCAGGAGCACTGTTCTGTTTGTCCCACAGTACTGCTGGTGGAAAGCAGATGCTTTCCTTCAAGAAACAAATCTTCTAAAATATGGTCGGTGGAAAGCACATCCCAACATTGGAAGCAGATACCAGAGAATGACTCAGGTATAGTCTTCTGCCTTAATGTCCTATTTTCCACTGAAATATAAGGGGAAAAGGAAAAAAAAAAAAGGCAGTTTTAATGCATCCTTTAGCTGCAGTGGCTGGGCAGTTAGTCAAGGACAGACAAATGTTGCCAAATAGAGATTTTTCAACTAGGTGAAAGCTGGCCCATATCTTCAGAGCTATTTCAATTCTTGTTAGGTGTCTCTGAAGGTTTCGCCAGTCATGCCCAGATTTTAGCATTGTTAGAATGTTTTAATGGTTAATGTTTTAACACAGTTCTGATGTGATCACAACACAGTTATGATTTCAACACAGTTTATAAGATGGGCTTGCCTTTAGTACAACCACACGTGTTTAGATTCGGACGAGCAACAGCGTATGAATGGAGGACAAAAGAAAAATGACAGAAATGGGTGTGAAAAAAAGTGGAGAGAAGGGAATAAATGAGAAAAACCTCAGCAGAGCGACACAAAGGAGAATGAGCAGAATGCAGAGAAATGCCTCAGACGCTCACGTAAGCACGGGAGATTTCATTTATTTGGCACAGAGGGACAATAGTCCTTGCTAACCAGGATAGCTATTGTTCTTTTGTTTTTAAGAAACAAAAAGGGTAAATGCGAAGCACTGGCTTCCCAGGGAAAAATCATAAAAATAAGTTCTCATCCTGCTGTCTAATGAGGAACCAGAAGCCTCCTGCACTTCACCTATCGCCCTCACGCTGTTATTCACCCACGTGTTTGTCGGCTTAGAAAACAAATGAAATAAATTGAGGCCTCGCTCTGAGGAGAGCTCAGGGGTTTTTTATAGCAGAACAAGTTAATTGAATCAAAAACCATCGAGTCAATGTACTAAGCAGAAAAATGCATGGTGCTATCTGCTGTGTACTTGAGCACACAAGTGCTCCAGCAGCTAGCATTTCAAAACGGAGCATAATACCAGGGTATTCCCTTTAGCTTTATTTCAGCGTTTTTCATAGTGAAGACAGAAAGCCTTCCCTAACTGGAGGAAGCCTCAAAACGTAGCGTTCCTTCGGCAGCGGCGGAGGGAGAAGAAAAGGCGGACTTTGATCTGGCAAGACAGAGGTGCTCCAATACGAGGGTGACAGCTGGAGAATAAGGACCCACTGTTCAGGGACAGTGAATTGCTTATAGCCTTTCACAAGCTCAGGGAGGGCGTAAGCTGCGAACGAGCTTCGGGAGCTTTGGCACAAACACAGTGGGTCCTGTCAGCAAAAAGACCTTCCGCAGCGCACAGGTAGCGTCGTGAGCGCGCGAAGAACCATTTGAACCACTGACGCGCAGAATTGCCCTCTTCTGCCGCTTTGCTGGAAAGCAAGCAGCTGTCACCGAGGAAGGCAGGGGTGTCAGATACGCCTGGAGACACGCATCTGGGAATTTCTGCCCAATTAAAATATTTCCGAACGCAGAAGATGATGGTTTCTACCGAGGGAGCTGGTGCAAAGTATTAACTGGGAAACCCAAACGGATCTACCTTACGTTTGTTGTTCGGGGAGTTACCGTTTTTCACAACTAACGAAAGGGCAAGCTCTGCAGCATCACAACTCTCTGCAGCAACCACAAGACAAATAAACAGAGCTGAGGCAAGGCTCAATGATTTTTTTAACCTCTGATAGTCACGGCTGTGGTAGATTTCACCTGCATGCTCAAACGTGAATATATGGATTTGTAATATAGAGAACACAGCCCCTGAGCCAAATCCTTTAGTGATACATAAGGCAAGTTCTCAGAAGAATATACTACTGAGGGACATAATAAATATTCATTCTTGTTTACAACTTAATGCATGTTGGTTGCCCCATGGACTTCATCCAGCAATTACTGTTTTGTGGTCTTGCTTATGGAAGTCTTTATGGATGCTAGTGCTCCTGAGTTTCTCAGTTCTCTGAAGGGCTTTTGGTGAGAGATCCTCAAAGGCATGGCTTGAGTTTTGTTTACTACCTGTCAGCAGAAGACAAAAGACATTTTAAAGTATACAAGTTAGTGTTATTTGTGTGTCTAAGGCCTAAATAGCATTAGTTATTTGTCCATCTAAGGGCTAAACAAAGGAGGAACATAACTGAATATATTTTAATAACTAGTTTTCCTGCCCTGTGGTGGTTTTGAAAATTTATTATCATTACTGAACACTAATTTGTTATGTGTTTAATTTGCTTATTTACAGATGCTTTCATTCACTAATCTGTATATTTTCCAATTTTTGTTGTTTTTCCTGTTTGTTTTTTTTTTTTTTTAGCTTTCCAATCCCTAAACCAGTTCCACATTTTAGAACTTCTCAACATTTCCAGTTCCTTGTGAAGGGTGCAATGCCATGCGTCCTCTCTTGCTACCATAAGCCATACTAAACAAGAGAGTGGCCACTCGGTCGTGCTGCAGCCTCAACTTTCCTCCACGCCGTTGCTGGTGGCGGAGCGTTTCATTAAAAACAAAATAATTGCTGCGGATTTTTTTTTTTTTGCTTAATTTACGTCTCGCAGCAGCGCAAATGGCATCGCCGCTAATTTTTGCCTAACTTCATCTCGTCAGTTTGAAGGAGAGGAAGCGCCTGCCCCCGGCCAGCAGCAACCCCCCCGGGCTCGCCCTCTCGGGCACGCCGGACCCGGCGGAGAGGAGCCGGTCACCCCTAGACTGGGCGTCAGAAAACAATCGAGAGACTTCATGTTTAAAGCTGCATTAACGCCCCGGTGCTTTCAAAGAAGGGGCCCCGAAGCCCCGCTCCTTCCCCGCTCGCATCCCAAAGCCAAAAAGGGCGCGAGGGTCTGGCGACCGCCCGATCCGCGGCGCGTCAGACCCACGGTGGGAGGGGGGGGGTGTCCCCGGCGCCGAAAGCGGCGGTATTAAAAACCGGGGGGGGGGGTGGGCGGCGGGGCGGGATGCGGGCGGCTGGGGGCAGGTCGGGCCGGAGGAGGGCGAATGTTTCCTGCCCGCCGCCGCCGCCCCCCGGCCGCCCCCCGCAGCCGGGCGGAAGTCAGCCCGCGCCGTCGGAGCTTAAAAGGCTCCCGCACGCCGCGCCGCCCCAGTGCCGGCGGCCGCAGCGGGGCCGGAGCCAGCGCCGCCGCCAGCCCCGCGCCCCCCGCCCCCCCTGGGGCCGCCCTCCGCACCCCGCCAGGCGGGGAAGGCGCCCGGCGCGATGGCTCTCCCCGGATCCCACGCCGCCCGGGACGGTGCTGCCGCATCAGTGAGTAATTCCTGCTAATTCACCCCCCGGGGCCGGTGGGCTCCGGCTCGGCAGATCGCGGGGGAGGCGGGCGTTTTGGTTTTCGCAGCTTTTTCTCCCCCCCCGCCCCCCGCCCCTCCTTCCTCCCCCCTCTTCGGGTTTTATATTATTTTTGTTTTCTCAATAAAACACCACGCGAAGAGGCGAGATGACAAAGGAAATGTGATCCTAGGCGCTGCAGGGGCTCAGAGCGAGCGAGAACCGGAGAGGAGGAGGAGGGGGCGAGCGTAGCGCTCTCGGATAGCATTGCACAGCGGCTCCAATTTGTGCGAGCGAATATAATACACCCCCCATGAATAATTCAGGGCGGCCGGCGGGGACCTGCCGCTGCTCCTCTGCCCGGCTGCGGCCGCCGCAGCCTGTGCGAGCCGCGCCGAGCCCGCGGCACTGACCGGCCGGCAGAGCCGCCCGAGCCGCCGGGCACCGCGTGTGGCGGGGAGGCTGCGGGCTCGGCGCTGCCCTCCGAGGGGGAGCCCCGCGTAAAGGAAGGCGTCCGGCAAGAGCCGAGACTCAAAGAGGCGAGAGAGGGGACTGCTCTTCTTGGCCGCCCTCGGAGCCCTTTTCTTCCCATCTCCTCCTTCTCCTCCAAGTCCCGCCAGCGTGAGTCTCTGCCGGTGGGGTGGGCATCAACGCCGCCCTCCATCCCCACCCCCCAGTCATGCGGTGGTGGAGCAGGCGTCGGCGGGGGAGGACTGGAGCCGGAGAAGTCTGCCTGGCCACTGTGTTTCAGTGCCTCTCTCTCTCCTAGAGCTGCTCTGGATTGCAAAAGTGGAGGGGGGAACTGAAACGAAATTTCCCCTTCCCCCCCGACAAGCACAGGTTTAAAGGAAAAGAGGAAAAAACCCAACGCCCCAAGAAGAAAGAGCGAAACTTGAGTTAAGCCCTTGCTGCCCCCCATCCGCCTCCTCCTCGCCCGGCCGAGAGGGACTTGCACTGCCGCCCCGACCCGGTTCTGCGGCCGTGGGAACCGGAGCCGAGCCCCGGCGGACAGAGGTCCGGTCCCCGCTGGATGCGGCGGGGATCGGGCGGTCGGCGCCCATGCACTTTCCGTTTAGGAAGAAGACAAGTAACCAAACCACGTTGTCAAACTGCTGACCCGAGGGGGAGATGAGAAGACTGTGTGAGGTATTGACCGATCCGGGAATCGATACAATTTGTCTAATGCAACGGGGGATCGGGGGTTAAGTACATGTGAGGGAAGAGAGGATCCATATTCTGAGGGAGAACGGGACAGCTACTACACCTTGATACCAAAAATATCCCCGCCCCCCCCACCCCCCCGCAGCAGCCAGCCCGGCAGCAGCGAGGTACGAGGCGAGGACCCAGCTCCCTGCAGACCGCCGAATCGATGACACCGTATTTGCAAAACCGGCCAATCGATCCCACTTGGCAAAACGACTGATCGATGCCAGCTTGCTCGTAAGCTGCTTGCAGAACTACCTTCTCCCCGCGCCTCTGTTTTTTCCGCCCACGCTGCCTTTTTTTTTTTTTTTTTTGAGTGAGGAGAGACACGTTTTTGCCCCCCATCGGGGAGTCAGGCCTGTCGCAAATGGCTTCGTTTCCCGAGTCCGACTTCCAGATCTGCCCGCTGTGCAAGGAGATGTGCGGGTCGCCGGCTCCCCTCTCCTCCAACTCCTCCACCTCCTCGTCGTCCTCGCAGACCTCTAGCTCCTCCGGGGGCGGCGGCGGCTCCTCCTGCGGAGGCCCGCCGCGGCGGCTCCACGTCCTGCCCTGCCTGCACGCCTTCTGCCGCCAGTGCCTGGAGGCGCAGCGGCACCCCGGCGCGGGGGACGCGCTCAAGCTGCGCTGCCCCATTTGCGACCAGAAGGTGGTGATCTCGGAGCCCTCGGGCATGGACGCGCTGCCCTCCTCCAACTTCCTTCTCAGCAACCTGCTGGACGTCGTCGTCGTGGCCGCCGCCGCCGACGAGCAGAAGAACGGCCGCGCCGCCGGGGCCGGCCCGACCGGGGGATCCGGCGCTGGAGGGGGCGGCGGCGGCGGCAACAACCGGCACCACGGCCGCCCGCCGCCGGGGCCACCCCGCGCCGCCGGCTCCTCTCCCGCCGCCGCCGCCTCGGCCGCGCCCTCCTCGACGTCTTCGTCCTCCTCCTCCTCGGGCGGCGGCGGCGGCTCGGCGGCGCTCCTGCTACGGCGGCCCCACAGCCGGCAGGGCGAGCCCCGCTGCAGCTCCTGCGATGAGGGCAACGCCGCCAGCTCCCGCTGCCTCGACTGCCAGGAGCACCTGTGCGACAACTGCGTGCGGGCGCACCAGCGCGTCCGCCTCACCAAGGACCACTTCATCGAGCGCTTCGCCGCCGGCCCCGCCGCCGCCGGCCCCGCCGCGCCGCTCGCTCTCAGCCCGCCCTACCCTGCCTCGCCGTACAACATCCTCTCCGTCTTCCCCGACCGGGCCAGCTACTGCCAGCACCACGACGACGAGGTGAGCCGGTGCGCGGCGCGGGAGGGAGGGGGGAGGAAAAGCGGGAGGGGGCGGCCGCGCTGCCGCCCCTGGCCGGCGCCCGAGGGTCCCCCCGCCCGCATCGCTGCCTCCCGCGGGGCGGGCGGCGGTGGCGACCGGCCCAGGCGCTCCCGCAGCCCGCGGAGCCGCTGGGCTCCTACGGCGGCGCTCGGGGACCGGGGATGGGCTCGGAGTTGGGGGGCGGGAGCCGCTGACACACCGGGGGAGGGCGTGCGGCGTCCCGGCCGCGCCATGCTCCCACCGGGCGTCGCTCCGCACCGCCACCCGGCAGGAGGAGGAGGAGGAGGTGGTGAAGGTGAGCCGGGAGGGCTCTCTGCGAGATGCGGGAGATGCTGTCTCCGGAGGCGATCGCCGGAGCCCCGGGCTGCCTGTGCGCGGTTTGCGGAGGGGGCATCGGGCTGCTGCGGTCGCTGCCCCTCAGAGGGAACTCGTCGGGCGCGTACCGAGGGGTGCCGGGGGCGTGGAGATGCAAGAGAGAGAATTTTAAAGCCCCCCCCGCCCCTTAATGCTTCTAATGCAAAGTGGAGTCTGGTTTGTACCACTGTGTTCGGCGTGTACCCATCGGCGAACGAAAAAAAACCCGAATAAATAGGGAAGGAAGATAACTGTATCGAGGAAAGGAGTCCTTTTTGCTTATTTATTTATAAATAAATAAAAAATAGTCAAAAAGTTAGCAGAGGTACTCACCCTTGTGAATACCAGCTACATCTACTGATACAAAAACGGGAACTTGCTATATGTGGTCTTAACTTGCAAAACCAAAGCGTTTTAAATTTTGTTTCTGGTGACCCTGACTATTGTTTCATAGATCTTAAAAGAGACAGCGGCTTCTTCAAAATGTACTGGAAGTGTCTTAAGTTTCATTGGGACAGTTTCTTGCTGTGATAGTTTGAAACTTGATTTTTCATTTGAACCTGGAAAATGGCGATCTTCCCCCTTCTGCTCTGAGCGTCAACGTGGGGGATTTTGCTGGAATTTTCCGGTAAATTCAGTGTTGGATGTAGTTTCTTCCCAGTACGAAATCAGACAGCACAAGGGGCTTCAGGGGAAAATCTGCCTGAGGACAGGGGTAGTACAAGAGTTTCTTGTGGGATGCTTGCTTAACTGATAAATGAAGGTGTTTAGCCTAGGGAAATGTGGAGATGCCTTTGTCTTCAGTTTGTTTGCAGGGGCACTCTTTCTATCTTCTCTAATATTGCTGTACCTCAAAAATAGTTTTTCAAGGAAGGTCTGGAAGAGCATTTTTTGTTTCTTAAAGTGGCTGGTGTCAGAGGATGAAGTATGAGTTTTGTGGGAAAAGAAAAACCTTAAAATGACATTTGGAGAATGTGGAGTGTACTTGATGGACAGTGAAGTTTAAAAAAAGAAATAACAAAAAAACAACGCAGCAGTGTTATTGTAGTTGGGCTGCTTACAGCTTTTTGTGGTATCTAAGTATCTTCCTGCTAGTGGGCTTCCTAGATCACACACGTAATACTGAAAACCAGAATGAAATGAGGCATGATGTTCTTAAGACAGTAAAAAAAGCTACCTCTTTGCATTGATTTAGGAGCATAACTTTGGACTAGTGGTACAGGCTGAAAAGATTCTAGTTTTTATGTTCTCAGTAGTACAGAAGTTCTTGTCGAAGTGTGTAACAATGAAATTGAGGGCTTTTGGCCACAGTGTAAAATATCCATCTTCTAAAGCGATGTATTCTACATTATTTAGTGAGGAGTACTTGGGACAGGAGCTCCAAGGTATGTTTGTGGTGTTTAAATCTTAAATTGCAAGGGGAACAAAGATATTCTAGTCTTGCTTAAACCGTACAGCTTTTCTAGAAGTAAGTTCTAAAGAAGCTTAATTTATTTTATATAGCTAATTTTATTTTCAACAGTGTGCTTTGAAAAGAGTGCATGTCTCATAGAATTGGTTTTGAGTGTTCTTGTGTCCTGTAGATCTAGAAATTGTGTTAAAAACAAGTAAGCATTTTCAAGCCTTCTGCTCCTGTTGAAAAAGGCTTTTATTCTGCAAATTAATGATCTACTACTGGTCTTAATTAGTGGGTTTTGGTGGTTCTTTAATGCGAGTGTGCCTTATGAGTGTTTGCAGGTATTTATTATTCACTCAAGGGGAATTGTTTGGGAGAGACTGACTGTTCCGAACAGTTTATACTGTAAGTCTTTCTCACTTAGGCTAAAAATATGGGCGATGTGAACAACTTATTTTGAGAAAGGGTGGCTGCAAAGCTGCGAGGGTTATTGCTTGTTTAATTCTAAGACTGCTATTTATAGCCTCATAAAAACAACGATAATAGAAAGGCAGCCTTCCAGAAGAGTACTTAGTGCATCACTTAAGTACTTTGTGTGGTTAATAGTGTAAAAACAAACCTAAAATGCAAGACAAGAATGGTAGCCTGAAAGCTTAGTAGTAGTTAGAAACTCTGGTTCTGCTCAATGTGTAAGCGAGGAAAGCTGGTGAGCAGGCTATTCCCTCAGACCTATGCCTTGCAGGTAAGGTGTGAGCACAGGCAGATCTCACGTGAGCTGCTGAAAGAGTAGTTTTCTTGGATGCGGTTTCTCCTTCCCCTGTTTGAATCAGTTATAAGGAGTTTGACCCTGTCGCTGAAGTTTTTTATCAACAAAAGTTGCTGGCTCCCTTATTTTTTTTGTCTAGAACATGATACTCCTGTCTGAACATCACTGTGTTACCTTTGGTTCTGTTCCTCTCTGGTCTTTCCACCTCTCCACCTGGGAGTCACTGTCCATTCCCCATCATTTTTCCTCATTCCACTCCTATTTTGAGACTCCCTCAAGTGAGAAGGGAAATAACACTGTGGGTGGTTTCTTACTGGGTGTTCCAAGTCTCAAAACAAGACTTGCACATACCCATTTGCCAGACGAGATCAGCATAGTTGGTCATCCTTTCAATGCTGAGAAATGGAGTCTTCAGCTCTTAACTGGAATGTCTGGAGTAGTCTCTTTTTAGTCGAGTTGGTTCTGGTCTCAGCTGAGCTGTTGACTCGTGTGTTATGAGTACATACAGTCTCTGAAACAGGACATGGACTGTTACAGTAGTGGCAAACACTAAGGAAAGTGGAAGCCTAAACATTGCTTTCAGGGTGGCAGTGCCTGCAAACACTACAATGGTGCATGAAAGTAAGTGAATAAACTATTCCTGTGGGGAGGTGGGGTGGGGGGCAAGCAAAAGGCCATTTTTTGTCGTAGAGCTGCTGTTGAAACCTAGTCTGGTTGCTTACCACTTGAAGCCTCACTGTCTGAGGAAAAATCCTACCACGGCAGTAGGGGAAATGCTTCATCTCTGTTTCAGAGCATTCTAAAGAAGTAACAATGTTGCGACTCTGAAAATTTTCCTTTGTCTGGCCACGTTCTTTGTATGGACATAACTATCAGTGCTATAGTAGTAACTAGGTGTTACTGTAATAAACCCAACTAGAATAGGACTTTAAACTAGAAAAAGACTTGACTGTAGTCTTACCCGTATTTAAATAAAATATGCTAACTCATATGTCAAAATGCAGATTGTGTTTGTTTCATCTCTCAGACTGAAAGAGCACCTCTGTTTTTCTTTTCTTAGAAATACCAGTAGGCTGCAAACAAAACCATAATCTCGGAAAATGTTGGAACAACTGTAGGACACTTGGCTTGTGTAGATAAAGTACCTGGATTCAAGTGAGTCTGCGGACAGTGGAAAATGCCACGAGTTGCAGGTTTAAGTAATGCCTGCATTATGGCAAGGCTCAGCTGCTGCGTGCTTTAGTGTGGTTTGGTGATAACAGTGGTGGATGGTCAAAACACTTCAATAGCAGACTTCTAACACTTGGCAGGGAAAGCACGGAGTTGCCAAATTCAGTCAGCTTAATGGTGTGTGACCCTCTGCTTCTCCTGTTGCTCTACAGAGGCATAACCCTGTAGCATCATGGCTCCCTCCACTGCAAGAAAGGATTGCTTGCCCTGAGCCACTCTGTTCCTTCCTTTTGCTTGCATCAGTTCTGTCTTTGGTTAGGTTCTTAACTGATCAGATTAATTCACAAACTCCTAGGTTTCTTGCCAGACCTGTATGTGTCAGTGGTTCATATGGCTATCAGTGCATGTAGACAAGACTTGCTAAAATTAGATTGCTTTACTGAATTCTGGATTTGCGTACATTCTTGGATTTCTTGTGTTTTTAGGTTACAAATAAAATGCATTCCTTCTTGTTGTCCTACTCCGCTGTAAAAGATGCAAATTTCAGAGGAATGCGCATGTATAGGGGAAGGCATTCCAATGCATAACTGTCAGCTGAACTGAAAGCTACTTATCTGGTACTTTGGATAAATTTGCTGATTAAATTTATGTCTAAGCTGATCTAATGTAGGATGAAGTTCTGGTTTCCCAATAGGAGGGAGCAAGCTGTCTTAACACCTCATGGCTACTCAGAGAATAGGGGGTCTCACTTCCTTCTGTCACAGGCTTGGCTGTGTGCTCTCAGGAGATGCTTCTCTGAACCAGTTTAACTCACTAACACGGCAGAAACCAGAAAACTTTTCTCCCCTCTTCTAGTATTGGTATAAGTTTATTCTAATTGTGGAGGAATCTGGCCCAAACTAAACTGGTACAAGGAAAAAAAAGAATAGTGTGATGAGGCGGGAATGGTAGGTTAAACATGGTTGGTTTTGTGTAATGTTTTGCAGTCACTGCCGAATGCTCCATGGTGCTCCTAATGACAGTCACCCACATCTCACCAAAATAGTTGGCTAATGCAAAGGGAATATGCCTGTGTTCCCAGTTCCCTGTCTCCTGCTCGAGGGCTGTTTATGTGAAACTGCAGCATGTGATATAAATGTGATGCAGGCTCTTGCTATTCCTTTTTCTAATGATTTGGGGGTTTGCCTCCTAATTCCTAAAATGATTAAAAAAATTTAGGAGTTTATCTTGGTCTTAATATGCAATACTTTACTGTGTAGCTGGTGCTGTGACTGGTAGAGCTTTGGCCTTAGAGGAGAATGTGTGTGAACTAGAGGAATTCATACTTCTAGTATATGTGAGAAACCTGGTATTCTTCTTTGTACTGATGCACCTGTCATTTATCATGCTTGCTATGTCTTTCTGATATCATATGCACATACAGGTGCCCATCTGAAGACAGTGCTTTAGATTAAGTTATGACACTTGTATTTTCCTTTTTTTTTTTCTTGGTGAAGAAAGCAAGGCAGTAAGTTATTTTGTTCATATGTGAACAATAATGTGAATTAAACATCTTCAGAATGTTAAGGGGCTTCAATAATCTCCAATTTCACACTACTAACTTAAAAAATAATGTTCAGGTATTTGGTGCTAAACAGTTACCTCTTGGATTACTCTGCCTTACCTTCCTTTTAGATGAGTCACCTCTTCAGCTCCTGGCTCTTCCCTGCATGCAGAAATCTTTTTTTTTTATTTAACTGATTCTCTTTAGTAAGAGAACGAAAATTTCTGGCTTTAATACCACATTGGACAGAATCAAAACCTTACCTGCTCTGCTTTGACTAATGTTGAAGTACACTCAAAATTTTAGGGTAAATACAGTAAAGTTGTCAGGTTTTGCTGCTGGTGATAATCTGATATGTCACACTACTGGCTTAATTAAACATGACTTCAGACAGTTTCCAGTGAATAATAATTGGAAGAAGCAGAAATGCCATGGCTGTTCAGGTAACTATTGTGGACTGGTTTTACTTAGAGCATGTCTCTGAAAACCCAAGAATATTACTGCATGTAAGAGTGTTAATGCTTTGCAGGCTGCAGCGTAGACTTCTGAGGTTACAGTAACTTTCTTGAGAAAATATGACTGGAGATGTGCATACAATAAATAGGCATGAAACTAGTCAACTATACCCATAATTTAGGTTTTTCTGACTACAGTTCTGTTAAAACCAATGTTTTGAAGTGTATCATGACTGGGAGAGAAAGTCTGGCTGAATTTGTGCCTCAACTTAGTGAAGTCTTGCATCATGTGTAGCACTCTCTCCTTCCAGCTAAATATTCGGAGCATGTAAACATGCTTGCTAGCTCATGCTTCCTTAGAGGAAAACTACCTAGTTCCTCTGTTTTAAAGTTAAGGAGGTATCATTCCTCTCTCAATACTGTTTTGACCCTGTCTCTTCCTAGTTTTCCTCCCCTACTCCCTTCCTTCCTGCAAAGTTGTTGGTGTCCTTCCATCAGACAAAGAATCACGATGTGTTGAGAGCACAGATCTTAAGCTGCACGAACAATGCACTGAATGCAAGACTAATGTTACCACAGATAAGATTTCACAGAAGGGGTTTATTGTCTTCAGCTGTAATCCAATTTCAATAGAGCAGTTATGTATATAATCTTGGATCATAATTATGTAGTACATAATTTTTACTAATGCTTTTACCCTATAATTCTAAGTCTTAAATAAAGCGTAGAAATACTGGATGGGAATGGGACTACTGCTTGGCAATGCAAGTATTGGTTAATGTAATGAATGGATGTCCCTGTTCCTAAAATATGTTAAGCATATGTCCTTGTTTTAGCTGTTCTCGTGGGCTCAGCTGCAGCTCCTTCCATGGGTTTTCTGCTTTCCCTGGCTGTGCTTGAAGAAGGGCTGTGTGGGTGAAATGGGTTTGGTCCTCCTAACAAATTAGGCATGTGCATCCAAATCAGTTTTGAAAGTCGTGGGAGTGGATCAGAAATATGCTAAGCAATTGGAGCTATACTATCTGCTAACTGTGTTCTAACTTGAGTTCAAAAACTTTTTTACTATGCAGTGTCACCTTGGAGAACTTTTTCTTTCTCTTTCACCTTTGCCCTCCCATCTGGAAGAAAATGTATATGTGGCTAAGGCAGGAGTAGTATTTCTTTCCTAAAGTTCTTTTGGTGCTGAGCTACTTATTTCTTCCTCTCTTTCTGTCACTCCTCAACAAAATAATTTTTCAACTACAGAGCCCACAGCTAATAATCTTATTTAGCAACTGAAGATGTTGGCCAGCTTTGAATGCTCCAGCTTTATAGTATAATATGAAAAGGAGTAAGACTTGGTACACGTGTGTGCAATACTGACATTTATTAACAAGAATAAATTAATACTTTAATGTTTGGCTCTAAGAAACAAGAGCTCCATCGCTGTTATTTCACTTGTGTGTATAACATGCATTTGTAAAACCTCGGTGAATTTGTTGGATGATACCTAGTCAGCAGTTTTCCTACCTATGTAGTTGAAATATTTTTGAAGTGACTAAGACTTGATCTGGGAACTTCAAATACTTATTGTTTTATAGTTCTGCATGCTTTGTGCTATATTCCTCTGCACTGGTGCTGAGTTGGAGAAAATGGGTCACCTCCCAGCACTAAGGAGACAACTTGAGGCAATTTCTAAACTTGTTGGACTAGCAATGGATGCAGGTCACTTTTCAGAGTTGAATACTTAAAATTTTGGGGACTGTGAAGTAAGTCTTGCATGCTGTAGTGGAAATGAACTCTACTGAACAAACCAACATGTGGAATGTCTTAAACTCACTTCTGAAATAGACAGATTAATCCAACCAGAGGCTGCTGTTGTCACCTCCTATGTTTTACTCCTCTTTGTTACTATACTGTAATCTCTGCTGAGATCACACAAGCAAACCTAGGCTGCTCTCATACCACTGCTTTCCAGAGTTGTCAGAATAGTAACTGCTTGCATTTGAATCTCAGTGCTGGGAGGGGAGAAGGGTCCCTTAGTGAGCTAAAGGTAATAGCTGAACTTGCGTGGCATCATTTTCCCTTTAATGTTGGTTGGTCTCCTTGCATTACCAAAATATTTAAAGGTGTTTTGTCAAGTTTGCTAAATCTTATCTTTTCTTTGTTTGCTTGTATTACATGCCTATCCCATATATTTTTGTGCATAGCCCATGTTGTTATAAACTACCATCTGCCTCTTTGTTATAAACTACTTTTTGCTAATTAAGGTATTGTAAATGTACAGAACTACCAAATGCTGTGTTTGGCTGCATTAAAGGCTGGCAGGGACCTGAAATTCAGGAATCAAACCTCAATGGGATTCTCAGTGGTAATGTTGGAGGTTGGAGCTTGTTGCTGTATCTTTACCATGTCCCATGTTGTCTTGGGTTCTGTGGGTTCAGTCTGAATGTCTATTATACTTGCTGTCCAGAGTGGCAGGCATATGCTACACGACTAGTTTTATACAGCCTTTTGTTCAGCTGCTCTTGGTTAACAAAAGGCAAACTATTATTTATGGGAAAATGTCAGCTATCAAACTTCAAATCCTTCCCTTTTCCCTCCCCCTTTACTTCAGTGGTTCTTATGACTTCATCATTCACACTGTCACTTAATACAAAATAAAAAGACCTAACCTTAAATACTGGGTGCAAGCAAAGCTTGAAAGGTGTGCCCTTAAGCTTAGTGATTCAACCTAGTGCTGCGTCAGGGACTGGAGAAATGCTGCTGTCCTGTGTGAGGGTTGGTAGTGTGGCTTGTGAAGCCAGTGAGCGAGTTGGTACTGGTTGCCTGACAAGGTTACTGTTCCTGATCCTCTGTAACCTTGAATAATGCCATGTCAGGTGGTGGAGGGTGTAAGAGATAGTGATCGTGGAGCTCCCCGGGGTCTTGCTGCTGCTGAGCCTTTCTGTGGTTTGGAGGGCAACTATATAGTTCTAAAATGCTTCAGTAAGAAGGAGCTCTGTGTAAGGCAGAGTGGGTCTGTTACTCGGAGGAAAAACTTTGTTACAGAACGGAAAGAAGGAGCACCCTGTGCCTCCAAGCCGCCTTTTTTTTTTTTTCCCCCCTCTAAGAGCAATGCTGGTGAAGGGTTAAATTCCACCCCCCCCCTGCAGCACACCCCGCCCCCACCGCTATATATGGTGTGCCCAAAGGCGCTGGAGATTTAATACATTGAAGTTGGAGCGTGAAGGGGGTCTGCAGCCTGCTAGACAAAGTCACTCAAATTTCAGGAATACTTGATCCATACAAGGATGTTACTTGAGAAAGGCATAGCTTCTCTGTTGCCAAATGAGCCGGCTGAGGGTCCCAAACCCAGCTTTTGTGGCGGGATGAGCGAACTGGAAACCGGATTTTCTTAAGTTGATGACTGACTGATAAGCAAGCCAGCTAAAGTTGTGAGAACTGTGTCTCCTTCAGAGGAGTGGTTATTTGTAGGGGAAAATGAAAATTGTGATTCTCCCACTGAAGTGCATGCACGTCATGGAGACTGTCATGCAGATAATGATACAACAGATAATCTAGTTGAATAGACTGAACACTAGCCTGAAAAAAAGGCAAATAACTTCCCCCATCTAGCTACTGTAGAAGCAGCTACGGTGCTGCAATGGTGTCCCAAAACAATGTGTTTGGTGTCAACTTCTGTTAAAGGCTTTAAATGGATGGCCAAATATTTTGGGAAGAAAGGAGGGACAGTTTGTAGAAAAAGAATTTACAAAAAGTTGGTATAATAAAGGCATTGGTAGTAGAAAGCTTAAACAGTGGTCTGGAGAGGATTCTGGAACACTGAGGTCCCAGTGCTTCTAATTCTGCTTTTGTGTATGGTAAAATGGTAATGGGGAAGATTTAATACTCTCCTTGCTTCTTCCCCGCTTATACTTGATAGAATTTTAAGTGAGGGAGTGGATGTAACAATCCCCCCTCCCCCAATACCATGAAAGCATTGATAAGGTTAGAATTAGGAATTGGATTAGAGTTATAAATGGTGACTGTTTACATTGTCCCAAAAGGTAACAACGTGCCCTTTCTTGGGTGCTGTGTGCCTTCTCCATTCTAGACAACATATATTTAAATTGACAATGTTATTTCATGGTAGTTCTTCCTCTCTTCTAGCACTGCTATTTTTTTTTTCAAGGGCTCTGAGCCTCTTACTAGATAATAACATGTGACCCTGGAGCTTCCTGTTGCTGAAGCACAGCTCCCTTACTGGAATTACCCTGCAGGGTTGTTGGTGGGATGGTTCATAGGGGGGTTAGTGGGCAGTCTAAGCAGACTTGCTGTTAGTGGGAGCAAGGCTTGGAGGATCTTGAGATGACTTTCATTGCATAGCTGGCATGCTGCCGGAGAGCTGTCCACTCCAAACCTCCTGCCACTCCTGAGAGGTGCTTATGCCATTTGTATGCATTTTCCCAGTGCATGCAAACGCATACATATCTGAAAAACTTCACAAGTTTTAGATTATTGTGATTTGTCAAAACAAAAGACTTAATCTGCATGTTACTGCCTTTGTGGCAAAGGGGATGTTTATCCCATCTTTGTATCTTGTCAAAAAGTATTTCAGTAAGAACCTCTGAATCTGAACTGTTGTGCTAAACAGTAGCAGCTGTGTGAAGCCAGTCTGGCTTCTTTGTCTCTGTACAAAGACAAGTGGAAAACTTCGAAGGCAATGTTCACCTGAACGTGAAGGGGGGTGCGTGTGGGCCTTTCATTCCAAGTGGCTTATCCCTGAAATAATATTTTCAGGGAGCAATTGTATGCTTTGATTGCATGTGTTGTTACATATCGTTACGTTGAAGTTACGTACTTTCCCATTGTTTTTAGAATTAAAAATTCTTCATGCTGTAGCTACTAGAGAGATATTGCTAGAAGTTCTGAAGCACCACAGTTAAAATTGTTATAATGTGTGCACTTCATTTCCCATTGTAGGAGACTTCAGCGTTGACTTGGATATAGGTTAGGTCAGCATGTCTTTGTAAAGACTGGAGTGGTTGGGTTCTGTGGCTGGCCACTTAAGCTTGTAGTGGCATACTATACACTCGGGCTTGGCTTAGATCCAAAGGCTCTTCTTTCACTAGAACACTTCCTTGTCAGCCCTTTCATTACTGTACCTGTGCCTCGGAGTCAGTGAAGTGAGTTCAAGTAGTACATGATTACTGACAGTTTTTACTAGTGCTCCTATCTTAGTCTCTTGGCAAAAATGCAAAAAAACTTTAATACGCTGAGAGAACGAATAGGAGAACCTTAATTTAAAAGTGCAGGTGTTAATATGAAGCTTACTTTTACAAACTGCAACACAAATCACCTTGAGCCATTTTTTGAGTTGAGTTTCGTTTTCATATCTCAGTCTTCAGATGCTGCAAGTGATTGAATTGTACTTATCTTCAGAGAGTACCATAATTTTTGTGGTTATAGAAGTAATTTAGGGTGTTAAACTACTTATAGCTTTTATTTAATTGGTTTCCAATTTGCTTGCCTAGCTAAAAAGCTTAGTGTGGAAGACTTACTCAGCCGGCTCATTTGGCAACCAGTTTCTTACAGTGAAGTCATGCCTCTTAATTAATATCCTTGTAAATTCAATTCAAGGTTAGCATTTTTATTCTGTGTATGATATCACTTCTGAAACTTGTTCTTAATGCTAGCTTATGCCATCCAGCAGAGAACAGGGCCGCTAGGGAGCTTAAGTTGATGAAGCCCCTCAGTGGTGTGGACGCTCCCAAGTGGGGTACAGGAACAGAAAACTGTATTCATTATAGATGTAGAGAAGTGACGGTGTTTGCTATGCAGGCAAAGCAAGGTGGTTGCACAAAACCCAGCAAGTTGCCTCGCTGGCTTTGGCACAGGTATCGCTTATTATCTAAACGTGCATTTCTTTTTTTGCTTCAGCCTTCTTCAGGGAGTCTTGTGTTCTGTATCTGATCCCTCTGCGCACTGATCAGCAACAAATAGCAGGGTGAACTGGCTCAAATCTAAGAGAAAAGAAGCCAGTGCCAGGCTCACTGAAGTCACTGGCAATGGAGGTAGCAAAACCCTGCAGCTGAAGATGCTGTAGAGAAGGAGAAAAAGTACTGAAGTTCCCTTTCTTTCTTCCAAACCTGTTCATCTTTTCCTTCCCCAGCTCTGCCTTACACTGAACAACCAAAACTTTGAAAGGGAAATTAAACAACATGTGTACTTTGAATGAATTTTTAGTTAAAGCCATAGTTGTGCTTTTCATTAGAAAGCATTCTTGTGACTAAACATCTAGTGCAAGTCACTGTGTAAACATGGAAAGTGTTCATGCCTCTCAGCTGTTCAGTGAAGTGCTTTTTTGTCTGTTGCTATTCATTTGTCTTTGTTACATATTGTCAGTATATGTATGTAAACATCACTTTTATATAGTATTTATGAGGGTTTGGCTAGCATAGTAAGACTGACTTATTTTTTTCCTAAATGAAAGATAAATCTTGACAGTTAATCAATTTAAGAATAATGTATTGAACCAGTTTCCTGTCAGAACTGCTGTTTTGTCTTTACCAATGTTCAATACAGCTGTTTTAGAAAAAAAAGGAAAGCTGTTTAGTATATATTTCTAAAGTAACTGGTCCCCTGGGTATCCTTCCATTTTAATTTTAAAATTACCATGGGAAAGCCTTGAAGATGTCCTGTCTTATGCAATTTTAATATTAGTTTATTAATATAAGCAACAGAAAAAAATCGTGGTCTCAACTTAAAGTACCATATAATGCATGAAATTTAGTATCATCTTGACCAGAGGAGAAAACAGTATTTCCATCAATATCTTTATTGTTTGAATTTTAAATTCACTTTAATGCCATCCAGGGAAGAAACATAAAAGGGAACACTTTTCATTAGCTAGGGCATGGATTGGAAAGAGGAAGCATTGCACGTTAAAACGAAGACCAAAATAAAAAAGGAGTGATACTTCCCATCTGAAATTACTGTGTGCTATCCCAGTGTGCTGTCAGCAGATGAGACTCACTGAAATGGAATGCTGTCTTGGAAGTCATGTTTGTTTTTTTCCAGGTATCTGAGAACACAGTGTTAACCTTTTTGCAGAATTTAGGTGCATTTGTATATGGCTTACTCTGGGATGGAAATCAGACAAAGTACTCAGAATGAGTATATCGTCACTATAACTGTATTTTAGTTGTCAGTTCTTGAGGAACTGATCAGAATTCCGTTTATTCCTCCCTTTGAGAACAGTTCTCGTTCTATGTTGTGGCTTACGATTTTACTTCGAAGCTTCCTTGTATGAATTTTCCCTAAGTTATGTGTAAAGAAATATTTAACACCTGTATTAGTGGCTTCTCATTTTGGATATAGGTGGGCATTTTTTTCCGTTTGGCTTCTGTGGCAGAGATACTTTGACAAGACACCTTTGAGGTCCCTTGCTTAAGGAGGGAGGAAGTGAAGGGAAATAATCCAAGGTGACTTCCTCAGCTCTAAACCTAGTTAAGTTGTTTTAGATGCACATGTGAAACAGCAAAAGGTTTTGAGCAGCATGATGGGAAATGATAAAATACTAATTATCTAAGGTAGGAAACTCGACTTCAGAAACCCTTGTCTGACCCAAGCAAGCTGCTGCCAGCCCTTCACTAGGAGCAAATGGCTGTCGTTGGATGATACTTTCCTAGATCAGTGATAATCAGAACATCGTGGTGTGTGGGTTGTTTTTCCGCATTTCATGTATCTGTTTTTCCCCAAGCAGGGGAGATGTTCCTGCCAAACATGTATGCCATGGCTCTTTTTCTGCTACAATTAGGTGGAAATGCTTTCAGAATGAAAGATCTTTGTAAATCGAAGTTTAAACAAACAAAAAGAAACAAAACCAGCCAAAACAAATTCTCAGAACGTCCAGCTCTGTGGTCAGAGAAGCCACTTGGAGTAAACTGACTTGTTTCATGTTTGATCTCATATGGAGTTATGGAGGGAAACCATTCCTCGAGTGCTTTTGTTAAATAAAGCTGTTGCCATGAATTAAGCAACACTGCCCTGGAATGTTTCTGATCATGGTCTTGCAGAGCTTGTGACCTTTGCACTGAACATGTGAACTGAAACTTCATCTTCCAGTGTTCAATAACCATGTTAAAAATTCAGAGGTGAGGCAGTCTTGGGATTTCCTTAGGCTAGCTTAAATGCCAAGTGAAATTTAAGTAGTGATTTATGCAGTTACTCTTCCTTTTTTTTTTTTTTTCTTTTGGTAAGTCTAAGCTACAATTTATGTATTAAATCTGAAAATTCTTTATCAATTAAAAAGCCCTCAACAATTGCATAGACAGACTCATAATGCTTTCATTTATGGAAGCCTAGTGAGGTACTGAAATATTGCCACCTTCTTGCCTAGAAGCATCAGCAACTTCTCTTTTGAATGTTAGTAGTAATATACTACTGCTGCTTTTTAAGGCCATTGCTTTAACCAAGAGCTGGATGTAGTGCCTGAAGAGGCTGTTGAGTTTAACTGGGCTGGAGCTGAAAGCGGGAGAGACGCAGTTTAAAAACTGTGCCTCTTGCAGTATATCACTGTTTGATGTCTCTGGACTTCCTACCCCTACTAGAATGCTATAAACAATTAGTCCTTTTCTTGTTTACCAGATAGAAACACTGCCACCTCTTGGCTACTCACTGTCCTGACCTTTTTAAACAATTTTGTAATTTTTTGATGTTTTCTGACACTGTATTTTTTGAATAATATACAGGTGGTTGTGTAGTGAAAGTCTTATTATAACATACTTTAGACTTCAGAATTTGTATGGAGATCCTAATTATTTACTGATTCTAGCCTGGAACAAAAGGAAGATGGAGTACTACTTGATTGAGTGACTCTCAACTCTGACCTGAGCATACCTTCCTTAAAAATATACTGAGCTGGGCTTCTGCCCTTCCTGGATTAGCTGACCAGGCAATTTGGCAACACTATTAGCACCTCAAAGTAATGCGTGGCACAAAGGGATTCAGCTTTTATGACATTAAAAGGGATTGAGCAAGTATTTTCTAGTGATCTTTGTTTATTTGATTTTGGTCAAAACTAAGTTGATCAAATGCCAAGTTCTGCGGAGTTGGGGAAAGAAGGCTGGGTTCTGACCATGTTTCTGATAACAGTTTTAGTGAAGTTGGCTTGAGGAGTAGTTTAAAATATTGCAGCTTAAGGATTACCTATATTTTATGAGGTTATAGTAATTAACCCTTAATTCCAGAGCACTTCCCAGTTAAGAGGGAAGTTATGCTTCCACTCAAAAGCCTTTTCTTGCTGTAAGCAGCTTTGCCTTTTTCTATAAGCATGCAGTGTTTTGCTGGTCACATGTTTCTGGTTGTGCAGTGAACTTTATTCTTAATAATACATACAGAAAGAAGGGTGACTTCTTCAGCCCAGTTAACCTGCCAGATATGAAATGAGCCCTGAAGAAGACCCATGATGTTGGCTTGTACTCTGACAAGCCAATCCAGTGAGTGCTGGGAAGAATTCCTGCTTAAACCTGCCTGAGCTTCTCCCGAGGGAGAAGCTTGGTGTGCCACTTCGCAGAGGACTTTTCCCATAGAACAGTTCTGGTGCAAAGCAGTGACACTCATATCCCAAAGGGCTGCAGTAGCAGCTCGGGTAATCCCCACCTCAAGCAGCAAGTCTTAGTGGATGGCAGAAACTTGACAAAGGTGTGTCCAGAACATGAGAGGATTTCAGTGGTTGAGTGGGATTGTCAGGATGCTAACAACATCCTGACTTCTGTATTAGCAACTGGAATTAATTTCTTGATGTGTAACTTGAGCTCCATAATGGGGATAGAGGATCTGGGTTTCCAGCATCTGTTTATAAGTTGCAGCTCAAAACCCTTTCCCAAAGGTAGTCCCTTTCTTACACCCCCTACTCCAGCCCCTTCAGGTGTGGGGGTGGGAGGTCATGGCGGAGCTTTGCACTTTTGTTCTCCTGTTGTATGCATGCCTCAAAAATGAGGCAGGTGTAAATCCAATTTCCTGTGAGTGAACTTTTAAATCTAACTTCTGAGATAGTGGTTTGAAGGCATTTGTTTGTGGGAGCTGTTCAACCTTTTATAGAACAAAAGCCTGAGTGACTGGCCCAAGAGAGAGCGAGCTAGGCTTCATAAGGGAGGAGGGGGGCTTGGGGTGCCAGTCTGTGTTCCAGTGGCTCTTATTTCATATAAATAAATTTCTTATAATGAGTTAAAAAAAAAAAAGAAGAGGTCCTAGACTCTTGTATTACTGCTGCAATTCTAGGAACTCCTGTAGCCATAGCAAATAAGGCTTCACTGTGCAAGGTATATGCTTCCTTTTTGCAGATTTTAGAATGAGGACATAGAAAAAGGTGAAAGTTACTATACAAGCTTTAAGCCTCTTCTCGCTTCTTGGCATGTAGTAAACACCATTAGTCGTTTAGTTTCGTGAATCAAGGTTTAGAACGGCTGAAATTTCATTCTTGGATTTCAACGGCAAGTTATGGGACAATCCAGAAGTTACTAAAATATTTTTGTTCAGCAGAAAAAAAAAATCCCCTGTGTTGTGTTTAGTTTTGATGGCATACAGAATAAAGGTGTATTGTGCTGGTACTGTGGCACTATAGGCACTATTTAGTGTCTATTTTTCATCATCCTTATTATTGCAGAGGCAGTCATCCTGTATAAGCAGTAGT
Organism: Pseudotriccus pelzelni; assembly: GCA_035584735.1. NCBI lineage: Eukaryota > Metazoa > Chordata > Aves > Passeriformes > Tyrannidae > Pseudotriccus > Pseudotriccus pelzelni. The sequence goes on along the minus strand of JAWMRA010000078.1, from coordinate 40,819,308 downwards.
AATTTTTAAAATGGAGGCTTGCTGGAGGGTGAAAGGATTGGCAAATACGTTGTATCTGAAGTGTTTCTGTAGTGGCAGATTCATTAGGATAAAATGTTAATAGTTTTGGCTAATTCGTGATAAAAGTGAACAGATAATGGAAATTTCAGAATTGCTTGCAGCTATTATAATGGCTAAGTGTTTTGAATGGAAGAACAAAAACCTCTACCTTAAGGATTTTTTTCAGTCTTTTTGACAAAGCTTAAGAGTTTTTAACATCTCAAAACATGTTTGACCTCCCCACCCTTAAGCCATTTTGACACTCTTTTTACCATTCCATTTCAACAGGAAAGAAAGATCCTTTTTATAGCCAAATGGCTTCCTCCTTCTCTTCTCCCTCTTTTCCCTTCCATCCCCCACCCCAGAGTGCTTTTCTAGTGCTCAGGCTTCAGCTGCTGCCTGGATACTGGCTACATCTGTCTTGTTTAGATGGTCCTAAGGAAAAACAGCACTCAATGTGACCGGAGGGCCCAACAACAAGATATGTTTCTTTTCAAATTTGAAAGGAAGCCCTGCACTTGCTTCTGCCTGTTTCTCTAAACTGTTTTTGAATCAATCATGGCTAGTGCTGGTAAATGCCTTCT